>CM038671.1:510836029-512036029 GCA_021605145.1 Aegilops bicornis
ACAAAGGGAACAACGTATGTTGTTATGCGGTTTGACCGATAAAGATCTTCGTAGAATATGTAGGAGCCAATATGAGCATCCAGGTTCCGCTATTGGTTATTCACCAGAGATGTGTCTCGGTCATGTACGATGGTGATTTGTATTATGAGTTATGTGATTTGATGTACCGAAGGTTGTTCGGAGTCCCGGATGAGATCGCGGACATGACGAGGAGTCTCGAAATTGTCGAGACGTAAAGATCGATATATTGGAAGGCTATATTCGGACACCAGAAAGGTTCCGAGTGATCGGGTATTTTTCGGAGTACTGGAGAGTTATGGGAATTCGCCGGGGAAGTAATGGGCCTTAATGGGCTTTGGTGGAAAGGAGAGGAGGGCCTCAAGGGGTGGCCGCACCCCCCCATGGGCTGGTACGAATTGGACTTGGACTAGGAGGGGGCGCCCCCCCCCCCCTCTTTCCTTCTCCCCCCTTCTCCCTTCCATTCCTTGTCCTACTAGGAATAGGAAAGAGGAGGGGAATCCTACTTGGACTGGGGAGTCCTAGTATGATTCGCCACACCTGGCGCACCCCCAAGGGTCGGCCACCTCTTCCATCCCCTCCTTTATATACGTGTCCAGGGGGCACCCCATAGACACACAAGTTGATCTTTTAGCCGTGTGCGGTGCCCCCCTCCATAGTTACACACCTCGGTCATATTGTTGTAGTGCTTAGGCGAAGCCCCGCGCCGGTAACTTCATCATCACCGTCACCACGCCGTCGTGCTGATGAAACTCTCGCTCGGCCTTAACAGGATCAAGAGTTTGAGGGACGTCACCGAGCTGAACGTGTGCAGATCATGAAGGTGCCGCGCGTTCGGTACTTGGATCGGTTGGATCGCGAAGACGTTCGACTACATCAACCGCGTTACTAAACGCTTCCGCTTTCGGTCTACGAGGGTACATGGACATACTCTCCCTGCTCGTTGCTATGCTTCTCCTAGATAGATCTTGCGTGATCGTAGGAAAATTTTCGAAATACTATGTTCACCAACAGTGGCATCCGAGCCAGGTCTATGCGTAGATGTTATATGCATGAGTAGAACACAAAGAGTTGTGGGCGATCATAGTCATACTGCTTACCAGCATGTCATACTTTGATTCGGCGATATTGTTGGATGAAGCGGCTCAGACCGACATTACGCGTACGCTTACGCGAGACTAGTTCTACCGACGTGCTTCACACACATGTGGCTAGTGGGTGTCTGTTTCTCCAACTTTAGTTGAATCGAGTGTGACTACGCTCGGTCCTTGTTGAAGGTTAAATCAGCACACTTGACAAAAAATTGTTGTGGTTTTGATGCGTAGGTAAGAACGGTTCTTGCTAGAAGTGAAGGAAATATGCCCTAGAGGCACTAATAAAGTTATTATTTATTTCCTTATATCATGATAAATATTTATTATTCATGCTAGAATTGTATTAACCGGAAACGTAATACTTGTGTGAATACATAGACAAACAGAGTGTCACTAGTATGCCTCTACTTGACTAGCTCGTTGATCAAAGATGGTTATGTTTCCTAGCCATAGACATGAGTTGTCATTTGATTAACGGGATCACATCATTAGGAGAATGATGTGATTGACTTTACCCAGTCCGTTAGCTTAGCACTCGATCGTTTACTATGTTGCTATTACTTTCTTCATGACTTATACATGTTCCTATGACTATGAGATTATGCAACTCCCGTTTACCGAAGGAACACTTTGTGTGCTACCAAACGTCACAACATAAATGGGTGATTATAAAGGTGCTCTACAGGTGTCTCCAAAGGTACTTGTTGGGTTGGCGTATTTCGAGATTAGGATTTGTCACTCCGATTGTCGGAGAGGTATCTCTGGGCCCACTCGGTAATGCACATCACTTAAGCCTTGCAAGCATTGCAACTAATGAGTTAGTTGCGGGATGATGTATTACAGAACGAGTAAAGAGACTTGCCGATAACGAGATTGAACTAGGTATTGAGATACCGATGATCGAGTCTTGGGCAAGTAACATACCAATGACAAAGGGAACAACGTGTGTTGTTATGCGGTCTGGCCGATAAAGATCTTCGTAGAATATGTGGGAGCCAATATGAGCATCCAGGTTCCTCTATTGGTTATTGACCGAAGACGTCTCTCGGTCATGTCTACATAGTTCTCGAACCCATAGGGTCCGCACGCTTGAAGTTTTGATGATAGTTATATTATGAGTTTATGAGTTTTGATGTACTGAAGGTTGTTCGGAGTCCCGGATGTGATCACAGACATGACGAGGAGTCTCGAAATGGTCGAGACATGAAGATTGATATATTGGAAGCCTATATTTGGATATCGGAAGTGTTCCGGGTGAAATCGGGATTTTACCGGAGTACCGGAGGGGTTACGGGAACCCCGGGGGGTTTAATGGGCCATAGTGGGCCTTAGTGGAGAAGAGGAGAGGCGGCTAGGGCAGGGCCGCGCGCCCCTCCCCCTCTAGTCCGAATAGGACAAGGAGAAGGGGGCGGCGCCCCCCTTCGCTTCCTCTCTCCCTCCTCTTTCCCCCTTCTCCTAATCCAACAAGGAGTAGGACTCCCTCCTGGCGCGCCTCCTCCTGGCCGGCCGCACCTCCCCCCCTTGCTCCTTTATATACGGGGGCAGGGGGGCACCCTAGAGACACAACAATTTATTTGATCTTTTAGCCGTGTGCGGTGCCCCTCTCCACCATAGTCCACCTCGATAATACTGTAGCGGTGCTTAGATGAAGCCCTGCATCGGTAGAACATCATCATCGTCACCAAGCCGTCGTGCTGACGAAACTCTCCCTCAACACTCGACTGGATCGGAGTTCGAGGGACATCATCGGGCTGAACGTGTGCTGAACTAGGAGGTGCCATGCGTTCGGTACTTGATCGGTCGGATCGTGAAGACGTACGACTACATCAACCGCGTTTTGCTAACGCTTGCGCTTTCGGTCTACAAGGGTACATGGACAACACTCTCCCCTCTTATTGCTATGCATCACCATTATCTTACGTGTGCGTAGGAATTTTTTTGAAATTACTGTGTTCCCCAACAGTGGTATCAGAGCCAGGTTTCATGCGTAGATGTCATATGCATGAGTAGAACACAAGTGAGTTGTGGGTGATATAAGTCATACTGCTTACCAGCATGTCATACTCTGGTTCGGCGGTATTGTTGGATGAAGCGGCCCGGACCGACATTACGCGTACGCTTCTGGCGAGACTGGTTCTACCGACGTGCTTTGCACACGGTGGCTGGCGGTATCGGTTTCTCCAACTTTAGTTGAAGCGAGTGTGGCTACGCCCGGTCCTTGCGAAGGTTAAAACAACACCAACTTGACAAACTATCATTATGGTTTTGATGCGTAGGTAAGAACGGTTCTTGCTCAGCCCCTAGCAGCCACGTAAAACTTGCAACAAAAAAGTAGAGGACGCCTAACTTGTTTTTGCAGGGCATGTTGTGATGTAATATGGTCAAAGCATGATGCTAAATTTTATTGTATGAGATGATCATGTTTTGTAACCGAGTTATCGGCAATTGGCAGGAGCCATATGGTTGTCGCTTGATGTCTACTACACAACCTTCTTCTTGTGACGTTGTTGGGCCTCCAAGTGAAGAGGCTTGTAGGACAGTAGCAAATTTCCCTCAAGTGGATGACCTAAGGTTTATCAATCCGTGGGAGGCGTAGGATGAAGATGGTCTCTCTCAAGCAACCCTGCAACCAAATAATAAAGAGTCTCTTGTGTCCCCAACACATCCAATACAATGGAAAATTGTATAGGTGCACTAGTTCGGCGAAGAGATGGTGATACAAGTGCAATATGGATGGTAGATATAGGTTTTGTAATCTGAAAAATATAAAACAGCAAGGTAGCTAATGATAAAAGTGAGCACAAACGGTATTGCAATGATAGGAAACAAGGCCTAGGGTTCATACTTTCACTAGTGCAAGTTCTCTCAACAGTAATAACATAATTGGATCATATAACTATCCCTCAACATGCAACAAAGAGTCACTCCAAAGTCGCTAATAGTGGAGAACAAACGAAGAGATTATGGTAGATGCGAAACCACCTCAAAGTTATTCTTTCCAATCAATCCGTTGGGCTATTCCTATAAGTGTCACAAACAGCCCTGGAGTTCATACTAGAATAACACCTTAAGACACAAATCAACCAAAACCCTAATGTTACCTAGATACTCCAATGTTACCTCAAGTATCCGTGGGTATGATTATATGATATGCATCACACAATCTCAGATTCATCTATTCAACCAACACATAGAACCTCAAAGAGTGCCCCCAAGTTTTACCGGAGAATCACGATGAAAACGTGTGCCAAACCCTATGCATAGGTTCATGGGCGGAACCCGCAAGTTGATCACCTAAACATACATCAAGTGAATCACGTGATATCCCATTGTCACCACAGATACACACGGCAAGACATACATCAAGTGTTCTCAAGTCATTAAAGACTCAATCCGATAAGATTACTTCAAAGGGAAAACTCAATCCATTACAAGAGAGTAGAGGGGGAGAAGAAACATAAGATTCAACTATAACAGCAAATCTCGCGATACATCAAGATCGTGCCAAATGAAGAACACGAGAAAAGAGATCAAACACATAGCTATGGTACATACCCTCAGCCCCGAGGGTGAACTACTCCCTCCTCGTCATGGAGAGCGTCGGGATGATGAAGATGGCCACGGTGAGGGTTCCCCGTCCGGCTGTCTTGCCGGAATAGGGTCCCGATTGGTTTTGGTGGCTCTGAGAGGCTTGCGTGGCGGAACTCCAGATCTATTCTCTGTTACGGAAGTTTTAGGGTGCGTGGAGTTATATAGGCGGAAGAAGCACGTCAGGAGCCACGAGGGCCCCACGAGGGCGGGCGCCCTAGGGGTGGGCGCGCCCCACCCTTGTGGCTTCCTCGTTCCTTCCTTGACGTGGGGTCCAAGTCCATCCGTAGCTTTCCTTCCAAAAATAACTTCTCTAGTTGATTTACATGTTTGATATTCCTTTTCTTGAAATACTAAAATAGGAAAAACAACAAATCAGGCTGGGCCTGCGGTTAATAGGTTAGTCCCAAAAGTAATATAAAAGTGGATAATAAAGCCCAATATTGCCCAAAACAGTAGATAATATAGCATGGAGCAATAAAAAATTATAGATACGTTGGAGACGTATCACCGCTTTATTGTATGCAATGCAATCGCCCTATAATGCTTTACTTTATCACTAAGCGGTAGCGATAGTCGTAGAAGCATAAGATTGGCAAGACGGCAACGATGGTACGATGGAGATCAAGGTGTCGCGCCGGTGACGATGGTGATCATGACGGTGCTTCGGAGATGGAGATCACAAGTACAAGATGATGATGGCCATATCATATCACTTATATTGATTGCATATGATGTTTATCTTTTATGCATCTTATCTTGCTTTGTTTGACGGTAGCATTATAAGATGATCTCTCACTAAATTTCAAGATAAAAGTGTTCTCCCTGAGTATGCACCGTTGCCAAAGTTCGTCGTGCCTGCAGACACCACGTGATGATCGGGTGTGATAAGCTCTCGTCCATCTACGACGGGTACAAGCCGATTTTGGACACGCAGAATACTCGAGTTAAACTTGACGAGCCTAGCATATGCAGATATGGCCTCGGAACACTGAGACCGAAAGGTCGAGCATGAATCATATAGTAGATATGATCAACATAGTGATGTTCACCATTGAAAGCTACTCCATTTCACGTGATGATCGGTTATGGTTTAGTTGATATGGATCACGTGATCACTTAGAGGATTAGAGGGATGTCTATCTAAGTGGGAGTTCTTAAGTAATATGATTAATTGAACTTAAATTTATCATGAACTTAGTACCGATAGTATCTTGCTTGTCTATGTTGATTGTAGATAGATGGCCCGTCTTTGTTGTTCCATTGAATTTTAATGCGTTCCTTGAGAAAGCAAAGTTGAAAGATGATGGTAGCAATTACACGGACTGGGTCCGTAACGAGGATTATCCTCATTGCTGCCGCGTAAGAATTACGTCCTGGAAGCACCGCTAGGTGCCAAACTTGTCTTGCAGGAGCAACACCGGATGTTATGAGCGTGGGCGAGCAAAAGTCGATGACTACTCGATAGTTCAGCGTGCCATGCTTTACGGCCTAGAACCGAGACTTCAACGATGTTTTGAACGTCATGGAGCATATGAGATGTTCCAGGAGTTCAAGTTAATATTTTAGGCAAATGCCCGGATTGAGAGATATGAAGTCTCCAATAAGTTCTACAGCTGTAAGATGGAGGAGAATAGTTACATCGGTGGCGGATACTCAAAATGTCCGGGTATAACAATCACTTGATTCAACCGGGAGTTAATCTTCCGGATGATAGCGTCATTGATGTAATTCTTCAATCACTGACACCAAGCTACAAGAGCTTCGTGATGAACTATAACATGCAAGGGATGGATAATACGATTCCCGAGCTCTTCGCAATGCTAAAGGCTGTGGAGGTAGAAATCAAGAAGGAGCATCACGTGTAGATGGTCAATAAGACCACCAGTTTCAAGAAAAAGGGCAAAGGGAATAAGAAGGGGAACTTCAAGAAGAACAACAAGCAAGTTGCTGCTCAGGAGAAGAAACCAAAGTCTGGACCTAAGCCCATGAAAAATTGTAATCAGTGTGAAGGTAGTACTTGATGAAGAACTCATAGGAAGTTTATGCAGTTCCAAGATAATCTCGAGATACCAGGGGGTAATACTCGACACAAGATCAAAGTAAAGGTTGGACTGGTGTATTGATCCATAGAAGACAATTGTTTTAATTTGTCCGAGAAATGGAATCAAAGAAGAACAATCATGGTCGGAACCACGGTAGCAAGGGATCAACTCACAGATACCATATGTTAGTTATCAAGGAAATAGTTATTATTACAAGAAGCTTCCATGATAGGATTTACATCGCGTCCATGGGCATGAACACAAAGTTCAAGGTCGACTCCCACTTCTCCAATGCATAACCTTTCATTCACTTCTCATTTTCGAAGAAGTTGTAGTGCTGAAATTTTATCTAGCGAAGCACCAAGAGTATGACTCGTGAAAACTTTCGAGTTCACACATTTTAAGGAAGGCATAGGTTCATCCCATCGGGGCATCTTAGAATCATATACCGTAATCTTTAGAAGTAATTAACTCAAGCTCAAGGCGAGCATGGTTAAGAAAGCGAGAGGATCTGATTTACCAAAGGCATTATGTATCGGAGGAAAGGCTCACAAGGTTATTGAATATGAAGGGCGTTGTCGGATAAAATCCAACAAAGGATCTGGTGGTCCACAAGGGATCCGGCGTGAACATCGGTACTCAACTAGAGGAAGAAGAATGCAAGGAGATCAGATTATAGAAACAATGACTAACTCAATTGTCAAATGCAAAGGAATTATGATTTCCAAATCGAGGATCGAAGCAATGCTCTGATTAGGGATGGATAAGTTGAATAGCCTTAGGGTACAATCAACGACAATTGGATTGGTCGAGAACCAATTCCAGTTAAAAGAATGGCAGCTTAGCCGGAGAAATAATTTATAAGGATCAATGATGATTGCATGTATTCGCAAACATATTGAGTCAACAGACTCAAAATGATAATGACAAGTAATGTCATTAAGACTACGAGACTTATGGGATTAACCATAATGCAAGCAAGCAAGAATTTCAAGAGCCAAAGGCTCCAGAGGATTTTCGGAAGATCAAATATTATTTTGAAGACTTTTGTGAAACACATGAACAAGCGGGGATGGCGGATACTCGGCAAGCGAGTAATTATCCGTAGGGGTATTCATGCGCAAGGAACTGCAGGCGATGGCGTAAAGAATTCTCGAAATATCGAAGAGTATTTCAGGACATCTTGTAATAACAAGAGCAACTAGGGATGACAATATGAACGATAGGTGTAAGTAGTTATCCAGAGGGATTTATCGATGGAAGTGAATTGCAAAAGCGATGTCACATAGTCTCGAGAGCACATCGTAGAGTATCTTCGAATCTTCCGTGCAAAGAAAGTGTAATCGGTAACAAGTGGCTCTCCGGGAGAAAGTACTTGCGAGAACCTAAAGTTAGTTTTGTTTTTAGCAAAATCATTTAACCCGAATAGAAGAGAGCTCGAGTCCCGGAGTAAAGGTCGAGGAGTAAAGATCCTAGTACCACCCAATGGCGGCGTGTGCCCGGACACACGACCATGTTAGTAAAAGTTTTTGCAACGTCTAGACTCGACTTGACCAAGGAATGTGGAAGGGGTTCCCTACAGGCGATCGGCTCGATACCAACTTGTGGCGCCCCGATTCAATCGTACACTAATCATGCATGCAAATGTATGCGATCAAGATCGAGGACTCACGGGAAGATATCACAACACAACTCTACAAATAAAATAAGTCATACAAGCATCATAATACAAGCCGTGGGCCTCGAGGGCTCGAATACAAGTGCTCGATCATAGGCAGTCGTGGAAGCAACAATATCTGAAATCTGGACATAAGTTAAACAAGGTTGCCATAAGATGGCTAGCACAAATGGGATACTGAGATCGAAGAGACGCAGGCCTCCTGCACAGGATCCTCCTAAGCTACTCACGGTAAATCGTCGGGCTGCTGCGTAGTAGTAGGCACCTCCGGTGTAGTAGTCGCCATCGACGGTGGCGTCTGCTCCTGGGCTCCCTAAATGCAGTTGCGACAATCGAGTAGAGGTAGGGGAAAAAGGGGAACAAGGCAACCGTGAGTACTCATCCAAAGTACTCGCAAGCAAGGAGCTACACTACATATGCATGGATATATGTGTAAAGGGCCATATCGATTGGACTGAACTGCAGAATGCCGTAATAAGAGGGGATAGCTAGTCTTATCGAAGACTACGCTTGGTCACCTTCGTCTTGCAAATGTAGAAGAGGGTAGGTTGAAGTCCTCCAAGTAACATCACATAGCAATAGTCCTACCCGGCGATCCCCTCCTCATTGCCACGAGAGAGAGCGACCACCGGTTGTATGTCAGCACTTGGAAGGGTGTGTTTTATTAAGTATCCGGTTCTAGTTGTCATAAGGTCAAGGTACAACTACAAGTCGTCACATTACCGAAGATCACGGCTATTCGAATAGATTAACTTCCTGTAGGGTGCACCAACTTACCCAACACGTTTGATCCCATTTGGTAGGACACACTTTCCGGTCATGCCCGCCGCGGAAGATCAACACGTCGCAGCCCCACCTAGGCACTGTGAGAGGCCAGACGCCGGTCTAAACCTAAGCGCAGTGCAGGCCCATCGCCTGAGCACACCTGCATGTTGCGTGGGCGGCCGGAAGGCACCTAGCCTAGCGAGCGTTCAGTCCAATCCGGCGCGCGCCGCTCATCCGACGTCTAAAGTGCTTGGCTGATACCACGGCCTGGGATACCCATAACTACTCCCACGTAGATGGTTAGTGCGTATAGGCTCGTAGCCAACTCAGATCAAATACCAAGATCTCGTTAAGCGTGTTAAGTATCCGCATGACGCCGACCGAGGCCAGGCCCACCTCTCTCCTAGGTGGTCTCAACCTGCCTGTCGCTCCGCCTAAAGTAACGGTCGGGGCCGTCGGGAACCCAGGCCCACCTCTACCGGGATGGAGCCACCTGTCCTTTCAGCCCCCATCTCCGAACAGTATCACATGTAATGTAATGGTGTAAAGTATATAGTATATGCCCGTGATCGCCTCCCGAAGTGATCACAGCCCAGTAGTATAGCATGGCAGACGGATAAGAGTGTAGGGTCACTGATGGAACACTAGCATCCTATACTAAGCGATGGGATAGCGGTAAAGGTAACAATGATAGTAGCAAGGACAAAGCTATGCAGTATATGAGTAATCGAAAAGCAGTAACATGCTACACTACTCTAATGCAAGCATTATAGAGAAGAGTAGGCGATATCTGGTGATCAAAGGGGGGGCTTGCATGGTTGCTCTGGCAAGAGAGAGGGGTCGTCAACTCCGTAGTCGAACTGGACAGCAGCAGCGTCGGTCTCGTAGTCTACCGGAGAGAAGAGGGGGAAGAAACAATGAATACCATGTAAACAGATGCATATCGATGCATGACAAGTCAAGTAACGATGCTAGGCGTGCCCTAACGTGGTATGAGGTGATACCGGTTAAGGGGAAAACATCCGGAAAATATCCCCGGTGTTTCGTGTTTTCGCGGAAGGCGGAGGGGAAAGTTGCGAGTTCGATAGATTAGGGGTGTGTGGCGGACGAACGGACTGCGTATCCGGAATCGTCTCGTCGTTCTGAGCAACTTCCATGTTGAAAATATTTTAATCCGACTTACGGATTAAAAGATATGATTTTCCAAGATTTTATTAATTTCTGGGATTTAATTAATTCGAAAATGATTTAATGACATCAGCATGACATCATGCTGACATCAGCAGTCAAGAGAGTTGACTGGGTCAAACCGACACGTGGGTCCCGGTTGTCATTGTCTAAGACTAACTAATCAGGTTTAGTTAGTCTAACTAAAAACGATTAGTTTTATTAACTACAGTTAATTAGGTTAACTAATCAGGATTGTTAAATTAATTAATTCTTTAATTAATTGATTAATGTTTTAATTATTTTAATTAATTAATTATTATTATTATTATTATTATTTCCTTTAAAATCCTCTTTTTTTTTAATCTCGTTCTGGGGCGGGGCCCTGTGGTCAGCGGCCCATGGGGCAAATCGGCGCGCGGGTGCGGGCGTCGCCGACAAGGCGTGCCAGGGGCGCTGGCGCACGACTAAGCGCCTGCCAGGCAACCGATCAGTGATGGCGCTGCGCAGCGGCCAGCAGGTAGGAGGAGGGGAGCAATGACGGGGCTCGCCCGGACAGGTGGAGGCCGGCGCGAGGCGCAGCAGGGCGTGGGGCGGCACGGGAGCCGCGGTGAGCGCGGGCGCCGGCGAGGCCTCGGCGAGGCGGGGCCGTGGTGAAGCGGGTGGCCACTGGAGGAGGACGCCGGGGCCGTGGAGAGGGGGGGAGAAGGAGAAGCCGGGGGTCTCACAACGCGGAGAAGGGGTCGAGGCACCGGGGCGTGAGGAGGCGGCGGGGGCAGCAACGCCGGAGGAGAAGCAGACCGTCGATGAGGAGGAGGCGGAACCGGCGGGGAGGTTCCCGACGGGCGGCGACGGGGCAGCGTGGTGACGGTGAATGGCGGCGAAGCGCACCGGGACCGACTTCAGTGCCGATCCAGATCCAGTGAGGGAGGTCTGGCGAGTAGCCCTCCGGCGGCGGCGTCGGCAGGTTCGGGGCTCGGTTGCCCCGTGTCGGTGGCGGCGGCGTGCGAGTGATGGGGTCGGGCGGCGTCAGCGGCGTGTGGCGAGATCGATCCCCGATCCAATCGGGGCGGAAGGAGGAGGTGGATCGAACCCTCCCGATCCGGATGGGATCGAGATGAGTGGGGAGGGACGTGGGTGTGGGGGAATGGGGTGCGGTAGCTAGGGTTTCGTGGAGTGGGGGGATAAGGAGGCCATTTGGGCACAGTGGGCGGCCGGTCTTGGTGACCATTTGGGCCGTTCGGCCCAGTGATGGGGGGTTGTTTCCTTTTTGTACTTCTTTTTATTTCCTGTTTATTAGTTTTCTAATTTATTTTCTATATACTTTTGTTTTATAAAATATATAAGTAGTACCTAAATTAGTGTTTCAAAATACCCCAATGCCACAAAAGTTGGGTGACAAAATAAAATAGTTTAGTATTTTATTAATTGTAAAAGGCATTTAATTAGTTGTTTTACTCTTTGTCTTATTTATTTTTAGAGTAGTTAAACACTTTATAAAAGTTTAGTTTCTCCACCATAACTACTTATGCATTATTTGGCACAACCCGAACAATTTGGTTTTAATATTTGAAAACTTTTATTGTTTGCCTTTAATTAAATTTTGGTTGTGTTTCATATTTGAACTATCGAGAGTTTATCAACATTAACTGAGGTGACGTGGCATCATTAGAGGGGAATCACTGTAGCTTAATTATCCGGGCATCACAAGCACCTGGGTATTTGATACTGGTTCTGCTGCTAATATTTGCAACTCAAAACAGGGACTATGGATTAAGCGAACACTGGCCAAGGACGAGGTGACGATGCGCGTGGGAAACGGTTCCAAAATCGATGTGATCGCCGTCGGCACGCTACCTCTACATCTACCTTCGGGATTAGTATTAGACCTAAATAATTGTTATTTGGTGCCAGCGTTAAGCACGAACATTATATCTGGATCTTGTTTGATGCGAGACGGTTATTCATTTAAATCAGAGAATAATGGTTGTTCTATTTATATGAGTAATATCTTTTATGGTCATGCACCCTTGAAGAGTGGTCTATTTGTGATGAATCTCGATAGTAGTGATACACATATTCATAATGTTGAAGCCAAAAGATGCAGAGTTGATAATGATAGTGCAACTTATTTGTGGCACCGCCGTTTAGGTCATATCGGTGTAAAGCGCATGAAGAAACTCCATACTGATAGACTTTTGGAACCACTTGATTATGAATCACTTGGTACTTGCGAACCGTGCCTCATGGGCAAGATGACTAAAACGCCGTTCTTCAGAACTATGGAGAGAGCAACAGATTTGTTGGAAATCATACATACGATGTATGTGGTCCGATGAATGTTGAGGCTACATGGCGTGTATCGTTATTTTCTCACCTTCACAGATGATTTAAGCAGATATGGGTATATCTACTTAATGAAACATAAGTCTGAAACATTTGAAAAGTTCAAAGAATTTCAGAGTGAAGTTGAAAATCACCGTAACAAGAAAATGAAGTTTCTACGATCTAATCGTGGAGGAGAATATTTGAGTTACGAGTTTGGTCTACATTTGAAACAATGCGGAATAGTTTCGCAACTCACGCCACCCGGAACACCACAGCGTAATGGTGTGTCCGAACGTCGTAATCGTACTTTACTAGATATGTGCAATCTATGATGTCTCTTACTGATTTACCGCTATCGTTTTGGGGTTATGCTTTAGAGACGACTGCATTCACGTTAAATAGGGCACCATCAAAATCCGTTGAGACGACGCCTTATGAACTGTGGTTTGGCAAGAAACCAAAGTTGTCATTTCTTAAAATTTGGGGTTGCGATGCTTATGTGAAAAAGCTTCAACCTGATAAGCTCGTACCCAAATCGGAGAAATGCGTCTTCATAGGATACCCAAAGGAGACTGTTGGGTACACCTTCTATCACATATCCGAAGGCAAGACATTCGTTGCTAAGAATGGATCCTTTCTAGATAAGGAGTTTCTCTCGAAAGAAGTGAGTGGGAGGAAAGTAGAACTTGATGAGGTAATCGTACCTGCTCCCTTATTGGAAAGTAGTTCATCACAGAAACCGGTTCCTGTGACGTCTATACCAATTAGTGAGGAAGTTAATGATGATGATCATGTAACATCAGATCAAGTTACTACCGAACCTCGTAGGTAAACCAGAGTAAGATCCGCACCGGAGTGGTACGGTAATCCTGTTTTGGAGGTTATGTTACTAGACCATGACGAACCTATGAACTATGAAGAAGTGATGGTGAGCCCAGATTCCGCAAAATGGCTTGAGGCCATGAAATCTGAGATGGGATCCATGTATGAGAACAAAGTGTGGACTTTGGTTGACTTCCCCGATGATCGGCAAGACATTGTGAATAAATGGATCTTCAAGAAGAAGACCGCCGACGGTAATATTCTTCTATAAAGCTCGACTTGTTGCAAAAGGTTTTCGACAAGTTCAAGGGATTGACTACGATGAGACCTTCTCACCCATAGCGATGCTTAAGTCTATCTGAATCATGTTAGCAATTGCCGCATTTTATGATTATGAAATTTGGCAAATGGATGTAAAAACTGCATTCCTGAATGGATTTATGGAAGAAGAGTTGTATATGATGCAACCGGAAGGTTTTGTCGATCCAAAGGGAGCTAACAAAGTGTGCAAGCTCCAGCGATCCATTTATGGACTGGTGCAAGCCTCTCGGAGCTGGAATAAACGCTTTGATAGTGTGATCAAAGCATTTGCTTTTATGCAGGACTTTTGGAGAAGCCTGTATTTACAAGAAAGTGAGTGGGAGCTCTGTAGCATTTCTGATATTATATGTGGATGACATATTGTTGATTGGAAATGATATAGAATTTCTGGATAGCATAAAGGGATACTTGAATGGGAGTTTTTCAATAAAGGACCTCAGTGAAGCTGCTTATATATTGGGCATCATGATCTATAGAGATAGATCAAGACACTTAATTGGACTTTCACAAAGCACATACCTTGACAAAGTTTTGAAGAAGTTCAAAATGGATCAAGCAAAGAAAGGGTTCTTGCACATGTTACATGGTGTGAAGTTGAGTAAGACTCAATGCACGACCACCGCAGAAGATAGAGAGAAGATGAAAGATGTTCCCTATGCTTCAGCCATAGGCTCTATCATGTATGCAATGCTGTGTACCGGACACGATGTGTGCCTTGCTATAAGTTTGGCGGTGGAGGTACCAAAGTAATCCAGAGAGGATCCTTTGGACAGCGGTCAAGAACATCCCGAAATACACGAAAAGGACTAAGGATATGTTTCTCGTTTATGGAGGTGACAAAGAGCTAGTCGTAAATGGTTACGTCGATGCAAGCTTTGACACTGATCCGGACGATTCTAAATCGCAAACCGGATACGTGTTTACATTGAACGGTGGAGCTGTCAGTTGGTGCAGTTCTAAACAAAGCTATCTGGCGGGATCAACGTGTGAAGCGGAGTACATAGCTGCTTCAAAAGCAGCAAAGAAGGAGTCTGGATGAAGGAGTTCATATCCGATCTAGGTGTCATACCTAGTGCATCGGGTCCAATGAAAATCTTTTGTGACAATCTTGGTGCAATTGCCTTGGCGAAGGAATCCAGATTTCACAAGAGAACCAAGCACATCAAGAGACACTTCAATTCCATCCGGGATTTAGTCCAGGTGGGAGACAAAGAAATTTGCAAGATACATACGGATCTGAATGTTGCAGGCCCGTTGACTAAGCCTCTTCCACGAGCAAAACATGATCAGCACCAAGGCTCCATGGGTGTTAGAATCATTACTGTGTAATTTAGATGATTGACTCTAGTGCAAGTGGGAGACTGAAGGAAATATGCCCTAGAGGCAATAATAAAGTTATTATTTATTTCCTTATATCATGATAAATGTTTATTATTCATGCTCGAATTGTATTAACCGGAAACGTAATGCTTGTGTGAATACATAGACAAACAGAGTGTCACTAGTATTCCTCTACTTGACTAGCTCGTTGATCAAAGATGGTTATGTTTCCTAGCCATATACATGAGTTGTCATTTGATTAACGGGATCACATCATTAGAAGAATGATGTGATTGACTTGACCCATTCCGTTAGCTTAGCACTCGATCGTTTAGTATGTTGCTATTGCTTTCTTCATGACTTATACATGTTCCTATGACTATGAGATTATGCAACTCCCGTTTACCGAAGGAACACTTTGTGTGCTACCAAATGTCACAACATAACTGGGTGATTATAAACGTGCTCTACAGGTGTCTCCGAAGGTACTTATTGGGTTGGCGTATTTTGAGACTAGGATTTGTCACTCTGATTGTCGGAGAAGTATCTCTGGGCCCACTCGGTAATGCACATCACTTAAGCCTTGCAAGCATTGCAACTAATGAGTTAGTTGCGGGATGATGTATTACGAAACGAGTAAAGAGACTTGTCGGTAACGAGATTGAACTAGGTATTGAGATACCGACGATCGAATCTCGGGCAAGTAACATACCGATGACAAAGGGAACAACGTATGTTATTATGC
The DNA here is from genome assembly GCA_021605145.1 of Aegilops bicornis. Lineage (NCBI taxonomy): Eukaryota > Viridiplantae > Streptophyta > Magnoliopsida > Poales > Poaceae > Aegilops > Aegilops bicornis. The sequence goes on from CM038671.1 coordinate 510,851,921, forward strand.
GGTCTGACCGATAAAGATCTTCGTAGAATATGTGGGAGCCAATATGAGCATCCAGTTTCCGCTATTGGTTATTGACCGGAGACGCGTCTCGGTCATGTCTACATAGTTCTCGAACCCGTAGGGTCCGCACGCTTAAAGTTTCGATGACAATTATATTATGAGTTTTGATGTACCGAAGGTTTTTCGGAGTCCCGGATGTGATCACAGACATGACGAGGAGTCCCGAAATGGTCGATACATGAAGATTGATATATTGGAAGCCTATATTTGGATATCGGAAGTGTTCCGGGTGAAATCGGGATTTTACCGGAGTACCGGAGGGGTTACCGAAACCCCCGGGGGTTTAGTGGGCCATAGTGGGCCTTAGTGGAGAAGCGGAGAGGCGGCTAGGGTAGGTCCGCGCCCCCTCCCTTTCCTTCCTCTCTCCCTCGTCTTTCCCCCCTTCTCCTAATCCAACAAGGAAGGGAGGGAGTCCTACTCCCGGTGGGAGTAGGACTCCTCCTGGCGCCCCTCCTCCTGGCCGGCCGCACCTCCCCCCCGCTTTCTCCTTTATATACGGGGGCAGGGGGCCACCCTAGAGACACAACAATTGATTTGATCTGTTAGCCGTGTGCGGTGCCCCCCTCCACCATAGTCCACCTCGATAATATTGTAGCGGTGCTTAGGCGAAGCCCTGCGTTGTTAGAACATCATCATCGTCACCACGCCGTCGTGTTGACGAAACTCTCTCTCAACACTCGGCTGGATCGGAGTTCGAGGGATGTCATCGGGCTGAACGTGTGTTGAACTCGGAGGTGTCGTGCGTTCGGTACTTGATCGGTCGGATCGTGAAGACGTACGACTACATCAACCGCGTTGTGCTAACGCTTCCGCTTTCAGTCTACGAGGGTACGTGGACAACACTCTGCCCTCTTGTTGCTATGCATCACCATGGTCTTGCGTGTGCGTAGGAATTTTTTTGAAATTACTACGTTTCCCTACAACAAGCCCGTAGCAGCCACGTAAAACTTGCAACAACAAAGTAGAGGACGTCTAACTTGTTTTTGTAGGGCATGTTGTGATGTGATATGGTCAAGACGTGATAAGATATAAATTGTTATATGAGATGATCATGTTCTGTAAAATTATCGGAAACTGGCAGGAACCTTATGGTTGTCTCTTTGTTGCATAAGATGCAAGCACCATGTAACTGATTTACTTTATCGTTATGCGATAGCAATAGTTACAAAAAGCAATAGTTGGCGAGATGACCATGTGACGACACGTTGATAGAGATCAAGATGATGGAGATCATGGTGTCATGCCGGTGAAAATGGAGATCATGACGGTACTTTGGAGATGGAGATCAAAGGCGCAAGATGATGATGGCCATATCATGTCACATATTTTGATTGCATGTGATGTTTATCTTTTATGCATCTTATTTTGCTCAGTACGACGGTAGCTTTATAAGATGATCCCGTACAAAAATTTCAAGGTATAAGTGTTCTCCCTGAGTATGCACTGTTGCTACAGTTCTTCGTGCTGACACACCATGTGATGATCGGGTGTGATAAGCTCTACGTTCACATACAACGGGTGCAAGCTAGTTTTGCACACGCAGAATACTCGGGTTAAACTTGACGAGCCTAACATATGAAGATATGGCCTTGGAACACTGAGACCGAAAGGTCGAGCGTGAATCATATAGTAGATATGATCAACATAGTGATGTTCACCATTGAAAACTACTCCATCTCACGTGATGATCGGACATGGTTTAGTTGATATGGATCATGTGATAATTTAGATGACTAGAGGGATGTCTATCTAAGTGGGAGTTCTTAAGTAATATGATTAATTGAACTTAATTTATCATGAACTTAGTCCTGATAGTATTTGCATAACTATGTTGTAGATCAATTGCTCGCGATGTAGCTCCCCGTTTATTTTTGATATGTTCCTAGAGAAAAACTATGTTGAAAGATGATAGTAGCAATGATACGGACTAGGTCCATGATCTGATGATTGTCCTCATTGCTGCACAGGAGAATAATGTCCTTGATGCACCGCTAGGTGACGGACCTATTGCAGGAGCAATGCAGACGTTATGAACGTTTGGCAGAGCTTGGTATGATGACTACTTGATAGCTTAGTGCACCATGCTTTACGGCTTAGAACCGGGACTTCAAAAATGTTTTGAACGCCACAGAGCATATAAGATGTTCCAAGAGTTGAAATTGGTATTTCATACTCGTGCCCGTGTCGAGAGGTATGAGACCGGCGGATTACTTTGCCTACAAGATGGAGGAGAATAGCTCAACCAGTGAGTATGTGCTCAGATTGTCTGGGTACTACAATTGCTTGAATCAAGTGGGAGTTAATCTTCCAGATAAGATAGTAATTGACAAAATTCTCTAGTCACTATCACCAAGTTACTAGAACTTTGTGATGAACTATAATATGCAAGGGACGACGAAAGTAATTCCCGATCTCTTCGCGATGCTAAAATCAGCGAAGGTAGAAATCAAGAAAGAGCATCAAGCGTTGATGGTTGACAAGACCACTAGTTTCAAGTAAAAGGGCAAGGGAAAGAAAGGGAACTTCAAGAAGAATGGCAAGCAAGTTGCCACTCCCATGAAGAAACCCAAAGCTGGACCCAAGCCTGAAACTGAGTGCTTCTACTGCAAATGAAATGGTCCTTTGAAGCGGAACTGCCCTAGATACTTGGCGGATAAGAAGGATGGCAAAGTGAACAAAGGTATATTTGATATACATGTTATTTATGTGTACTTTACTAGTGTTTATAGCAACCCCTCGGTATTTGATACTGGTTCAGTTGCTAAGAGTAGTAACTCGAAACGGGAGTTGCAAAATAAACAGAGACTAGTTAAGGGCGAGGTGATGATGTGTGTTGGAAGTGATTCCAAGGTTGATAAGATCACCATCGCACACTTACTTTACCTTCGGGATTAGTGTTGAACCTAAAATAAATGTTATTTGGTGTTTGCGTTGAGCATGAATATGATTGGATCATGTTTAATGCAATACGGATATTCATATAAGTCAAAGAATAATTGTTGTTCTATTTACATGAATAAAACCTTCTATGGTCATACACTTAATATAAACGGTTTACTGAATCTCGATCATAGTGATACACATAATATTGATGCCAAAAGATGCAAAGTTGATAATGATAGTGCAACATACTTGTGGCACTGCCGTTTAGGTCATATTGGTGTAAAGCGTATGAAGAAACTCCATGCGGATGGACTTTTGGAATCACTTGATTATGAATCACTTGATGCTTGAGAACCATGCCTCATGGGCAAGATGATTAAAACTCTGTTCTCCGGAACAATGGAGCGAGCGACTGACTTATTGGAAATAATACATACTGATGTATGCGATCCGATGAGTGTTGAGGCTCACGGTGGATACCGTTATTTTCTAACCTTCACAGATGATTTGAGCAGATATGGGTATATCTACTTGATGAAACATAAGTCTGAAACATTTGAAAAGTTCAAAGAATTGCAGAGTGAAGTGGAAAATCATCGTAACAAGAAAATAAAGTTTCCACGATCTGATTGCGGAGGCGAATATTTGAGTTACGAGTTTGGTCTTCATTTGAAACAATGTTTAATAGTTTCGCAACTCACGCCACCTGGAACACCACAGCGTAATGGTGTGTCCAAACGTCGTAACCGTACTTTATTAGATATGGTGCGATCTATGATGTCTCTTACCAATTTACCACTATCGTTTTGTTGGGGAACGTTGCACAAAATTAAAATTTTTCCTACGGTTTCACCAAGATCCATCTATGAGTTCATCTAAGCAACGAGTCATGGGAGAGAGATTGCATCTACATACCACTTTGTAGATCGCGAGCGGAAGCGTTCAAAAGAACGGGTTGAAGTAGTCGTTCACGTCGTGATCCTATCACCGGAGATCCTAGCGCCGAACGGACGGCACCTCCGCGTTCAACACACGTACGGAGCGGATGACGTCTCCTCCTTCTTGATCCAGCAAGGGGAAGGAGAGGTTGAGGAAGATGGCTCCAGCAGCAGCACGACGGCGTGATGATGGTCGAGTGAAAGTTCTCCCACAGGCTTCGCCAAGCACACGCGGAGGAGGAGAGGTGTTGGGGAGGGAGGGCTGCGCCTTCAAGTGTGTTGCAGCCCTCCCTCGCCCCCTTTATTTATAGGGGAAGGGAGAAGGGGGCGGCCCCTCTAGATGGCATCTAGAGGGGGCGGCCAAGGGAGGGCTTGCCCCCCAAGCAAGGGGGGCGCCCCCCTCAGGGTTTCCCCCAAACCCTAGGCGCATGGGCCCTAGGGGGAGTGGCGCCCCAGCCCACTTTGGGCTGGATCCCTTCCTCATACAGCCCATAAGGCCCCCGAAAGAGGTGGCCCCTCCCGGTGGACCCCCGGAACCCCTCCGGTGGCCCCGGTACAATACCGATAAGCCCCCGAGCCTTTCCGGTGACCGTATGATGACTTCCCATATATAAATCTTTACCTCCGGACTATTCCGGAACTCCTCGTGATGTCCGGGATCTCATCCGGGACTCCGAACAACATTCGGTAATCACATACAAGTCTTCCTAATAACCCTAAGCGTCACCGAACCTTAAGTGTGTAGACCCTACGGGTTCGGGAGGCATGTAGACATGACCGAGACGGCTCTCCGGTCAATAACCAACAGCGGGATCTGGATACCCATGTTGGCTCCCACATACTCCTCGATGATCTCATCGGATGAACCATGATGTCGAGGATTCAAGCAACCCCGTACACTATTCCCTTTGTTAGACGGTATGTTACTTGCCCGAGACTCGATCGTCGGTATCCCAATACCTCGTTCAGTCTCGTTACCGGCAAGTCACTTTACTCGTACCATAATGCATGATCCCGTGACCAGACACTTGGTCACTTTGAGCTCATTATGATGATGCACTACCGAGTGGGTGTCACAGCCCCAGAATTGCTTGTAATTAGTGGCATCAGCATCCATGCATCATGTTTAAACTTATTTGAAAATTGAGATGGGGATTGCCTAAACCCTAGCATTAAAGGAATTCAAATAGGTTCAACCAAAAACATTTTTCAAAGTGAATTCAAATGGCTTTAGAAAATGTTCATCATTTACGGAAAAGTGCTATAAACCATAACCAGAGGTGCTTTGCACATTTTTCATGACATATTTGGTCACCTGGATTAATTCATAAAGTATTTGCATTTGGGCATTTAATGCTAATAAATAGTTTAAATGTTCAAATAATCATAAACTAAAATGTTTGCTGTTTGTTATATTCCAAACAGTGACATTGACCCGTTTCATGATTTTTATTAAATCCGAACACAATTACAGAAAATAGAAAATGGAAATAAAAGGAGAGGGAATTTACCTGGCAGCCCACATACCTGGCCAAACCCTGGTGGGCCGGGCCCACTGGCCGTGCCAGTCATCACCTACCTCTGCCAGTAGGCAGAGGAGGGAGACAGCGCACGCGCGCCCGCGGCGCCACGCACCTCCCTGCTCGCCTGCGTCACTGAGGCCACCACGACGCCTCGGGCTTTCTCCTTGGCGCCGCCCCGACCCTGGCCCCTCTCCTCTTCCCCGAACGCTTCCCCCCCCCCCTCTGTTCTTTCCGCCCGAACGCCCCGTCGCCGCCGCTCGCCACCATCGTGGACACCGCCATCTCGGCGACGCCCTGAGGTGCCCAAGAGCTCCGCCTAGTACCCCTCGTCCTCCTCGTCGAGCTGTGCAACGCCGGACTCCCCCGAGCGTCTCCACGTCGTCGTCTTCAACCTCCCGACGCCGGAGATCCCCATCGCCGCCCGACTGCTCGGCATCTCCCGAGCCCAGAGCCTCTCCTCGCATCCGTCGTGAGCTCCTACCCCTACCCCCCTTCTCCTTTGCTTCGTTTGCATGCCGTAGCCGCCATCTACGCCAGGACGAACGCGCCACCGCCCAGCGCTAAATGCGTCGGTCTTTGCTCCGGTGACCATTTGGTCCCGAGCTAGTGCCCATCGCACTCCCATAACACATAGGAGCCGTATATGCTAGTGCGCCCCGCCTAGGCCATCGCGATGTGAGCCCGAGCTCGCTTGCTCCAGCCGCCGCCAAACACGTTGCCGGGCGCCTTTTAAACCGCCCAGCTCAACCAACACCACCAAGAGCTGCGGGTTGTTCGGCTACACATAGACACTTTCCATGGTTCATTTGGTCGCTGGAGTGGCTAAAACCACTCTCGCCGCTGCGTCGGCTGCTTGGCGGCTAAACGCCAGCGTAGTTAGCGGCGACTTTGACCACGGGTGGGCCTGGTTGACTCTCTGGGTCAATGACGGTGGGGCCCGACCACATTAACTAACCAGGATTAGTTTTAATTAATATTTAGTTAAACTAATTACAACGACACAGGACCCACCAGTCAGGTTTGACCTGGACGTCCTGTTGACCCTGACGTCATCGACACATTGTCGACGCAAAGAAATGAATTCTTGGAATTATTCTGTTATAGGAAATTCCAGAATATAGTTCAAACTTCAAAAATTCATAGAAATTCAACCGTAACTCCAATGGAAATAAGTTATATATGAAAAATGATCAGAAAAATATGAAGAATCTATTTATGGCACTTTCATGCATGATTGAACAAGTTAACCTCACTGAATAGGATGAACCATGGTTAGGGTAATTTATGAACTAGCATTTGGAGTTGGAGTTTAACCTTGTTTGAATTCCACTTCAATTAACTTGGCTTACAGCTGCATTAGCTCAAAACACCAGCATATTGCCATGTAATTATCATGCATCATATTGTTGCATCGCATTGATTGTGTTCTTTCTTGTTTGCCGGTAATTGTCCCCTCTCGGTGAGCGACGTTAAAGCGATTGTTCGATGACACCTATTAAGAACTAGAATATCTTCAGAAGTGCCAGGCAAGCAAAACCCGCTTGTTGATTCCGATACAATCTCACTCTCTCGCTCCTGCTCTATTTTACTGCATTAGGACAACAACGACTCATGTGTTACTTGCTGCGGTAGCTGAACCCCTTTATCCTCTACATGACCTGTCATTCCACAGTAATTAGATGAAACCCACTAGTATGAGTAGGAGTTGTTTGAGCCCTGTTGTGCCTACTCATTCATGCTTGTTTGTCATGCACCTCTTGCTTAGAGTTGAGTCAGGTCACGATTCATCGGGATGAATCGGAGGTGTGTGAACATGTCCTCACTGTGTGAGCTAAGTGTGTGAACACGATTTGGTAAAAGGTAGCGGTGAGAGGCCATGTAGGAGTACATGGTGGGTTGTCTCATTGAAACTGTCCTCAGGAACTGAGTTCTGTGTTTGTGATCCATGAACAGTTACTACCACACATATGTAGTTAGTTCTGATGTAAGTCTTGCTGAGTACGTTTGTACTCATGTTTGCTTATTTTATGTTTTGCAGAGAGACGTCAGTCTCGCTAGTAGTGCCGCTTGGACTTCGACGTTTAGCTTGTTACCTCAGCTACGATCTTGTGCCCTCGGCGAGATCTAGTAGATAGTCGAGCTTCCCAGCCTTTTTCATTTATAGTTATGCATACTCGAGACATGTTTAGTTTCCGCTTGTGCTTTGACTTGTATGCTCACGAGTGTTGGGTCATGAGACCCATGTTTGTAATATCTCGCTCCTCGGAGCCTAATGAATAAATATTTGAGTCGTAGAGTTATGTTGTGATGCCATGTTGTATTTACACATATTGAGCATATTGTGTGTATGTTTGAAATGCTTGGTATGTGTGGGATCCGACAATCTAGTCGTTTATCCTTGGCAGCCTCTCATATGGGGAAATGTAGTCTAGTGCTTCCTGAGCGATAGTAGTCCGCTACAGCCCTGTTCACCGGAGTCCTGCTAGCCCAGCACTACTGCTTGGACACTTGACTAGCCGACATGTGTTTCACTTCGTTCCTATGTTTGTCTCTTCGGGGAAATGTCACGGTGATATTCGAGTCCTGCCTAACTTTGCTACTGACCGGGATACCGGAGTCCTGTTAGCCAGTGCTACAGCCCAATTCATACGTTGATGGTGACATGCTCGATGTGATTCATGTATGCCTGTCCCCATGGGTTAGCGCCGCTTTGGGTTCACGACTAGCCATGTCGGCCGGGTTCTCTGTCATATGGATGCTAGCGACACTATCATATCGTGAGCCAAAAGGCATAAACGGTCCCGGGCCATGGTAAGGCGACACCGTGGGAATACCGTGCGTGAGGCATAAAGTGATATGAGGTGTTACCGGCTAGATCGATGTGACTTGGAATCGGGGTCTGACAGCGTTGGTATCGAACTGTTGCTGTAGGATTACCAAGCCAAACTGGTCGAAGTTGTCTCTAGAAATGCTTTAGTTATGTAAGGGAATTGATTGTGGGAGGGAACGTAAGGCTCTTTTTACTCCTTATACCTCATGGCCTTCTGATCTGAGTCATCCTCTTCTCTTCTACGGGATTTAAGAACTAGGCTTCTCATCTATCTATCAGGATGACGTGCTACTAAACCATAGACTTTTAAGATTGTTGGTTTTAAGCCCCAGTTCAGTTCCTACTATTTCTGTATGATAATTGTTGATCTCGGAACCTTGATATTGTGATGTTGAGTGGTTATGCCACCATTTTGCAGGATGTCTCAAATCATTTTGAGCATTTACAGCCGTTATCTTGTCCGAGTCATCCCAGGTCTCTAAATAGTCGATGCATTTGCAAATCCTTTCCTTCCGCTTCGATGTCCTTTTTGGTCGCATAAGCACACTAATCAAGAAGTTGAGGTACTTGTTGCCTCGGCGTAGATGTTGGAGCTATTATTATGACCCTAGGTGTTTAGGAAGTCGCCTAGCAATTTAGCAATGCTTTTGTATCCCCGATGTGATGATTAAGCCATTATTCTTGAAAGCATCTCGTGATGTTATTAGTTAGTAGGCATTCTATTCCTGGGTTCTCGAACCCGAGATTCACCCTACTTCATGTTGATAGTAATTGCTAGCTCCCTTAGGTTATTAGTAACTTTGTGATAGCCCTCGAGGTCTGTGGTATTTCCTTCTTCCAAATACCATGAACTAGTTATGGCAGAAGTTCCTCTTTGAGCCTAAAGATCGCAATCAGAGTACTCTTGAAGAGTTCTCCATTCATAATTGTGACTCTGCCAGTTCTACCTTCTACGCATGGGTTATCCGGAAGAAATGTTGAGCTTTGCTCGACATACTAATCCATGCCTCCACAACTCGAAAATTTATATGTTCCTTGAGTTGTCCCTCTTTAGTTGTATTCTGACTCTCGCCTATCAATTGATAGCCAAGAGTATGTGTGCATTGTGTTCATCGATGCCCTCTTACTCTTGTGGTCCGTCAAGCCATTCTATTTCGGAATGACTAGGAGAAACAAACTCCGATTACCTTGTCCATTTTAGGATTGGGTCAAAGTAGTTGTATTCCATGATTAAAATGCCAATCCAGCTTTGATTCTGCTCTACCTTGGAGTGTTACCATCTTTATGTCAGGAACATCATGAGAATTGCACCTTCTCTTATGAACTCTTGACGCAGTAATACTTCTCGCCATCATCGTTCATTCCTCGGTCAGCGTTGTTGCAACCGGAATGCCGACAAGTGTACGGTGATGTGCGAAATCAATACTTCGAGCAACTCGTTGCTTGAGAGTAAATGGGCAATATTCTCATTCTTAGTGTGTTGGTTATTAAATCATCATCCTAGGATTAATCGTGCTACTTAGTCCTTATTTCTGGTGCACACCTCGATTGATGAGTTAGGATCTTGTCAAGTCCTCACTCATTTGATCATATCGTCTTGCCTCAAAGCAAGATTGTTCTCGAGCTTAGTAACATACCGGTGGTTCGTGACTTTCCAAATATCCTCTTGGAAGTGTTACCGGGTTGTTTCCTGACTGTTGTGTTGAGCTCGTAATCAAGTTGGTTTCTTGTAAACCACTCCTTCTCCAAGAATACATGTTGGATATCCACAGGCTAGTTGGTTAAGCTAGACAACAACTTGGAGAGTTGGAAGATAAAAGCTTGCCTAACTTAGTTCGTTCAAAGGGATATTCTTGTGTAGTGTGTGTTGAAGAAAGATGATATCTTCATCAATTGGTCCACCTGTGATCGATTCTTGGACCTATTGTCTTATCAGTCCTTTGATTTGAGTGTGGGCTATCGTCAAATCAAATCAGTACCAACGATATTCGTAATGTTGTCTTACTCGTGGTTGATCCCTCGAGCATACACCATTATATCCTTTGGTCTGACCAATGCTATCACCGTGTTCACATGATGGTGGAAGTCCAAAGGATATGGAAATTCCGATGAGTTCTTTGTTGAGCCCATCGGTAGCATTTTGTCTCCCCATGATTCATGTTGAACATCAACCTAGCGTTGGAAACTTTGTAAGCAATGTCTTCGTGTTCCACTCATGAAGCTTATGCTTGGATGGAAGAAGTGACTTCCTTGAATTCATGTGCTTTAGGTGTAAGTTGCCGCCATGGATTTCAGAAAGGTTTGTTTTGTTTCCTTTGGAATCACCCCAAGTCCGTCATGCATTCGTGTGAGGTATTCTATGGTTTGGTAGATTAATTACCTCCACTCCATATGTGTCCCTAGCGCACCAAGCCACTGATTGATTTGTTCAAGGAGAAGAAGTTCCTTCTTAAGACCGCGGCTTATACAAGGACTTCGATATCCTCGATGATGGTTCCCCACCTGGACTTGGTAGTGTTTTATTTGTGAGACTACTACGTGGTCATGCTTGTCTTGGACAGCGTGTTCACAGGTTTGTAGCAGAACCAACTCATGTTTTGGAGCTTACTACCGTAGCTCATTTCCCGAGGATCTTGCAACACCTTCTCGTCGATTTGGTTGCGAACTTTCATTTATCTTCTAGACCCGATGAGTCTGGATTATTCTGACACCAATCGGATCTGAATCTCAGGCAGATATGATGGTTGGAACATTCCCAACAGTTGCATGTTGTTCCCAGCTACTTTCGCCATTGCGCCAATTTCCATGGGCTGCCCTCTCGATAATTGTTGTCGTGTTCATCTTCAAAGGTGGACTTACCATGGGTCCCATCCATTTCCGGTGATAAGCAAAAATCATCCATTGCGTTGTCTTCAACAAGGTAGTCCACATCATCCATTCTAGTCTGGGTATGCCATTCCTTTGCACTCCACCAAACGATCGTTTGTGATTGCCTTAGGCCGGTATAAATAGTTTCAATGATCTTTGTATCAAAAGTAATTTTTTTTCCACTTAAGGGAATATTCTACGAGTCACCTTTCCTAAGGTCTCCCGTTTTGGTATCATGGCAATCATCTCCTTGTTACTTTGAAACCATGCACCATTTTACTTAAGCGTGGAATGGTTGCCTACCAATTTGAACCTTCGTTATCCATTTCTTTACCATCATTCCTAATGTGTGTTTGGTGTTTCAAATCAAGAGTTGTTCTTACGTCTCTCCATGAACTGATCTTGAGTTGCTCGATCTTCAAGAAGATTAAATCCTGTAGGGTTTCCCCCTCTTTACATTGTCGTGTCGGTGAATATCTCGAAAGCAAAGAAGACAATAACAAGAAGATGGAATGAATCAACATCTTTGAGAAGGGCAAATGGATCATGAAGATTGTGATAGTTTTGTGACTCCCCTTTTCCTCTTACCTCACGTCTTGAATCTCGGGACGAGATTCTTGTTTAGTGGGGATGAGTTGTCACAACCCCAGAATTGCTTGTAATTAGTGGCATCAGCATCCATGCATCATGTTTAAACTTATTTGAAAATTGAGATGGGGATTGCCTAAACCCTAGCATTAAAGGAATTCAAATAGGTTCAACCAAAAATATTTTTCGTGAATTCAAATGGCTTTAGAAAATGTTCATCATTTACGGAAAAGTGCTATAAACCATAACCAGAGGTGCTGCACATTTTTTTGACATATTTGGTCACTGGATTAATTCATAAAGTATTTGCATTTGGGCATTTAATGCTAATAAATAGTTTAAATGTTCAAATAATCATAAACTAAAATGTTTGCTGTTTGTTATATTCCAAACAGTGACATTGACTGGTTTCATGATTTTTTGGAAAAGCCACAGCATTTTATTAAATCCAAACACAATTACAGAAAATAGAAAATGGAAATAAAAGGAGGGAATTTACGGCAGCCCACTTACAGCCAAACCCACAGCAAGGCCAGCCCACTGGCCGTGCCGATCATCACCTACCTCTGCCAAGAGGGCGAGAGGAGAGACAACGCCGCCTGCGCCCGTGGCGCCACGCACCTCCCTGCTCGCCTGCGTCACTGAGGGCACCACGACGCCTCGGGCTTTCTCCTTGGCGCCGCCCCGACCCTGGCCCCTCTCCTCTCCCCCGAACGCTCCCCCCCTCTGTTCTTTCCGCCCGAACGCCCCGTCGCCGCCGCTCGCCACCACCGTGGACACCGCCATCTCGGCGACGCCCTGAGGTGCCCAAGAGCTCCGCCTAGTACCCCTCGTCCTCCTCGTCCGAGCCTGTGCAACGCCGGACTCCCGGCGTCTCCACGTCGTCGTCTTCAACCTCCCGACGCCGGAGATCCCCATCGCCGCCCCGACTGCTCCGGCCTCTCCCCGAGCCCGCTGAGCCTCTCCTCGCATCCGCTGTGAGCTCCTACCCCTAACCCCCCCCCTCTCCTTTGCTTTGTTTGCATGCCATAGCCGCCATCTCGCTTGTGACCGAACGCGCCGCCGCCCGCGCTCGTCGCCGGTGCTGCTCTGGTGACCATTTGGTCCCGGGCTAATGCCCATCGCACTCCCCGCAACACATAGGAGCCGAAGATGCTAGTGCCGCCCGCCTAGGCCACTGCGATGTGAGCCCGAGCTCGCTGAGCTCGGCCGCTAAACACGTCATGGCGCCTTTTCCAGCCGCCCCGAGCTCAACCAACACCACCAAGAGCTGCGGGTTGTTCCCAGCTACACATAGACACTTTTCGCGGTTCATTTGGTCGCCGGAATGGCCAAAACCACTCTCGCCGCCGCGTCTGGCTCGCCGGCGGCTAAACGCCGGCGTAGTTAGCGCTGACTTTGACCACGGGTGGGCCCTGGTTGACTCTCCTGGGTCAATGATAGGTGGGGCCCAGCCCTGTTAACTAATCAGGATTAGTTTTAATTAATATTTAGTTAAACTAATTACACTGACATACGGGACCCACCAGTCAGGTTTGACCTGGACGTCCCTGTTGACCCTGACGTCATCCTGACGCATTCTTGTGTGATAAATGAATTCTTTGGAATTATTACATTATAGGAAATTCGAATATAGTTCAAACTTCAAAATTCATAGAAATTCAACCGTAACTCCAATGGAAATAAGTTATATATGAAAAATGATCAGAAAAATATGAAGAATCTATTTATGGCACTTTCATGCATGATTGAACAAGTTAACCTCACTGAATAGGATGAATCATGATTAGGGTAATTTATGAACTAGCATTTGGAGTTGGAGTTTAACCTTGTTTGAATTCCACTTCAATTAACTTGGCTTACAGCTGCATTAGCTCAAAACACCAGCATATTGCCATGTAATTATCATGCATCATATTGTTGCATCGCATTGATTGTGTTCTTTCTTGTTTGCCGGTAATTGTCCCCTCTCGGTAGACGACGTTCCGACGATTGTTCGATGACACCGATGAAGAACTAGAATATCTTCAGAAGTGCCAGGCAAGCAAAACCCGCTTGTTGATTCCGATACAATCTCACTCTCTCGCTCCTGCTCTATTTTACTGCATTAGGACAACAACGACTCATGTGTTACTTGCTGCGGTAGCTGAACCCCTTATCCTCTGCATGACCTGTCATTCCACAAGAATTAGATGAAACCCACTAGTATGAGTAGGAGTTGTTTGAGCCTGTTGTGCCTACTCATTCATGCTTGTTTGTCATGCCTGCTACTGCTTAGAGTTGAGTCAGGTCTGATTCATCGGGGATGAATCAGAGGTGTGTGAACATGTCCTACTGTGTGTGAGCTAAGTGTGTGAACACGATTTGGTAAAAGGTAGCGCTGAGAGGCCATGCAGGAGTACATGGTGGGTTGTCTCATTGAAACCGTCCTCAGGAACTAAGTTCTGTGTTTGTGATCCATGAACAGTTACTACCACACATTGGGATCCTTAATTGACTCTCTCGGCTTCTTAACCACCCTTGTCCTCATCCGGGAGTTGCAACTAGTTTACGGTGTTTGTAGGATATGTGTTGGAGGCCGTGCGTGGCCGACCCGAGGGGTGGGCTATGATGCGGTAGATACACCATGGCCCGGTGTACCGATTCGCCCGTTTGGTGTCTCGGGAACCCTGCACACATCATTTGGGGCTGTTAGTGGAAACCTCGGCCGGACTCCCTGCGATGGAACCCGAATAGGCGATAAACCTGGACTAGGGACTTGAGTGTTTAGGTAGGCCGTGGCCGACACCCACGTTGGGCTTCCGCTTGAAGGTTGCCGAGTACATGTCGTGTAAACGGCGGTAAGTGGTGAGAGCGTGTTCGAAGAAGTACACCCTGCGAGTTAATATGATCTATTCGAATAGCCGTGTCATGAAAAGGACTTCTAGGTTGCCTATATCAGTTCATAGACAAGTGAAAGTGGATACTCTAAAATGCAAGATAAGCGTGAGTGCTATGGATGGCGTTCTCGTAGGGAGACGGGAGCGGATCCATAGTGGTGTATTGATATGGTGAATATGTGGACTCGTGTATGCGCCACCTCAAAAGAGTTACTTGCGATGTAGTTCGTGATAGCCACCGAGTCAAAGCTGGCTTGCTGCAGTCAAACTCCACCACCCCTTTGTTGATAATGATGCATATGTAGTTAGTTACGATGTAAGTCTTGCTGAAATGCGTTTGTACTCACGTTTGCTTATTTTATGTTTTGCGAGAGAGGCGTCGGTCTCGCTAGTAGTTCCGCTTGGACTTGACGTTTAGGTTGTTACCTCAGCTACGATCTTGTGCCCTCGGCGAGATCGGTAGATAGTCGAGCTTCCCAGCCTTTTTCATTTATAGTTGTCTATACTCGGACATGTTTAGTTTCCGCTTGTGCTTTGACTTGTATGCTCGAGTGTTGGGTCATGAGACCCATGTTTGTAATATCTCGCTCCTCGGAGCCTAATGAATAAATATTTGAGTCGTAGAGTTATGTTGTGATGCCATGTTGTATTTACACATATTGAGCATATTGTGTGTATGTTTGAAATGCTTGGTATGTGTGGGATCCGACAATCTAGTCGTTTATCCTTGGCAGCCTCTCATATGGGGAAATGTAGTCTAGTGCTTCTGAGCGATAGTAGTCCGCTCTGACCACATTCACCGGAGTCCTGCTAGCCCAGCACTACTGCTTGGACACTTGACTGGCCGGCATGTGTTTCACTTCGTTCCTATGTCTGACTCTTCGGGGAAATGTCACGCGGTGATATTCGAAGTCCTGCCTAGCCTGCTACAGCCCGGGATACCGGAGTCCTAGCCCAGTGCTACAGCCCGAATTCATACGTTGATGACCGACATGCTCGATGTGATTCATGTATACTGTCCCCATGGGTTAAGCGCCGCTTTGGGTTCCACGACTAGCCATGTCGGCCGGGTTCTCTGTCATATGGATGCTAGCGACACTATCATATACGTGAGCCAAAAGGCTAAACGGTCCCGGGCCATGGTAAGGCGACACCGTGGGAATACCGTGCGTGAGGCCGCAAAGTGATATGAGGTGTTACCGGCTAGATCGATGTGACTTGGAATCGGGGTCTGACAGCGGGCCCGATGATACCTCTCCATCATACGGAGTGACAAATCCCGATCTCGATCCGTGTCAACCCGCAGATACTTTCGGAGATACCTGTAGTGCACCTTTATAGTCACCCGATTCACGTTGTGACGTTTGGTACACCCAAAGCACTCCTACGGTATCCGGGAGTTACACGATCTCATGGTCTAAGGAAGAGATACTTGACATTGGAAAAGCTCTAGCAAAAGCGAACTACACGATCTTGTGCTATGCTTAGGATTGGGTCTTGTCCATCACATCATTCTCCTAATGATGTGATCCCGTTATCAACGACATCCAATGTCCATAGTCGTGAAACCATGACTATCTATTGATCAACGAGCTAGTCAACTAGAGGCTCGCTAGGGACATATTGTGGTCTATTTATTCACACGTGTATTACGATTTCCGGATAATACAATTATAGCATGAATAAAAGACAATTATCATGAACAAGGAAATATAATAATAATCCTTTTATTATTGCCTCTAGGGCATATTTCCAACAGTCTCCCACTTGCACTAGAGTCAATAATCTAGTTACATTGTGATGAATCGAACACCCATAGAGTTACGGTGTTGATCATGTTTTGCCCATGGAAGAGGTTTAGTCAGCGGATCTGCGACATTCGGATCCGTATGCACTTTGCAAATTTCTATGTCTCCATCTTGAACATTTTCACGGATGGAGTTGAAGCGGCAACTTGATGTGCCTGGTCTTCTTGTGAAACACAGGCTCCTTGGCAAGTGCAATAGCTCCGGTGTTGTCACGGAAGAGTTTGATCGGCCCCGACGCATTGGGTATGACTCCTTGGTCGGTGATGAACTCCTTCACCCAAATTGCTTCATCGCTGCCTCCGAGGCTGCCATGTACTCCGCTTCACATGTAGATCCATACGGCCTTCTGCTTGCAGCCGCACCATCTTTGCTCCACCATTCAACATGTACACGTATCCGGTTTGTGACTTAGAGTCATCGGATCTGTGTCGAAGCTAAGCGTCGACGTAACCCTTCTGACGAGCTCTTCGTCACCTCCATAAACGAGAAACATGTCCTTTGTCCTTTTCAGTACTTCAGGATATTCTTGACCGCTGTCCAATGTTCCTTGCGGGATTACTTTGGTACCTTCCTATCAAACTTACGGCAAGGTTTACATCAGGTCAGTACACGGCATGGCATACATAATAGAACCTATGGCCGAGGCATAGGGGATGACGCTCATCTCTTCTTTATCTTTTGCCGTGGTCGGGCATTGAGCCGAGCTCAATCTCACACCTTGCAATCTGAGCAAGAACCCTTTCTTGGACTGATCCATTTTGAACTTCTTCACAATCTTATCAAGGTATGTGCTTTGTGAAAGACCTATGAGGCGTATCGATCTATCTCTATAGATCTTGATGCCTAATATATAAGCAGCTTCTCCAAGGTCCTTCATTGAAAAACTTTTATTCAAGTAGGCCTTAATGTTGTCCAAGAGTTCTATATCATTTCCCATCAAAAGTATGTCATCTACATATAATATGAGAAATGCTACTGAGCTCCCACTCACTTTCTTGTAAACGCAGGCTTCTCCATAAGTGCTCATAAACCCAAACGCTTTGATCATCTCATCAAAGCGAATGTTCCAACTCCGAGATGCTTGCACCAACCCATAAATGGATCGCTGGAGCTTGCATACTTTGTTAGTATTCTTAGGATCGACAAAACCTTCCGGCTGCATCATATACAGCCTCTTCCTTAAGATAACCGTTAAGGAATGCTTTGTTTTGGCGTCCATCTGCCATATCTCATAATCATAGTATGCGGCAATTGCTAACATGATTAAGACGGACTTAAGCTTCGCTACGGGAGAGAAAGTCTCATCGTAGTCAATCCCTTGAACTTGCCGATAACCCTTAGCGACAAGTCGAGCTTTATAGATGGTGACATTACCATCCGCGTCCGTCTTCTTCTTAAAGATCCATTTGTTTTCTATCGCTCGCCGATCATTGAGCAAGTCTGTCAAAGTCCATACTTTGTTTTCATACATGGATCCTATCTTGGATTGCATGGCTTCAAGCCATTTGTTGGAATCTGGGCCCGCAATCGCTTCTTCATAGTTCGATGGTTCACTGTTGTCTAACAACATGATTTCCAGGACAGGGTTGCCGTACCACTGCAGTGCGGAAAGTGTCCTAGTGGACCCTCTGAAGTTCAAGAGCAACTTGATCCGAAGTACCTTGATCATCATCATTAATTTCCTCTCCGATTCGGTGTAGGCACCACAGAACATTTTCTGAGCTGCACTACTTTCCGGTTCAAGAGGTAGTACTTCATCGAGTTCTACTTTCCTCCCACTTACTCCTTTCGAGAGAAACTCTTTTCGAGAAAGGATCCGTTCTTGGCAACAAAGATCTTGCCTTCGGATCTAAGGTAGAAGGTATACCCAATGGTTTCCTTAGGGTATCCTATGAAGACGCATTTTCCGATTTGGGTTCGAGCTTTTCGGTTGAAGTTTCTTGACATAAGCATCGCATCCCCAAACTTTTAGAAAGCGATACTTAGGTTTCTTCCCAAACCATAATTCATACGGTGTCGTCTCAACGGATTTAGACGGTGCCCTATTTAAAGTGAATGTAGCTGTCTCTAGAGCTTATTCCCAAAATGATAGCGGTAAATCGGTAAGAGACATCATAGATCGTACCATATCCAATAGAGTGCGATTACGACGTTCGGACACACCGTTACCTGTTGAGGTGTTCCAGCGGCGTGAGTTGTGAAATGATTCCACATTTCCTTAAGTGTGTACCAAATTCGTGACTTAAATATTCTCCTCCACGATCTGATCGTAAGAATTTTATCTTTCGGTCACGTTGATTCTCTACCTCATTCTGAAATTCCTTGAACTTTTCAAAGGTCTCGGACTTGTGTTTCATTAAGTAGACATACCCATATCTACTCAAGTCATCGATGAGAGTGAGAACATAACGATATCCTCCGCGAGCCTCAATGCTCATTGGACCACACACATCGGTATGTATGATTTCCAATAAGTTGGTTGCTCGCTCCATTGTCCCGGAGAATGGAGTCTTGGTCATTTTGCCCATAAGGCATGGTTCGCATGTGTCAAATGATTCATAATCGAGAGACTCTAAAAGTCCATCAGAATGGAGCTTCTTCATGCGCTTGACACCAATGTGACCAAGGCGGCGATTGCCACAAGTATGTGGGACTATCGTTATCAACTTTACATCTTTTGGTATTCACACTATGAATATGTGTAATATTACGTTCGAGATTCATTAAGAATAAACCATTGACCATCGGAGCATGACCATAAAACATATCTCTCATATAAATAGAACAACCATTATTCTCGGATTTAAATGAGTAGCCATCTCGCATTAAACGAGATCCTGATACAATGTTCATGCTCAAACTTGGCACTAAATAACAATTATTGAGGTTTAAAACTAATCCCGTAGGTAAATGTAGAGGTAGCGTCGACGGCGATCACATCGACCTTGGAACCATTCCCCGACGCCAAGATCGTCACCTCGTCCTTCGCCAGCCTCCGTTTATTCCGCAGCTCCTGCTGTGAGTTACAAATATGAGAAAGCGGCACCGTATCAAATACCCGGGGAGTTACTACGAGTCTTGGTAAGGTACACATCAATTACATGTATATCAAATATACCTTTAGTGTTGCGGCCTTCTTGTCCGCTAAGTATTTGGGGCAGTTCCGCTTCGATGGCCCTTCCCTTGCAATAAAAGCACTCGATCTCGTGCTTGGGTCCATTCTTTGACTTCTTCCGGCAACTTGCTTACCGGGCGCGGCAACATCCTTGCCGTCCTTCTTGAAGTTTTTCTTACCCTTGCCCCTTTTGAACTTAGTGGTTTTATTGACCATCAACACTTGATGTTCTTTCTTGATTTCAACCTCTGCTGACTTCAGCATTGAGAATACTTCGGGAATGGTTTTCACCATCCCCTGCATATTGTAGTTCATCACAAAGCTCTTGTAGCTTGGTGGGAGCGATCAAGGATTCTGTCGATGACCGCCTCGTCAGGAGGTTTATGTCCAAATTGGGACAGGATGTGCAACCCGGACATTTTGAGTATGTGCTCCTTGTGAACTGTTTTCCTCCATCTTACAACTATAGAACTTGTCGGAGACTTCATATCTCTCGACCCGGGCATGAGCTTGGAAAACTAGTTTCATCTCCTCGAACATCTCATATGCTCTGTGTTGCTCAAAACGCTTTTGAAGCCCCGGTTCTAAGCTGTAAAGCATGCCGCACTGAACGAGGGAGTAATCATCAGCACGAGACTGCCAAGCATTCATAATGTCTTGGTTCTCTGGACGGGTGCATCACCTAGCGGTCCTTCTAGGACATATTGTTTCCTCGCAGCTATAATGATGATCCTCAGGTTCCGGACCCAGTCCGTATAGTTGCTGCCATCATCTTTCAGCTTGGTTTTCTCTAGGAACGCGTTGAAGTTCATGTTGACATGAGCGTTGGCCATTTGATCTACAAGACATATTTGCAAAGGTTTTAGACTAAGTTCATGATAATTAAGTTCATCTAATCAAATTATTTTAATGAACTCCCACTCAGATTAGACATCCCTCTAGTCATCTAAGTGTTACACGATCCGAGTCGACTAGGCCGTGTCCGATCATCACGTGAGACGGACTAGTCATCGTCGGTGAACATCTTCATGTTGATCGTATCTTCCATACGACTCGTGTTTGACCTTTCGGTCTCCGTGTTCCGAGGCCATGTATGTACATGCTAGGCTCGTCAAGTTAACCCTAAGTGTTTTGCATGTGTAAAATTGTCTTACACCCGTTGTATGTGAACGTAGCTCTGATACCACTGTTGGGGAACGTTGCAGAAAATTAAAATTTTTCCTACAGTTTCACCAAGATCCATCTATGAGTTCATCTAAGCAACGAGTCATGGGAGAGAGATTGCATCTACATACCACTTTGTAGATCGCGAGCGGAAGCGTTCAAAAGAACGGGGTTGAAGTAGTCATTCTCGTCGTGATCCTATCACCGGAGGTCCTAGCGCCCGAGCAGACGGCACCTCCGCGTTCAACACACGTGCGGAGGCGGATGACGTCTCCTCCTTCTTGATCCAGCAAGGGGAGGAGAGGTTGAGGAAGATGGCTCCAGCAGACGACGGCGTGATGATGGTGGAGTGACAGTTCTCGGCGGGGCTTCGCCAAGCACACGCGAAGGAGGAGAGGTGTTGGGGAGGGGAGGGGCTGCGCCTTCAAGTGTGTTGCAGCCCTCCCCTCGCCCCTTTATTTATAGGGGAAGGGAGAAGGGGGGCCGACCCTCTAGATGGCATCTAGAGGGGGGGCGGCGGCCAAGGGGAGGGGGCTTGCCCCCCAAGCAAGGGGGGCGCCCCCCTTAGGGTTTCCCCCAAACCCTAGGCGCATGGGCCCTAGGGGGAGTGGCGCCCCAGCCCACTTTGGGCTGGATCCCTTCCTCATACAGCCCATAAGGCCCCCCGGAAGAGGTGGCCTCCGGTGGACCCCGGAACCCCTCCGGTGGCCCCGGTACAATACCGATAAGCCCCCGAACCTTTCTGGTGACCGTATGATGACTTCCCATATATAAATCTTTACCTCCGGACTATTCCGGAACTCCTCGTGACGTCCGGGATCTCATCCGAGACTCCGAACAACATTCGGTAATCACATACAAGTCTTCCTAATAACCCTAGCGTCACCGAACCTTAAGTGTGTAGACCCTACGGGTTCGGGAGACATGTAGACATGACCGAGACGGCTCTCCGGTCAATAACCAACAGCGGGATCTGGATACCCATGTTGGCTCCCACATACTCCTCGATGATCTCATCGGATGAACCACGATTTCGAGGATTCAAGCAACCCCGTACACTATTCCCTTTGTCAGACGGTATGTTACTTGCCCGAGACTCGATCATTGGTATCCCAATACCTCGTTCAGTCTCGTTACCGGCAAGTCACTTTACTCGTACCGTAATGCATGATCCCGTGACCAGACACTTGGTCACTTTGAGCTCATTATGATGATGCACTACCGAGTGGGCCCAGTGATACCTCTCCGTCATGCTCGATGATCGGTGAGCCACTGAGAATAAATGGATCTTCAAGAGGAAGACGGACGCTGATAGTAGTGTTACTATCTACAAAGCTCGAATTATCGCAAAAATGTATTCGACAAGTTCAAGGTGTTGACTACAATGAGATTTTCTCACTTGTATCGATGCTTAAAAGTCTGTCCGAATCATGTTAGCAATTGTCGCATTTTATGAAATTTGGCAAATGGATGTCAAACCTGCATTCCTTAATGGATTTCTTAAAGAAGAGCTGTATATGATGCAACCAGAAGGTTTTGTCGATCCTAAAGGTGCTAAGAAAGTGTGCAAAGCCCCAGCGATCCATCTATGGACTGGTGCAAGCATCTCGGAGTTGGAATATAAGCTTTGATGAGTTGATCAAAGCATATAGTTTTATACATACTTGCGGTGAAGCCTGTATTTACAAGAAAGTGAGTGGGAGCACTACAGCCTTTCTGATGAGTATATGTGAATGACATATTATCAATTGGAAATGATGTAGAATTTCCTGGAAAGCATAAAGGAGTGTTTTAAAGGAGTTTTTCAAAGAAAGACCTTGGTGAAGCTGCTTACATATTGAGCATCAATATCTATAGAGATAGATTAAGATGCTTGATAAGTTTTTTCAATGAGTACATACCTTGATAAGATTTTGAAGGAGTTCAAAATGGATCAGTCAAAGAAGGAGTTCTTGCCTGAGTTGTAAGGTATGAAGTTGAGTAAGACTCAAAGCCCGACCATAGCAGAAGATAGAAAGAGAATGAAAGTCATTCCCTATGCCTCAGCCATAGGTTCTATAAAGTATGCCATGCTGTGTACCAGATCTATTGTATACCCTACCCTGAGTTTGGCAAGGGAGTACAATAGTGATCTTGGAGTAGATCATTGGACATTGGTCAAAATTATCCTTAGAATACTAAGGAGATATTTCTCGGTTATGGAGGTGACAAAGAGTTCGTCGTAAGGAGTTACGTCGATGCAAGCTTTTACACCGATCCAGATGACTCTACGTCTCAATCTGGATACATATTGAAAGTGGGATCAATTAGCTAGAGTAGCTCCGTGTAGAGCATTGTAGACGTAGAAATTTGCAAAATACTTACGGATCTGAATGTGGCAGACCCGTAGACTAAAACTTCTCTCACAAGAAAACATGATCATACCTTATTGCTCTTGGGTGTTAATCACATAAGCAATGTGAAGTAGATTATTGACTCTAGTAAACCCTTTGAGTATTGGTCACATGGCGATGTGAACTATGGGTATTAATCACATAAAGATGTGAACTATTGGTGTTAAATCACATGGCGATGTGAACTAGATTATTGACTCTAATGCAAGTGGCAGACTGAAGGAAATATGCCCTAGAGGCAATAATAAAGTTGTTATTTATATTTACTTATATCATGATAAATATTTATTATTCATGCTAGAATTGTATTAACCGGGAACTTGATACATGTGTGAATACATAGACAAAACAGAGTGTCCCTAGTATGCCTCTACTTGACTAGCTCGTTAATCAAAGATGGTTAAGTTTCCTAGCCATAGACATGTGTTGTCATTTGATGAACGGGGTCACGTCATTAGAGAATGATGTGATGGACAAGACCCATCCGTTAGCTTAGCATAATGATCGTTTAGTTTTATTTCTATTGCTTTCTTCATGACTTATACATGTTCCTCTGACTATGAGATTATGCAACTCCCGAATACCGGAGGAACACTTAGTGTGCTATCAAACGTCACAACGTAACTGGGTGATTATAAAGATGCTCTACAGGTGTCTTCGATGGTGTTTGTTGAGTTGGCATAGATCGAAATTAGGATTTGTCATTCCGATTGTCGGAGAGGTATCTCTAGGCCCTCTCGGTAATGCACATCACTATAAGCCTTGCAAGCAATGTGACTAATGAGTTAGTTGCGAGATGATGCATTATGGAACGAGTCAAGAGACTTGCCGGTAACGATATTGAACTAGGTATGGTGATACCGACGATCGAATCTCGGGCAAGTAACATACCGATGACAAAGGGAACAACGTATGTTGTTATGCGGTTTGACCGATAAAGATCTTCGTAAAATATGTAGGAGCCAATATGAGCATCCAGGTTCCGCTATTGGTTATTGACAGGAGATGTGTCTCGGTCATGTCTACATAGTTCTCGAACCCGTAGGGTCCGCACGCTTAACGTTCGATGGCGATTTGTATTATGAGTTATGTGATTTGATGTACCAAATGTTGTTCGGAGTCCCGGATGAGATCACGGACATGACGAGGAGTCTCGAAACGGTCGAGACGTAAAGATCGATATATTGGAAGGATATATTCGGACATCGGAAAGGTTCCGAGCGATTCGGGTACTTTCGGAGTACCGGAAAGTTACGCGAATTCGCCGGGGAAGTAATGGGCCTTAATAGGCTTTAGTGGAAAGGAGAGGAGGGCCTCAAGGGGTGCCCCCCCCCATGGGCTGGTCCGAATTGGACTAGGAGCGGGCGGTGATGTCTACTACACAACCTTCTTCTTGTAGACGTTGTTGGGCCTCCAAGTGCAGAGGTTTGTAGGACAGTATCAAATTTCCCTCAAGTGGATGACCTAAAGTTTATCAATCCGTGGGAGGCGTAGGATGAAGATGGTCTCTCTCAAGCAACCCTGCAACGAAATAACAAAGAGACTCTTGTGTCCCCAACACACCCAATACAATGGTAAATTGTATAGGTGCACTAGTTCGGCGAAGAGATGGTGATACAAGTGCAATATGGATGGTAGATATAGGTTTTTATAATCTAAAAATATAAAAACAGCAAGGTAACTAATGATAAAAGTGAGCACAAACGGTATTGCAATGATAGGAAACAAGGCCTAGGGTTCATACTTTCACTAGTGCAAGTTCTGTCAACAATAATAACATAATTGGATCATATAACTATCCCTCAACATGCAACAAAGAGTCACTCCAAAGTCGCTAATAGTGGAGAACAAACAAAGTGATTATGGTAGGGTACGAAACCACCTCAAAGTTATTCTTTCCAATCAATCCGTTGGGCTATTCCTATAAGTGTCACAAACAACCCTAGAGTTCGTACTAGAATAACACCTTAAGACACAAATCAACCAAAACCCTAATGTCACCTAGATACTCCAATGTCACCTCAAGTATCTGTGGGTTTGATTATACGATATGCATCACACAATCTCAGATTCATCTATTCAACCAACACATAGAACCTCAAAGAGTGCCCCAAAGTTTCTACCGGAGAATCACGACGAAGACGTGTGCCAACCCCTATGCATAGGTTCATGGGCGGAACCCGCAAGTTGATCACCAAAACACACATCAAGTGAGTCACGTGATATCCCATTGTCACCACAGATACGCACGGCAAGACATACATCAAGTGTTCTCAAATCATTAAAGACTCAATCCGATAAGATTACTTCAAAGGGAAAACTCAATCCATTACAAGAGAGTAGAGGGGGAGAAGAAACATAAGATCCAACTAGCAAAGCTCACGATACATCAAGATCGTGCCAAATCAAGAACACGAGAGAGAGATCAAACACATAGCTACTGCTACATACCCTCAGCCCCGAGGGTGAACTACTCCCTCCTCGTCATGGAGAGCGTCGGGATGATGAAGATGGCCACCGGTGAGGGTTCCCCCCTCCGGCAGGGTGCCGGAACAGGGTCCGATTGGTTTTTGGTGGCTACAGAGGCTTGCGGCGGCGGAACTCCCGATCTATTCCGTTCCCCGGTCGTTTTAGGGTAAATTGATATATATATATAGGCAGAAGAAGTACGTCAGGGGGCCCACGAGGGTGGAGGGCGCGCCCAGGGGGTGGGCGCGCCCCCCTACCTTGTGCCTTCCTCGTTGCTTCCTTGACGTGGACTCCAAGTCCCCCGGGTTGCTTTCCTTCCAAAAATAACTTCTCCAGAAGGTTTCATTCCGTTTCGACTCCGTTTGATATTTCTTTTCTTCGAAACACTGAAACAAGGGGAAAACAGGAACCGACACTGGGCTCTGGGTCAATAGGTTAGTCCCAAAAATAATATAAAAGTGTTTAATAAAGCCCATAAACATCCAAAACAGATAATATAATAGCATGGAACAATAAAAAATTATAGATACGTTGGAGACGTGTCGGTGGCGCCTCTTTCCTTCTCCCCCTTCTCCCTTCCTTCCTTCTCCTACTAGGAATAGGAAAGAGGAGGAATCCTACTTGACCGGGGAGTCCTAGTAGGATTCCCCACTGGCCAGCGCCCCTAGGGCCGGCCACCTCTTCCCTCCCCTCCTTTATATACGTGGCCAGGGGGCACCCCATAGACACACAAGTTGATCTTTTAGACGTGTGCGGTGCCCCCCTCCACAGTTACACACCTCGGTCATATCGTCGTAGTGCTTAGAAGAAGCCCCGCGCCGGTAACTTCATCATCACCGTAACCACGCCGTCATGCTGACGAAACTCTCCCTCGGCCTCAACTGGATCAAGAGTTCGAGGGACATCACTGAGCTGAATGTGTGCAGATCGCGGAGGTGTCGTGCGTTCGGCACTTGGATCGGTTGGATCGCGAAGACGTTCGACTACATCAACCGCGTTACTAAACGCTTCTGCTTTCGGTTTACGAGGGTACGTGGACACACTCTCCCGGCTCGTTGCTATGCTTCTCCTAGATAGATCTTGCGTGATAGTAGGAAAATTTTCGAAATACTACGTTCACCAACACTTGCACCCGTTGAATGTGAGCGTAGATCTTATCACACCCGATCATCATGTGGTGTCTCGGCATGACGAACTGTCGCAACGGTGCATACTCAGAGAGAACACTTATACCTTGAAATTTAGTGAGAGATCATCTTATAATGCTACCGCCGTACTAAGCAAAATAAGATGCATAAAGAATAGACATCACATGCAATCAATATAAGTGATATGATATGGCCATCATCATCTTGTGCCTTTGATCTCCATCTCCAAAGCACCGCCATGATCACCATCATCACCGGCTTGACATCTTGATCTCCATCAAAGCATCGTTGTCGTCTCGCCAACTATTGCTTCTACGACTATCACTACCGCTTAGTGATAAAGTAAGCAATTACATGGTGATTGCATTTCATACAGTAAAGCGACAACCATAAGGCTCCTGTCAGTTGCCGATAAGTTTTACAAAACATGATCATCTCATACAACAATTTAAATATCATCACGTCTTGATCATATCACATCACAACATGTCGTGCAAAAACAAGTTAGACGTCCTCTACTTTGTTGTTGCAAGTTTTACGTGGCTGCTACGGGCTTAGCAAGAACCGTTCTTACCTACGCATCAAAAACCACAATGATTTTTCATGAAGTGTGTTGTTTTAACCTTCAACAAGGACCGGGCGTAGTCACACTCGATTCAACTAAAGTTGGGGAAACAGACACCCACTAGCCACCTGTGTGCGAAGCACGGCGATAGAACCAGTCTCATGAACGCGGTCATGCAATGTCGGTCTGGGCCGCTTCATCCAACAATACCGCCGAATCAAAGTATGACATGCTGTTAAGCAGTATGACTATCATCGCCCACAACTCTTTGTGTTCTACTCATGCATATAACATCTACGCATAGACCTGGCTCGGATGCCACTGTTGGGGAACGCAATAATTTCAAAAAAATCCTACGATCACGCAAGATCTATCTAGGTGATGCATAGCAACGAGGGGAGAGTGTGTCCACGCACTCGTGAGACCGAAAGCGGAGCGTTTTATCAACGTGGTTGATGTAGTAAATGCGTCTTCACGATCCGACCGATCCTAGCACCGAACGTACGGCACCTCCGTGTTCAGCACACGTTCAGCTCGATGACATCCCTCGTACTCTTGATCCAGCTAAGGCCGAGGGAGAGTTCCGTCAGCACGACGGCATGGCAACGGTGATGATGAAGTTACCAGCGCAGGGCTTCGCCTAAGCACTACGACGATATGACCGAGGTGTGTAACTGTGGAGGGGGGCACCGCACACGGCTAAAAGATCAACTTGTGTGTCTATGGGGTGCCCCCTCCCCCGTATATAAAGGAGGGGAGGAGGAGGCCGGCTGGCCCTAGGGGGCGCGCCCAAGGAGGGGAGTCCAACTAGGACTCCCAAGTCCTAGTAGGATTCCACCAAGAAGGGAGAGAGGGGGGAAGGAAGGAGAGGGAGAGAGGGAGAACGAAAGTGGGGCGCCGCCCCCCTTCCCTTGTCCAATTTGGACTGCAAGGGGGGCGCGACCTGCCCTGTCTGCCCTCCTCTCTCTCTCCACTAAGGCCCATGGTGGCCCATTAGTTCCCCCAGGGGTTCCGGTAACCCCTCTGGCACTCCAGTTTTACCCGAAACTCTCCGGAACACTTCCGGTGTCTGAATAACATGGTCCAATATATCAATCTTTATGTCTCGACCATTTTGAGACTCCTCGTCATGTCCATGATCTCATCCGGGACTCCGAACAAACTTCGGTCATCAAATCGCATAACTAATAATACAAATCGTCATCGAACGTTAAGCGTGCGGACCCTACGGGTTTGAGAACTATGTATACATGACCGAGACACATCTCCGGTCAATAACCAATAGCGGAACCTGGATGCTCATATTGGCCCCCACATATTCTACGAAGATCTTTATCGGTCAAACCGCATAACAACATACGTTGTTCCCTTTGTCATCGATATGTTACTTGCCCGAGATTCGATCGTCAGTATCCACATACCTAGTTCAATATCTTTACCGGCAAGTCTCTTTACTCGTTCCATAATGCATCATCCCATAACTAACTCATTAGTCACATTGCTCGCGAGGCTTATAGTGACGTGCATTACCGAGAGGGCCCAGAGATACCTCTTTGATACACGGAGTGACAAATCCTAATCTTGATCTATGCCAACCCAACAAACACCTTCGGAGACACCTGTAGAGCATCTTTATAATCACCCGGTTACATTGTGATGTTTGATAGCACATAAGGTATTCCTCCGGTATTCGGGAGTTGCATCATGAAGAAAGCAATAGCAATAAAACTAAACCATCATTATGCTAAGCTAACGGATGGGTCTTGTCCATCACATTATTCTCTAATGATATGATCCCATTCATCAAATGACAACATATGTCTATGGCTAGGAAACTTAACCATCTTTGATTAATGAGCTAGTCAAGTAGAGACATACTAGGGACACTCTGCTTTGTCTATGTATTCACACATGTATCAAGTTTCCAGTTAATACAATTCTAGCATGAATAATAAACATTTATCATGATATAAGGAAATATAAATAACAACTTTATTATTGCCTCTATGGCATATTTCCTTCAAGTTAATAATGCACTTATCCACAAGTTGGGTTTCTTAAACGTAAGAATTTAGAGATTTGAGTGTTTAATGGCCATATGTCATGTTGATAAAAATGAAGGGCATGAATAAGAGACATTGTGTGGCTGCGTGGGCAAATACCAAAGGTCGTGTTCGAATCTTAAGCTACCTATAGTGGGAACAACTTAACTAGCAGTAATAATATAACGCACACTATGAAATATATGGCAAGTAGTTAATGTGGAGAGATATATTCATAGTAATACCGTAATATAGTGCTTCTCGAGAGAAATAAAAGTCATCTATGACACTACTATTATAATACTTTGCACTATGAAGATAGTAAATAGATTTGTGTCTATGCATGACATCAATATAAGTTAGGGCATCTCCAACACCGACCCTCAAACCACCTACGCATGTCCGGACCGCGGAAGCCATCCAACGCGGGCATGTATCGGTCCGCTCGGTGATCTGGACGCACTTTCTCTCGCAATGTGGGGGGAGGGGGTTGCGGGAGTCCGGACAACAACCACGTTGGACTTCGACACCCCATGCTCACTGAATCCGCCCTCCAGGTCTCATTTTCTTCCACTCTGCCACTCCCCCCTTGCTTTGCATCCTCAACCTCCACCGCTGCCATTGTACCTCTTCGACCGTCACACAGGCATTGTCGGACGTTCGTAACCAGCACCGACGCACCGGCTCGCCTTTTACAACGGCGTTGTCCACCCTGGAGCCGTTTGTACCCAGGTACACTCCGCCACCCAGTCGACAACCTCCATGGCGGCCACCACACCCGGTAGGTGTTCGGCCAAATGCCATTGAGCTTATTTTCAGACACCATGTCGTTTTTTTAGAGTAAGAAGGATGGTAGGGTATGCGATCATGGATGATGAGTTGTTGTGCGATGTGTGGTTGATTGTATCCGTGGATTTCGTAGGCAGAAGTAGAGATGGGGCATTCTGGCAGCAAGTGCATCAATTCTTTCACGCACGAAAGCACATTGCACCCCACGACATGCACATCATCCATAATCATAATGTGAGGTCGTTATCATATCGATGGTACGTCATCCAGACCATCGTCACCAAGTTTTGTCATATAGTTGCTTTTGGAGATGCCCTTAATCCCCACTATGACCACCAGCCTTATGTATAAATATCAAACACAAGGACAAATGGCGAAATCACGTAGGGTGACGAAGACAAAGTTGCGTTGTTTATGCAGCGACTAAACTGTTGATGGAGCGAGCGTGTGTGTCTCCGTCTCTGTGCGCCACGCGAGGCCTGAGATTAGCACAGCTGGTTAACCACTAATAAACCCCCTCGTAGGGCCGCGCAGGAAGCTTTGAGCAACGACGTGTCGCCGTCTCCCCGACAGTTTTCAGACAGGAGGCGCTTTCTCTCGGTTGGTCCGCCTTCCTGTGCTGTGCTGCCCGAGGGACAACGTTTTGCCCTACGGCAAACTCAGCTGCACGTCGGAAGAACATCGGGACACGACTGCTGCTCTTAGCCTTAGGTTCTCTCTCGCACGACAACGAAGTTATCAAAAAGGAATGCCTACCAAACAATAGGTGATTATTGTCAATAAAGAAACAACTGGTGATCAGGCGGCACCACAAATGTTACAGGTCGCATCTCATCCCATGCAGTTGGTGTGTGGTGCATCCGATTTGATAATACTCCCTCTGTTCACTTCTATAAGACGTTTAGACCATTCAGACAACACATAAAATAGTTCAATACCAGCTGTCCAAAACATCTTATACTAAAAGAGAACGGAGGGAGTAGTACTCGTGTATAGATTTTTGAGAAAAAATCTGAAATATAAGGTGTATTGCGTTGCACCACTCGTTTGGATAATTATTTTAGGGATTTGATTACATTTCCTTATATTTGGCAAGCTCCTCTATTTTCTCATATCAATTAGTCAGATGTAATCTCGTCCAAAACTCGTGAAATTTTCCCTCCACATGCGTTCTTTAATTTTCGTGTCAAAAACTATACACCCTATATTTAGGAACGGAGGGTTTTTGCGTGCAATACATAAAAGAACAGCAAGTGATTCCACAATTTGTATCCTCCTTCCACTTCCCACATGGTAAATACTTGGCTTCCAACAAGATGCAGCAGTGATACACTTCCTAGTGCCGAATTCAAATGACACTGGTGCATATAATCTCCAGGGCTTTTTCCTCAAGAAAGTCCAAAATTCAGTAGATGAAAAGAGCGCGCACAAAACACAAACTTCACAGGTCATGGTCTGGTAGGAAAGCCAGGGAGTGGTTTCATACTTCATACGTACTCCCTCCGTTCCTAAATAATTGTCTTTCTAGAGATTTCAACAAGTGACTACATACGGAGCAAAATGAGTGAAACTACACTTTAAAACATGTCTACATACATCCGTATGTTGTAATCCATTTGAGATGGCTAGAAAGACAAATATTTGGGAACGGAGGAAGTAGGTGGCACTTATATCGGTATTTCACGCATAATCAAATTAGTACAGGACTGTGATGACCAGTTTTCTCGAATCACCGAGAGATAGGATAAGTAAATATCAATTGCAAAACCAAATTAAGAAAAAAGCCACATGGAAATGAAGCCACTTTATTTGCAAACACCCGCAGATCTGGGCCATCACTTGGTCCCGATGAACAGCCCCCACCTCTGCTCACCAGCAGAGCTCCTCTGAAGCTTCGCGTTCCACCCAGTCACGATGTCATCATAGTCCTCCTGAAAATAAATCAAACTAACAATTAGATATGCTTTGCATTTTTTTTAGAATATTAAGATATGCTTGCTAGGAACATAGAAAGAATGGAGACTTCTAAAGTGCCAGTTCATGGTTGGGCCTGTTAAGGGCTTACCTGACCGAAGTCAGCCAGAAATTCATCTTTGTTCTTTTCAACTTCGGCTAGCTCCCTCTGTAAAACTTTCAGGAACTGAAATGCAGAATTCAGCATTAGTTAGTATCCGAGAAACTGCTCTCTACATCTTTGTGGAAGAAAACATCAGCTGGTGAGGGAATAACCTGATCTGTGCGGTCTTCAGCAATGACATCATGGAAACCAGCATTCTGTAGCATCTGCATAGTTTTGATATATACAAGTTAATGGATGTCAACATTTTCTTACACAAACAGTACTAACAATATATCATCGCAATTAATTGGCACCTGTCCATAAGCCTCTACATTATGAAGGTCGTAACCCCTCTGCTTAATGTATGCCGCAAACTCTTCAGATGGTTTTCCTAGACTCCTACAGTAATCACTGATTAGGACCTTACCCCCAGGTTTTAGCCATTTGAAGAAACTTCTAAACAAAGCGGGTTTATCCTGCAAATACAAAAGCAGCACTAGTCATAAAACTGTTATTCTGGCACCAAATAAGGAATGACAGAGAGTAATCACCAATTGTAGATGCAAACACGTCAAATCTTTTGTAGATGCAAAACTAAGCATGATTTTTTTACATTTAGGCTGCAATTACTTCAGCTCACTAAAACCTCAAAGTGGGCAGTTGATGGTATGTATAAGAAGTTAAGAACATACTTGTATGTGAAGGATAGTGTCACGGCTGTAGATAACGTCAAATGTATTGTCTGGGTATGTCTTCGTGGTGCAATCAGCAACTTCAAACTCAACTGCGCACTTGCGTCCAATAGCATGCTCGAGTGCAAATGAAATCATGTTTATGGAAAGATCAATACCAACAACATGAACATCATAGTTTTCGGCCATATAAAAATCACCACCACCGATTCCACATCCAACATCAAGCACCTTCTGCCCAGGTTTAAGATCCAGCAAGTCCACAAATTCTTTCGTAGTCTCTGTGAATGACAATAAATAAGCAGTTGTAAGCGTACATTACAAACTAGAATGTCACAGGTTTCATAATGACAGATGGTCATATATGCCCTCACCAATTCCACCAGTGCTCACAAAACCTTGCCCAAAAACACGTTCATAGCGTAATATTCCACTGGTTTTGTACTGCACATTATCCAAGAATCTTTGGAAATCCCGATCTTCGGTTGAGTTGACTTTTTGCCATAGCCAACATATCTAAAAAGCGTGGAGTCATATTCATCAATTGCACTAGCTCATGGAAAGTGCATGCATATCTAAAGTGTACAATGGACTGAGAAGTACCTGGTTTTGATTCTTCTTGTTCTTCACATAAGCTCCAACGCACTTGCAAGTAAGTAGAGAAAGTTCAGAGGAGCTCCCACTCTGATCAATGGCATGGCCCTCTTTAAATACCTATTTGTAAATCAAATGTTAGCTATTTAAAAGAAAATGCTACCGTATCAATTTGTTGGCAAAAGCTCGGATAAGCAATGAAAATGGTGGAGCCATTCAATTCTACATAAAATTATTACAAAGTAGTGCAAATGACACTAATTTGTCCTGTGGTATGCATTCTAGAGGCAATAGCTTATATGCTGTAAAGTAGGTAACGATCAATTTCAAATAGAGCAGAAAACAGACTGAAAACTGAAATTGAAATGGGAGAAGAGGTACTATCGGTAGGAAAGTTAGCATTTTCACCTTAGTATAAAACCTTGGTTCACGGTAATGTGTCGGATTCACTTTCCTTTTTGAGTCTCCAGATTGATGGAAACATGATTCTCTAAAGAAGATATGGCCACCAACTTTTAGCCATTTAACCATTCTTTCTACAAGCTTCTCGACCTACAATAAGGGATAAAGGTTAGGAACAGTCGCAAGAAGAAAAAATAGCAGCCAACACATGCCAACAAATTTAGTTTGCATAGGAAATGTTATCATTTAAGTTTTTAAAAACCAGGGTTAACTATTTATCTGGAAAATAAAGGATTACTAGGATTTTATCAAGCCTGGAAATGATTATTAAATCAAGGATTGAGACAAATAACCAGGTTCATAAGTGCGTTCTCTTACCTCCGCGTCCGAAAGATACATCAGTAACCAGTTTGAAAATATGAGATCAATGGAGTTATCCTCAATCACCAGGTCCGGAGATGTAACATCAGCACACATGAAGGATGCATTTTTGTAATGGCCATTTATGCTTTCATTCTACAAAGAAAATATATTCAAAAAGCTCAGCCAACCAGGCAAGCTACGCATGCAGAGATTAAAAGAATGACAACGCAATTCAGAAATCCAATATATTTTCTTAAATGTTGATACCTTTTTAATCACACTTTCAATGAAATCCATTGCGAGAACATGCCCAGCTGTCTTAGCCAGTTCACCAGTAAAGCGACCTATTCCAGCACCAAGCTCCAGCACTGATTTTCCTTCATATGAAGGAAGTAAAGACAGTATCTGAAAAGGAATGGTAGAACTATATGAGAATGGTGATACTACAAATCAAGGGAAACATGTTATAAAGTTCTCATTTTCAAGAAATCATGTCTGCTTAATGGGAAATACAGATTATTCCAGTACTCTGCATGTAGCATAGTAAGGCTTCGTATATGATACCTGATGTAATATGGCATATCAATGTTGAATGTAAAATACAGGAGGATGAAATTTTATTATTAAGGAGAACATGAATGCCAAACTTCTATCAAACCAAAAAATGAGTACAACCTCCAAAGGGAAGAAAATATGTAAGTTGAGGTTTTTGGCATCATCTCAAGTGGACGGATATTTTCTTGAACCAAACCAGGACTCGGGGGAACACTAAAAAGTACGTGTCAGCATCACCAATGAGCACAGTTTCGTTGAACGCCACACAATACCTATCAGTTTGGTGCCCAAAATAATGGCACTTCCAAAAGCATCAACGATTACAACATGCATTTTCTTCTAGGTAGGGCCAATATTATGCTTGATTATACTTGGAGCTGGGTGGGGCCAAAAGCAGTAAATCACCACACATGCTCCCCGGATCCAGGCAGGTTTTGACAGTGAAGAAACGAAAATATGTTGTAGAGCAGTGCTATGCAGCCGACGATTCCCAGCCGATGCATGCACGACACTAGCTTATCAGCGTTTGATTAAATTCCTCTCTAAATAAGGACCGTGAGATCCTATTATCGTGCACATGTCGTCCAGAAATCATCGTGTGTGAAGCTATTCCGTATGTTGTATCCACAGATAGTACTTAACGATTATTATCACTAATAAACGGGAAGGGAAATGAAGCTATTGCATGGCGTTATCACCTCGGGGCGCTCCTCCTTGTCGAGATCGGCGGCGCGGGAGTCGAGCATCATGGCCTCGACGGTGAGGTCCCTGGAGTGCTCCTCCCAGTACCTCTTCTGCGCCTCCCTCTCCTCTTCCAGCTTCGCCAGCACCCCTGCAACACACGCGCGTCATTGACTCCACTCCAGCAAACAGAGAAGCCATGCGCACCATGTGCTCGACCGTTCTCCCCAACCAAACGAGAGCAGAGATCCGGCCTGATCCCGTCGAGACGGATCCGAACGCGGGGAGCCCCATCCTGCTTACCGTTGGCAACGATTTCGGCGGCGGCGGCGGAGTCGTCCATCTTCGTTCGCGTGGCCGTTAACGGCGAGCTGTCCCGCGTGAATTCAGAGGGGTGATGGTTCGTTACGGGAGGCGGGCGGGATTAGGAGCCCTCGACGGCGAGGCGGGCGCGGGAGAAACTGCGGGAGCGGCGGTTGAACGATCGACCGCGCGGCTGCATCCACGACGGGATCACGTCGAGGTTGTGGGGAGGAGGAGCACGGACGATTGAAGCGGGTGTGAACGAACTGCGATGGACGCGGTGGGTGGGGGAGAAGACGAGGTTGGAAATGGTTTTATAGGCGGGAGGGAGGGAGGGGATCGAGTCGACCGATCCACCGTGAGATCTGCGCCTCGCGGCGGGCGTGGATCCTGGATCGGGGGTTTTGATTATTTTTATTTTATTGATTTCACTTTTGTCGCTTTGGCTGAGCTGATCTGTAGCCTGATTGGACGGCGTGTCCCGGTGCCTGACGTTGGGTTCAGTTACGGGGGTGGTAGTGGTAGCCTGGTGAATGGGTTTGTTGAAACTGCCAGATGAAATGTGACGAATGAATCTGGAGGACGTGGTGGTCCGTGCTGGCCGTCAAGTTTCCTTCTCGATTCCTCGCCACACCAGTCACCACCAAGCGACCCAGCTAGCCAAGTTGATATTCGCATCCTATCTCGTGGTGGCACTAGTAACGATGCCACTCTTTTTTTTCGGGAGTAAGAGCAACTCCAACGCGTGTCCGTTTGGTCGGCCGCACGCTCGGCGGACGCCTTTTTAAGATTTGGATCGGCAGTGCATCCAACGGCCGCGACCCATTTCATATCCGCGCGCAAATTTTAAAAAAGGCCCGGGGCAATAGTTTATGCCGTCGGCCATGTTATCGTCCGAAGTTCATGCCAGCACCATGTCAGCGCCGGCATACAATGCCAGCTTAAAAAAACACCACACAGTTCAGTTGACGCACTTGTCAGCGGCCGGCACACATGCCAACACAAGGGGCGGGAGTTCGACCACGCCATCGCGACCGTGGTCATGCCAGCACACTTGTCGGCATACAAAAAGGATGGCGTTCGCCGCCATAGGTCACTCGGCGTCGAACTTGAGCATGTCGGCCTGCATCTTCTCGAACCACAGCCTCTTCCTTGGCGATACGGTGTTGAGATCCATCTTCATGATCTCCACCCCTGTCATCATGCTAGCGAGAGCCATTTCTTTTGCCTTGGTCTTGACGTTGGCGGCCTCGATATCTAGCATCTTGGTTTGCTTCTCTGCCTCCATCTCAAGCATCCTCGTTTGCTTCTCCGCCTCCATCTCAAGCCTCCTTCTTTGGATCTCCATGTAGGCGTTCATTTGTTCTTCCTTGCCTTGCCGCCGCTTCTCCTCCCTTGAGTCCTTCTTGGTCATTATGTCCTCCACGGTTGCGATCAAGGCGTTCGATGTAGCATCCCGCTTGTCCTCCTTCTTGGAGTTGGTCTTACCCCGCGGCCGTGGCTTCTCGCCGTCCCCAACCTCCTCCACGACCTTCTTCCCCCCACGCTGCATGAGGGCGGCATATTGCGTCTTGAACTTCTCCTCGTCTTTGATTACCCTCCAACAATGGGAGAGGTTGAAGGACTCGCCATCGTGTTGGACCTTGAATGCCTCCAAAGCTTGGAACGCGTACAAATGAATTGTATGCAAGCATATTGGCAAATGGATATGAAAATGGAAATGGACATGCAAGCATAAACGGAATGACACAAAGAGGGGCGCTTGCTAGCATACCATGTCTTGCATGCCGATGCCGCTCATGGGGTGTGCCTTAATGATCTCAAAAGTGGCACAAAACTTGTTGCGCTCTTGTTGGATCACCTTCCAATGCTTCGAAATGAAACCCACCCGTGCGTGCTTTGCATTTGGTACGGCGAAAACTTTTTGCACTCATGGAACTCGCGATGGACACGAGTCTGAAAGGTTGATGCCTTTTGCTCGACGCCGGTCTTGGGGTCTTGCCCAATGTCCCTCCAACACTCACAAAGGAGCTTGTCCTCGGCCGTCGTGTATGCCTTCGTCCGCCTGCTCTTGCGCTTAGGCTTCCCCTCGACGGCTTGGTTGGCGAGCTCGTCCTCGAACAAAGGCTCCCCTTCGACGTCCAACTCATCCTCTTCCTCGAGTCCGTAGTCCTCCGGAAACTCATGGTCGAGCGGGAAGCCGTCCAGGTCGAAGCCGACCTGATCTTGATCAAAGGTGGACGGCGTGAACGGCCCTCGACCGTCCTGGCTTTGTGTCTCGTCGGGATCGTAGCCAGCCCCAGCGGCCGCCGCACCTCCCTCGAAGATGATGTTCTGCATGTAGTCGTCGTCGCCGGAGGCCGTCATTCCGTCGAACAGGTTGCGTGTGCCCGACAACACGTCGGTTGGCATGTGCCGCGCGCGTTTCCTCGCCCCTCCGGATGACGAGCCACGGGCCACCGATGTAGCACTGAGGTCGATGGGCGCGGGCGCGGGCGTAGAAGGCTCCACCACGCTCACCTTGGGCAAGCATTCCCCGGAGAGTCAGGAGGCTTGCGGGTAGACGTGTGGAAGCCGAGTATCGGCTGTGCTGCCAACGCATGGGGCAACTCGGGCAACACCATCTGAGGAAACACAGATGAGCCGGTGTTGGCCGTGGCCACGGCGGCGTTGACGAGGCTGTGCTGGCCAGGGTTTAACCCTAGGTACATCAGCGCATCCCTCGTTGCCGCCGCAATGCGGGCGTTGGTGGCCTCCTGCTGCGTGACGGTGGCGATGGCGGCCGCCGTGATGGCTTCATCCCTTGCGTCCGTCGCGTGCCTCTAATCCTTTCTCTTCGCTGACTCCCTTGCCCGCTCCTCGAGCATCAGGTTCTTCTTCGGCTTGGGCGTGGCTGCGGTCTTGCGCGGGGGGGAGGCTTGCCTTTGCCGGTGGGGGCGGTCGTGATGCCGGACAAGGCGAGGGAGGCAAGGCCGGCGGCGGCATTAAGATCGTCGTCCATGGCGAGCGGCGGGAGCGCGCGGGGGCGGGAGGGTTTTGAGGAAAGTGGAGGGAAATGGTGGAGGCTGCCACTGACTGGCAGGCTAGGGGGAGTAGTTGGCGCGCGTCGCGCGCGTCCGCCTCGTGTCCGTACCGACGCAAATGAGGCTAAAAAATGGACAGGGAATGGTCGACAGGCGGATGAAAAGCGGACACGCATCCGTTTGGGTCGGCGCGTTGGGCCGACTTTTTTGTCCGCCGCGACCCAAACGGACGCGCGCGGATGAAATGGGTCGCCGCGTTGGAGTTGCTCTAACGATGACACTCGGAGACATTACACAAGAGCATCCACATCCGCAAATCCGACGCGTAGACGCGTCCGCACACATTAACCTGTCACCTCTTATATTTCGTCCGCTGCATTCAACTACCTCAAAGTTAATATCAAATCCATATAAATCATCTAAAATAAAATCTATGTACTACGTAGATATCCTATCTACCCTATATTACTCGTCGTTGGAGATGTCGATGATCTTCATGCCGGGCTTGGGTAGATGGCCGCCCACAGCAACTGCTTGTCGTTAGACTATCTCCGCAAAGATTTCGTCGATTACCGCCCTCCGCTGGCAAAGGAAGCGGCAGTTGGCCTCCACCTCGGCCTCCAACAACATGGAGTCGAGGATAGCCGATGGGGCCATCTCGAACTCCGCCATGGCGTCCTCCATGGCAAAGCCCACAGCCGACTCTGCCTCCTCCACGGTGTCCTCCTCCTCCTCCTCCATGGGCGTGTTCTGCTCCGCCACCTCCTCCTCCTTCAATCCGGGCTTCACGCCTAGCCCAGATCTCCTCGAGCAGCTAGAGGCACCGCTCCGGCGTGAGCATGGCATAGATCGTCATCCTTTGTCGGGCCATGGCTGTCGGCGGGTGGGGGGGAGGTAAGTGGATGCGGCTAGGGTTCGCATGCACGAAGAGGGTGGGAAATGGATGCGACTAAGGTTGGGGGTCGTCGTCTAGCTTAAATAGCCAAACTTCGGTCCTCGGCGTGGCGCCACGTGGCAGCATGAATGTCGCCGATAGTCCACGTGGCGGATGCGCCCGGGCCACCCTATATACGCTTCATATTTGGACTGGATATGAGGGGTGTCAGTCAGTCTGGGCGTATAGGGCCATCATGAGGAGTCCGCCTGAATTGATTTATTTTTATCAGTCAATAACTGGGCCGTCCGCACGGACATATAGAGGGGTTTCGGGAGCCCCGCCGCTGGAGAAGCATTCAAGTTTAATGTTGATGAAGGATTATGTACCATGCATGGGTGACAAGGGTGTGGCAGCCGCAGTATGTAGAGACAAGTCAGGATTTTCTTTGGGTGCCTCTGCTATTGTCTTGCGCTGGCCTAGGATCTTAATCTTCAGAAGTTGATCATTTCTTCAGACTGCCTTGAAGTCATCACCAACATCAAGAATGCAGCAGCATCTTACGACGCTTCAATTCTGAACGAGATCGAGTTTGGTATAGGAATTTTGATATTGTTGATTTTTGTTTCAAACATAGGGAATAAAATTTTGAAGCCCACTCTTTAGCTAAAGGAGGTTCTTTTCTTTTTGTTGGTCGCCATGTGTGGCTAGGGTAACACTGTCGGTGTCCCAATCGTTTTGAATTTTGAATAAAATACTTAATTCGCCTAAAAAACCTGTCCCGTGATGCATGAATCCTTAGCTTCCATCCTAACTAAAAGGGCATGTTCCACCTTAGGCTTTGTTCGGTTACACCTCCTCACAACGGGATTGGGGTGGATTGGAGGAGGTTTTGACTTGTAGAGGGTGTAATCCCTACCAATCCCTACCAACCCTCTCCATTTTCCCTGTCAACCGAACATGCCCTTAAGAGTTTTGGTGTTGGTGACAATGCAATTTTGCGGACTAACCGTGTGCTTGAGCTACACGAGCATATCTCTATGGCACAAGATGGTTAGGCACCCCTCTCGAAGGAAAATATCAAAGACGGCATTTTCGACGCTTTTTATTTCTTTGGTCATGGGAAATCTGTATTATTAAGAGGGGGTCCGTGTTGGAAGGTATGGGTGGAATCAAATCATGTACCCAAAATCTATATTGCACACAGGTAGCTTTTGAAAGGACATGCGGTGCCCCCATGTGTGGTTTTGGTAATTGATGACACACTCTATGGACTAATGGTTGCATTGAGTTATATTTGAAGGATTTTTCCATAGGCATTTCTTGAAGTCCATGTGTTGGTTTCAAGGAGTTTATGGGTTGACCAAGGTGCTATTAAGGAATTATCCAAAGATTGGTCATGTGAGTGTTGAGCTTATTGCAAGCATGTCTTGAAGAAGAAGATTGTGTGATCATTCATGTTTACCTTCAAGACATCATCCAAACGAAGAGAGTTGGAAAGATTCAAGGTTGATCAAGACTAAGTCAAGAGTGAATCAAGTTGATCAATTCACAAAGCGTAGAACATGTACCGAGAGGGATCAAGTGATCCCATGGTATGGTAAGCATTGTCCATTGCACTTTGTGTACTAACCCATGGTCTATGTGAGAGTCTATGTGGGGTTAGGTACGTGTCCATGGGCTTGCGTCAAGAGGAAGATATCATACAACCCATGGAAAGGATGACATCAAGTGGTGATCGTCATCAAGATTGCCGTCTGCAAGTTCAAGTGGAGCATCACGAAGAGATCAAGTGCTTGAAGCTTGCCATCCATTGTGGTGTCAATGGACTTGTGAAGATGTGTCGAAGAGTGGCTCACCCATAGTGGAGTATGGGGGAGCAATCATCTAGTCTCCATTGACCCAACGCAATCAAGAAATGTGGTCCATCTTGAGGAGGACAAGATCGTCATCATCTAGCTCAAGTGCATGTGCAAGACAAAGGTTTGCCCTTGATAGGTTTTCTATTTTACCGGTCTCATGGTGGTAGTTGGGAGACCGGGTTATAGGATCAATAGTCGTACTATCAAGGGGGGCTCTCAAGTGAGTAGCTTGATTGTATCGTTTGTCGAGAGCTCAAACCATTGCATCCTTGCATCATGTTTCTTGGTTCTTGTTTGGTTCTCTTTGTGAGTCTTAGAGCTTATGGTCATCTTGATGACAAGCTTGAGTTCATCAAAAACGGAGTTTGCATGCGTCTTCTATGATGTTTTCAGTGTTGGAGGTTTTACCGGTCTTATCTGAGGAAGGGTTCTCACCTTTTTATTTTGGGCCTTTTCTCATTTGCTTATTATTGGTATTTCTATCAACATTGTGTTAGCCCTTGTCGCTAGCTTTCCAACAAACTTGGTTTCGTCGAATTCGGAGTCAGTTTGCAGAAGTTGTGGTAGTTTTGGTGTTCTGAAAAGGCTGCAGCGGTACTACCGCGGGTAGGAGCGGAAGTAATTTTTTACTACCGATCTACCGCTCTTGGGAGCGGTACTACCGCTTGGAGCAGTACTACCGCGACTACTTCCGTGGCTACTTTCGCTCGGGACCAAAAACTCGTCACAAGTCCAGCGGTGGTAGCCACGGATGTAATTTTTTAGTACCGCTCGCAAGCAGTAGTACCGCTACCCTTAGCAGTAGTACCGCTACCCCTAGCGGTAGTACCGTGAGGTCAAGCGGTACTACCGCTCCGATGGTTCTTCTGGCTTTTTTGCCTCCTCGCTGTTGTGTTTCAAAGGGCTACTACCGCCCTAGCGGTAGTACCGCTCCTTGGAGCGGTAGTACCGCTCGGTGCGGGCTGTGAGCATAACGGTTGGATTTTTCCCCACCTATAAAAGGGGGTTTCTTCCCCATTGAACCTCTTTGAGCCCGTGTTCTTCCCCCATTGTTGACCTTCTTCGAGCTTGCTAACTCTCAATCCATCCATGGATACTTGCTAGTTTTTGAGGGAAAAGAGAGAGGAGATCTAGATCCACATTTCCACCAATCACTTTCTCCTCTATGTGAGGGGAACCCCTTGGATCTAGATCTTGGAGTTCTTGGTGTTCTCCTTCTTGTTCTTCCTCTCATTTTCCTCCCTAGCATTAGTTGCTTCGGAGGGATTTGAGAGAGAAGGACTTGGGCACTCTATGTGCCCTTGCCATTGCATTTGGTGCATCGGTTTGAGTTATCCACGGTGATACGTGGAAGTTACAAGTTGAGAAGCTTATTACTCTTGGGTGCTTGGTACCCTTGAGCTTGTTCCTCTTGGGTGCTTGGGCGCCCTAGACGGTTGGTGGTGTTCGAGCTCAATCATTGTGGTGTAAAGCTCCGGGCAAGCGCCGAGGTCTCCAATTAGGTTGTGGAGATCGCCTGAGCAATTTGATGGGTACCGTGACCGCCCCAAGGGTTGCCGAAGTGTACGGGTTTGGTGACCGCCCCCAAGGGTTGCCATTTGTACAGGTTCGGTGACTGCCCTCAAGGGTCCCTTAGTGGAATCACGGCATCTTGCATTGTGCGAGGGCGTGAGGAGATTACGATGGCCCTAGTGGCTTCTTGGGGAGCATTGTGCCTCCACACCACTTCAAAGGGAGATTAGCATCCGCAAGGGTGTGAACTTCGGGATACATCGTCGTCTCCGCGTGCCTCGGTTATCTCTTACCTGAGCCCTTTACTTATGCACTTTACTTTGTGATAGCCATATTGTTTCTTGTCATATATCTTGCTATCACCTAAGTATTTTTTCTTGCTTAGCATAAGTTGTTGGTGCACATAGGTGAGCCTAGTTGTTGTAGGTTTTGTGCTTGACAAATTAATCGCTAGGTTTATTCCGCATTTGTTCAAGCCTCAACTGTAATTATTTTAAAGCGCCTATTCACCCCCCCTCTAGGAAACATCCACGATCTTTCAGCTTTCCTATTCGTTTTTTAGGAGAGAACCCCAATTCAACTTGTGCTAA
The DNA here is from genome assembly GCA_021605145.1 of Aegilops bicornis. NCBI lineage: Eukaryota > Viridiplantae > Streptophyta > Magnoliopsida > Poales > Poaceae > Aegilops > Aegilops bicornis. The sequence continues at coordinate 510,895,493 of CM038671.1, forward strand.
AATTCAGCTAGGCGGCTGTACCGCTGGTAGAAGCGATTGCACCGCCCCTTGTGGAGTGGGAAACATCAAGAGTACCGTGAGGCGGTTGTATCACGGACAAGTGCGGTTGTACCGCTCCTAGTTCGAGGCGGTACTATCGGCCCTTGTACCAGCACAACCATCGCCCGAGGGGTGATCCTCTCGGGTTTGGCAGCGAAACTTGGGTGGTGGCCAGGTGGTTGTACCGCTATTTGTAAAATAACCGGTACAGCCCGGCACGGGAGTGGTTGTCCTTCTTGGGTTGCTAGGGCCACGCTTTCTGCGTGGAGTGGTTGTACCGCTCGCCTGTGTGATTGTACTGCTCAGGCTAGGCAGACTGCCATTTGGAGCTTGGGGCGGTTGTACCGCTCTCCGGAGCGGTTGTACCACCCTGTGTATTATGTGAGTAACGGTTGGATTTGGTGGGGGCTATTTGAGGAGGAGGTTATTCCTCCTCTCACCTACCTCTTGCCTCCATCTCTCCTTCCATTAATGCATGGAGCTTATGCTTGCCGATCTCCGTTTCTAGCCAACCAAACTTGTTGATTTGTTAGGGATTGGGAGATGAGACTTGGATCTACACTTTCACCAAAGGAAATTTGATTCCCCTGCATTCTATTGTGGATCTTGTTACTCTAGAGTGTTTGGGCAACATTGACGAAAGAGCTCACCTCGGAGCCATATTCCATTGTGGTGAAGCTCTGTGGTGGTGTTGAAAGCCTCCAATTAAGTTGTGGAGAGAGCCTCAACTTTGTTTTTGATGGTTCTGGTTGCCACTTTCGGCGGCACCGCTGGTGGATTCACGACACCTTGCATCGTGCGAGGGCGTGAGGAAAATAGGGTGAGCCATTGTGGCGCTTGGGGTGCATCATGACTCCACACCCCTCCAACGAATACGTACCTCCCTCAAATGAGGAACCTTCTGAAGGAAATATGCCCTAGAGGCAATAATAAAGTTATTATTTATTTCCTTATATCATGATAAATGTTTATTATTCATGCTAGAATTGTATTAACCGGAAACATAATACATGTGTGAATACATAGACAAACTTAATGTCACTAGTATGCCTCTACTTGACTAGCTCATTAATCAAATATGGTTATGTTTCCTAACCATAGACATGAGTTGTCATTTGATTAACGTGATCACATCATTAGTAGAATGATGTGATTGACATGACCCATCCCGTTAGCTTAGCACTTGATCGTTTAGTATGTTGCTATTGCTTTCTTCATGACTTATACATGTTCCTACAACTATGAGATTATGCAACTCCTGCTTAACGGAGGAACACTTTGTGTGCTACCAAACGTCACAACGTAATCGGGTGATTATAAAGGTGCTCTCTACAGGTGTCTCCGAAGGTACATGTTGGGTTGGCGATTTCGAGATTAGGTTTTGTCACTCCGATTGTCGGAGAGGTATCTTCGGGCCCTCTCGATAATACACATCACTTAAGCCTTGCAAGCATTGCAACTAATAAGTTAGTTATGGATGATGTATTACGGAACGAGTAAAGAGACTTGCCGGTAACGAGATTGAACTAGGTATTGGATACCGACGATCGAATCTCGGGCAAGTAACATACCGATGACAAAGGGAATAACGTATGTTGTTATGCAGTTTAACCGATAAAGATCTTTGTAGAATATGTAGGAGCCAATATGAGCATCCAGGTTCCGCTATTGGTTATTGACCAGAAACAGTTCTAGGTCATGTCTACATAGTTCTCGAACCCGTAGGGTCCGCACGCTTAACGTTACGATGGCAGTTTTATTATGAGTTTATAAGTTTTGATGTACCAAGGTTGTTCGAGTCCCGGATGTGATCACGGACATGACGAGGAGTCTCGAAATGGTCGAGACATAAAGATCGATATATTGGACAACTATATTCGAACACCGGAAGTGTTCCGGGTGATTTCGGAGAAAACCGGAGTGCCGGAGGGTTACCGTAACCCCCGGAGAAGTAATGGGCCTTATGGGCTTTAGTGGAGAGAGAGAGGGCAGCCAGGATGGGCCGCGCGCCTCCCCCTCTGGTCCGAATTGACTAGGAGAGGGGGCGCGCCTCTTCCCTCTCCCTCTCCCTTCCTTTTCCCCCTCCTAGTAGGAGTAGGAAAGAGGGAGTCCCATCCTACTAGGAGGAGGACTCCTCCTCCTTGGCGCGCCTCAAGGGCCGGCCGGTCTTCCCCTTGCTCCTTTATATACGGGGCAGGGGGCACCCTAGGACACACAAGTTGATCTTCGTGATCGCTCTTAGCCGCAGCGGTGCCCTCCACCTTATTCCACCTCGGTCATATCGTCATGAGTTTAGGCGAAGCCCTCGCATCGGTAGAACATCATCATCGCCACCACGCCGTCAGGTCGACGGAACTCATCCCCGACACCTGCCGGATCGGAGTCCGGGGATCATCATCGAAATGAACATGTGCTGAACTCGGAGGTGCCGTGACGCTCGGTGCTTGGATCGGTCGGCTCAAGACGATGACTACATCAACTGCGTTGTCATAACGCTCCGCCACGGCCCACGAGGGTACGTGGACAATACTCTCCTCTCGTTGCTATGCATCACCATGATCTTTGCGCAGCGTAGGATTTTTTTTGAAATTACTACGTTCCCCAACAAAGGGCATCCGAGCCTGGTTTTATGCGTTGATGTTATATGCACGAGTAGAACACAAGTGAGTTGTGGGCGATACAAGTCATACTGCTTACCGGCATGTCATACTTTGGTTCGGCGGTATTGTTGGATGAAGCGGTCCGGACCGACATTACGCCAGACGCTTACACGAGACTGGTTCTACCGACGTGCTTTGCACACGTGGCTGGCGGGTGTCGGCTCCAACTTTAGTTGAACCGGGTGTGGCTACGCCCGGTCCTTGCGAAGGTTAAAACATCACTAACTTGACGAACTATCGTTGTGGTTTTGATGCGTAGGTAAGAACGGTTCTTGCTCAGCCCGTAGCAGCCATCGTAAAACTTGCAACAACAAAGTAGAGGACGTCTAACTTGTTTTTGCAGGGCATGTTGTGATGTGATATGGTCAAGACGTAATGCTATATTTTATTGTATGAGATGATCATGTTTTGTAACCGAGTTATCGGCAACTAGCAGGAGCCATATGGTTGTCGCTTTATTGTATGAAATGCAAACGTCCTGTAATTGCTTTACTTTATCACTAAGCGGTAGCGATAGTCATAGAAGCAATAGTTGGCGAGACGACAATGATGCTACGATGGAGATCAAGGTGTCGGGCCGGTGACGATGGTGATCATTACGGTGCTTCGGAGATGGAGATCACAAGCACAAGATGATGATGGCCATATCATATCACTTATATTGATTGCATGTGATGTTTATCCTTTATGCATCTTATCTTGCTTTGATTGACGGTAGCATTTTAAGATGATCTCTCACTAAATTATCAAGAAGTGTTCTCCGAGTATGCACTGCTACAAAGTTCGTCGTGCCTAGACACCACGTGATGATCGGGTGTGATAAGCTCTCACGTCCATCTACAACGGGTGCAAGCCAGTTTTGCACACGCAGTAATACTCGAGTTAAACTTGACGAGCCTAGCATATGCATATGGCCTCGGAACACGGAGACCGAAAGGTCGAGCGTGAATCATATAGTAGATATGATCAACATAGTGATGTTCACCATTGAAAACTACTCCATCTCACGTGATGATCAGTTATGGTTTAGTTGATTTGGATCACGTGATCACTTAGATGACTAGAGAGATGTCCGCCTAAGTGGGAGTTCTTAAGTAATATGATTAATTGAACTTAAATTTATCATGAACTAGGTACCGATAGTATTTTGCTTATCTATGTTTGTTGTAGATAGATGGCTCGTGGCCGTTGTTCCGTTGAATTTTAATGCGCTCCTTGAGAAAGCAAAGTTGAAAGATGATGGTAGCAATTACACGGACCGGGTCCAGAATTTGAGGATTATCCTCATTGTCGCACGTAAGAATTACGCCCTGGAAGCACCGCTGGGTGCCAGGCCTGCTGCAGGAGCAACGCCAGATGTTATGAACGTCTGGCAGAGCAAAGCTGATGACTACTCAATAGTTCAGTGTGCCATGCTTTACGGCTTAGAACCGGGTCTTCAACGACGTTTTGAACGTCATGGAGCATATGAGATGTTCCAGGAGTTGAAGTTAATATTTCAAGCAAATGCCCGGATTGAGAGATATGAAGTCTTCAATAAGTTCTATAGCTGCAAGATGGAGTAGAATAGTTCTGTCAGTGAGCACATCATCAAAATGTCTGGGGTATAATAATCACTTGATTCAACTGGGAGTTAATCTTCCGGATGATAGCGTCATTGACAGAATTCTCCAATTACTACCACCAAGCTACAAGTGTTGGGGAACGTAGCAGAAATTCAAAATTTTCCTACGTGTCACCAAGATCTATCTATGGAGAAACTAGCAACGAGGGGAAGGAGAGTGCATCTACATACCCTTGTAGATCGCTAAGCGGAAACGTTCAAGAGAACGGGGTTGAAGGAGTCGCATTGCCGTGATCCAAATCACCGGAGATCCTAGTGCCGAACGGACGACACCTCCGCTGCTCAACACACGTGACAGCCCGGTGACGCCTCCCATGCCTTGATCCAGCAAGGAGAGAGGGAGAGGTTGGGGAAGACTCCATCCAGCAGCAGACGACGGTGTGGTGGTGATGGAGGAGCGTGGCAATCCTGCAGGGCTTCGCCAAGCACCGCGGGAGAGGAGGAGGACTTGGGAGAGGGGAGGGCTGCGCCAGGGGCAAGGGTGAAGCTCCCATGCGCCTCCTCACTATATATAGGGGTGGAGGGGGCTGGTTTCTTGCCCTCCAAGTCCATTGGGGCGTTATAAAGGTGGGAGGAAAGAAATCACATCATTTCCTTCCCCATCGATTGTTATCCCCCTTTAGGGATCTTGATCTTATCCCTTCGGATATGATCTTATTCCTTCTAAGGGGGGATCTTGGTGCGCTTGACCAGGGGTGTGGGGCCTTGCCCCCACTACCACGTTCATGTGGGTCCCCCATGCAGGTGGGCCCCACTGAACCTTCTAGAACCTTCCCGCATAATACCGAAAAATCCAACATTTTCTCGTGGCCAAAATAGGACTTCCCATATATAAATCTTTACCTCAGGACCATTCCAGAACTCCTCGTGACGTCCGGATCTCATCCGGACTCGAACAACATTCGTAACCACATACAAACTTCCTTTATAACCCTAGCATCATCGAACCTTATGTGTAGACCCTACGGGTTCGGGAACCATGCGCATATGACCTAGACGCTTCTCCGGCCAATAACCAACAGCGTGATCTTGATACCCATGTTGGCTCCCACATGTTCCACGATGATCTCATCGGATGAACCACGATGTCAAGGACTCAATCAATCCCGTATACAATTCCCTTTGTCTAACGGTATTGTACTTGCCCGAGATTCGATCGTCGGTATACCGATACCTTGTTCAATCTCGCTATCGGCAAGTCTCTTTACTCGCTTCAGAACACATCATCCCGTGATCAACCCCTTGGTCACATTGTGCACATTATGATGATGTCCTACCGAGTGGGCCCAGAGATACCTCTCCGCTACACGGAGTGACAAATCCCAGCCTCGATTCGTACAACCCAATGCAGACACTTTCGGAGATACCGTAGTGCACCTTTATAGCCACCCGCCATTGCCAGGACGCTTTGGTACACCCAAAGCATTCCTACGGCATCCGGAGTTGCACAATCTCATGGTCTAAGGAAATGATACTTGACATTAGAAAAGCTTTAGCATACGAACTACGATCTTTGTGCTAGGCTTAGGATTGGGTCTTGTCCATCACATCATTCTCCAAATGATGTGATCCCGTTATCAACGACATCCAATGTCCATGGTCGTGAAACCGTAACCATCTGCTGATCAACGAGCTAGTCAACTAGAGGCTTACTAGGGACATGGTGTTGTTTATGTACCCACACATGTATCTGAGTTTCCTATCAATACAATTATAGCATGGGTAATAAACGATTATCATGAACAAGGAAATATAATAATAACTAATTTATTATTGCCTCTAGGGCATATTTCCAACAGTCTTCCACTTGCACTAGAGTCAATAATCTAGTTCACATCGCCGCAGTGATTAACACTCACAGGTCACATCGCCATGTGACTAACATCCAAAGAGTTTACTAGTGTCACTAAACTAGTTCACATCATCATGTGATTAAGACTCAATGAGTTCTGGGTTTGATCATGTTTTGCTTGTGAGAGAGGTTTTAGTCAACGGTCTGCAACATTCAGATTCGTATGTACTTCGCAAATCTCTAGGTCATATTGTAAATGCTGCTTCCACACTCCACTTGGAGCTATTCCAAATGGTTGCTCCACTATACGTATCCGGTTTGCTACTCAGAGTCATTCAGATAGGTGTTAAAGCTTGCATCGACGTAACCTTTACGCCAAACTCTTTATCACCTCCATAATCGAGAAACATGTCCTTATTTACTCCAAGGACAATTTTGATCATGTCCAATGATCCATTCCTGGATCATTCTTGTACCCTCGATCGACTCATGGCAGTACACTTCGGTGCGGTACACAAAGATAGCATACTATAGAGCCTATGTCCGAAGCATAGGGACGACCTTCGCCCTTTCTCTCTCTTCCGTCGTGGTCGAGCTTTAACTCTTAACTTCATACCTTACAACTCGTGCAAGAACTCCTTCTTTGATCGATCCATCTTGAACACCTTCAAGATTATGTCAAGGTATGTGCTCATTTGAAAGTACCATTAAGCGTTTTTGATCTATCCTCATAGATCTTGATGCTCAATGTTCAAGTAGCTTAATCCAGGTTTTCTATTGAAGAACACCTTTCAAATAACCCTATATGCTTTCCAGAAGTTCTACATCATTTCTGATCAACAATATGTCAACAACATATACTCATCAGAAATTCTATAGTGCTCCCACTCACTTCTTTGGAAATACAAGTTTCTCATAAACTTTGTATAAACCCAAAATCTTTTATCATCTTATCAAAGTGCATATTCCAACTCCGAGATGCTTACTCCAGTCCATGGAAGGATCGCTAGAGCTAGCATACCTTTTAGCATCCTTAGGATCGACAAAACCTTTCTGATTATATCACATACAACCTTTCCTTACAAAAACTGGTAAGGAAACTCATTTTGACATCTATCTGCCAGATTTCATAAATGCAGCTAATGCTAACATGATTCCGACGGACTTAAGCATCGCTACGGATGAGAAAATCTCATCGTAGTCAACTCCTTGAACTTGTGAAAACTCTTCGCCACAAGTCGAGCTTCATAGACGGTGACATTACCGCCCACGTCTGCCTTCTTCTTAAAGATCCATTTATCTCAATGGCTTGCCGATCATCGGGCAAGTCCACCAAAGTCCATGCTTTGTTCTCATACATGGATCCTATCTCGGATTTCATGGCTTCTAACCATTTGTCGGAATATGAGCCCACCATCGCTTCCCCATAGCTCGTAGGTTCATTGTTGTTCAGCAACATGACCTTCAAGACAGGATTACTGCATTCACTCAAGTAGTACGCATCCTTGTCACCCCACGAGGTACGGTAGTGACTTGATCCAAAACTTCATGATCACTATCATAAGCTTCTACTTCAATTGGTGTAGGCGCCACAGAACAACTTCCCGTGCCCTGCTACACACTTGTTGAAGTGATGGTTCAATAACCTTATCAAGTCTCCACCATCCTCCCACTCAATTCTTTCGAGAGAAACTTTTCCTCGAAAGGATCTAATTCTAGAAACAATCCTTTTGCTTCCTAATCGAGATCGGAGGTATACCCAACTGTTTTGGGTGTCCTATGAAGATGCATTTTATCCGCTTTGGGTTCGAGCTTATCAACTCAAACTTTTTCACATAAGCGCCGCAGCCCCAAACTTTTAAGAAACGACAATTTAGGTTTCTCCAAACCATAGTTCAAACGGTGTCGCCTCAACGGAATTACGTGGTGCCCTATTAAAGTGAGTGCGGTTGTCTCTAATGCCTAACCCTTGAACGATAGTGGTAATTCGATAAGAGACATCATGGTACGCACCATATCCAATAGGGTGCAACTATGATGTTCGGACACACCATCACACTATGGTGTTCCAGCAGATAATTGTGAAACAATTTCCACAATGTCTTAATTATGCGTACAAAGCTCAGAACTCAGATGCTCATCTCTATGATCATATCATAAACATTTTATCCTCTTGTCACGATGATCTTTAACTTCACTCTGAAATTACTTGAACCATTCAATAATTCAGACTTGTGTTTCATCAAGTAAATATACTCAACATCTACTCGAATCATCTGTGAAGTAAGAACATAACGATATTCACTGCATGCCTCAGCACTCATTGGATTGCACACATCAAAAGTGTTACTTCCAAAAAGTTGCTATCTTGTTCCATCTTACTAAAAGCGAGGCTTTTCAGTCATTTTGCCCATGTGGTATGATTTGCATGTCTCAAGTGATTCAAAATCAAGTGAGTCCAAACGATCCATCTACATGGAGTTTCTTCATGCGTATACACCAATAGACATGGTTCAGATGTCTCAAACTTTTCAAAACGAGTGAGTCCAAAGATCCATCAACATGGAGCTTCTTCATGCGTTTTACACCAATATGACTTACATGGCAGTGCCACAAGTAAGTGGTACTATCATTACTATCTTATATCTTTTGGCATGAAAATGTGTATCACTACGATCGAGATTTAATAAACCATTCATTTTAGGTGTAAGACCATTGAAGGTATTATTCAAATAAACAGAGTAACCATTATTCTCCTTAAATGAATGATCAGATTATGATAGACATAATCCAATCATGTCTATGCTCAACGCAAACACCAAATAACAATTATTTAGGTTTAACACCGATCCCGATGGTAGAGGGAGCGCGATGTTTGATCACATCAACCTTGGAAATACTTCCAACACCTATCGTCACCTCGCCTTTAGCTAGTCTCCGTTTATTCCGTAGCCTTTTATTTCGAGTTACTAACACTTAGCAACGGAACCGGTATCTAATACCCTGGTGCTACTAGGAGTACTAGTAAAGTACACATTAACATAATGTATATCCAATATACTTCGATCGACCTTGTCAGCCTTCTCATCTACCAAGTATCTAGGGTGATTCTGCTCCAGTGGTTGTTCCCCTTATTACAGAAGCACTTAGTCTCGGGTTTAGGTTCAACCTTGGGTTTCTTCATTAGAGCAGCAGCTGATTTGCTGTTTCATGAAGTATCCCTTCGTGGCCTTGCGCTTCTGGAAACTAGTGGTTTCACCAACCATCAACAATTGATGTTCCTTCTTGATTCCTACTTTCATGTGTCAAATATCGCGAATATCTCAAGGATCATCATATCTATCCCTGATTTGTTATAGTTCATCACGAAGCTCTAGCAGCTTGGTGGCAATGACTTTGGAGAAAGATCACTATCTCTGGAAGATCAACTCCCACTCGATTCAAGTGATTGTTGCACTCAGACAATCTGAGCACAAGCTCAACGATTGAGCTTTTCTCCCTTAGTTTGCATGCTAAGAAAATCGTCGGAGGTCTTATACCTCTTGACGTGGGCACGAGCCTGAAATCCCAATTTCAGCCCTCGAAACATCTCATATGTTCCGCGATGTTTCAAAACGCCTTTGGTGCCTCAACTCTAAACCGCTTAACCGAACTATCACGTAGTTATCAAAACGTGTATGTCCGATGTTCGCAACATCCACGCATTCGACGCTTGGGGTTCAACACACCGAGCGGTGCATTAAGGACATAAGCTTTCTTACGTCCGCATAATCGCCATCACAACTTTCAACTATATTTTCTCTAGGAACATATCTAAAACAGTAGAATTAAAGCGCGAGCTATGACATAATTTGCAAAGGTTTTTTTTTACTATGTTCAGGATAATTAAGTTCATCTTATGAACTCCCACTCAGATAGACATCCCTCTAATCATCTAAGTGATTACATGATCCGAGTCAACTAGGCCGTGTCCGATCATCACGTGAGACAGACTAGTCATCATCGGTGAACATCTTCATGTTGATCGTATCTACCATATGACTCATGCTCGACCTTTCGGTCTCTTGTGTTCCGAGGCCATGTCTGCATACATGCTAGGCTCGTCAAGTTAACCTAAGTGTTTCAAGTGTGTAAATCTGGCTTACACCCGTTGTATGTGAACGTAAGAATCTATCACACCCGATCATCACGTGGTGCTTCAAACGATTTAACTTTCGCAGAACGGTACGCTTAGGGGAACACTTTCTTGAAATTTTAATGAGGGGTCATCTTATTTACTACCGTCGTTCTAAGCAAATAGATGCATAAACATGATAAACATCACATGCAATCAAATAGTGACATGATATGGCCAATATCATTTTGCTCCTTTTGATCTCCATCTTCGGGGCTCCATGATCATCATCGTCACCGGCATGACACCATGATCTCCATCATCGTGTCTCCATGGAGTTGTCTCGCCAACTTATTACTTCTACTACTATGGCTACCGGTTAGCAATAAAGTAAAGTAATTACATGGCGTTTGTTCAATGACACGCAGTTCATACAATAAATTAAGACAACTCCTATGGCTCTCGCCGGTTGTCATACTCATCGACATGCAAGTCGTGATTCCTATTACAAGAACATGATCAATCTCATACATCACATATCATTCATCACATTCTTCTTGGCCATATCACATCACATAGCATACCCGCAAAAACAAGTTAGACGCCCTCTAATTGTTGTTTGCATGTTTTACGTGGCTGCTATGGGTTTCTAGCAAGAACGCTTTCTTACCTACGCAAAAAGCCACAACGTGATATGCCAATTGCTATTTACCCTTCATAAGGACCCTTTTCATCGAATCCGATCCGACTAAAGTGGGAGAGACTGCACCCGCTAGCCACCTTATGCAACAAGTGCATGTCGGCCGGTGGAACCTGCCTCACGTAAGTGTACGTGTAAGGTCGGTCCGGCCGCTTCATCCCACAATGCCGCCGAATCAAGATTGGACTAGTAACAGTAAGCATATTGAACAAAATCAACGCCCACAACTACTTTGTGTTCTACTCGTGCAAAGAATCTACGCAATAGACCTAGCTCTGATACCACTGTTGGGGAACGAGCAGAAATTCAAAATTTTCCCACGTGTCACCAAGATCTATCTATGGAGAAACTAGCAACGAGGGAAGGAGAGTGCATCTACATACCCTTGTAGATCGCTAAGCGGAAGCGCTCAAGAGAACGGGGTTGAAGGAGTCGTACTGCCGTGATCCAAATCACCGGAGATCCTAGTGCCGAACGGACGGCACCTCCGCTGCTCAACACACGTACAGCTCCGGTGACGCCTCCCATGCCTTGATCCAGCAAGGAGAGAGGGAGAGGTTGGGGAAGACTCCATCCAGCAGCAAGACGACGGTGTGGTGGTGATGGAGGAGCGTGGCAATCCCGCAGGCTTCGCCAAGCACCGCGGGAGAGGAGGAGGACTTGGGAGAGGGGAGGGCTGCGCCAGGCAAGGGTGAAGCTCCCATGCGCCTCCCCACTATATATAGGGGTGGAGGGGGCTGGTTTCTTGCCCTCCAAGTCCATTGGGGCGTTGGCAAAGGTGGGAGGAAAGAAATCACATCATTTCCTTCCCCACCGATTGTTATCCCTCCTTTAGGGATCTTGATCTTATCCTTCTGGATATGATCTTATTCCTTCTAAGGGGGATCTTGGTGCGCTTTGACCAGGGGTGTGGGGCCTTGCCCCCACTACCACGTTCATGTGGGTCCCCCATGCAGGTGGGCCCCACTCCAGAACCTTCTAGAACCTTCCTTGACAATACCGAAAAATCCTAACATTTTCCGGTGGCCAAAATAGGACTTCCCATATATAAATCTTTACCTCCGGACCATTCCAGAACTCCTCGTGACGTCCGGGATCTCATCCGGGACTCCGAACAACATTCGGTAACCACATACAAACTTCCTTTATAACCCTAGCGTCATCGAACCTTAAGTGTGTAGACCCTTGAGTTTCTCTCGAAAGAAGTGAGTGGGAGGAAAGTAGAGCTTGATAAGGTAATTTGTACCTTCTCTCTAATTGGAAAGTAGTTCATCACAGAAATCAGTTCAAGTGATTCCTACACCAATTAGTGAGGAAGCTAATGATGATGATCATGAAACTTCAGATCAAGTTATTACAGAAACTCGTAGGTCTTCCAGAGTACGGTCCGCACCAGAGTGGTACGGTGATCCTATTCTAGAAGTCATGTTACTAGACCATGATGAACCTACGAACTATGAGGAAGCGATGATGAGCCCAGATTCCACAAAATGGCTTGAAGGCCATGAAATCTGAGATGGGATCCTTGTATGAGAACAAAGTGTGGACTTTGGTGGACTTGCCCGATGATCGGCAAGCCATATTGTATAAATGGATCTTCAAGAGGAAGACAGACAGTAGAGTTACTATCTACAAAGCTCGAATTGTCGAAAAGGGTTTTCAACAAGTTCAAGGTGTTGAATATAATGAGATTTTCTCACTCGTATCGATGCTTAAAAGTCTGTCCAAATCATGTTAGCAATTACCGCATTTATGAAATTTGGCAAATGGGTGTCAAAACTACATTCCTTAATGGATTTCTTAAAGAAGAGTTGTATATGATGCAACCAAAAGGTTTTGTCAATCCGAAAGGTGCTAACAAAGTGTGCAAGCTCCAGCGATCCATCTATGGACTGGTGCATGCATCTCAGAGTTGGAATATACGCTTTGATAAAGTTGATCAAAGCATATAGTTTTATATAGACTTGCGGTGAAGCCTGTATTTACAATAAAGTGAGTGGGAGCACTACCGCCTTTCTAATAAATATATGTGAGTAACATATTGTTGATCAGAAATGATGTAGAATTTTTCTACAAAGCATAAAGGAGTATTTGAAAGGAGTTCTTTAAAAGAAAGACCTCAGTAAAGCTACTTACATATTGAGCATCAAGATCTATTGAGATAGATCAAGACGCTTGATAAGTTTTTCAATAAATACATACCTTGTCAAGATTTTGAAGTAGTTCAAAATGAAATAGCCAAAGAAAGAGTTCTTGCCTGTGTTGCAAAGGTGTGAAATTGAGTAAGACTCAAATCCCGACCACGGCAGAAAATAGAAAAGAGAATGAAAGTCATTCCCTATGCCTCACCATAGGTTCTATAAAGTATGTTATGCTATGTACCAGACCTATTGTATACCTTGCTTTGAATTTTGCAAGGGAGTACAATAGTGATCTAGGAGTAGATCACTGGACATTGGTCAAGAATATCCTTAGTGAGGACTAAGGAAATATTTATCGATTATGGAGGTGATAAAAGAGCCCATCGTAAAGAGTTACATCGGTGCAAGCTCTTACACCGATCCAGATGACTCTAAGTCTTAATCTGGATACATATTGAAAGTGGGAGAAATTAGCTAGAGTAGCTCCGTGCAGAGCATTGTAGACATAGAATATTTGTAAAATACATACGGCTCTGAATGTGACAAACCCGTTGACTAAGCTTCTCTCACGAGCAAAACATGATCACACCTTAGTACTCTTTGGGTGTTAATCACATAGCGATGTGAACTAGATTATTGACTCTAGTAAACCCTTTGGGCGTTGGTCACATGACGATGTGAACTATGGGTGTTAATCATATACAGATATGAATGTTGGTGTTAAATCACATGGCGATGTGAACTAGATTATTGACTCTAGTGCAAGTGGGAGACTGAAGGAAATATGCCCTAGAGGCAATAATAAAGTTATTATTTATTTCCTTATAACATGATAAATGTTTATTATTCATGCTAGAATTGTATTAACCTAAACATAATACATGTGTGAATACATAGACACACTTAATGTCACTAGTATGCCTCTACTTGACTAGCTCATTAATCAAAGATGGTTATGTTTCCTAACCATAGACATGAGTTATTATTTGATTAACGGGATCACATCATTAGTAGAATGATGTGATTGACATGACCCATTCCGTTAGCTTAGCACTTGATCGTTTAGTATGTTGCTATTGCTTTCTTCATGACTTATACATGTTCCTACAACTATGAGATTATGCAACTCCTGTTTACCGGAGGAACACTTTGTGTGCTACCAAACGTCACAACGTAATTGGGTGATTATAAAGGTGCTCTACAGGTGTCTCCAAAGGTACATGTTGGGTTGGCGTATTTTGAGATTAGGTTTTGTCACTCTGATTGTCGGAGAGGTATTTCTGGGCCCTCTCGGTAATACACATCAATTAAGCCTTGCAAGCATTGCAACTAATAAGTTAGTTGCGGGATGATGTATTACGGAACGAGTAAAGATACTTGCCGGTAACGAGATTGAACTAGGTATTGGATACCGACGATCGAATCTCGAGCAAGTAACATACCGATGACAAAGGGAACAACATATGTTGTTATGCGGTTGGACCGATAAAGATCTTCGTAGAATATGTAGGAGCCAATATGAGCATCCAGGTTCCGCTATTGGTTTTGACCAGAAACAGTTCTAGGTCATGTCTACATAGTTCTCGAACCCGTAGGGTCCGCACGCTTAACGTTACGATGACAGTTTATTATGAGTTTATAAGTTTTGATGTACCAAACGTTGTTCGGAGTCCCGGATGTGACCACGGACATGACGAGGAGTCTTGAAATGGTCGAGACATAAAGATCGATATATTGGACGACTATATTCGGACACCGGAAGTGTTCCGGGTGATTTCGGAGAAAACCGGAGTCTTTGGAGGGTTACCGAACCCCCGGGAGAAGTAATGGGCCTTATGGGCTTTAGTGGAGAGAGAGAGGGGCAGCCAGGATGGGCCGCGCCCCCTCCCCCTCTGGTCCAAATTGGACTAGGAGAGGGGGGGCGCCTCTTCCCTCTCCTCTCCCCTTCATTTCCCTCTCCTAGTAGGAGTAGGAAAGAGGGAGTCCTACTCCTACTAGGAGGAGGACTCCTCCTCCTTGGCGCGCCCCAAGGGCCGGCCGGCCTCCCCCCTTGCTCCTTTATATACGGGGGAAGGGGGCACCCTAGGACACACAAGTTGATCTTCGTGATCGTTCCTTAGCCGCAGCGGTGCCCCTCCACCTTATTCCACCTCGGTCATATCGTCATGGAGTTTAGGTGAAGCCCTGCTTGGTAGAACATCATCATCGCCACCACGCCGTCAGGTCGACGGAACTCATCCCCGACACCTGCTGGACCGGAGTCCGGGGATCGTCATCGAGCTGAACGTGTGCTGAACTCGGAGGTGCCGTGCGTTCGGTGCTTGGATCGGTCGGATCGTGAAGACGTAAGACTACATCAACCGCGTTGTCATAAGGCTTCCGCTTACGGTCTACGAGGATACGTGGACAATACTCTCCCCTCCCGTTGCTATGCATCACCATGATCTTGCGTGTGCGTAGGATTTTTTTTGAAATTACTACGTTCCCCAACACCTTCGGCAACACATCCTCGTCTCCACTTGCGGTTATTTCTATCCTTTACTTTTGTTGTGCAAGCTTGCTATATTGTGTTTACTCTCTAGCTTGCACTTGTTGTTGAGCTTGTCCTAAAACTTGCAAAATAAGCTAAAAATTGTTAGTCACCTAATCACTCCCCCTCTAGTCGACCATACCGATCTTTTCAATTGGTATCAGAGCCTTGTCTCTTTATAACGGCTTTACCGCCTAAAGAGTATGGCCGACGACGATGTGGGTGAGGAACAAGTTGTAGCCCCATTGTGGATGGCACTACGATCACCAGGGCCAAGCTAAATGCCACTCTTGAGACATTTAGCACGACCATGGTGGACAAAGTGCAAGTCATGTTGGATAAATTCCTTCTAGGATTGTCTACCGCCATCATCACCACCATTTTCGAGAAAGGTAGTTGATGCTACCTCCTTGGATGCGGATGTCAACTCCTCCAAGGGGATGACTAGTGGCGTGGAGCACAATCCTTCCTAAGGAAAAAATGGATCGGGTGCTCACGCCAAGGTGGCCTTACCTCCGGTCTATGGTGATCCGGTTCCCTCGCCTCATATCATGAATCTTGGCACTTCTCCTCAATGTGATACATCTAACTTTGCTAATTGATTTTTTAAATGAAGTCTTTTATTAGCAGTTCTTCCACTCAGTTGTGAGGAATCATCGAAGAAGGACATCACCCATATGATCCAAGAAATCCGTCGTCAAAAGAAGTGGATAAGCAACTCAACACATCCTCCTTGTTCATCCTTCAACAATCCTTGCCGCCCAATCAACTCCCTCACATTCGTCCGGTTGTGAATGCTAAGGATGCTTGCGATCACATCATCTCTTTGACCAAGGGCAGCTCGAGCATTCAACGTTCCAAATTTGAGCATTCAACCCATCTGTTGCATCACTCACTCCAAGAATTTTCAATCCACCATTAATAAGCTTTCGATAAATCCAATTTGTATGCACATTAACTCCCATCTGGATCTTTCTCTTGTTTAATAGTGTGAATGCCCATAAATCATGAGTGGACATGGTGCCACGCGTGGATGTAATCCGCACCCTCCATTTCTTCGGGATTCGTGTCGTATTTATAGTACACCTCACGTATATAGAATTCACAGGAATGATTTGCAACGTATTTGTTGGTCAATAAGTGTGCATGCCCCACAAGCCATAAGAGTTTGAAGTTAATTTTGCATTGATGTGCAGCAGACCACTTGAGCGATAAATCATAAGTAGTTGACAAATTGCAACACACCTGACCACCTCACTTACTAGGATTAATGCACCACACTGCCTTTTTGTCTTAGTGCACCATCCTCTACAGCTGCAACAGAATCATTAACGTGTATTGAGTAAGCTAGTTAGTGTGAACGTAATTTTGAGATGAATTAGTGTGAACTTGTCACTATGCTAGATCAGCTTAGGTTTATCTTCATATTCTGTGTTGCATGTGTATATTCGGTGTGTGATTGAACATTTAATCCCGCCATGTGCAGTGGGATAGGGTCTATTTAAAAGAAAGAAAAATGCACATCTATTAGTTGGCTGATTATGAAAGTCCAATTTAGAAAGTGAGAGAAGCGTCACAAGAAAATCTTAGCGATGATAAGTTAAATGCACGAACAAAATGGTATAATATTGATTGGAATTTTAAATAAATTTAATAATAGCATAGAGGATGGTTTATAGTTAAATGCTCAATCACACACCGACACGGCTTTCATCACGGTGCCAACTTGTCCATCGTCCCTCACCATGTACCGTGGCACTGTGCTATCTCTTCATTCTGACACATGCAACACTGTCGTATGCGACGTGCTCCAGTTAGCTATCCATTTGCTCCAGAAAGTTTAATAACACTGCTGAAGATGCTGCTCTAGCCTGTATTGTTATCTGTATCACACTGTTCTAGCAGCGTATAACTTCCATATTCGCTAGGAGTACTTTATATTAGGCAAACGAGAGATGATTTGCGAACCCATCTTCACTCCTCCCCCTGTTTCCTCGGCGGGGCACGTACACGCGTTTACAGGCAAGGCTTGGAGGAGATCTGCGGTGCCAGAAACCAGCTAGCGCAAGTGCTCAATTATGTCCACCCAGCAATGTGAGCAGTTATTTTGCATGCTTTGCGCCGTCACGTGGGCCTTGTATTCATACGAACATAAATGACCCTTGGGCCACTGGTGTGGCGTATACCACGGCGTATTCACGAAAGTTGATAATTAATGTTTGACGTATTACAAAATGCGCTATAATAAGTAGCAATCACAACACTAGGACCGACGCTCATGATAACGGTAGCGCGTGACTGCATGTCCTAAAAATTCACGTCGGTGTGAATTAGACCCGGTCATGGACAACCCGGCCCGCCGGCCCGAACCCGAAGCCCGACATTCGGGCCGTGCTCGGGCTCCATTTTCTGACCTGAAAGCCCGAATAAAGCCCGAAATATATATATAAACATATTTTATTCAAAATATAGGTATAATAAATTAATATAATATCCCAAAAATGATTAATTTAATTAAAAATGTCGCTGTTCATGTACTCCGGGCCAGGCTCGGGCTTGGGGTTTTTTCTTCAGGCTTTGTCAAGCCTGGCCCGAACCCGACCCGGCCCGACGTTTGCCCGGGTTTAGTGTGAATGCACTCAAAAGTGATGAAAGCATTATCTATGATTAACCTGCCAAGGACGAAAACACTCTGGTTAGGAAAAATAATGCCGTCAAGTAGAGGCCGAAGCCGATTTACCATGCATTTAGCGGCCACTTTGTAGATAACATCGCAGAGGCTAATAGGTCTGAGCTCGGTAAGATCGTTTGGGGTCATCCACCTTTGGAATAAGCACACTCATTCACTCCTTGTCACATATAACCCGTCTCAAACAGTGAACGTTTGTCCGAATTGTGATGCTCCAATAAATGAGCAGATTAAACGAGAAGTTAAGGATGTTTCCTCTCATAGAACAAACACTTCTCTTAAGGTTAAAAAGAAAAACACTTCTCTTCTTTTGCGGGTGAAGAAAAACAAACACTTTGGCAGAAAAAAAATCAATTGGCTGGGGAGTGGGGATTAAGAACTCGTGTGAACTGTTTTTTTTTTTGAAACGGAGGCAAAAGATTTGCCTCATCTCATTAATTAAGAAGAGTTTTGAATTACATGACCGACCGCCCATAGATGGCCCGAAACTGATAAGCCTACTCTCGCGGCATAAGAGAACTCAGACGTTTGGCCCCTGCCAACCCCCAAAGTCTGACCTCCGCCTTGATTCTAGACGTGATTACATTTGGCATGGAGGACACCATCCTAAATACTCTCGCATTCCGCTCGTTCCAAATCTCCCAAGAAACCAACATGACAAGAGACGCGAGGCCCTTTCTCACATTACCATTGACGCCTACCATGTGGTGCCACCAATCGTTGACGCTGTTGAAGCTACTCCAGTCGGTGATGTCCACACCGGTCAAACCCATCCAAGTCTTGATCTCCGTCCAAATGCGTACCGTGTATCGACAGCGGAAGATGATGTGTGCCGCCGTCTCTGGCTCCCTCTTGCATAACTGGCATAGGCCGTAATTTGGCCATCCTCTTCGTTGAAGCCTGTCCGCCGTCCAAACACGGTCTTGAATGATAAGCCAAGCAAAGAATTTATGCTTTGGCGGCACCCAATTGTTCCACACTGCAGACTTCATTTTCGATGCAGTGGAGTCGTCGAGTTGAGCTTTGTAAGCCGACGATGCCGTGTACTCACCGGAAGGCGAAAGCTTCCAAACAATCTCATCATCCACCCCTTCATCAAGGAAGACCTCTCGTAATCCAACCCAAAGCTCATAGTATTCAAGGATGTGCTGAATTGTGAGCCCAGAATTTGTGTTGATGTTGGCAATCCACTTGTTGAGATCCAAAGCCCTATGGATGGTGTCATTCTTGTGTTTGAAAATTGCAAAAATGGAGGAAGCGATGTCTTTTGGCTTATGCACCCCAAGCCAAGGGGAGTGCCAGAAAGAGGCCCGTTGCCCGTTGCCAACAGTGATGGAAGTGCACTCATAAAACAGCGTCATGTCCTCTTCATCGCACGGGTGCCCCAAATCAACCCAAGCTCTTTCCGTGTCCTTCCAAACTAACCAAGGCCATCTGAGCCGTAAGGCACGTGCGAATTTTTTCATGTCCAGGATGCCTAGGCCGCCCATGTCCTTGGGCGTACAAATTTTCTCCCATCTTATCTTACATTTGCCTCCAGAAAACTTTATCCGTGCCTCCCCAAAGAAAAGCCCGCTGCAGCTTGACGATGGACGCCATCATTCCTTTGGGCACCACAAGCGAAGTGAGGTGGTGGATGGCCTGCGACGTGATAACCGACTTTACCCACGTGCTCCTCCCATCCATCGTAATGTACTTTCCCTGGCCAATCATGATCTTTCCAGCAATCTTATCAAGCAAATGCCGAAGTCCACAACTTCATAAACGATGAATGGATAGCGGAAGGCCGAGGTATCGCAAGGGGAACTGAGCTCTGACCGCTGGGAAGGCACCCAGAATCATGTCAAGGTCGACATTGGAGCATCTAATAGGGGCCACCAAACTCTTGTTAATATTCGTAACTAGGCCGGTGACGTTTCCAAAGCTTTGAAGTATGGTGGCAAGCATATCCACATCCTCCTTGATAGGCGCCAAGAATATGGCAGCGTCGTCCGCGTATAGGGAGGTGCGAAGGTGGGCACCACGGCCACGTAATCTGTGTAGGTCTCCATTCTCTGTTGCCACGTCCAAGATTTCTTTGAAGGGGTCAATAGCAAGGACAAACAGAAGGGGAGACACTGGGTCCCCCTGCCGGAGGCCCTGCCCATGCTGGATAGGATTGCCAGGAACACCATTGAGAAGAACTCTCGATGTAGACGTCCGAAGAAGGGCCGTGATCCACTCATGAAACCTCGAAGGAAAACCTCTCCTTTGTAAAAGGTCGAGAAGATATTCCCATCTAACTGAATCAAAAGCCTTTTTGATGTCCAACTTGAGCAAGAGTGATGGCGTGTTTGTGCGTTGGAGTCGGCGAGCATAGTTGCGAACATACATGAAGTTGTCGTGGATGCACCGAGATTTGATGAAGGCACTCTGAGCACGGGATACGAGGATATTCATAAAAGGGTGAGCCTCATCGCCATCACCTTGGCCACAATCTTGGCGACGGCATGGATCAAACCGATAGGCCTAAAGTCCGTGATCGCCTCAAATTTCTCCTTCTTTGGCAAGAGAACCACATTTGCGGAGTTGAGCCAGTGAAAGTTGTCCGCACGCAAACTCGAGAAGGCGGAGATGACCTTCATAAGATCGTCCTTTATAATTGGCCAGCAGCTCTTGAAGAATACCCCGGTAAAGCCGTCAGGCCCGGGAGCCTTGTCGCTAGGCAAAGCCTTGATGGCTGCAATCACCTCCTCGTCCGTCATCTCATCCCCAAGACTGGAAAGATCACAATCTGTAAAGTGGAGGAGTTGCCAATTGAAGTCTGTGGTTCTGCTGCGTGGCCCTTTGCTCAAAGCGGTGGTGAAGTGCTGGTACATAATATTCTCCTTATCCTCATGCTTCGTAACCCAACCAGCCCCGTTGCTCAACTTGTGTATGAAATTCTTGCGCCTCCTCCCATTAATCTTCAAGTGAAAAAATTTGGTGTTGGCGTCCCCCTCCTTCAAGTTACGGATGTGGGCACACTGCCTTTTCCTAGCCCTCTCAAGAACCGCCAAACTGATGACGCGCCTCTTAAGCCGCTTACGAAGGTCAAACTCCTCTGGCGAGAGGGAGTGCGACTCCTGAGCGACGTCCAATCTGAGAATAATTTGAAGTGCCATGTGAAGGTGCAGCCTTGCATTTGAGGAGAAGGATTGACTCCATTTTCTCAACCGGACAACGGTTGTCCGAAGCTTATGGAGGAGGATTTGAGAAGGCTCGTAGTGGGGGGTCGAAGCAGACCAAGCATCAGAGACAATCTATAGGAGCCAACAGCATGGGACAATGGTCAGACAGGGACGAAGATAAGGCATGCAAGATGTGATTTTGGAATTCAATGTCCCATTCGGCGTTGCAAAACACACTGTCAAGTTTGCTCATGGTGGGATTTTGCCGCTCATTACTCCAAGTGAAACGACGATTTTGAAGGCGAATCTCGCGTAGATCACAACCATGAAGCGTGGCGCGGAACCGGTTGACACGATTGCGGTTGACGTTCCTCTTGTTCTTGTCTCTTGCACGGTAAATTTGATTGAAATCCCCATTTACAAGCCACTTTCCTCCATGCCCGGCTTGTGAGCCACAAGCTCCTCGAAAAAATCTCTTTTTGATTGCTCTCGGTTGGGCCGTACACGGAGGTGAGGCGAAGGAGCTCTCCTCCCGGACAGTGGTAATCGTAAGAGAGAGGCAGTAGATGCCCATGATGATGTCCGAGATGCGGAAGAGATCGTCATTCCAGAGAATTGCAATTCCTCCTCCAGTGCCGGTTGCCGGCCTCTGTGCAAATCCTCTCATCCTAAAACCACCGAGATAAGCTGATGTTGCCGCGTCCAAGTCCTGCAAATTTGTCTCCTGAAGACAAGCAATGTTGCAAGCCGATGCGACAATGGACTCATGCACCGCAGTCCGCCTGGCCGGACAGTTTAGACCTCTGACGTTTCAGTTGACAATAGAAAGATCGTCGTCATTCATTGGGAAACTTGGTGGTGCACCAATAGGCCAACAACAAGGAGAACAAAGTAACACGGGCAATCTTGCTTTGGGCGAAACAGATCAAGAGACATAATACATCCATACACAGCCCAAAGCACAAAAGCATCAGTCCAGCAGACTTGGGCGTGCTCACTAGCACATACATAGTATGTTGTACAAACATTTGAAACTTGGACGACCCCAAACAAAAGCATAGCTGCACACATTAGCTCACTGGATCATCTCCAATTCTCCATGTACCTCCTGGTCCAGGGCGTCCTGCCCACTCCGGCGCATCTGAACTGTGACCTTTGTGTTTCCTGTATCCCCATATACGTTTTCATTGGCATGTGATGCTGCATCAGCAATAACGAAATCCTTTACGGGTCTTCCATAACCGTCAAAGCGGTGAAAAAATATACACCAAAATTTAATAAGCACAGGCTATACAAGAATTGATCAAGCAGCCAGATATGGCGGGACAAAGCTGGCATTGACATTTGTGACGCAAGGAGATTGAACTTCTCAACACGCAGTATGTAACTCTGGAACCTGGGTTTGCATTGGGCAACGTGTATGTAACTGTCACTACGGTGTGAAGCTATAGAAGTTGGGCGGTCCCAAACGGGTTGGCTTGTGCGTGCATTCCATTTTCATTTGCTGCTGGGAAAGGGCCGAAGCCGGCATCGAGGAATGGGTTTGGCACAGGCTGTGGGTGCGACGGTGGTCCGAAGGGATTTGGTTGCATCTGCTGGGGCTGCTGTGCCATGGCGGCCATTTGAACCGATGGCGGGGAAGCTACTTGATTCGACACCGCGAATGGGTCACTCGCCATGAAGGGATTGTGAGGTACTGAACCGTATGGCAACTGTTGCTGCATCTGCCTGTAGGTTCCGTCGTCGTACAGGCTGTCCAACGTGAGCTTGTCGAATCCACCGCCCTGCAATAATCAGGAATAAGAGTGACAAATTTGACAATCAGACGGATACACATAGATATTTAGAGAAAGACCTTACGATTTTGATGACAGGAAAATATAATCAGTGCAAGAAATCTATAGCTTTTCATAAATCATCTGGCTGCAAGCCCTTATCATCAATTTTTATTTGCAGATGCATTTGGATAGCTGAGAAGTGGTTTCAGCTGGCCTGAAATGTTGAGGCGGCAATTTATACCTCCAAAAGGTTCAGGCGTCGAAAAACTTGCGTGCCTAAAGTTGTGAACCTGAACACTATTATGACGAGGCAGTGAATGATTTTGCAGGTATTGGAGGAATGTCTACGAATTATAATTTCAACTATTCCTTCATGAGAGCCATTAGGTGATTATGAACGAATGTTTACGAACTATAATTTCAACTATTCCTTCATGAGAGCCATTAGGTAATTATGAAGGAATGTCTACGAATTCTAATTTCAACTATTCCTTCATATATTATCCAAAAAAATATTGCTTCGTATAAATGCATTTTTTTCATGTGAATGCATTTTGGTACAATAGGTCTCAAGTAGTCACTGCTCCAGGTATTGAAGGACAATCAACCAGGTACATGCTGATTTTCGTCCAGTCATCAACTGAGTTTTAGGCTATGGTCAGAATCCTACCAAAACTGTGAAAAGCTTGCCGGACGCCATGAAACCGCTATGCGTACGATTTACAGCCCTACTTAGACCAAAACTGCGACAAGCTTGCAGGAAATCAGTAGCAGATGCATGAAGCCTAGCAGGTTCCAGATCCAGATTTGAACAGAGGCAACCAACAGTAAGGTAAATATATTCAGAGAAAGGGTAAAGACACCAACCAAAGTACTGTCCACAGCCAGTGAATTGGTGTTGCTACTCGAGGTAGTGACAAGAGCAAGTTCCCATCCCGTTGGGTCAAATCCTATATCTTGCATTGCTGTGCTAGTTGTTGAAGTATTAACACCTGTTGCATTTATGCAGATAATCTTCAGAATAAACTAATATCAGATTCATGCCAGATATTACTACGAACTGAATGCTGACTAATTACCTGGCGGTGTAATAGCCAAGGCCAAAGCATTGCTTTCCTCTATTGCCGCTACACCGGGGTTTGGATCACTTAATCCCTAGGAGCAGACATGACATTAGATTGTAAAAAAATGCACTGGTGTAAAATTCAGCAAATGATCTGTTTTGCTTACCAGTAAATCACCAGTATCTGCAACCCTGGTGTTGGGAGGAGATGAAGCTACTTCAGTTAAAGATGGTACTGGAGCAGGTTCTTCCATTTGCGGAACTTCCTCTTGAACAGGAACAGGCTCAGGAACTTCTTCTGATTCTTCCGGTTCGTATGTAAGAAGAAGCCTCTCAGGAAACTCCTGATAAAATAACAGTTACGCAAGTGTCAGAATAAATTCTAGCCATCAATACATTGTTTAAGGAAAGCAAAAGTCTACATGTGCTTTCATAGTGGTGACACAATGACCATTACAGAACCTATTAAAATTGCTAACAGGGTCACTTGGATGGTAATAAAAATACATGTTTCTATCACTATAGCAGTGAAATAAAAATGGACAAGTTAACAAGATTGTTGTCTAGATTGAAATAGGTAGATCTTAACTAACCAAGGGGTCTTTAATTGGAACCATACGTGGAGCCTCCTTCACGTACTCTTCCATGGTTGAAAGGAATGTCTGTGGTGGCTGAGAACAAGTAAAACTGAAATGAGTACAGTGATATACCAGATAGTAAACAATGGGAACTTACACCATAAACACAAAACCTCACCTCCCTCAAAGTGGGAAACTGGAAATTTCTTGCGAGTTCTAATCCCCGGCAATTTTCGTAGAAATCAGATAGGTTTCCAGCCTGAAGCATCCAAGTAAAGTTGTTCGGTAAAAATACCAAAATAATCACAGGCAATTTCTATCATCTTGATCCTTTATGATGTAAGATAAATTTTACGCGATCACCCTACAGATTTACCTGTTGGCCGGCCCTCCTGTATATTTCAAGGGCTTTAAGTGCATCATGCCTTGGCATCTCAAAAAACTACATAGTTGTTCAGCAAAAAGAATGAAAAAAGTTGCACATAAGTTGTCACGACAAGAAAAATGATGCTATCACTTTGAGAAATAATTTACCTTATCAACAAGGTTGATAATTCCGTCGTTTATTGCGCAATAAATTTTGAAGCTTTCTTTAAGGACCTGCGGGAAATGAAGGCATCCACTCAAATTACCAAGTTAACAACTAATGAGGCATGTTTTCGAGAAAATACAGGAGCCATTTGCCCATTCATGTTGCCTATGTGAACAGAATGGTTTCCCTCATTTTATAAGGTGTGCAGAATCAAAGTACAGATGTGAAGTTGTGATTACTTTCATAAAAGAAACAAAATTATATCCTTTTACGCAGGATGGGAGATGGGGTGTAATTAAATCAACAACTCGGCAAGTGGAAATTTCTGTGAATGTGCTAAAGAATCAGCTAGCTGACTGTAATATTACTCCCTCCACTTCTGTATACAAGGCCACTATCCCATTTTTCATATACCAAGAAAACAAAACCAACTAACAAATAACACAATTAATTGTGTGGAAAACCTCTCGTGTTCCGAGCTAATTAAATATGTTGCATGTGATGCCTCTTTCTCTATAAGCACCATCGTACAAGGCAAAAATCTAATAAATTCTTCTCGGGAAGAGATAGTGGTCTTGTATAGATGTAAATGGTATTTTTGATAGTGGCCTTGTATTTAAAATCAGAGGAGATATTAGAAATAACAAACAATAAATGGTTAGAAAAGAAATAGAACATGTTATGTTACTGCATAAATTTTGTTCTACAGAAAATATATATGGAAGGAAAAGAACTGCTCCACCATAACACCACCGGCACACATTATTCTCTGTTCAGAGAAACTATTAAGTGCCAGAGGCAACCAAAGAGGTTCCCGAAAGTGTAGTTGCACGATCAAATGAAATATGATTTTTCAGATTGAATAAGAAAAGGAAAAAAGTGATCACTAAACAATAAATCTTACAAGGGCTAGAGCATATTGCACCAAATAATTGGTATTAGCAGCTCCTTCTGGCTGCATCAGAAAAGGAAAAGGCATGTCATGTTCTGTCCATAAAAATACTGAGGGGGAAACGGATTATCCAAAATATTCAATTTTCAACTAGTGCAGAGTAGTGGATGGTAGGTATAAGAGAGAATCACCCGCATCCAATAAGTCGATATAGTAACTGCTGAAGTGCCGGCATCTGCTCCAGCAAGGCCTGAGAATCTAATTCTCTGGTTTGACTGTGTGCCTGAAAATTAGTCTAATGATAAATTAAAGCAGCACCAGCAAGATAATCAACAGATAATAATTGGCAAAAATTGTATAACTTTTCCAATTTAGTCATAACTCTGAAAGCTGATTTTTATTATGAGAATGCAAATGCTCAAACCTTTTCAGTCCCTTGACCTTGCTTGGGCAAACGCTCAGCTTCAATATCATACTTCAAGATCCTGAAGCATTGCAGTCTTTCCTCCAAAAATAAACCATATGTTCGAACCCATGAAGAATAGTCCCAAGCTGGATATATAAATCAATATTAGAAAGGAAATTTAGCATGCAGAATGTTGAGCTGAACAAGGCATGATGTCATGCTGCAAATAGAAAAATAGAAATACTGACCAATAGGGCTGGAGTTATCCTTGAAGTTAGATAACTGCAAAATCTGGACCCTTTGTGTAAAATTAAGAAGTTCTTCCTGGAATGTAGGATCACCATCCCGGAGGAGTCGATGGATCACCACAAGTGTCTTCAGTGCAACCTGGATAGTGCGTGAAAATGCATGCTAAATTAGTTGGCTCCCACGATGATGGACAAAGACTTCACCTATCAAGTTAACTGAAAAGATGTAAAACACTACAAATATTACTAGATAACAATTTTTGAGAACTCAAAAAACTTTGAGGTTATTCCTGTTAAGGTAATTGCAAGAAGAAAAAACTAGCAGGGCAAAGCATGATTGGCTAAACATGATTCCTCTTCAAAATGTTTAACTTCACCTATCAAGTTAGTAAATAAGAAATATTGCGGCATAAGCACTTAATAAGATACTATAACATCAATGGGTTGAGAATATGAAAGCTAACCCAAGAAAATACAGAAATTAAGAAGACAGGGAATTTTAATTAATTATGTGTGCATGTTATGTTTGAACTCGGCAACTTACATCTCCAAGGTATAAGCTATTTCAGCTGTCTTAGTATGCACGACAGATACCATGTTAGCAAATTTCATTGCCACATGGTAATGCAATGAAAACTGGCGAACCGAATTGGAATTTCACAGACATCAGTTCAAGTAACCCCTGACCCCGTTGTTCTGACTTTTGATGGTACAAACAGTTTTGGACATTTTCATGTATGTTCATCTTTTTGTGCTGGGAAATCAGCAATGTGTATGCAATGCAATACGAAGAAGAAACATAAGCAAATTAAGCTACAAAACAAACCCCGATACTGTAATTACCAACTCGGTTGTATAAACAGTATGGTGTGAAGTCGTTTTCTGACCAAATTGTACAGTTGTTGGGCACACTTGTAGTTTTAGGTTCCAAATCAACCAATATCAGCAATCAACCGTCAGTACAAACTGGGTTCGCACTTAGCAACATAATGGTATTCTCAGTACCAAATTCAAACAAGTGATGTATGATCTGAGAATAAACGCATATAGAACTATTGCCTTGGATAACAAAGTCAGTGCATCAAACTACGTCCAATTTAGGCTCAACAGGCAGCAGTTGGACAGATTGATTACTGACTGATCACATTTGGGGATACTGCACAAATTTCAGTCACCGTGCAACAGTTAAGCGGCAGCAGTACGGTAAACGCAAGGAGAAATGCCTCATGGTTATCCACAAAGTATCAAAAAATATAGCAAATGAATGGAGCAAAGATTTTCACGGGAGAAGCGAGTGCACAGTGCTTACGATCCAACTCCGGGTTTTGGTGAGGCGGCGGGCAAGCGCGTGGATGCAGTAGGCGACGTCCGCTTGGGGCCTGGCCATGGACGAAGCCGCCACAATCTCTGCAACACCACCACCAACTGATCAAGCACCAAACCAAACCGAGATCGAGGACAGACTACGGCACCCTCTATCCCACTGCTCGACCCAGCGCACACTGGGTAAGACTGAGCGAGAAATATAAGGAGGACCCGGGGCGCGAGAATCAATCGACGTACTGCGCAGGTGGCGATCCTTGGGCGGGCACTCCACATGGTTCGTGGCCTTCACGATCGCCACATCCAGATCCTAGGAAAAATGGCAGAATAAATCTCAGAGTCGGTGGAGTGCGAACCACAGATCCAAAAGCGCGTGCGCGCAGCAACTGAACCCCTCGCCTCGGACGGTTGGGGGAATGGGGGGAGAACCGAGCGAGCTTGGCGCCCGGAGACGGCGAGGAGGGGGAACCTTGAAGTCGGAGTTGAGGCTGGCGAGGCTGACGGTGGTGGTGTCCTTGAGCGCGCCGTACGCCTTGCGCCAGCTCTGCAGCGCCGACATTTCCCGCTGCTCCCCTCACTTGCTCGCCGTCGGCTGCCGCCTCGCGTTGCCTCGTTTTTTATTCTCGCCTCGTTTGGTGATCTGTTTTGAGTCTGGACTGGGCGTTTCTCCCCGTGCGTTGTTGCACCCCATCCAATCGACGACGCACGGAACATTGGTTGCCTTTCTTTTTCGCGGAGCTGCCGCCTACCAGTGAAGCAGATGGCGCGTTTCCCACTCTTCAGTTTTCATTCACGCCTCAGGCCTTTGCTTTAAAAAATAAATCTGACGTATTCCTCATCTTAAAAAAAAATCTATTCATCTTCAATAATGGTTAATACAACGAAAATTGGAAATTATAAAAATTACATCTGGATCCATAGACCACCTAGCGACGATTACAAGCATTGAAGCAAGCCGAAGGCGCGCCACTCTCATCGCCTTCCCTCGCCATAGCCAGACAAACCATAGTATATAGACAGTCGGGAAGTCGTCGTGTTAAGGCCCCACAGTACCAACGCACCAGAACAACAACTGTCGCCCATGAAAAGTGTATATCAGAAGGATCCAACCTGAAGACATAAGAACATAGACGAAAGACGAACAGATCTGAGCAAACCCATCAAAGACAGATCTGCCGAAGACACACCTCCACACGCCCATCAATGATGCTAGAAGCATCAATGGAACGGGGACTAGGCGGGGAGACATTTATCCCATCTTTAGAGAGTCATCGTTGTCTCGTCTTTCTAAGCAGGACACAACCCCTAATAAAACTTGAAAAAAATATGTAAAAACAAAACCCTCCCACCGACAAGGGTCGGGATACACTCCGCGCCCATGGCCCTAAGGCCACTGAAGACGGAGTGGACCGGCGACGATGCTGGCGAGAGGCAAAGAAACCCTAGCTTTTTTGGAAGGCGGCGCCTGGCTATGTCATCTCATCCGTGGCATAGTCAAACTAATGTATTGGTCATCTATCGTGATAGTACAAACAACATTAAGAAAACAATTGTGTAAGTATTTAAAAATGACAAAGTTTAAATTCAGGTTCATACGACTTAAGCACTTGAGCGAGCCGAACGTGCGCCGTCGTCATCGGCCCTTCCTCACTGAGGCCGGTCAAAATTTAATGTACTAGTAAAGAGATAGAAAATCGCCATGTTAAAGCTTCACAGGACCAACGCACCAGAATAGCAATTGACCCCAATTAAAAGAAGCGTAGATCGAAAGGATCCAAACTACAGTCACACAAACAAAGACTAGATCCACAAAGATCCATGAACACCGACCACATCCCACAATATCCATCAAAGACACACCTCGACACGGCATTCTTTGATTTTGGTTTATACGATAGACATATCATAGGAATATAAATAGGGAAGTCATGGGCATTGAGATGGCATGTATCTCAATTAATATAAGGGAGGTTTATAGAATAGGAATTTTCTCATTAGGTCTAATCTATTTTCTCTTTGAAGTGTGAAGGACAGGAATCAATCCTACATAAAAATAGGAATTCATTCTTGCAAACCAAAATATTCGGTCCTCCTTGGTTCATAGAATAGGCGATTACATGTATCTCAAATCCTACAAAAAAAAGGATCTCATTTGGTTTCCCATGCAATTTAGCTAAATTTCCTTTGAAATACAAAGGACAGGTTCATATCATGTGTAGGAATATGATTTTGTTGCGATAAAATAAAGGGCTCCAAATAAATTTTTCTTATAGAATTCTTATCCTTTAAGTTTTATAAAATTCATATAAAACCCCCTAAAACGGGGAAAATCTATAGGAATCCTATATCATAGAATTCCTACAAAATTCATGTAAATCAAAGGAGGCCTCAATTATAACGAGTGGTTTTAGGATTTTGCACCCTTAAAACCCAAGTACAATGTAGACACGTATAGGGATCACAAAAGAATGGGATCATGCAGAAGCCACCACAAACTGGCGCTCTTCCAATCCCATCTCCCAACACCCAGTCGCCCACGCCTCTTGCCAACGCCCTTGCCGGTCCGCTCCGCCCCCGGTAGCTCTGTAGGCCGTACGGCGGATCCCGACCCCTTTTCGGTTGAAGGGCTCTCAATCTCTTCCTAACTAGGTTTAGTGTTTTTTTCGAGGCGGCTAGGCGTCACCGTCTAACATTCTTGATAACATCAGTTTTTTTTTCAAAACTTGAAGCGGTCTTTTCCGCGTGGTTTCATCGAATGTTGGTTTTCTATGATATTCTCCTGCACATTTAACCCAGTTGATTTTTTTTAAGATAGCCAACAAATGTGAAATATTTCTAAAACTTTTTTTGAAACAAATATGGTCTAGGTTTAGGAGAGTGATGTTCTATTGCCATTTGAAATTCCAAATTCAAACATATTACATGATGTGTGCTATGAAAATAACAAAATCAACATTGAATAGTGTCGGACAGTAACGTCACTATTCATCATTGAATTTGTTTTTTTTTCATAACTCACATCTCTTAATGTGTTTTGAACTTTGAATTTCGCATGTCAATAAAACATCACTCTTGTGAATCAACCTTTGGTTGGATGGTTAGAAGGACAGTGATATCCCAACCCACCAGAGTTCAAGTCCTAGACTTGAAACAGATACTCGCATTTTTCTGGATTTATTCCAGACCTTCCGACGATGTGCGTTCACTGGGAGGAGATGTTCCCGTCGACTACGAAGGCATCTGTGTTGACTTTGTCAATCCCAGGATGATGTGTAGGCTCAGTCTCCCAGATGTGCTCATAAGGGTAGGATGTGCGTGCGTGCATTCATAGGATGGGTGTATGTGCATATGTATGAGTGTCTGCGCATGTGATGTGTTCAAAAAACATCACCCTCTTAACATACTGTATTTGTTCAAAAAAGTCAAAACATTTAAACATGTTTTTGATTTTTTTATTGAATTATGGTTTCTACGTGATATTCTCCACCCTAGACTGACTGGGTATTTCCGAGCTACGGTTGGCTTTTCTTTTTCTGTCGCCTCAACGTGCACCATCAATGCATGATGCATCCACGAAGAAGCAGGTCGAGTATAGAGTACACGAGCCTATTTGCATCGTTCCATGTAATCATATTTATGTTGTTGTATATACGTACAGAAACAGAAGCATGCGGTGGTCTGGCTGTAAAAGACGAACGACAACTCGGATGGCCTAACCGAAATGGTCCTACCTCGAAAGAGAGAAAGCTAGGTAGGAGATGCGTAGCTGGAGGTGGAGGTGCCAGTTAGGGATAAGCACGTACGTACGTCTCACCGGTGCGGCGATTGACGCCGCCGTTAATTATCTGAAGCTTCTTTTGCGAGTTCCCCTGGCACCAAAGTCAGTCCCATGCAACGCATCGCGCCATGGGGTTGATTTCTGAGAGAAAGAAAATGGATCGATCGGAAGAAAATATTTTTTTTTCGAATGTTGGTAGATTGACCACCAAATTCATTGATCAGTGGGGGAAAAAACGAGCTACAGGGGTACCCAAGACAGGTGAACAGCAAGGGACTGAACACCCGCACGGGTAAATGAAAGAAAGAGAAGGCAAGCAAAAAAAAAAAGCGACAGAAAGACAGCCCGCAAGCAAATCAGCCCGGGTCGAAGGGAATTCCCGCTCCTGCCAAGTTCCAGAGCTGGATTTCATCTCTTACTTTGGTCACAAAGCTGTCTTGCCCCATGCATTCCTTATTGGAAATCCTTCTGTTCCTCTCTTTCCATATTTCCCAACACATTAGCTGGATTATGGATAATGTTCCTTTCTTCCTGTCAGCACTTGCTCTGCTGTGGTAGGTCGTAAGCCACTGTTGGACAGTCATTAACCCATTCCAAGTTACTGGAAGTAATGCCGGCATGCTAGCCAGACGAGCAATCTTCTCCCAAGCATGCCGTGACCATGGGCACTCGATTAACAGGTGGGACGGTGTTTCTAGATTCCTTTCACAAAGAGCACATAAGTAGTTATTCTCCCAACCACGACGGAGCAGGGCATCCGCTGTTAAGATTTTGCCCAACAAGGCCGTCTATAAGAAAAAGCGACATTTGCCGGGTGCCCACCCCTTCCAAATCAGATTGTATCCCTCTGTTGGCACCGCTCCCTCGAACTGGAGCAAGTATGCAGAACGAGGCGTGTATTCGCGATCTGGCGTGAACCGCCATGCGATTCTGTCTGGTTGTCCCTCCCGTAAGACGATTGTGTCCAGTAACTCCGCCAGGCTCGTCGGACAGGCCCGTTGCTAGGTCTTGCAGCCACCTCTGCTCTGTGAGAGCACCATATACCGTGCGACTTTTCCTAATAGAAATCTTGTATAGCATTGGCACAATTGTTTTGGGACATTGCCCGTGAAGCCATCGATCCTGCCAAAAATTTGCTTTCCTGCCATCACCAATTGTAATCTCCGTGGCCATTGCAAAGAGCATCCGCTCACTGTTTTGCGGCATTCCAACCCATGGCATGGGTGGGTCTTTCCATGCCATCCATAACCAAAAGAAAAGATTGAACGCAGAATGAAGGAACGGTGGCTCCTCCCTTTCAGTCAGTCAGGCCTCGCGCACGGCATCTCTTTCGCCAGCGGACATGGATGTGAGGCGCTGGCGTCGAGTGGTTGGAGATGTTTCTGTTGGGCGTTTACAGGGTTCGTACGCATGGTGCCCACAAGGCCACAACACAGATTTTCCCGTGATTATCAGAAAATGGACTTCATCTCGAGATCACCTTTAAAAGATGCTTTACTCACACTATTAAAAAAAGGCTATAGCTAATATGGATATTAATGACGCACCGCATATGTGGTGCACCACTGCTATATAGCGATGCAAGACCGCCAGAAAAGGCCATTAGTCCATATCATTAATGACGCACCACACCCACGGTGCACCATTACTAATAATTTTTTTTCAAAACTAGTAATGGCGCACACTCTGTGCGCCACTATAAACAAGTTTTTTTTTTAAACTAGTAATGGCGCAACAGTGTATAGTGCGTCATTACTAGATCAAACTAGTAATGACGCACCACATCCATGGTGCGCCACTACTAACAATTTTTTTTTTGCAAAACTAGTAATGACGGACCACGTAACAGGTGCGCCATTAGTAACCAGGATTACTAATGGCGCATTTTTAGGTGGTGCGCCATTAGTAACCTGAGACCAGCTAGATATTTTAGACAGCCACCTACCACACTCACTTTCCCACTTCATTCTCTCCACCTCCTCCTCCAAGCTTGTCTCGGCTGCCTCCTCCTCCTCACCTCATTTGCATCATAGATTCATCCAAATTAAGTGGTTAAATTACCTTTTTTTTGATAGGTAAGTAAGGGAAAAGCTTTTTTTATGTTGTAGATCTACCTTTTTCTCCCTCCAACAACGTGCACATGCACTTTTTATGGCCTAGCTAGATCTAAGTATGTTTGTGGTGTTGCATATGTTTGTGTTTGCAGGTACAGGTATTTGAAATGCGATAGTTGCCAATATTTTGTTGGAATGTTGATTCATTTCCGTTTCGGCGATAATTTGGCACTATGCATTCTTTTTGGTCCTATTTTTAGGCAAAGTCATGCCAATTTTTTTTTCTAAAATATCGTTTTGCTCTACCCCGCAGGCGACCATGGTCCGCACGATGACCGAAGGCATTGTGAATAGGTTTTGAGCTCCGCGAAGGCCGAGATGCTTCAAAAGAACGAGACGAAGATAGGATGTCCGTCTCAAGATGCAAGTCAAGAGCCTTATGGACCCGGATTCCGTGACAAAGTGAACCACCCGCTCTTGCTTGGTTTCATGGATGGCTATCGGTGGCAAGGTGATGAAGATGATTATGAAGTCGCCCATGGAGGCCGGACAAGAAATGAGGAAGGGCAAAGAAGACAACCGCGCGCGAGGGCGGGCGAGAAGACGAAGAATCTCCGTGACATGATCAATGAAGTAGATGCAAGACACGGTCATCATGTAGAAGATGCCGACATGATGATGAGGAAGATGCCGGAGCGCATTTAAGGGCATGATCATGAAAATGAAGATGCCGGAGCGCATTTACGATGGACCATCGATGGGCTGGATGCAGACCCTCATATTCAAGAGCTACTTCTCAAGCGACGGATAACGCAAGAGCTGCCGCCGAGAGAAAGCCAAGCTGGATCAACTGGAGATAGACGCGGTTACTCCATTGTATGAAGGATGCGCACCGAGGATACCCGCTGAAAAGTAACGCCATGGCTCACGGAGATGAAGGTAAAACACAAAATGACCGACGCATGCTTCGACGAGAACATGTCATTCTGGCACGAACGTCTTCCCAAGGGGAACAAGTGCCCGACCAGTTTCGAGGAGGCGAAGAAAATCGTGTGTCCTCTGAATTTACCGCACGTAAAATACCATGCGTGCATGAAAAATTGCATCATTTACCGGGACGAGCATGCGGAGTCTACCGTATGTCCGGTGTGCGGCGTCACTCGATACAAGAAGAGGAAGAAAGCTCCTCGAAAAGTGGTGTGGTACTTTCCGATCACTCCTCGTCTGCAGCGGTATTTCACGGACCCTAAGCTAGCAAAGCTCCTGCGTTGGCACGCGGATAGGGAGGAGAAGAAGCGAGAAGATGATGGAAATGATCCAGAGATAAATAAAAAGACAAGATGCTGAGTCACCCTAAGGATGCGAGCCAGTGGCAAGCGTTGAACTTCGAACACCCAGAATTTGGGGACGATCCAAGGAACATCGTGCTGGGCGCAAGCACTGATGGAGTCAATACGTTTGGCAGCCAGAGAAGCACACATAGCACCTGGCCTATGTTTGTGTGGATGTACAACCTTCCCCTCTAGTTGTGCATGAAGAGGAAGTACATTCACATGAGTATGCTAATTGAAGGGCCGAAACAACCAGGGAACGACATCAATCAGACCGGGCTGCTTGAAGAGGAGCTAGACACACTGTGAAAACGCCAGCCAATACGTGGGACGCCGCAGAGAAAGAATATTTCCCTATGAGAGCCGCACTGCTCACGAGGGTGCACGACTATCTCGGTTACGGATATGTCGCGGGGCAGGTGGTCCACGGATTTTCTAGATGCGTCAGGTGCATGGATGACACAACGTATCGCCAGCTAGATAGAGATCCCAGGTCTTCGAAAACCGTGTTCATGGGACACCGAAGGTGGCTTCGTGATGATGACTCATCGAGAAAATGCAAGGATCTGTTCGATGGTGAAACCGAACCCCGAAGACGCCCGCGTACGAGGAGTGGCGAGGAAATAGACGAGCTGTTGAAAAACTGGGAAGATTGCCCACTGCCGGGAAAGAAGCAAAAGGCGCCAGAGTCGGGAAAGAAGCGAAAGGCGCCAGAGCCGCTGCTGAAGGTATGGAAAATGAGGTCTGTTTTCTAGGACTTGCCGTACTGGAAGATCCTCCGTGTGCCTCACAGCCTTGATGTCATGCATATCACGAAGAACGTGTGTGAGAGTCTGCTTGGTACCCTGCTCAACAAGCCAGAGAGGACCAAAGTTGGGCCGAAATCAAGGGCAGACTTAAAATCGATGGACATCAGGAAGGAGCTTCACGCTAATGATGATGATGATGAGGCGAAGCAGGACACGGAAAGTCGTCGCAAAGGAAAAAAGGCCAAGAAGATCGGAAATGACTACCCTCCCACGTGCTACACTCTAAGTCAGGAGGAGATTGAGCAGTTTTTCACCTGACTCGTAGGAGTAAAACTTCCTTACAGTTACGCGGGGAAGATAAGCAGATACCTAGACTCAGCGAAGCAGAAGTTCAGCGGGATGAAGTCTCACGACTGTCATGTGCTGATCACGCAGATACTTCCAGTTGCAATCCGTGGGATCATGGACGCGCGCGTCCGTGAAATGCTATTTGGCCTATGCAAATTTTTTGACGTCATCTCTCGGAAGTCGGTTGGCATGAGGCAACTCAGAAGGCTACAGGAAGAGATCGTGGTGATACCATGCGAGCTTGAGATGTACTTCCCGCCCGCATTCTTCGATGTTATGGTGCATCTGCTGGTCCATATCGTGGAGGATATCATCCAACTCGGCCGACGCTCCTGCACAAAGATGATGCCGCTCGAAGGATGAATGGTGTCATCAAAGGATACGTTCGCAACATGTCACGTCCAGAGGGAAGCATAGCCAGGGGCTTTCTGACCGAAGAGTGCATATCCTACTGCATAAATTATCTAGGCATCAAGAACCCCGTTGGTCTGCCCGTCAACAAGCACCTTGGCAGGCTCGCTAGATGGGGTCACCGCGATGGTCGTCGCGAAATGCATGTCGACTTCGAGGGTCGACTCGCCGACTTTGAAAGAGCAAACCTAGTCGCGCTACAACACATAGACATGGTCGATCCTTGGGTGGTAGAGCACAAAACCTTTATTGAGAAGACGTACAATGACAGAGGCCAACAGAGGACGGACGAAGATATAATCAAAGAGCACAACTCATGTTTCACGCGTTGGTTCAAGGAGAAGCTTCTGTCGTACCCTTTACATGAGGATTCTTCCGCGGAAGAAAAACTCATATTCGCCTTTGTCACGTATGCCGAGCACAACCTGATGACCTATGAGACGTACGATATCAACGACTACACATTCTACACCAAGGACAAGGACATGAAGAGTGATGGTTATCAGAACTCCGGGGTAACGATGGAATCCTACACCGGTAACGACAATGACAGATACTACGGAAGGATCGAGGAGATCTGGGAGCTGAGCTACACTGGTGAGAAGGTCCCGATGTTCCGTGTCAGATGGGCCAAGAGCGTCCTAAAAGAAGACCGGTATTTCACCACCATGGTTATACCCGAAGCCAAATCCAAGACCGCGGGCGCAAACGTCACCGCGAAAAATGAGCCATGGGTAATGCTTCTTCATTACCGACCCGTCAAAGCCCAGTCGTGTTGTCGTGAGGAGAGGCAAAAGGAAGATCATCGGAATGGATGGAGTCGCCAATGAGCAAGACTTCGACAAGTACGGCGACCCGAAGATGGAACATGACGACGACGATGAAGTGCCATACACCACAAGAAGAAGCATGACCACCCTACCTAAAGGACGTCCGTTCAAGAGAATAACTTCATTTGCGAAAAAGAAGGGCAAGAAGATGGAACTCGATTGTATTCAAATTGTAGTCTTCATTTCTCGATTGTATTTCGACATATGGAAATGATATTTCTTCTGTTCTAGTCCTCATGAATATTTATTTATGTTTATTCTGGTATTGAATTTCTAACTGACAAAAAGTATTGAGTTTGTTAATATTTTTTGAACTCATGAATATTTTTAAATTTCATGGGCACGTTTTGAATTCATGAATATTTTTTCAAATTTGATGATATTTTTTCATATCCATAAATGTTTTACCAATTCACAAATGAATGCAATTAAAAAAATTGATGATATTTTTTCAAATATATTCAAATAAAAAATTTGATGATATTTTCAAATAACAAATTTGATGATATTTTTTCACATTCATAAATATTTTCAAATAACAAATTTGATGATATTTTTTCACATTCATAAATGTTTTCAAATTTGATTGTCATTTTCTAAAAAATTATTAGTTGCAACTAAAAATAATAATAAAAGTTACTAATGGCACACTAGGAGAAGGTGCACCATTGCTATCGATGTACTTATGGCGCACCTGTGCCAGGAGAAGGTGCACCATTGCTATCGTTGTACTTATGGCGCACCCCTAGGAGGTGCGCCATTGCTATCTACTCCCTCCGTTCGGAATTACTTGTCTCGGAAATGGATGTATATAGAACTAAAATATGTCTAGATACATCCATTTCTGCGACAAGTAATTCCGAACGGAGGGAGTATGTACTTATGGCGCACCCCTAGGAGGTGCGCCATTGCTAAGCTTCCCCCTCCTATCCCTCCCTCGACAGATCCCCCTCGCCCCCCGCGCCAGATCCCCCTCCATCTCGCTATCCCTCCCCCCGCCACGACGACTTCGCACCCGACGACCCCACAGGCCTCCGCCACGGAGTCGCCACGAGCACTAGGAGGAGGAGGAGGCCCGTGTCCACCAGGAGAGGAGGCCCGAGCACTTCTTCTTCCTCCGACCGACCCCATCTCGCCGTTGCCACCGCTGCTCCGGTCCATCCCTGCGGCAACCGAGGTGTCCACAAGCCCCGTGGTGAGCTCCTCCCTCGCCCCCCTTTCCCCCTTCGATTTAGATACCATAGGACGCCGACCCCATCGTGCCCGAACCCTGCTTACTGCTGCTGCTGCATATGGCTCGCTGGCCACTGGACTTCCTTCTGCTGCCCTGCCCTGCTGCAGCGCCACAAGGCCTGGCTGCCACGCCTAAAGTCCCTGGCCGCGAGCCCCGCCTCACGTGGCCGGTAGCCCTACGCCCATGCTCCGCCTCACGTCCACCAGGAGAAGAGGCTTGGTGCCATCTTTTTCTTTGGATATTGAAAAACTAGCTACAAAACATGCATGCTTGGGTGCAGAACGCCATTAGGTTGCAAACCATCCTAAGTAACGAGAGGAAAAACCACATTAATTAATTAGGCTAGCTGTTTCATGCACTAGGAATGAGGATGTAGAATCAAGTACACTAGTGATTACTGCCTACACGTAGAATCAAGTACAATGAGGCTGTTTCATAGTCTTGGTGATTTCGTTTACTGTCTCCTAATTACAAATGGTGCATCTTGCGATTAGGGGGAATACTGCAACCTGGTAAATTACATCATTAGTACTAATTATCAGCATTATATATGGAAGCATATTGTCTGTATAGACTTGAACTACTTGATTAAGGGTGCCAGAAGCTGCAGGCAACAGGCTCTTGTTGGTGTTTTTCTCTTTGGTGGTTAGCATTGACACGGCATATTGCAGCTTCTGCTACACCTGCACCTGCTGCACCTGCACTTTCATTTCAGAGAGTGTTGTTCAGTTATATTCCTTTTTGGAGAAAAATTCCGCCCATTGCATCTTCTGCTGCACCTGTTCTAGAAGTAACATAGAGTAGTAACAGTGCTCGTTCATCCCAGTGGCCTTGTTTTCGATGGCTGGTTGAGCATTTTAGTGGGTAAACACCTAAATAAGTTGGTACTTTTCTTTGAAGCCTAAATAAATGGATTCTCATGCCTTGTGGCGTTAGATTGTATCATTGGGGATGTTTAGTAGGCAAAGCAGAAGAAAGGCAAACTAAACTATCTGGTGCTGTGCAATCCTAGTTGATTATAGTGCCAATTGGCAAGCAGAAGTGGGCAAGCATCATTCACTTCTGTGCTTGCTGCCTCCCTCCACTAGAGAAGAGAATTATCGATTTAGTGAATATGGATATATATAGTGCTTGTTCATCCCAGTAGCCTTATTATTTGATGGATGATTGGACATTTTAGTGGCTAAAGCTAAATAGATTATGCTTTCTCTGTGAAACCTAAACAATCTGGGCATGGCCGTTCTACAGCATTAAGGCTACATAGCATGCCATTAATGTGTCATATGTTTTGTAGCATTAAGGCTACATAGCATGCCATTAATGTGTCATATGTTCTGTAGCATTAAGGCTACATAGCATGCCATTAATGTGTCATATGTTCTGTAGCATTAAGGCTACATAGCATGCCATTTTTGTGCCTTGTATTAATTGCTTTCCCTACATGTTTGCAGGTTTAAGTGAAAAAAGAGGAAGAAAGGAGAATCAGGGTAGGGTTTCATGGCTAGAAGATATATTGCTGGGTTTTGTCTCCGACCATCGTGTCGTGATGATATTGGGTGGGATAATGATTTTGCAGGTACCCCGAGAGGCCCTTGAGTTTGCCGGAATGTCGATTAACTTCCGTTCCAGCAAATTCGGGTACTCCATATGTCCTATTTTCAGCAAAGGTCATGCTGAAATTTCTATGAATTTTAGCATGACTTTGCTGAAAATAGGACATATGGGGTACTTGCGACTAATGCATGGGCCGGGGTATCTTAGTACTTAATTAAGTAGGATCAACTGCCTCTTGTGTTATACATATAGAAGTGTGATATGTTTACTGTCTCTTGGTGTTTGTCCTTAATTAAGTAGGATCAAGAATTAAGTAGGACTAGTTCTGAATAGCTTCTATCAACGGCTGATATGTTTACTGTCTCTTGGTGTTTGTCCTTCGAGAAGTACCTAGTTGAAGTGTCTCATGGTGTTATATTTGCAAATGCAAGTGTTGAGATGTCTATTTTGTGTTAATCAGATAAAAAGATTAGGGTGTGCAGATAACAGTTAACTTAGTTAAGTCTGACAAATACAGTTTGGACAGGTAGAAAGTAGAATGCACCATAAGCCTGGTTATATATGCACTGTCACGTTAGGCTCAATTGTGAAATTTTTGACATGTGGTGTCCCTTTATTCTTGCTGCATTAAACACATATGCTGAATTCATGTGTGGACAGACGAAACCACGAGTCGTTTATAGTTCAGGAAAAGAATGTTATCATTATCGTTTGGGGTTTGAAATAATCTGTTTGTTGCACTTTGTGCACTTTCTAGTTGAAAACTGTTAAATGGAGATACTAGATTAGCTTTTTGAGGTATCGCATTAAATATTATTCATTACTGTCCGCTCTTAATTTTTTTTGCACAACTAATATGCAACTGCCATAGGTGGCAATAGAGCCAAGTGATTAGGCCCAACTTAGAATTCTCCTTCCCTTTTCTGTCAGCACTTGCATGTCACTGTTGGATATTTTTTTTAACTATTGTGCCATACTTGATAGGGTATATTATTAGAAGATACCCATATATATCAGTCAACCTAGGGTGCCTCGGCATCGATAAACCCTAAATGATGAAAACTTAACCTAGCATTTAGGGTGCCTCAGCGTCAACAAACCCTAAATGAGAAAACCTTGGCTTTTAGGGTGCCTCAGTGTCGATAAAAACCTAAATGATGAAAGCTTAGGCTTTTAGGGTGCCTCGGCGTCGACAAACCCTAAATGATAAAAGCTTAGCTTTTAGGATGCCTTGGTGTCGACAAACCCTAAATGATGAGACCATGATAATTCCTCACAAACCAACCCTTAAATAACACTGAGCCATTATGTCATTACCCTTGAAGCCTTGCGGGCATTTGCGCATCTTAGCTTGTTCATTCTCAGAGATTTCCAAAATTCAGTTTTGTACCGCACACCGAAGCCCCAAGAAAGAAAACTGCAATCTGAAACAGATGATCAATTTTCAGCCCTTGGATTAGTTTAGTATTTTTTTCACACACTCAGACACCCTTGCTTGCCATGTGTGTGAGAGAGATAGTGAGAGGAGACAAGAATAAGGGGGTTAGGAAGGGACTTGGACCTTAGCAACAACACACTAACGGGTTCCATCCCAAAACACCTAGGCAATATCACAAACATTTCTCAATTTTTCCTTGACAATAACCAACTTTTTGGCGACAATCCTCGAGAATTAGGTTATTTGGTAACCTTAGAGATCTTGTTCCTTGACAATAACCAACTTTTTGACCAAACTTTTTTCCTATTTAGAGCGAACATGGCCCACAACGATGAGGCCGGTGGTTCGGGCGGCAAGGCATTCTGGGAGCTGTCCCAGGAGATGGAGGAAGAACCTCACCGCTATGAGGACGCCGCGGAAGACACCGATCCTGACTACACAACCCCTAGTGGCGTCGGGGATGACACCACTGATGGTGCAGCCGAGGATGCCACCTCTGATGATGGCAGCACACGCACAGATGGCAGCCAACCGAAGAGGCAACGGAAGGACCGGCGCCCGAACGTGCTCGGCACCGTCAAGGAAGAATTTACTGAAGTGTCCTCCGAGGGGCATCCAACGTCGCCCAAAGAATTAGTCAAGGGGTATGCGGGACAGCTCGGGTGCATTCTCCGGAGCACCGTCTCGATCAACGCCGAGAACCTAAGGCATCGTGACCGAGGGAATTTGCGCAACCTCCTCTTCATGAAGCTCCATGAACGATACAAGTTCCCCGGTGACTTCGCAAACACACGCCTCTCAGGGAATAAAGTGAACAGTGCTGCCCTCATGAAGATGAGCACGACCCTGGCTACTTGGATAGCCGCGGTGAAGAGAAGGATTGAAAAAGGTGATAGTTATGAGAAGATCAAGGAGACAAATCCTTCGATCAGCGAAGCTGACTACCTGGAGTTCAAGGTCAAGTGCGAGAGCAACGCAACCATGGAATCAAGTCGGTGGGGGAATGATACGTCTCCAACGTATTTATAATTTTTGATTGCTCCGTGCTATATTATCTTCTGTTTTGGACATTATTGGGCTTTATTAAACACTTTTATACTATTTTTGGGACTAACCTATTGACCCAGAGCCCAGTGCCAGTTCCTGTTTTTTCCCCTTGTTTCAGTGTTTCGAAGAAAAGGAATATCAAACGGAGTCGAAACGGAATGAAACCTCCTGGAGAAGTTATTTTTAGAAGGAAAGTAACCCGGGAGACTTGGAGTCCACGTCAAGAATGCAATGAGGAAGGCACGAGGCAGGGGGGCGCGCCCACCCCCCTGGGCGTACCCTCCACCCTCGTGGCCCCCTCGTGGCTCCCATGACGTACTTCTTCTCCTATATATATATATATATATATATATATATATATATATATATATATCCATATACCCTAAAAACTTCGGAATGTAATAGATCGGGAGTTCCGCCGCAAGCCTCTCAGAGACACCAAAACCCAATCGGGACCCCTGCTCCAAGACTTCACGGAGGGGGGAACCCTCACCGGTGGCCATCTTCATCATCCCAGCGCTCTCCATGACGAGGAGGGAGTAGTTCACCCTCGGGGCTGAGGGTATGTACCAATAGCTATGTGTTTGATCTCTCTCTCTCTCTCTCTTGTGTTCTTGATTTGGCACGATCTTGATGTATCGCGAGCTTTGCTATTATAGTTGGATCTTATGTTGCTTCTCCCCCTCTACTCTCTTGTAATGGATTGAGTTTACCCTTTGAAGTAATCTTATCGGATTGAGTCTTTAATGATTTGAGAACACTTGATGTATGTCTTGTCATGCGTATCTACGGTGACAATGGGATATCACGTGATTCACTTGATGTATGTTTTGGTGATCAACTTGCGGGTTCTGCCCATGAACCTATGCATAGGGGTTGGCACACGTTTTCGTCTTGACTCTCCGGTAGAAACTTTGGGGCACTCTTTGAAGTACTTTGTGTTGGATTGAATAGATGAATTTGAGATTGTGTGATGCATATCGTATAATCTTACCCACGGATACTTGAGGTGACATTGGAGTATCTAGGTGACATTAGGGTTTTGGTTGATTTGTGTCTTAAGGTGTTATTCTAGTACGAACTCTAGGGCTGTTTGTGACACTTATAGGAATAGCCCAACGGATTGATTGGAAAGAATAACTTTGAGGTGGTTTCGCATCTCCTACCATAATCTCTTAGTTTGTTCTCCGCTATTAGTGACTTTGGAGTGACTATTTGTTGCATGTTGAGGGATAGTTATATGATCCAATTATGTTATTATTGTTGAGAGAACTTGCACTAGTGAAAGTATGAACCCTAGGCCTTGTTTCAAAGCATTGCAATACCGTTTACGCTCACTTTTATCATTAGTTACCTTGCTGTTTTTATATTTTCAGATTACAAATACTCATATCT
This sequence comes from Aegilops bicornis, assembly GCA_021605145.1. Lineage (NCBI taxonomy): Eukaryota > Viridiplantae > Streptophyta > Magnoliopsida > Poales > Poaceae > Aegilops > Aegilops bicornis. The sequence continues at coordinate 510,939,920 of CM038671.1, forward strand.
ACCATACATATTGCACTTGTATCACCATCTCTTCGCTGAACTAGTGCACCTATACAATTTACCATTGTATTGGGTGTGTTGGGGACACCAGAGACTCTTTGTTATTTGGTTGCAGGGTTGTTTGAGAGAGACCATCTTCATCCTACGCCTTCCACGGATTGATAAACCTTAGGTCATCCACTTGAGGGAAATTTGCTACTGTCCTACAAACCTCTGCACTTGGAGGCCCAACAACGTCTACAAGAAGAAGGTTGCGTAGTAGACATCAAGCAGTTTCTGGCGCCGTTGCCGTGGAGGCTAGGTAAGCGGCACTCACACCCCGTCAACCAAGCAGTTTCTGGCGCCGTTGCCGGGGAGGTGAGTGCTTGAAGTTATATATTTAGATCTTGCAATCGAATCTTTTTGTTTCTTGTTTTAGCACTAGTTTAGTTTATAAAAGAAAACTAAAAAATGGAATTGAGTTTACCTCATACACTTCATCTTTTTAATATCTTTCGTGAGTATGATGGGAAGGAAAATTGTGCCAAAGTGTTAGAAGAAGAATGCATTAAAATGTTTGGCACTAAATGTTTTTATGATGAGCATGATTGCAGTGTTGTTAGTATGAATTATTTGAATACCCATGATGCTAATGATATGCAAAGCCACAAGCTTGGGGATGCTATGTTTGATGAATATGATATTTTTAGTCCCCCAAGTTTTGATGTGCAAATTTATTATGATGAAAGCATGCCTCCTATTTATGATGATTATTGTGATGACTTGTATGCTATTAATAATAATGATAACCATGAAACTTATCATCATGATTTTAGTTTTCAATCGGATTATGCCTCACATGATAGTTATTTTGTTGAGTTTGCTCCCACTATTCCAAATGAGAAGAATTTTGCTTATGTGGAGAGTAGTAAATTTTCTATGCAAGTAGATCATGAAAAGAATGCTTTAGGTTCTGGTTATATTGTTGAATTCATTCATGATGCTACTGAAAATTATTATGAGGGAGGAATATATGCTTGTAGGAATTGCAATAATATCAAGTTTCCTCTCTATGTGCTTAAAGTTTTGAAGTTATGCTTGTTTTGCCTTCCTATGCTAGTTGATTATTGTCCCCATAAGTTGTTTGATCACAAAATCCCTATGCATAGTAAGTGGGTTAGACTTAAATGTGCTATTCATATTCTTCATGATGCTCTCTTTATGTTTCAATTCTTATCTTTTATGTAAGCATCATTGAAATCATCATGCCTAGCTAGGGGCGTTAAACGTTAGCGCTTGTTGGGAGGCAACCCAATTTTATTTTAGTTTCTTGATTTTTGGTTCTGTTTAGGAATAAATAATCCATCTAGCTTCTGTTTATATGTGGTTTTGTGTTTTAATTAGTGTTTGTGCCAAGTAGAACCTTTGGGAAGATTTGGGTGAAATCTTTATGATCATGCTGTAAAAAACAGAAACTTTAGCGCTCACGAGATTAGCTATAACGTTTTACTGGAGAGTGCTATTTAGTTGATTCTTTTTGCAGATGATTAATAAACAAATTTCCTAGGTCTTCCTATTTTGGCTGATTTTTTGGAGTTCCAGAAGTTTGCGTTAGTTACAGATTACTACAGACTATTCTGTTTTTGACAGATTCTGTTTTTCGTGTGTTGTTTGCTTATTTTGATGCATCTATGACTAGTAAAAGAGTTTATTGTTGGAAATATGCCCTAGAGGCAATAATAAAAGCATTATTATTATATTTCCTTGTTCATGATAATTGTCTTTATTCATGCTATAATTGTATTATCCGGAAATCGTAATACACGTGTGAATACATAGACCACAATACGTCCCTAGTAAGCCTCTAGTTGACTAGCTCGTTGGTCAACCGATAGTCATGGTTTCCTGACTATGGACATCAGATGTCATTGACAACGGGATCACGTCATTAGGAGAATGACGTGATGGACAAGACCCAATCCTAAGCATAGCACAAGATCGTGTAGTTCGTTTTGCTAGAGCTTTTCCAATGTCAAGTATCTCTTCCTTAGACCATGAGATCGTGTAACTCCCGGATACCGTAGGAGTGCTTTGGGTGTACCAAACGTCACAACGTAATCGGGTGACTATAAAGGTGTACTACGTATCTCCGAAAGTGTCTGGGGTTGACACGGATCGAGATCGATTTGTCACTCCGTATTACGGAGAGGTATCACCGCCCACTCGGTAGTGCATCATCATAATGAGCTCAAAGTGACCAAGTGTCCGTCACGGGATCATGCATTACGGTATGCAGTAAAGTGACTTGCCGGTAACGAGACCGAACGAGGTATTGGGATACCGACGATCGAAGTCTCGCAAGTAACATACCGATCGACAAAGGGAATAGTATACGGGTTGCTTGAATCCTCAACATCGTGGTTCATCCGATGACATCATCGAGGAGCATGTGGGAGCCAACATGGGTATCCAGATCCCGCTGTTGGTTATTGACCGAGAGCGTTTCACCATGTTCCGTGATGCCTCCCAAACCCGTAGGGTCTGCACACTTAAGGTTCGGTGACGCTAGGGTTATTAGGAAGACTTGTATGTGATTACCGAATGTTGTTCGGAGTCCCGGATGAGATCCCGGACGTCACGAGGAGTTCCGGAAGGATTCGGAGGTAAAGATTTATATATGGGAAGTTGTCAAACGGACACCGGAAAGTTCCGGGGGTCCGGGGCCACCGGAAGGGTTCCGGAGGTCCACCGGGAGGGGCCACCCCTCCCGGGGGGCCACATGGGCTGCGTGGGGATAGCAGCCAGCCCCTGGTGGGCTGGGTGCGCCCCCCCCCTTGGGCCCATGCGCCTAGGGTTTGGGGGGAACCCTAGAGGGGGGCGCCCCCTTGCTTGGGGGGCAAGCCACCCCTTCTTGGCCGCCGCCCCCCCTCTAGATGCCATCTAGAGGGCCCGGCCCCCTTCTCCCTTCCCCTATAAATAGAGGGGTGAGGGGAGGGCAGCCGCACCCAAGCCAAGGCGCAGCCCTCCCCTCCCCAACACCTCTCCTCCTCCGTTGTGTGCTCGGTGAAGCCACTGCTTGAGAGTAGCTTCTCCACCATCATCACGCCGTCGTGCTGCCGGTGGAGCTGTCTTCCTCAACCTCTCCTTCCTCCTTGCTGGATCAAGACGGAGGAGACATTGCCACACGGTAATGCGTGTGTTGAACGCGGAGGTGCTGTCCGCTCAAAGCACTTGGTCATCGGTGATCTGAATCACGCCGAGTACGACTCCATCATCACCGCTCCCTCGAACGCCTGCACGCGATCTACAAGTGGTATGTAGATGCAAACTCACTCCCTTGACTCGTTGCTTAGATGAACTCATAGATGGATCTTGGTGAAACCGTAGGGAAAAATTTTAATTTTCTCGCAACGCTCCCCAACAGTGGTATCAGAGCTAGGTCTATGCGTAGTTCTCTGTTGCACGAGTAGAACACAATTTGGTTGTGGGCGTAGATCTTGTCAACTTGCTTGCCGCTACTAGTCTTATCTTGCTTCAGCGGTATTGTGGGATGAAGCGGCCCGGACCAACCCTACACGTACGCTTACGTGAGACCGGTTCCATCGACTAACATGCACTAGTTGCATAAGGTGGCTGGCGGGTGTCTGTCTCTCCCACTTTAGTTGAAGTGGATTCAATGAAAAGGGTCCTTATGAAGGGTAAATAGAAGTTGACAAAATCACGTTGTGGTTATTCAGAGGTAAGAAAACGTTCTTGCTAGAACCCAATTGCAGCCACGTAAAAGATGCAACAACAATTAGAGGACGCCTAACTTGTTTTTGCAGCAATTGTCATGTGATGTGATATGGCCAAGTTGTGATGAATGATGAATGACATATTGTGATGTATGAGATCATGTTCTTGTAATAGGAATCACGACTTGCATGTCGATGAGTATGACAACCGCAGGAGCCATAGGAGTTGTCTTTATTTTTTGTATGACCTGCGTGTCATTGAAGAACGCCATGTAAATTACTTTACTTTATTGCTAAACGCGTTAGCCTTAGAAGTAGAAGTAGTCGTTGGCGTGACAACTTCATGAAGACACGATGATGGAGATCATGATGATGGAGATCATGGTGTCATGCCGGTGACAAGATGATCATGGAGCCCAAGATGGAGATCAATGGAGTTTTATGATATTGGCCATATCATGTCACTATTATATAATTGCATGTGATGTTTATTATGTTTATGCATCTTGTTTACTTAGAACGACGGTAGTAAATGAGATGATCCCTTACAAAATTTCAAGAAGTGTTCTCCCTAACTGCGCGCTGCTAAAGTTCGTCGCTTCAAGCACCACGTGATGATCGGGTGTGATAGATCCTTACGCTCACATACAACGGGTGTAAGACAGTTTTACACATGCAAAACACTTAGGGTTAACTTGACGAGCTTAGCATGTACGGACATGGCCTCGAACACGGAGACCGAAAGGTCGAACACGAGTCGTATAGAAGATACGATCAACATGAGAATGTTCACCGACGATGACTAGTCCGTCTCACGTGATGATCGGACACAGCCTAGTCGAATCGGATCGTGTAACACTTAGATGACTAGAGGGATGTCAAATCTGAGTGGGAGTTCATTCAATAATTTGATTAAGATGAACGTAATTATCATGAACTTAGTCTAAAACTTTTTGCAAAATATGTCTTGTAGATCAAATGGCCAACGCTCATGTCAACATGAACTTCAACGCTGCTCCTAGAGAAAACCAAGCTGAAAGATGATGGCAGCAACTATACAGATCGGGTCCTAACCCGAGGATCATCCTCATAGCTGCCAAGAAGGCATATGTCCTAGAAGCACCGTTAGGTGACCCACCTGCTCTCCCAAAGACCGCAAGACGATTTAAACGCTTGGCGGAACACGCATCGATGATTACTCCCTCGTTCAGGCGGCATGCTTTACAGCTTAGAACCGGGCTCCAAAACGCTTTTGAGCTACACGGAGCATATGAGATGTTCAAGAGCTGAAACTAGTTTTCCAAGCTCATGCCCGGTCGAGATATGAAGTCTCCGACAAGTTCTATAGTTGTAAGATGGAGGAAAACAGTTCTGTCGGTGAGCACATACTCAAAATGTCTGGGTTGCACAAATTACCGTCTCACCGGAAATTAACCTCCTGGACGAGGCGGTCATTGACAGAATCCTTCATTGCTCCCACCAAGCTACAAGAGCTTCGTGATGAACTACAATATGCAGGGGATGGTGAAGACCATTCCTGAAGTATTTTCAATGCTTTCAAGTCAGCAGAGGTTGAAATCAAGAAAGAACATCAAGTGTTGATGGTCAATAAGACCACTAAGTTTAAGAAGGGCAAGGGTAAGAAGAACTTCAAGAAGGACGGCAAAGATGTTGCCTCGCCTGGTAAGTCAGTTGCCGGGAAGAAGTCAAAGAATGGACCCAAGTCCGAGACTGAGTGCTTTTATTGCAAGGGGAAGGGTCACTGGAAGCGGAACTGCCCCAAATACTTAGCGGATAAGAAGGCCGGCAACACTAAAGGTATATTTGATATACATGTAATTGATGTGTACCTTACAAGTACTCATAGTAACTCCTGGGTATATGATACCGGTGCCGTTGCTCATATTTGTAACTCACAGCAGGAGCTGCGGAATAAAGCGGAGATCCGAAGGCGACGAGGTGACGATGCACGCCGGGAATGGTTCCAGAGTCGATGTGATCGCCACGGCACGCTACCTCTACATTTACCTATGGGATTAGTTTTGAACCTTAATAATTGTTATTTGGTGCCAAGTTTGAGCATGAACATTGTATCTCAGATCTCGTTTAATGCGAGATGGCTACTCATTTAAATCCGAGAATAATGGTTGTTCTATTTATATGAGAGATATGTTTTATGGTCATGCTCCAATGGTCAATGGTTTATTCTTAATGAATCTCGAGCGTAGTATTACACATATTCATAGCGTGAATACCAAAAGATGTAAAATTGATAACGATAGTCCCACATACTTGTGGTAATCGCCGCCTTGGTCACATTGGTGTCAAGCGCATGAAGAAGCTCCATGCTGATGGACTTTTAGAGTCTCTCGATTATTAATCATTTGACACATGCGAACCATGCCTCATGGGCAAAATGACCAAGACTCCGTTCTCCGAAACAATGGAGCGAGCAACCAACTTGTTGGAAATCATACATACCGATGTGTGCGGTCCAATGAGCGTTGAGGCTCGCGGAGGATATCGTTATGTTCTCACTCTCACTGATGACTTGAGTAGATATGGGTATGTCTACTTAATGAAACACAAGTCTGAGACCTTTGAAAAGTTCAAGGAATTTCAGAATGAGGTAGAGAATCAACGTGACCGAAAGATAAAATTCTTACGATCGGATCGTGGAGGAGAATATTTAATTCACGAATTTGGTACACACTTTAAGGAAATGTGGAATCGTTTCACAACTCACGCTACCGAACACCTCAAACAGAACGGTGTGTCCGAACGTCGTGTCGCACTCTATTAGATATGGTGCGGTCTATGATGTCTCTTACCGATTTACCGCTATCATTTTGGGGATACGCTCTAGAGACATCTACATTCACTTTAAATAGGGCACCGTCTAAATCCGTTGAGACGACACCGTATGAATTATGGTTTGGGAAGAAACCTAAGCCGTCGTTTCTAAAAGTTTGGGGATGCGATGCTTATGTCAAGAAACTTCAACCTGAAAAGCTCGAACCCAAATCGGAAAAATGCGTCTTCATAGGATACCCTAAGGAAACCATTGGGTATACCTTCTACTTGAGATCCGAGGGCAAGATCTTTGTTGCCAAGAACGGATCCTTTCTGGAAAAAGAGTTTCTCTCGAAAGAAGTAAGTGGGAGGAAAGTAGAACTCGATGAAGTACTACCTCTTGAACGGGAAAGTAGTGCAGCTCAGAAAATGTTCCTGTGATGCCTACACCAACCGAAGAGGAAAATAATGATGATGATCAAGGTACTTGGATCAAGTTGCTACCGAACCCGTGGGTCCACAAGGGCACGCCCGCACTGCAGTGGTACGGCAACCCTGTCTCCGGAAATCATGTTGTTAGACAACGGTGAACCTTCGAACTATGAAGAAGCGATGGCGGGCCCAGATTCCAACAAATGGCTAGAAGCCATGAAATCCGAGATTGAATCCATGTATGAAAACAAAGTATGGACTTTGGTGACTTGCCCGATGATCGGCGAGCGATAGAAAACAAATGGATCTTTAAGAAGAAGACGGACGCGGATGGTAATATTACCATCTATAAAGCTCGACTTGTCGCTAAGGGTTATCGGCAAGTTCAAGGGATTGACTACGATGAGACTTTCTCTCCCGTAGCGAAGCTTAAGTCCGTCCGAATCATGTTAGCAATTGCCGCATACTATGATTATGAGATATGGCAGATGGACGTCAAAACAGCGTTCCTTAACGGTTATCTTAAGGAAGAGCTGTATATGATGCAGCCGGAAGGTTTTGTCGATCCTAAGAACGCTAACAAAGTATGCAAGCTCCAAATGATCCATTTATGGGCTGGTGCAAGCATCTCGAGTTGGAACATTCGCTTTGATGAGATGATCAAAGCGTTTGGGTTTATGCGCAGACTTATGGAGAAGCCTGCGTTTACAAGAAAGTGAGTGGGAGCTCAGAGCATTTCTCATATTATATGTAGATGACATACTTTTGATGGGAAATAATATAGAATTCTTGGACAACATTAAGGCCTACTTGAATAAGTGTTTTTCAATGAAGGACCTTGGAGAAGCTGCTTATATATTAGGCATCAATATCTATAGAAATAGATCGAGACGCCTCATAGGTCTTTCACGAAGCACATACCTTGATAAGATTTTGAAGAAGTTCAAAATGGAACAGTCCAAGAAGGGGTTCTTGCATGTACTGCAAGGTGTGAGATTGAGCTCGGCTCAATGCCCGACCACGGCAAAAGATAAAGAAGAGATGAGTATCATCCCCTATGCTTCAGTCATAGGATCTATTATGTATGCCATGCTGTGTACCGGACCTGATGTAAACCTTGCCGTAAGTTTGGTAGGAAGGTACCAAAGTAATCCCGCAAGGAACACCGGACAGCGGTCAATAATATCCTTAAGTACACCGAAAAGGACAAAGGACATGTTTTCGTTTATGAAGGTGCCAAGAGCTCGTCAGAAGGGTTACGCCGATGCTAGCTTCGACACGTATCCGATGACTCCAAGTCACAAACCGGATACGTGTATATGTTGAATGGTGGAGCAAGATGGTAGGTGCAGCCAAGCGAAGCGTCGTGGCGGGATCTACATGTGAAGCGGAGTACATGGCAGCCTCGGAGGCAGCGCATGAAGCAATTTGGGTGAAGGAGTTCATCACCGACCTAGGAGTCATACCCAATGCGTCGGGGCCGATCAAACTCTTCCGTGACAACACCGGAGCTATTGCACTTGCAAAGGAGCCCGTGTTTCACAAGAAGACCAGGCACATCAAGCATCGCTTCAACTCCATCCGTGAAAATGTTCAAGATGGAGACATAGAAATTTAGAAGTGCATACGGATCTGAATGTCGCAGATCCGCTGACTAAACCTCTTCCATGGGCAAAACATGATCAACACCGTAACTCTATGGGTGTTTGATTCATCACAATGTAACTAGATTATTGACTCTAGTGCAAGTGGGAGACATTTGGAAATATGCCCTAGAGGCAATAATAAAAGCATTATTATTATATTTCCTTGTTCATGATAATTGTCTTTATTCATGCTATAATTGTATTATCCGGAAATCGTAATACACGTGTGAATACATAGACTACAATACGTCCCTAGTAAGCCTCTAGTTGACTAGCTCGTTGGTCAACTGATAGTCATGGTTTCCTGACTATGGACATCGTATGTCATTGACAATGGGATCACGTCATTAGGAGATTGACGTTATGTAATAGACCCATTACTAAGAATAGCACAAGATGGTGTAGTTCGCTTTGCTAGAGCTTTTCCAATGTCAAGTATCTCTTCCTTAGACCATGAGATCGTGTAACTCCCGGATACCGTAGGAGTGCTTTGGGTGTACCAAACGTCACAACGTAATCGGGTGACTATAAAGGTGCACTACAGGTATCTCCGAAAGTGTCATTGGGTTGACACGGATCGAGACTGGATTTGTCACTCCTTATTACGGAGAGGTATCACTTTGGGGCCCACTCGGTAGTGCATCATCATAATGAGCTCAAAGTGACCAAGTGTCCGGGTCACGGGATCATGCATTACGGCATGCAGTAAAGTGACTTGCCGGTAACGAGACCGAACGAGGTATTGGGATACCGACGATCGAGTCTCGGCAAGTAACATACCGGATCGACAAAGGGAATAGTATACGGGTTGCTTGAATCCTCGACATCGTGGTTCATCCGATGAGATCATCGAGGAGCATGTGGGAGCCAACATGGGTATCCAGATCCCGCTGTTGGTTATTGACCGAGAGCGTCTCGGTCATGTCTCGCATGCCTCCCGAACTCAGAGGGTCTGCACACTTAAAGTTCAAAGGACGCTAGGGTTATTAGGAAGACTTGTATGTGATTACCGAATGTTGTTCGAGTCCCGGATGAGATCCCGGACGTCACGAGGAGTTCGGAAGGGTCCGGAGGTAAAGATTTATATATGGGAAGTTGTCAAACGGACACCGGAAAGTTTCGGGCGACGGTATTATGCAGGGGCCACCGGGAAGGGTTCCGGAGGTCCACCGGAGGGGCCACCTCCCGGGGGCCACATGGGCTGCGTGGGGATAGCAGCCAGCCCCGTGGGCTGGGTGCGCCCCTGGGCCCATGCGCCTAGGGTTTGGGGAACCCTAGAGGGGCGCCCTTGCTTGGGGGGCAAGCCACCCTCCTTGGCCGCCGCCCCCTCTAGATGCCATCTAGAGGGGCCGGTCCCCTTCTCCCTTCCCCCTATAAATAGAGGGGTGAGGGGTGGGCAGCCGCACCCAAGCCAAGGCGCAGCCCCTCCCCTCCCCAACACCTCTCCTCCTCTGTTGTGTGCTCGGCGAAGCCCTGTCGGAGTACTGCTTCTCCACCACCATCACGCCGTCGTGCTGCCGGTGGAGCTGTCTTCCTCAACCTCTCCTTCCTCCTTGCTGGATCAATACGGAGGAGACGTTGCCCGTACCGTACGTGTGTTGAACACGGAGGTGCTGTCCGTTCAGCACTTGGTCATCGGTGATCTGAATCACGTCGAGTAAGACTCCATCATCACCGCTCCCTCGAACGCTTCCGTACGCGATCTACAAGTGGTATGTAGATGCAAACTCACTCCCTTGACTCGTTGCTTAGATGAACTCATAGATGGATCTTGGTGAAACCGTAGGAAAATTTTTAATTTTCTGCAACGTTCCCCAACATTTATAAACCATAGAGAAGTTGGAATACAGTAGGTTTAACACCAATATAAATAAATAATGAGTTCATTACAGTACCTTGAAGTGGTCTTTTGTTTTCTTTCGCTAACGGAGCTCACGAGATTTTCTGTTGAGTTTTGTGTTGTGAAGTTTTCAAGTTTTGGGTGAAAGATTTGATGGATTATGGAACAAGGAGTGGCAAGAGCCAAGCTTGGGGATGCCCATGGCACCCCCAAGATAATCTAAGGACACCATAAAGCCAAATCTTGGGGATGCCCCGGAAGGCATCCCCTCTTTCGTCTACTTCCATCGGTAACTTTACTTGGAGCTATATTTTTATTCACCACATGATATGTGTTTTGCTTGGAGCATCTTGTATTATTTGAGTCTTTATTTGTTAGTTTACCACAATCATATTTTCTGTACACACCTTTTGAGAGAGACACACATGATTCGGAAATTATTAGAATACTCTATGTGCTTCACTTATATCTTTTGAGCTATATAGTTTTGCTCTAGTGCTTCACTTATATCTTTTAGAGCACGGTGGTGGATTTGTTTTATAGAAACTATTGATCTCTCATGCTTCACTTATATTATTTTGAGAGTCTTAAAATAGCATGGCAAATTGGTTTAATTAATATCATGAGAAATTTGATGCTTGATAATTGTTTTGAGATATAAAGGTGGTCATATCATAGTTGTGCTAGTTGAGTAATTGTGAAATTGAAAAATACATGTGTTGGAGTTTGTGATTCCCGTAGCATGCACGTATGGTGAACCGTTATGTAACGAAGTCGGAGCATGAAGTATTTGTTGTCTTCCTTTGTGTGGCGGTCGGGATCGCGCAATGGTTAACTCCTACCAACCCTTCCCCTAGGAGCATGCGCAGTAGTACTTTGCTTCGAGGGCTAATAATTTTTTGCAATAAGTATATGAGTTCTTTATGACTAATGTGAGTCCATGGATTATACGCACACATACCTTACCGCACTTTTCTAGCCTCTTCTGCAGACGCATTGCCCTTTCTCACCTTGAGAGTTGGAGCAAACTTCGCCGGTGCAACCAAACCCCGTGATATGATACACTCTATCACACATAAACCTCCTTATATCTTCCTCAAAACAGCAACCATACCTACCTATGATGTTATTTCCATAGCCATTCCGAGATATATTGCCATGCAACTTTCCACCGTTTCATTTATCATGACATGCTCCATCATTGTCATATTGCTTTGCATGATCATGTAGTTGACATTGTATTTGTGGCAAAGCCACCGTTCATAATTCTTTCATACATGTCGTTCTTTATTTATTGCATATCCCGGTACACCGCCGGAGGCATTCATACAGATTCATATTTTGTTCTAAGTATTGAGTTGTAATTCATGACTTGTAAGTAAATAAAGTGTGATGATCATCATTATTAGAGCATTGTCCCAAGTGAGGAAAGGATGATGGAGACTATGATTCCCCCACAAGTCGGGATGAGACTCCGGACTAAAAAAAACAGGCCATAAAAAAAGGGAGAAAAGGCCCAAATAAAAAAATGAGAGAAAAAGAGAGAAGGGACGATGTTACTATCCTTTTACCACACTTGTGCTTCAAAGTAGCACCGTCATCTTCATAATAGAGAGACTCTCATTTTGTCACTTTCATATACTAGTGGGAAATTTCATTATAGAAGTTGGCTTGTATATTCCAATGATGGGCTTCCTAAAATTCCCGAGGTCTTCGTGAGCAAGCAAGTTGGATGCACACCCACTTAGTTTCTTTTTGAGCTTTCATACACTTATAGCTCTAGTGCATCCGTTGCATGGCAATCCCTACTCCTCGCATTAACATCAATGATGGGCATCTCCATAGCCCGTTGATTAGCCTCGTTGATGTGAGACTTTCTCCTTTTTTTGTCTTCCCACATAACCCCTACCATTATACCTTATTCCACCATAGTGCTATATCCATGGCTTGCGCTCATGTATTATGTAAGAGTTGAAAAAGCTGAAGCGTTAAAAGTATGAACCAATTGCTTGGCTAAAACCGAGTCGTACATGATATGAATATTTTGTGTGGGGAAGATGGAGCATAGCCGCACTATATGATTTTGTAGGGATAACTTGCTTTGGCTATGTTATTTTGATAAGACATAATTGCTTAGTTAGTATGCTTGAAATATTATTGTTTTATGTCAACATTAAACTTTTATCTTGAATCATATCAAATCTGAACATTCATGCCACAATAAGAAGAATTACATTGAAATTATGCCAAGTAGCATTCCGCATCAAAAAATCTGTTTTTATCATTTACCTACTCGAGGACGAGCAGGAATTAAGCTTGGGGATGCTTGATACGTCTCCAACGTATCTATAATTTTTTATTGCTCCATGCTATATTATATTCTGTTTTGGACATTATTGGGATTTATTAAACACTTTTATACTATTTTTGGGACTAACCTATTGACCCAGAGCCCAAAGTGCGCCTCGCTTTTTTCCCCTTGTTTCAAGAGTTTCAAGAAAAGGAATATCAAACGGAGTCGAAACGGAATGAAACCTTCTGGAGAAGTTATTTTTAGAAGGAAAGCAACCCGGGAGACTTGGAGTCCACGTCAAGAAAGCAACAAGAAAGGCACGAGGCAGGGGGCGTGCCCACCCCCCTGGGCGCGCCCTCCACCCTCGTGGGCCCCTCGTGGCTCCCCTGACGTACTTCTTCCTCATATATATATATATATATATATATATATATATATATATATATATATATACCCTAAAAACTTCAGGAACAGAATAGATCGGGAGTTCCGCCGCAAGCCTCCTCAGTAGCCACCAAAACCCAATCGGGACCTGTTCCAAGACTCCTCACGGAGGGGGAACCCTCACCGGTGGCCATCTTCATCATTCCGGCGCTCTCCATGACGAGGAGGGAGTAGTTCACCCTCGGGGCTGAGAGTATGTACCAGTAGCTATGTGTTTGATCTCTCTCTCGTGTTCTTGATTTGGCACGATCTTGATGTATCACGAGCTTTGCTATTATAGTTGGATCTTATGTTGCTTCTCCCTCTCTACTCTCTTGTAATGGATTGAGTTTTCCCTTTGAAGTAATCTTATCGGATTGAGTCTTTAATGATTTGAGAACACTTGATGCATGTCTTGCCGTGCGTATCTGTGGTGACAATGGGATATCATGTGATTCACTTGATGTATGTTTTGGTGATCAAATTGCAGGTTCCGCCCATGAAACTATGCATAGGGGTTGGCACACGTTTTCGTCTTGACTCTCCGGTAGAAACTTTGGGGCACTCTTTGAAGTACTTTGTGTTGGATTGAATAGATGAATTTGAGATTGTGTGATGGATATTGTATAATCATACCCACGGATACTTGAGGTGACATTGGAGTATCTAGGTGACATTAGGGTTTTGGTTGATTTGTGTCTTAAGGTGTTATTCTAGTATGAACTCTAGGGCTATTTGTGACACTTATAGGAATAGCCCAATGGATTGATTGGGAAGAATAACTTTGAGGTGGGTTCGTACCCTACCATAATCTCTTCGTTTGTTCTCCGCTATTAGTGACTTTGGAGTGACTATTTGTTGCATGTTGAGGGATAGTTATATGATCCAATTATGTTATTATTGTTGAGAGAACTTGCACTAGTGAAAGTATGGACCCTAGGCCTTGTTTCAAAGCATTGCAATACCGTTTACGCTCACTTTTATCATTAGTTACCTTGCTGTTTTTATATTTTCAGATTACAAATACTCATATCTACCATCCATATTGCACTTGTATCACCATCTCTTCGCCGAACTAGTGCACCTATACAATTTAGCATTGTATTGGGTGTGTTGGGGACACAAGAGACTCTTTGTTATTTGGTTGCAGGGTTGTTTGACAGAGACCATCTTCATCCTACGCCTCCCACGGATTGATAAACCTTAGGTCATCCACTTGAGGAAATTTGCTACTGTCCTACAAACCTCTGCACTTGGAGGCCCAACAATGTCTACAAGAGGGAACTTTGCTACTGTCCTGCATACCTCGAAGGCGTCATTCTGGCAAACCCAGATAAGGATAACTTCCTTGTGCCTTACTTTCCCGAGTAAGTCATCCCCTCACCGCCCCGTAACATATGATTTCTTAGATTTCGATCGTTCTTTTCTTTTCTAACATTTCGTGTTTTGTGCAGTGACACACTTTGCACACTCATCCTCTTAAGCCCGAAATAATCCATGTCCACGTATTTCGACTCGGACCGTCAGTCGAAGAAAGACTACACAAATATCAAGAAAGTTCTTGATGAAGCTCTTCTCGGCTACGCCAGATCTGGAGGCACCTTCAGCAGGCCAATTCGTAGGTACGGCAAGCACGTGTTCACCCACAATACGACGTTCACCTGCGTCAAGCAGCCGCCTGGCGGTCAGAAGGATGCCTACTACGCCCTCCATCACATGCGGGCGATCGTACGGGACCATAGTCACCTTCTGCTACCAAATAATCTCAAAGATTGGGCCGCACACTTGTCGGCAATCCAGGAAGCGGACATCAAACTAGAATTCTTTCGCATCCAATCGGAGTTTGCAGAAATCATCCATCAAGATGTCCTTCGTACCTCGGGGCAGTTCTACCTCAGATATCAACCGTCCAACAGTGAGATAGAAACAACGCTACAAATGCAGGCTGACAACGCCCGCGATTTCATGACCATCACAAAAGACGGCGGCTTCATCCACGCTTCGTTCCCTGAGTCGAGTCGAAAGTAGTGATGCTATGTAGTTCTAAAATATCGATTAGCTCATGTTGTAATTAAACTTTAATGAACTTGTATGTCTCTTTGGTTTGGACAGTCGTTCAACTTATATGTAATCGATGCTATTTATTAGTAGGACCATGAATCATGCTATTAATGTGTTGCTTTTCTCTTCCGATCATTTTGTTGCATACTTATATATTGCTTATGTATTGTATGTGAATTGCTACTAACGTTTTGTTTGTCTAGTGCATAGAGATGCCGTCGTATGTCGTGTACAAGGGTAAGGTTCGCGGAGTCTATGCCGACTGGGAGGAGTGTCGGAGACAGGTTCACCATTTCAGTGGTAACAGTTACAAAGGGTACACCACTAGGGCGGAGGCGGAAGCTAGATACACGCACTATCTAGCGGGAGAGAGGAGGGAGTGGAGGAGGAACCGAATGACGACCAGTTTCATCGCGATGATGCTCATCGTGATGACCGCATCTCTCTTCTATGTGATGGTAGTTTAGATGATCGATATCGACTTGTAATGTGAAGACAAACTCGCTACTCGCGGTCTCGAGACTTGTAATGTTCTAATTTTGTCCGGTCTTTTGAATTCGAAGACTAATATGATGAATTGTATTCGGAGACTAATCTTCTATTGTATTCGATAAATCTGTTATTTATATGTTGTGCTGTCTATATTCTGTGCAGTAATATATTTTGTAACCTGTGCAAATATCAGAAAAGAAAAAAAATCATAATATTCATACTAGTGGTGCATCATACTGCACTTTAGTGGCGCACTGCAATAAACACACTAGTGGCGCATTAACTAGAAGTGCGCCATTAGTAACCCAGAGCACAAGGTAAATATGCTTACAGGAGGCATAGTAATGGCGCACCGTTTGACATACTAATGGCGCACTCCCAGGTGCACCACTATTGTCTGGTATACTAATGGCGCACCAGGGGTGCGCCATTAGTACTAGTTACTAGTGGCGTGATGATAGTGGCGCACGTGTAGTGCGCCATTAATGGCCAAAACAGGTGCGCCACTAATTAGCCTTTTCCTAGTAGTGTCGAGAGCTACTCAATGAGTGATTTGACCTTTTTAACATCGTTAAAACTTTGCACCTTGTAGACAGTGAGGAATGAGGATACCCTGAGTTGGAACTTTCATTCCTAAAGTTAATGCCTTTTATGAAGTTATTGATTTCAAAGGGGTGCTTTATGTCAAAACTCCAGTAGTTTGACATTTGAAGATCCCTCGGAGCTCATCACTACTGTAGGAATGCTTACCAGTGGCGGGTGAGGCTCTCAGGGGCGCTCGTTCACTGACCTCCCGTCACTGGCTAACATGGTATCAGTGGCAGGCGCGTGCCCGCTAGTGGTAGGTCTATTTCAATGGCGGCGCCCACCACAACAACTGTAGATAGAAATTGTTGCATTTATCTCTGCCCATTATTGCTGTACGTAACAGCAGTGGCACGTACCTTTGGCGCCTATCAATGGTAGCGATGTAGGCCTAGAGAAGAATTACTGCCATGGCAGTGTTTTTTGTTGCAGTGGTAGCGTTGTAATGACGCGGTTGCTGCATTTTGTACTTGATCATCACATTGCATTACACATACAGAATGTTGTCTCAACCGCATTCACACAATCATCCACATGCATACAGTACATTACAATGTCGATACAATAATTATGAGTATTAGTGAAGCAAATGTATAGTTTAAGGAGTGCAGGGCAACAAACATGTCTCAACACATAATGAAAAATTTGACAAGTTGTTTTGAAGGTGTATATCTACCGACTTGGTTAGTCGGTGTCAATCGATGATTGCAATATGTTTTCGACTCGGTGAGATCGTTCTTCATCTCGCTCTGGCTTGCAGTGCAACTTCCTATCCTCATTTACAACCTCCCTGTTGATGATTTTGGCAACACCTTTTGGAGGCGCTCATGCTCTCTTAATAATTTCCCTATGTCCATATCCCTCTGCTTCTCCTCGGACCACTTGTGTAGAGCATCATTTATAACCTCCTCCAATCCGACCCATTGTTTTTTAGAGTCTCACTTTGAATCGGAGAAATAAGCCAAGCCCTGTGGTGGTAATAGTGCGATTACGATCAAATGTCGGTCGTTGCGCAAAAAAATTGAAGAAATTAACACGGATGAGGTCAAACCACAAGGCCATGTATATGTTACAGAATAAAGGAGTGAATGTTAATGACTTACTTGTCGCAGTATGGTGCGAGAAAGATGTGTTGGGGAATGTAGCATGCAATTTCAAAAAAATTCCTATGATCACGCAAGATCTATCTAGGAGATGCATAGCAACGAGAGGGGGAGAGTGTGACCACGTACCCTCGTAGACCGAAAGCGGAAGCGTTAGGTTAACGCGGTTGATGTAGTCGAACGTCTTCACGATCCAACCGATCCAAGTACCGAACGTACGGCACCTCCGAGTTCAGCACACGTTCAGCTCAATGATGTCCCTCGAACTCTTGATCCAGTAGAGGGTTGAGGGAGAGTTCCGTCAGCACGACGGCGTGATGACAGTGATGGTGATGTGATCCACGCAGGGCTTTGCCTAAGCACTACGACGCTATGACCGGAGGAGTAAACTGTGGAGGGGGGCACCGCACACGGCTAAGAGAACAATTGATGTGACTTTGGGGTGCCCCCCGTCCCCGTATATAAAGGAGGGGAGGAGGAGGAGGCCGGCTAGGGGGCGCACGCCATGGGGGGGGGGGGGGAGTCCTACTAGGAGTAGGATTCACACCCCCGGTTTTTCCTTTCTTCCACTAGAGGGAAAAGGAAGGAGGGAAAGTGGGGCCGCGCCCCCTCCTCCTTGTCCTATTCAGACTCCCTAGAAGGGGGCGCGCGCCACCCCCCCCGGGGGCTTCCCTCTCTCTCCCTTAGGCCCATGTTGGCCCAACACTTCCCCGGGGGGGTTCCGATAACCCCTCGGTACTCCGGTAAAATATCTGAACCACTCGAAACCATTCCGATGTCCGAATACTACCTTCCAATATATGAATCTTTACCTCTCGACCATTTCGAGACTCCTCGTCATGTCCGTGATCTCATCCGGGACTCCGAACAAACTTTGGTCACCAAAACACATAACTCATAATACAAATCGTCATCGAACATTAAGCGTGCGGACCCTACGGGTTCGAGAACTATGTAGACATGACCGAGATACATCTCCGGTCAATAACCAATAGCGGAACCAGGATGCTCATATTGGTTCCCACATATTCTATGAAGATCTTTATCGGTCAAACCGCATAACTACATACGTCATTCCCTTTGTCATCGGTATGTTACTTGCCCGAGATTCGATCGTCGGTATCATCATACCTAGTTCAATCTCATTACCGGTATGATACTAGTCCAAATGCAACGAAACTTCACGGAGATTTTTTATGGACCAGGAGACACCTAATGGGCCCTGGCTGCGCTTGGGGGTGCTCAGGAGAGCACAACCCACCGAGCGCCAGAGGCCCATGCGTGCCCTGGTGGGTTGTGCCCACCTCGGGTGCCCCCTGGACCGCCTCTTTGCTCTGTAAATACCCCAATATTCCCAAAACCCTAGGGGAGTCGACGAAATATTGGTCCAGCCACCGCAAAGTCCAGAACCACCAGATCCAATCTAGACACCATCTCTGATGGGGCTCACCACCTCCATTGGTGCCTCTCCGATGATGTGTGAGTAGTTCTTTGTAGACCTTTGGGTTCGTTGTTAGTAGCTAGGTGGCTTCCTCTCTCTCGCTGAATTCTCAATACAATGGTCTCTTGGAGATCCATATGATGTAACTCCTTTTGCGGTGTGTTTGTTGGGATCTGATGAACTTTGAGTTTATGGTCAGTTATATCTTCTTTATATCCATGACGGTATTTGAGTTTCTTTGATCTCTTTTATGCATGATATCTTATAGTCTCGTATTTCTTCTCCGATATTTGGGTTTTGTTTGGCCAACTTTATCTATTTATCTTGCAATGGGAAGAGGTGCTTTGTAGTGTGTTCGATCTTACGGTGCTTGATCCTAGTGACAGAAGGGGAACCAACACGTATGTATCGTTGCTACTAAGGATAAAACGATGGGGTCTATCTCTACATAGATAGATCTTGTCTACATCATGTCATCATTCTTATTGCATTACTCTGTTTCTCCATCAACTTAATACACTAGATGCATGCTGGATAGCGGCCAATGTGTGAAGTAATAGTAGTAGATGCAGGCAGGAGTCGGTCTACTAATCTTGGACGTGATGCCTATGTAATGATCATTGCCTGGATATCGTCATGATTATTTGAAGTTCTATCAATTTCCCAACAGTAATTTGTTCACCCACCGTTTGCTAGTTTTCTCGAGAGAAGCCACTAGTGAAACCTACGGCCCCCGGGTCTCTTTCTCATATATTTGCCTTTGCGATCTACTTTTCCTTTGCTTTTTATTTTCAGATCTATTAAACCAAAAATACAAAAATACATTGCTGTGTTTTATTCTTATTTATTTTATTTGGCGTTCGATCTATCAATCTACTACAATTTTATCTCACGTCCGTTTGCCAACTTGAGGCGCCGTTATCCGGAAGGGATTGACAACCACTTTAACACGTCGGGTTGCGAGGATTTGTTATCTGTGTGCAGGTGTTGTTTATGTTGTGATGCTTGGTTCTCCTACTGATTCGATAACCTTGGTTTCACATCTGAGGGAAATACCTACCGCCACAGTGATGCATAATCCCTTCCTCTTTGGGGAAATATCGACGTAGTCCTAGCAGACATCAAAAGGAATTTCTGGCGCCGTTGCAGGGGAGGATCTTCAACATATACCAGGTTCCTAATCACAAATCTCATCTCCTCGCAATTTACATTATTTGCTAGTTGCCTCTCATTTTCCTCTCCTCCACTTCACAAAAATTTGCCGTTTTATTCGCCCCTCTTTTTCGTTCGCCGTTTTCTTGTCAGATCTATTTGTGTTCTCACTTTCTAGTCATAATGGCTATCTTGCCTACTCCTCCTTTGTCACCGGATTTTGAAGTGCTTTACTTCAAGCAAAGACAAGGAGAAAATTTGAAAGATGCTCGGTATAGGCTCATGGAATCTTATCGTATTTGCAATTTAAAGGGAGATGCTAAGATCTTGCTTCGTAATTTTTACATAGGATTGGCTTTGCATCATAGACAACTCCTAGATTTTCCGCTAAAGGGAATTTTATTGAGCTTGATGCCAATGCTGCATATGAATTTTTAGAAGGAATTTTGGGTGTTCCACCTCAAGAGAAGGGGTTTTCTTTCACCCCAGAGGGAGTTCAAATGTTAGATAAACTTGGTGATTTGCATAAACATATGGTTGAATTGCAAAAACATAATGAACCCCTCAAACATCTCAATGGTATCAATGGCATGAATACTTTGATTACTCTTTGCAACAAGCGATTGGATATTTTGGATCTAAAGATGGTTTATTTTCTGGAGAATTTAGGGAAGCGTAAAGAGCCTCCTGGGTTTGAGAAAACCCTTACAAAAGTTGCCAAAACTACGGATGACAAAACTTAGATCCTTGCTTTATGCCTAGCTAAGGGCATAAAACTATAGCGCTTGTTGGGAGGCAACCCAATGAATAAAATTTATTTTTGCTTTCTGTTCTTGAGTGTTTGCACAACTATGCTACTGTTATGATTGTGCTTTTTGTGTTTTAATTAGTGTTTGTGCCAAGTAAAGCCTTTAGGATCTTCTTGGGTGATAATTGTTTGATCTTGCTGAGAACAGAAACTTTTGCACTCACGAAAACAATTCTTATTTTTAACCAGAGCGTGACAAAATACCATTTTTTGCAGTAGTTTAATACATAAACTACCCAGGTCGTCCTGATTTTTAAGATTTTTTGGAGTTCTAGAAGTATTCAAACAAATCAGATTTCTACAGATAGTTCTGTTTTGACAGATTCTGTTTTCTTTGCGTTGTGTGCTTATTTTGATGGCTCTATGGTTTTCTTTGATGAGTTTTTGCCATAGAAAGTTGGAATACAGTAGATATAATGCAAAAATAAAATATGAATTGGTTTTATACAACACTTATAGTAGTGATTTATTTTTCTTACACTAACGTATCTCACGAAGGTTTTGTTGAGTTTTGTGTGATTGAAGTTTTCAAGTTTTGGGTTATCTTACGATGATGAAGGAACAAGGAGTAGAAGAGCCTAAGCTTGGGGATGCCCCGACATCCCAATATCTATTTTCCAAAAATGAGCAGACAACTAAGCTTGGGGATGCCCCCGAGTGGCATCCCCTCTTTCTTCTAACGACCATCGGTATTTTACTTGAAGCTATATTTTTATTCGTCACATACTATGTGTTTTGCTTGGAGCGTCTTGTATGAGATTCTTTGAAGTCTTGATTCCTTGCTAGACACACCTATTCGAGAGAGCCAAAATTATGTCATGACTTGCTAGAATTGCTCTCTATGCTTCACTTAAATCTTTTATGAGCTATGGACTTGCTCTAGTGCTTAACTTATATCTTTTTGAGCATGGTGTGGTTCAGTATTTTTGAAGAAATGCTCTCTTGCTTCACTTATATTTATTTGAGAGTTAATAAAATTTTCAAGAAATTCTCTCTTGCTTCACTTAAATTAATTTGAGAGAAAGAAAAATTATGCTCATGATCTTCACTTATATTTGTTTGAGCTTATCAAAAGCAACATATGAAAATTAGTTCCAAAGTGATAGATATCCAAGAAGGATATAGTAAAAACTTTCATGAAGATCATTGGACAAAATAAACTTGATTCTTAGTAATAGTTTTGAGATATGATGATGTGATATGTGAGTTATGTTGATGAGTAATTATGCTTTAGTAAGAATATTGGTGTTAAGGTTTGTGATTCCCTATGCAAGCACAAAAGTCAATAATTATGCAATGAAATTATATCCTACTGTGGTGCATTATTCGATGTTAATTATGCTTAATGCTCGCTTATGAGATTATTCGTTTCTTGGTTGGTCGCTTCTCAATCTTTTGCTAGCCTTCATTTTGCACTAAGTATGATGTCTACTTGTGCATCCAAAAACCTTTAAACCAGTTTTGCCAGATGAGTCCACTTTATCTACCTATATGTGGTATTCTTTTGACGTTCTAAGCAAATTTGTATGTGCCATCTCTAATTTTCAAAATAAGCTTCTCTTTTGTGTGTTCGTTCCGCTCGCCGAGCGGTGAGGGGTGGCTAATATTTTCCATGCTAGATATGTTATTCTCACGATGAGTGTTTATTCACTCATTGTTCTACGAGAGTAAGGCAAATGTATTAGGGATGCCCAGTCCCGAAATAAAATGAATTTACTTTATGTTGTCAAATAAATTCCTTGGAAAGTGTTGGTATGGAGGGCAACCGTGGATACGGCTAGCCATGGAAAGTGAAAGTATGGTTGAAAAAGGAATAAACTTTATTTTCTGTTTTGGAACCGCCTATGATATATCTAGCATGGAAAGTGTTGGGAACTCTAAGTCATTTTCGTTGGTGGGTAGGACACACCTCCCAAAATGTGTTTATCTCTCAATTTTCGCTTTGAGCTCTGGCACCTCTACAAATCTCTACTTCCCTCTGCGTAGGGCCTTTCTTTTACCTTATGCAATTTTTATTTTTGAATTTGAGTCTCCATCTTCTCTTATAAAAGCACTGATAACCCACAAGTATAGGGGATCGCAACAGTTTTCGAGGGTAGAGTATTCAACCCAAATTTATTGATTCGACACAAGGGAAGCCAAAGAATACTCTCAAGTATTAGCAGCTGAGTTGTCAATTCAACCACACCTGGAAACTTAGTATCTGCAGCAAAGTGTTTAGTAGCACAGTAATATGATAGTGGTGGCAATGGTAACAAAACAGTAGTGCAAGCATTAGTAAATTTTTTTGGTATTTTGTAGTGATTGTAACAAGAGTGGCGGAAAGTAAATAAGCGTAAACCAGTATATGGAAAACTCGTAGGCACCGGATTAGTGATGGATAATTATGCCGGATGCGGTTCATCATGTAACAGTCATAACATAGGGTGACACAGAACTAGCTCCAATTCATCAATGTAATGTAGGCATGTATTCCGTATATAGTCATACGTGCTTATGGAAAAGAACTTGCATGACATCTTTTGTCCTACCCTCCCGTGGCAGCGGGGTCCTAATGGAAACTAATGGATATTAAGGCCTCCTTTTAAAAAAGCACTGGAACAAAGCATTAGCACATAGTGAATACATGAACTCCTCAGACTATGGTCATCACCGGGAGTGGTCCCGATTATTGTCACTTCAGGGTTGCCGGATCATAACACATAGTAGGTGACTATAGACTTGCAAGATAGGATCAATAACACACATATATTCATGAAAACATAATAGGTTCAGATCTGAAATCATGGCACTCGGGCCCTAGTGACAAGCATTAAGCATAGCAAAGTCATAGCAACATCAATCTCGTAACATAATGGATACTAGGGATCAAACCCTAACAAAACTAACTCGATTACATGATAAATCTCATCCAACCCATCACCGCCCAGCAAGCCTATGATGGAATTACTCACGCAAGCGGTGAGCATCATGAAATTGGTGATGGAGGATGGTTGATGATGACGACGGCAACGAATCCCCTCTCCGGAGCCCCGAACGGACTCCAGATCAGCCCTCCCGAGAGGTTTTAGGGCTTGGCGGCGGCTCTGTATCGTAAAACGCGATGATTTCTTCTCTCTGATTTTTTTCTCTCCGAAAGCAGATATGTAGAGTTGGAGTTGGTGTCGGAGGGCATCCAGGGGCCCCACGAGGTAGGGGCGCGCCCTAGGGGGGGTGCGCCCCCCACCCTCGTGGACAGGGTGTGGGCCCCCTGGTCTTCATCTTTGGCGAGGATTTTTTATTATTTTTATAAGACATCCCGTGGAGTTTCAGGTCATTCCGAGAACTTTTGTTTTCTGCACAAAAAACAACATCATGGCAATTCTGCTGAAAATAGCGTCAGTCCGGGTTAGATCCATTCAAATCATACAAGTTAGAGTCCAAAAAGGGCAAAAGTGTTTGGAAAAGTAGATACGACGGAGACGTATCAACTCCCCCAAGCTTAAACCCTTGCTTGTCCTCAAGCAATTCAGTTGACAAACTGAAAGAAGGAAAGAAAAACTTTTACAAACTCTGTTTGCTCTTGTTGTTGTAAATATGTAAAGCTAGCATTCAAGTTTTCAGCTAAGATCAAAACTAACCACACTTGCAATAATTCTCAGGTCTCATAATTACTCATATCAATAGCATAATCAACTAGCGAGCCATAATAATAAATCTCGGATGACAACACTTTCTCGAAACAATCATAATATGATATAACAAGATGGTATCTCGCTAGCCCTTTCTGAGACCGCAAAACATAAATGCAGAGCACCTTTAAAGATCAAGGACTGACTAGACATTGTAATTCATGGTAAAAGAGATCCAATCATAGTCACACCCAATATAAATTAACAATGATGAATGCAAATGACAGCTGTGCTCTCCAGCTAGTGCTTTTTATAAGAGGGTGATGACTCAACATAAAAGTAAATGGATAGGCCCTTCGCAGAGGGAAGCAGGGATTTGTAGAGGTGCCAGAGCTCGGTTTTGAAATAGAGATAAATTGTATTTTGAGCGGTATACTTTCATTGTCAACATAGCAACTAAGAGATGGCAATATCTTCCATGCTAAACACATTATAGGCGGTTCCCAAACAGAATGGTAAAGTTTATACTCCCCCTCCACCAACAAGCATCAATCCATGACTTGCTCGAAACAACGAGTGTCTCCAACATACATCAGGTCCTGTGGGGAGTTTTGTTTGCAATTAATTTTGATTTAGTTTGCATAAAGCATGGGAATTTGGGCATCCGGTGACCAGCCATTTTCTCGTGAGTGAGGAGCGGAGTCCACTCCTCTTGAGAATAACCCACCTAACACGGAAGATAAGGACAGCTCTAGTTGATACATGAGCTATTCGAGCATACAAAACAGAATGTTTATTTGAAGGTTTAGAGTTTGGCACATACAAATTTACTTGGAACGGCAGGTAGATAACGCATATAGGAAGGTATAGTGGACTCATCTGGAATAACTTTTGGGGTTTAAGGGATTGGATGCACAAGCAGTATTCCTGCTTAGTACAAGTGAAGGCTAGCAAAAGACTGGGAAGCGACCAACTAGAGAGCGACAACGGCCATGTACATGCATTAAAATTAATAAACACTGGATGCAAGCATGAGTAGGATATAATCCACCATGAACATAAATATCGTGAAGGCTATGTTGATTTGTTTCAACTACATGCGTGAACATGTGCCAAGTCAAGTCACTTAAATCATTCAAAGGAGGATACCACCCCATCATACCACATCATAATCATCTCAATAGCATGTTGGCACGCAAGGTAAACCATTATAACTCATAGCTAATCAAGCATGGCACAAGCAACTATGATCTCTAATTGTCATTGCAAACATGTTTATTCATAACAAGCTGAATAAGGAACGATGAACTCATCATATTTACAGAAACAAAAGAGGTCGAGTTCATACCAGCTTTTCTCATCTCA
This sequence comes from Aegilops bicornis, assembly GCA_021605145.1. Classification (NCBI taxonomy): domain Eukaryota; kingdom Viridiplantae; phylum Streptophyta; class Magnoliopsida; order Poales; family Poaceae; genus Aegilops; species Aegilops bicornis. Next base: position 510,965,678 of record CM038671.1, read on the forward strand.
GTCAGTCCATCATATATCATCATAATTGCCTTTCACTTGCACGACCGAACGGTGTGAATAATAATAAGAGTGCACGTGCATTGGACTAAGCTGGAACCTGCGAGCATTCAATAAACAGGAGACGGCAAAGCAATGTGGGCTCTGGGTTAATTCAACAATAATGCATATAAGAGCCTCTTCAACAATTTAATCATGGTCTTCTCCTGCCGACCCCCAAAGAAAAGAAAAGAAATAAAAAACTATTTACACGGGAAAGCTCCCAACAAGGAAAAGAAGAACGGGAAATATTTTTGGGTTTTCTTTTTAATTACTACTACTACAGCAGGAAAGTAAATTACTACTATTTTTTGGTTTTTCTTAAGGTTTATTAAACACACAAGAAGAAAGCAGAAAAAAGAAAATAAACTAGCATGGATATTACAGTGAAAGAGTATGAGCACCGACATCTAGCACTGAGGGTGTGTGAACATAAATGTAATGTCGATGAGAAAATACGTACTCCCCAAGCTTAGGCTTTTGGCCTAAGTTGGTCTATTGCCGAGGATAGCCTGGCGGATACCCGTAGGTGTAAATTTGAGGGTCGTCTTTGCGACGAAGAATAGCTGGGATCATACTGTGATGAAGAAGAGGACTCTGACTGCCACTGGCTGACAGTCATCTCTGGATCCCAAGAATAAACGGATTGTCGTGGAGGCTCATCTTGTGGTTCCGGTTCCGGGGCTGGTGCAGGGTTTTTGTATGCCTGGACGGCAGCCCACGTAACGAGATAGGGTCCTACAAAATTAAACAAAGAAGGAGCAGGCAACGTAATAGTTTCAGGATAATGTTTATCAAAGTATAACTTATATTTGAGCTCTCCATCCCTGCCCTTAACAAGAAAATCATGTGCTAACATACTCTTATAATCTAGATAAGCACTAGGCAGCAATTTTTCTTCTTTCTCGTAATGCTTAATAGCTATGTTAAAGTGTGCAGCGAGGCGGGAAGCATAAATGCCTCCAAAGATGGAACCCTTAGTACGGTTAAGACTTAACCGTCTAGCAACAATTCCGCCCATACTAACAGTGTTGTCGCGGTATAAACCATGGAACAAAATAATAATATCAGGAACGCTAAGGTTCCCACAGTTCCCACGACCAATCAAGCATCGACTAGCAAATAAAGCAAAATAGCGTAACACAGGAAAATGTATGCTAGTGATCCTCGCATCTGAAACCTTCTTGGTTTCTCCCACAGAGATAAGGTTAATAAATGGTTCCAACTCCTTACGGGGTGGTTCCTCTAAGGTACCCTCAGGGGGTATGTTGCAGACAGTGCAAAATTCAGATAATGGCATTTCCTTCACAATGTCATATAAATGAAACTCTACTGAAGGAGGTGATTCCTTAGGGTAAAAGTAGAAGTTTTGCACAAAGGTATTTGTGAGTAAGAGATACTGTGGACGTTGGTCGCGGACGAAGTCGGTGAGGCCAGCATTCTCAATCAATGAATAGAAATCCTCATAAATCCCGGCCTCTCTCAAGAAATTATGAGAAGGCCATTCACACGGTCGAATCTCCGCGGTACGAGGCAAATTATATTTGGGCCTCTGAGCTTCTTCATTTTGTTTCTCCTTTGAGCTTCGGCTCGATGAGCCCCTCAAAATTCTCATCATCATTTTTCTGAAATAATCTGAATTTTTTAGTAACTTCAAACAAAAGTGAACCAACTTCAATAAAACTGATAGCAACTACTCCTACAAGTGCCTAGAGCCTATATCAAGCATTAGAACTACTTGGAACCATATAAATTTGACATGCAAGCTCAAGAACATGGTCACCTATGCAGCACAAATTTGCAATGAATAAAGCACTAGAACAAAAACTATTTGGACCAATGGAGGAGTCACATACCAAGGAACAATCTCCCCAAGCAGTTTTGCGAGAGGTGCTTTGAGCAAGGAGATCGAAAATCACAGCAAAAGTGGCCGGAACTCGTGCTTGAGTTGGTTTTTCGGGTTTGTGTGAGGCAGAGGAAGAAGATGGGTGTTGGGATAAGTGGAGGAGGGCCACCGTGGGCCCACGAGGCAGGGGGGTGCGCCTTCCACCCTCGTGGCCAGGTGGCAGCTCCCCCTGCGGTAATTTTTGCACAGTAAATCCTCAAATATTCCCGAAAAATCATATTAAATTGGCATGTCATTCTGAGGACTTTTATTTTCGGGATATTTTTATATTGCACGGATAAACCAGGAAACAGACAGAAAATACTATTTTTACTTTATTTCTACTAAATAACAGAAAGTATAGAAGGGGTACAGAAGTTTGTGCTTCTAGTTTCATCCGTCTCATGCTCATCAAAAGGAATCCACTAACAAGGTTGATCAAGTCTTGTTAACAAACTCATTCCGATAATCATGGAACCAGAGAAATTTCGAATAACACTAGGTTACCTCAACGGGATATGCACATCCCCAATAATAAGTATATCATATTTCTTCTTGACAAGAGGGAAGGGAAATTCAAAACCTCCAAATATAATCGATGGAATTTTTCCAATAGAGTTGATACTATGAACTTGAGGTTGTTTCCTCAGAAAGTGTACCGTATGCTCATTACCATTAACATGAAACGTGACATTGCCTTTGTTGCAATCAATATTAGCCCCTGCAGTATTAAGAAACGGTCTTCCAAGAATAATAGACATACTATCATCCTCGGGAATATCAAGAATAACAAAGTCCGTTAAAATAGTAACGTTTGCAACCACAACAGGCATGTCCTCGCAAATACCGACATGTATAGCAGTTGATTTATCAGCCATTTGCAAAGATATTTCAGTAGGTGTCAATTTATTCAAGTCAAGTCTACGATATAAAGAGAGAGGCATAACACTAACACCGGCTCCAAGATCACATAAAGCAGTTTTAATATAATTTCTTTTAATGGAGCAAGGTATAGTAGGTACTCTGGGATCTCCAAGTTTCTTTGGTATTCCACCCTTAAAAGTATAATTATCAAGCATGGTGGAAATTTCAGCTTCCGGTATCTTTCTTTTATTTGTAATGATATCTTTCATGTACTTAGCATAAGGATTTGTTTTGAGCACATCACCAATCGCATAATAAAAGATAGGTCTAATCATTTCAGCAAAGCGCTCAAAATCCTCATCATCCTTTTTCTTGGATGGTTTGGGAGGAAAAGGCATGGGTTTCTGAACCCATGTTTGTCTTTCTTTACCATGTTTCCTAGCAACAAAGTCTCTTTTATCATAACTTTGATTCTTTGATTGTGGGTTATCAAGATCAACAACAGGTTCAATTTCTGCATCATTATTATTACTAGGTTGAGCATCATCATGAACATCATCATTAATATTTTCACGAGGTTCATGTTCATTACCATATTGTGTTTTAGCATCAGACATAGATATATCATTTGGATTATCAGGTGGTTCAGCAATAGGTTCACTAGAAGTTTGAACAGTTCTATCATTTTTCTTTTTCTTCTTCTTAGAAGAACTAGGTGCATCAATATTATTTCTCTGAGAATCTTGCTCGATTCTCTTAGGGTGGTGTCGGGGAGGCTGATCGTACCCACGAACACCTATGGGGCCGGCGGACCAGGCCCCTTGTGGTTCGGAGGGGGGCGGAGATCGCACGAAGAGCGGATCGAGGCGTGGCACACGAGCAGTTTACCCAGCTTCGGAGCTCTCCGGAGAGATAAAACTCCTACTGCTGCTTGTTTGATCTATTGTGTTCTTGCTAGGGAGCAATGCGGGCTACAAAACCTAGCGTGAGCGTATCTGGTCTCTGGTGAGTCGAATGAACGAAAACTCGAACCCCCTCTACGTTGCGCATGGGCCTCCTTTTATATGCTCAAGGGGTCTCCGGCTGTGGCAACATAGGCGAGGGTACAAATGTAAAACAGGAGTTGGTACACCTACTCGAACAAAGGTACAAAGTGCAAAATATCTAACTCGACAGCAAGGGACAAAAGCAATAAATGCCCGTCGATTGTCGCCCAAACAAAGGCAACAGAGACCGTCAGTGCGCCTCCGCCGCCACGATGGCAAGCTTGTCAGCCGCTTATCGCTGCTCTCCGCTGGCTGCACAGCCTCTCGACACGCCGCCGCATGGAACGGTCCCATGGCGACACGTCACCGGATGAGCTGGAGCGGAGATGGAGAGAAGTTGCATGCATGCAAGCTCCTTGCTGCGGCCGAATCCTTGTCGCGCCCGGAGGCTCGTCGCGCTCCGAGCCTTCCCGGCAAGCTCCTCTTGTCGGGGCCTTGTCTTCTGCGTGCCTGGAGTGGCCTTCCCGACAAGCTCCTCTTGTCGGGGCCTTGTCTTCTTAATCAAATACTTTGTTCTTGAATGGCTCCAAAGGAGCCACGGAGGATCTTGGCGGTGACGAGGCAAACCCTGCCGCGGGGTGCTACAACTTCCCGTGCACGAGTACGGGATACTAGGGTACCCCTACTCTAGTACACCGACAGGAGCCCCCGGCCTCGGGTCAGACACGGTGCCGAAAGCGCCTGTCGGGCCAGTGCCCAAAATAAAGGTAAGGTCACACGCGGCCTCGACCACGTCGCAAATCGCCCCGGACCCACCACGACCCCCACTAACGGCACGCACCGGACGTGGCGTCGTACGAGAGATCGTGGGCGCGGTCGTGGGGGTTTCTTTATTAGTATAAGCGGAACATCCGCCCCCTCCCTCTCTTTATAAGCGGAGGAAACAGGGGCAGGCCGTCCACTCTGCCATCGTTGTCTTGTCAAGAAAACCACCGCCGCTCCCCTCTTTTTCTCCGGTGCGAAGAGAGCAGCGCCCCGCCCCCTTTCGCCACAAGCGCGCTCACCGCCGTCGGCCTCCTCCACCTCCCTCGCCATGGCTCCGAAAGCCGACAAGGAGATGGGCGTCAAGTCGGCCGAGGCGCAGCGGCTCGCGGCGTTGCGCAAGGAGCGGGCCATCTCCCCCCCCCACAGCTCGGCGCAAGGGAGCTGCGGGACGTCTTCTACCTCTTCTGGTCGACGGAGACGCATGCGCATCCGCGCACGAGGGTACTCCCCGCCTCCGCCTCTGATTTGGCCCCAACAGGGTACCCCCTTTTCGCCCTTTTCTTCTATTGCGGGCTTTGCCCGCCCTTTTCCGAGTTCTTCTGCGACATAATGAACACATTCGGCTTCCGCCTCCTTGATTTCACCCCCAACGCCGTCTTGACCATGGCAGTTTTCGCGCATTTGTGCGAAAACTTTGTCGGAGTCCACCCGAATGTGGCACTCTTCCGCCACTTCTTCGTGCCTCATCCGAGAGAGGAGAGCCACTTGCCGAGGGATAGCCCGGGTCTCTAGGATCGGCAAGAAAGAGGCCTACCTAGAAGGAGAGTTCCGCAACAAGTGGGAGGTGGAGAGCCAACTGGTGTTGGGTCGTGAGGAGAACCCGCAGCCTTCCTTCATCGCCAGGCGCCAAACCCCAATAGTGCACGGCAGAGATTGGAGTAACTTGGCGCCGGAGGATGCGAAGTCAAGATAGTCAGTGACCCAAATTTTGCGCCTCGAGCTTGCCGGGTTAACCGTAGGCTAGCTTGGCGCGGATTTCCTTCGCCGCCGCATCGCTCCCTTGCAGGAAAGGAGGAGGCCTGCCTGGGAGTTCCAAAATGCGGCAGACATTATGAGGCTGCGCCCGGGCCTGAACTGGAACTTCACCGTCTTGGAGCTGGACGCGATGCTGCTCGAGCTGTTCAAGAATGACCCCGACCACCCTGAGTGGTTTAGGTTGCCGCGGGGGGTCGTCCCATTGTGCAACAACTCGGCGCTCGACCGCATCCGCGCCATGATGCCGTTGTGCGATTCCCATGGGATCGTTCCAACCTGGCAGGAGCCCCCCGACGAGGTCGTGCAGCAATTCTTCGACGACTTAGAAGAAGTGCCGATCCGCTTCAACGAGCAGAAGAGGCTCACCCGCGACACCACCGACGAGGAGATGGCGCGAATTGCCACCAGGGTGGAGGAGGCGGTAGCAGCCGCTGCCGCTGGAGCCTTCGGGTTCACCGTGGAGGAGGCGGACGCTGCGAAGGCGGCAAGCCTTGCCGAGCGAGGAGGTCGTCGGCGAGGACGAGCTTGTCGAGCCCGCGGCTGGGTCGTGTGGACCCGCCGTGGCCACTTCTTCTCCACCACCCAGCGGCTTGCCGCCACTGAGCCCCCTGCCCGCTGAAGAGGCGCTCTCCGCAAGGCCGGAGACGAGTCGGGCGGCAGATCGCCCACAAAGAAGAAGCTGCCACAAGCGACGCTTCCACCGCGGCAAGCGAGGTTGCTGTGGGAGCGCCCCATGCTGCTGCGACAACTGGGGCGGGATCTTCTCAGGCCACAGCCGACGCCTCCGCCAAGCGGCCAAGAGAGCCCACTCCCCCGCCTCTTCGCACCGGAGGCGAGCCGGAGTTTGACTTCTCCGCGCTCAGCTCCGAGGAGGAGGGCGAAGAGTAAGCTCTTGAGATTGTGCTTGTATTTCTTCAATTTTTATTGCTTCATCTTGAATCTGATTTGCTTGCTCGACTCTTTCCTTTTCGTGACGCTTAGCCCAGAGCGTCGAAGAGGGCCAAGATCCCGACGGTTGTCGTCGAGGACGATTCTCCCGTGGCAACAGGGGACGCGTCCGAGACTCCCTTGCCGGACCCGGCAACCCTTCCTCAGAGCAGCCCCCAGCACAGCCCGCAGAGTAAGTGTGCAGTTTTCTCCTTACTATTAGGTGTGCAGGGGTGCCCCTTCTTCGTTGATATCTGATTGTGTGCTTGTGTAGGAGCAGAGCAGCCTCATCAGGAGGGCTCGGACGCCGCCCCCGAGATCCTGTCTGCTGCCACTACGCCGCCAAGGGAGGGATCTCGGCAAGGAGCGCCCTCACAAGGGAGGCCACTTCGGCAAGGGAGGCTACCCGGCAAGGACAGCGCCAGTGACCCTCCAAAGTGGTCGAGGTCATGGCTGCGGATCCTGCAGTGTAATTTCCTTATACGAATATCTCCCTTGGGCTTGCTTTTTTTGTTTTTTTTGAACATTTGCTTGATCGCTCTTTCTTCGTCGACGCAGAGCCGATGGAGGTCGAGGCCGCCGGGCGAGGAGGAAGCGCTGCTGCAACACCGACGAGGCCGCCGCCGAGGAAGAAGAGGTCGTTGCTAGGAAGAAGAGGCCGTCATCGACGAGCCTGTTGGCGAGGAGGCCACCGAGGCTGCCGACGCAGAGGCCGGCAAGGGGTCGGGCGATCGCACTGACGGCCCTGAGGCCGCAGGAGCGCCAAGCGCTACACCAACAGCCGACTTCCCCGGCCGCTGCAAGGCCAGTTCGAGGAGCCCCAGCCCGGCGCCGCCACCAAGGCCGGGCGGCGTCTTCATCAAGCTCCCTTGGGAGCCGAGCCTGTGGCGCCGGTCGAGGGAGAGACCTTCGACGGCGAAGCTACTCGCCTCATTGGCCGACGCTGGTGGACGCGCCAAGCAGCAGAAAGGCGAAGTCCGAGGAGGAGCAACCGAAGAAGTCATTGCCGCTCTACCGCTTCCGGCAGGCCAAGTTGGAGTCCCGGAAGCACTTGTCGCGAGGGCAGGAGTGGACATGGAGAAGCGCAGAAGAGCTCCGGGCGCCAACCAAGAAGCCCTCCGCGCGTAGCGTAAGCGCTGGGGCAACTTGCGTAAGAGCGCACGGCCTTCATCCTTGAGAAGGCCGCAGTGAAGAGGAGCAAGGCCGGCTGCCGAGAAGCTCTCCACGCAGAAAGCGAGCCGGGCGCGGAAGGTCAACCCGACAGCCACGAAGAAGACCTTGCCGCGAGGAGTCGCTGGCGGGCGCCAGAAGCGAAGGATGCCGCCGCAGCCGCCGAGGCCGCCAAGGAGGAGCTGAAGGCGAAGGTGGCACACCGAGGCCAGCCTCAAGAAGAGCGGCGAAGAGCTTGCCGCACTTAGGCATGAGCGGGAGAAGGACGCCTACACTGGGCGAGCTGCAGTCGCCTCGCCGATAGGGGCAAGGAGCTCGACGCCGCCAAGGATTCCAAGGAGGATCTTGAGCTGAAAGCCACCACTCTGACGCAGACATTGGACGGCGCCAGAGAGCGGGAGGTGGGCTTGTTGGAGGCGATCAAGGCCAAGGAGGAGCTGCTAGCGAATGCCGCCTCCATCCAGAGCACCTTGAGGGAGAGCGTGGAGCACTGGACCGAAGGTCTTGTGGACACCGCCGCCATCCACAACGAGCTAATGGAGCTGGGGATGGCGGACCTTGCATACTCCTCCGACGAGCATCTCCAACCCAGCGCCAAACTCAGTTTATTCTTCAAAGGCGTGGTGACGGGTCTCCAGCGACTCCGAGAAGAGGTCCCAAAGCAGCTGGCCGAGGAATCATGCCAGATCTGTGCAGGAGCCCTCGAGAAGGTGTTGATAAAGGTGGCCTTCCGCAATCCGGGCCTCAACCTTAACGGCGTCCTCAGATCGTTGCCGTCCGATGCCAACGTGGAGGAGTTTCAAAGCCCTTGTCGCACCCATTGTGGACAAGGTGAACAAGATCAAGCGGATCAAGGCGACCGCGTAGACTAGGCCGCCAATCTTATCTTTCCCTTGTCGCTGCTGATCATGTTTAGAAAACTTTGTTAGGTCAGCGACAAGTTATTTTGTAATATACTCTATCTTAGGCGATCAATGCAACGTTATTTCCTCTACTTGATTCCTTCCTTTGCATGTTTCTGCCCTACGCAATTGGGGGACTTGTCGGCTGGCACCTTTTGCCGCGAAATACCGAAAAGTGAACGTCGAAGCCTGCCGGCAAGCCTCCGACAAGCAACCTTGTCGCGACTAGTCATAACTCACTTAAGTTGTTGAGCGGACTCGAAACAAAGTAAGGGCGCGACTAGCCGGCGAGTTGGTTCCTTCCGCGCATGTGTTTTCCATACAAAGTACTATCGTTCGAGGAAGATAACTTAAAATTTAAAAATTGATTGCTCAAACTTTGGCAACTTAGCTTTTCTCTCTTGCTTCCCGATGAAGCGTAACTTCCTCGAGCGGTGCACGGTCCATAGTATTATCCCCTCCTTCCCCTGGTTAACTTGTGCGCGAGGGAGCCTTCCTTTCTTTGAGAAAAGAGAAAGAAGAGGAAATAACGTTATGGAGCCCAAAGTGGCTCGATTTTGCTTACGGGTGTGGTTGCTGCACAAAGTGTTAGCCAAAACATGCAATAAAATGATGAAAGCATGAATTTGACAAGTCATGCGCAATACATGAGCTTTATCGATGCACGGGTCTGCGCCCGCTTTGTACAAAGGATTACATGCAACAATGGCAAGACTTTTACAAAAGGTGGTTTCGAACGGGTTCTCGTAATCACGCTTTATGGGTAAAACTTACGAAGATGCTCAATGTTCCGTGAGTTGCTCACCGAATGCCATCTTCGGTCTCAAAGGCGGCGACAGCGCCAGCCTAGTGACTCGTTTCACCCGATAAGGGCCTTCCCACTTCAAGGTCAACTTGTTTGAATTCTTGGCGGACTGAACGCGCGAAGAACAAGGTCGCCTTCCTCGAGGCTTCGCACTAACTCTGCGGCTATGGTAGCGACGCAGAGCTTGTCAATAGCGAGCAGCTCGCATGCCGCCTGAAGACGATCCTCCTCAAGGAGCAGCGTGTCATCTTGTCGCAGCTGCTCTTGCTCAAGCTCATCATAAGCGAGCACTTGAGGCGATCCGTGTACGAAGTTCCGTGGGAGAACTGCCTCTGCTCCATAGACTAGAGCGAAAGGTGTCCGCCGGTGGCTCGATTTGGCGTCGTCTGATCGACGACCAAAGAACCACCGCAGCTCCTCGATCCAGCTTTCTTCCGCACTTGTGCAGCCCGTCGAAAGTTCTGGTCTTGAGCCCGCCGCAGCACTTCAGCATTTGCCCTCTTCGCTTGACCGCTGCTTCTCGGGTGAGCAATGTATAAAGCAGACCTTGGCGCCAAGGTCTTGGACGTCTTGCATGAAGGTGCGACTCGTGAATTGGCGTGCCGTTGTCGGTGATGATCCCGTTAGGGATTCCAAACGGCAAACAATTGACTGAAGAACTTGATCACCGATCGTGCCGCCACCTTCCTCATCGCTTCCACTTCCGGCCACTTTGTGAACTTGTCGATGGCGACGCATAAGTACTCAAAGCCCCGACAGCTCGGGGAAGGGGCCGAGGATGTCGAGCCCCTGCATCAAGGCCGTGATAAAGGGATCGTCTGGAGAGCTTGAGCTGGCTGGTGAATCTGCTTGGAATGGAACTGGCACGCTTCACGCTTGGTTACTTGTGCAGTTGCATCCTGGAGGGCTATCGGCCAGAAGAAACCTTGCCGGAAAGCTTTGCCGGCAAGTGCTCTTGCGCCAATGTGGTGACCACATATGCCTCCGTATCTCTCGCCAACAGCTTCTCGCCCATCTTCCCGGAATACACTTCAATTTCACACCGTTGAGTCTTCTTCTGCATGCATGTCAGTCGACAAACCGGTACATACTTGACCGCCGGGCTACTCTTTCCGCTTCTTCTTGTTCTTCGGGAAGTTCTCCGTCTCAAGGAAATGGACAATCTGCTTACCATGCTGGAGCTTGCGGCTCGACAACAAGGACTAAAGGCACATCTGCTGCTGCGGGAACATCAGCTTCCACGGCAAGGACCCGCGGCCCTGCCGGAGCTTGATGTTCCCCGACAAGCTTGTCGGAGCAAGACTTGTCGGGAGCGTCTGCTTCAACGAAACAAACCCAGGGGCCTGTCGGAGCAGACTGCCCCTCAGCACTGTTGGTGTTGATCTTGGGGACCTTTGCAACGACGGCTTCGGGAAGCTCTGTCGGAAAGTACTTACCAGAGGTCAACTTCCTCTTCTTGCTTTGTCCAGTTGATGGTGTTATGGTTGGTTGAGTCAGCTTGAGCACGAAAATCCCTGGTTCCACAGGTAACTTAAGTGCAGCGCACTTTGACAAAGCCGTCGACAATATCATTCGAGCTCTTGGAACATGTTCCATTTGCAGCCGTCAAAGTGCTCTTCTAGCTTCCTCACTTCGTCGACGAGGCTTCCATCAATGGACTCGGTAATCTTTATTCACTTGGCGAACGACAAGTTGCGAGTCACCCCGACAATAAGCTTTTTGATCCCAAGGTCCATCATGATCCCGAGACCGGCAAGCAAACCTTCATACTCTGCAGTATTGTTTTGTCGCTTGCTCCTTGGGAAAGTGCATCCGACTACGACTTGAGGTGCTCTCCGGTGGAGTGCGATAAGCAAGACGCTCGCACCGGCGCCTTGCAGCGAGAAGGCACCATCAAAGTACATCAGCCACTCTTTGCTTGCTTCTTTGACGGGATGCTCGTCTCCGAATCTCTTCATCCGTGTTGGCGCCCACTCGCTATGAATTCTGCCAATGCTCGCTTTGGATAGTTGATGTGCTTTCAAACTTGAGACCAAAGCTTGATAGTTCAACGCCCACTCGACAATCCTGCCCGCTGCTTCGGATTCTGCAGATCCTTTTCAGCGAAAGCGAGTGACAACTGTGATCTCATGTGCTTGGAAGTAATGGCGCAGCTTTCTCGAGGCCACGAGGAGGCTGAAAAGCAATTTCTGCACACCAGAGTACCTCGACCTAGCCCCCTGCAGGAGGGAACTGACAAAGTAGACTAGGCGCTGCACCATCCTTTTCTGCACCTGGTCATGCGTCTGCGTGGATTCGTCCTTGTCGGGGCCAGAGCTTGTCGGTGAAGCCCCCTGCTTGTCGCTGGATGTGCTTGCCGTGGTTGCCGGCTCGTCATCCGCCTCCCTCTCCGCTACTAACGCATCACTAACCACTTGATTGGTTGCCGCTATATATAGCAGCAACTTCTCTTGTGGCTTAGGTGCGACAAGTGTTGGAGTGGAGGACAGGTATCTCTTTAAGTCCTGCGCAGCAGCCTCCGCCGAGTCCATTTCATTGGACCTGCCTTTTTCAAAATCTTGAAAAAGCGGCAGGCACGCTCAGCAGACTCTAGAAATAAACCTGCCGAGAGCAGCCACGCAACCGCAAGTCTTCAGACATCCTTGACGCACTTTGGTGCTTCAATCTGCTCAATGGCCTTGATCTTGTCGGGATTAGCTTCAATCCCTCGTTGAGATGACGAAGAACCCGAGAAGCTTGCGGAAGGGACTCCAAACACGCACTTCTCGGGGTTGAGCTTGAGGTTGATCTTGCGCAGATTTGCAAAGGTCTCGTCAAATCTTGAACCAGAGTTGCTTTGTCCTTGCTTTTGACCACTATGTCATCCATGTAGGCTTTACATTTCTGTGCATTTATGCGGCTCAAAAGCGTCATGGACTACCCTTGCAAATGTTGAACCAGCATTCTTCAAACCGAAAGGCATCCTTATGAAACAAGATGTGCCACATGGTGTAATGAATGCGGTCTTCTCCTCATCTTCTTCAGCCATGAAGATCTGATGGTATCTCGAGTATGCATCAAGAAACGAAAGCAAATCACATCCAGCCGTGGAGTCAACAATCTGGTCAATGCGCGGCAAGGGAAATGGATCTTTGGGACAAGCTTTATTAACATCCGTGAAGTCAATACAAAGTCTCCATTTTCCATTTGCTTTGCACACGACTACAGGATTGGCCAACCACGTAGGATGGAGCACTCCTCTGACAAGGCGTGCTGCTTCCAGTTTCTTGATCTCTTCGCTATGAATTCTTGGCGCCCACCGCTTGCTTCGACTTTTTGCTTGACGGGCGCGCGCGAGGACAACGGCCGACGGTGCTCAATCACTTTCCTCGAACACCGGGATGTCAGACGGTTGCCATGCAAACACGTCGACATTCGCCCGCAGGAAAGCAACGAGCGCGCCTTCCTATTTAGGGTCGAGAGAGGCACTGATGGTGAAGGTACCACCAGTGCCGCCCTCCTTGGCGGGCACCTTCTTGGTCTTTGGCGGAGCTACCATCTTCTTGCACTTGCCGGTGGAGCTCGATGGTGCGTCCTCGACGGTAGCGCAGCACTCCAAAGAGGCGCGCTTGCCGAAGTAAGCATCAGAGCTCTTGCCAGACTTGGACTTTGTCTTCTTCCCCCCGGGAGCTTCAGCGGCAAGTGTTTGGCAATCTGTCGCAACTGCTGCATCCCGGTAGATCTTGTCGGCACAGATAAGGGCATCCTTCTTGTCGCCATGGACAGAGATGACGCTTATCGGGCCCGCATCTTGAGTAAGTTGTAGGCGTAGTGAGAGGCTGCCATGAACTTGGCGAGTCGGACGGCCAAGTATTCCATTGTAAGGCAACGGAAATCGGCAACGCCGAATGTGACCCTCTCAGTCCTAAAGTTCAGCTCACGCCAAATGTTACCGGCAATGTAATCTTCCCTTCGCTTGCTCCTTCCCGGATTGATTCCTTGAAGGTGCCAGTCTCTTCGAGCTCGCTGTCTGAGATTTGAAGCTTCTGGAGCACCGCGGAGGAGATCAGATTCAAGCCGGCCCCGCCGTCAACTAACATTTTTGTGACCTTGAGGTTGCGGATGGTTGGTGAGACCAACATCGGCAAGCACCCGACCGCATCTCAAGCACCCGACCGCAGTTATGCGATCAGGGTGGTCCTCAATATAAAAAATGATAGGCGTCTTTGGACCACTTGAGAGGCTTGCGTGACTCTACGGATGGTTCCGCTGCATTGACCTCCCGCATCCATTGCTTGAGTTGGCGGTGGGAGGTATGCGAGAAGCACCTCCGTCAACGCAGAGGACCTCGTGGCTTTCTCAAACTCCTGCTCATCGGGCGCTGCTGCCTTCCATATCTTCGCTGCCGCCATCATCTTCATCTTTAGCTGCCGCTGGGAGGTCTATCTCCTTGCCGCTGCTTGGCCTTGCCGCGCGTCCCCCGGCCGGACGCTTTCTTGCTTGCTCCCCAGCACCTTCCCGGGCCTTCTCCTTGTCGTGTCCGCCGTACTCAGCCCTCTGCTGTTCGACAAGCTGCTCGACCTTCTTGCAGCTCTGGAGGTCGTGGCCCTTGGTGCGGTGGATCTTGCAAGATCGCTTGCCGGAGCTGTCACCCGCTTGTCGGCCGCCACCGACCGGTGGTTGGCGCTGGCAACCTCCTTGCCGGAGCCAGCAGCCTTGGCGTTCTTGTCGCCACCTCCGTTGCCGGACTGCTCAACAGCTAGCACTTCTCTACCTTTCTTCTTCCTGTTGCCTCGCCGCCGGCCCTTCTTTGCCGGGGCGGTGTCCTCACTGTCAGATCCTGCTTCCGCATTCTCTCCTGGGAGTCTCCTCCTTCCTCAGCGCGTGCACACTTGTCGGCCAAGGCGTACAGCTCGCTGACGTCCTTGACTTTGCACATTGCCATCTCCTCCCTCATCCTGCGGTTCCGCACATTCTGATGAAATGCGCTGATCACCGCGGTAGGGTGGACATCTGGGATGTTGTAGTGCACACGGCTGAATCTCTGAATGAACTTGCGCAGGGACTCTCCTTCCTTCTGGGCGAGCAGATGAAGGTCGCTCTCTTGGCCATGAGGTTTGTGGCCACCTGTGAAGGCACCAACAAACTGATGGCACAGATCCGCCCAAGAGGATATGGAGCTGTCCGGCAAGTGCATGAGCCAAGATCTGACGTTGGGTTTGAGCACGAGCGGGAAGTAGTTGGCGAGGATCTTGTCGTCCCGTCCCCCCGCAGCCTGCACCGCGATGGTGTAGATGCTGAGGAACTCCGACGGATGCGTCCTGCCATCATACTTCTCCGGCACGCCTGGTTTGAAGTTTTTCTGGCTGGGCCATCGGACTTGCCGCAGCTCACGAAAGTGAAGCAGGCAACCTACAGACGCACGGCAAGTCGCCTGGCTCCTCCGGCGCGCATGTCAACAGAAGGCCCAAGCGCTTGTCGGACTGACGTCGCGCTTCTCTCCAGCGCTCGATACGAGTTCGAGCATCCTCTTGTTGTCGCTCATGAAGAACTTGGCGTTGATCGCGGCGAGCTCGCGGATCCGATGACGCGGTGGAGTCACTGTCGAGGTGGATCCGGTGAGTCAGCGATCTTGGCCTTCGAGGCGGAGAGTGCACGGTGGTTGCACCTCCGACAGTCTCGTCGCCACCGGCTCGTGCCTTGTTGTCTCGCCGCGGCAACGATGGCGTTGGTTTCCGCGGAGCGTCGCCGTTGGCAAAGCCGATGAGGCTCTGGATAGTGGCCCTCCACTCGTCGACCTTGTCGGCCGTTGGAGGGTAGTCGAGCAGCTGAGCTCTCGCCAGAAGCTTCGCTGGAGTAGTGGGAGGCATTGGCGAACGGTGCGAGGAGCGGGATATGCTCGGACTTCTAACTACGTTAGAAGGAGCAGCACCCCGTCCAGGCGACCGTATCTCACTCGTGCCAGCATGTTGGCGCGCATGTTGGTCTTGAGGGTCTGGATCCAACGAACGCATGGCATTGTGAACGCCATGACGTTGTTGGTCCCGCGTCTCCTGAGATGGGCACGGGGGATGCGCGGACGCCGAGGTTTGCGGGGCCTTGTCCTTGGACTTGGCAACGTCGCGAGCACCTTCGTCGGCGCCCGTTCCTCCGCCAGCGTCTGCCCCACCACCCGTTTGCTGCGGTGAGGGTGGGTACGACACGGACGGCTCTGCTGCCGCCAAGCCTTCTTCTTCGGTGGCATGTTGAGGAAGATGTTGATGACGCTGCTCGTGTGAACGCCGGATCAGATTCACACGGCCTCGACGCCCTACCTGGCACGCCAAAGATGTCGGGGAGGCTGATCGTTCCCACGAACACCTATGGGGCCGGCGGACCAGGCCCCTTTGTGGTTCGGAGGGGGGCGGAGATCGCACGAAGAGCGGATCGAGGCGAGGCACACGAGCAGTTTACCCAGCTTCGAGCTCTCCGAGAGATAAAACTCTACCGCTGCTTGTTTGATCTATTGTGTTCTTGCTAGGAGCAATGCGGCTACAAAACCTAGCGTGAGCGTATCCGTCTCTGGTGAGTCGAATGAACGAAAACTCGAACCCCCACGCTGCGCATGGGCCTCCTTTTATATGCTCAAGGGGTCTCCAACAGGTGGCAACATAGGCGAGGGTACAAATGTAAAACAGGAGTTGGTACACCTACTCGAACAAAGGTACAATGCAAAATACCTAACTCGGCGACAAGGGACAAAAGCAATAAATGCCCGTCGTTGTCGCCCAAACAAAGGCAACAGAGACCGTCAGTGCGCCTCCGCCGCCACGATGGCAAGCTTGTCGGCGCCGCTTATCGCTGCTCTCCGCTGGCTGCACAACCTCTCGACACGCGCGCATGGAACGGTCCCATGGCGACACGTCGCTGGATGAGCTGGAGCAGAGATGGAGAGAAGTTGCATGCCGCGGCAAGCGCCTTGCCGCGGCCGAATCCTTGTCGCGCCCGGAGGCTTGTCGCGCTCCGAGCCTTCCCGGCAAGCTCCTCTTGCCGGGGCCTTGTCTTCTGCGTGCCTGGAGTGGCCTTCCCGACAAGCTCCTCTTGTCGGGGCCTTGTCTTCTTAATCAAATACTTTGTTCTTGAATGGCTCCAAAGGAGCCACGGAGGATCTTGGCGGTGACGAGGCAAACCCTGCCGCAGGGTGCTACAACTGTCCGTGCACGAGTACGGGATACTAGGGTACCCCTACTCTAGTACACCGACAGGTGGCCTTCAGGATACAAAGGTTCCTGAGTCATTCTACCAATTCTAGTAGCCACTCTAACATCACAATCATTTTTCTTACTATTCATTTCATCAAGCACTTCCTTTTAAGCTTTAAGTACTTGTTCTACTTGAGTGGTAACCATAGAAGCATGTTTGCTAACAAGTTTAAGTTCACCTCTAATATTAGCCATATAATCACCCAAGCGTCTAATCATATAAGCATTTTCTTTTAATTGTCTACCAAAATAAGCATTGAAGTCGTCTTGCTTAAACATAAAGTTATCAAACTCATCCAAGCACTGACTAGCAATTTTAGTAGGAGGGACTTCAGCTTTATCATATCTATAGAGAGAATTTACCTTTACTACCTGTGTCGGGATATCGGGATCAGGAGGTTATTCAGTGAATAAAGAATTGAGATCATGTACTTCTTCTATAGGCGGTATATTAAGACCATGTATTTCTTCAATAGGAGGTAAATTCTTAACATCTTCAGCTTTAATACCTTTTTCTTTCATAGATTTCTTTGCCTCTTGCATATCTTCGGGACTGAGAAATAGAACATCTCTCTTCTTCGGAGTTGGTTTAGGAATAGGCTCAGTAATTGGAGCAGGAGCTGGCTCAGGGGCTGGCTCAGGAGGTGCCCAATTATTTTCATTTGTCAACATATTGTTCAATAGAATTTCAGCTTCATCCGGTGTTCTTTCCCTGAAAACAGAACCAACACAACTATCCAAGTAATCTCTAGAAGCATCGGTTAGTCCATTATAAAAGATATCAAGTATTTCAGGTTTCTTAAGAGGATGATCAGGCAAAGAATTAAGTAACTTGAGAAGCCTCCCCCAAGCTTGTGGGAGACTCTTCTTTAATTTGCACAAAGTTGTATATTTCCCTCAAAGCAGCTTGTTTCTTATGAGCAGGGAAATATTTAGCAGAGGAGTAATAAATCATATCCTGGGGACTACGCACACAACCAGGATCAAGAGAATAAAACCATATCTTAGCATCGCCCTTTAATGAGAACGGAAATATTTTGAGTATATAAAAGTAACGCGATCTCTCATCATTAGTAAACAGGGCGGCTATATCATTTAACTTAGTAAGATGTGCCACAACAGTTTCAGATTCATAGCCATAAAAAGGATCAGATTCAACCAAAGTAATTATATCAGGATCAACAGAGAATTCATAATCCTTATCGGGAACACAAATAGGTGAAGTAGCGAAAGCAGAGTCAGGTTTCATTTTATCCCTAAGTGATTCTTTGTTCCATTTAACTAATAACCTCTTGAGCTCATATCTATCTTTGCAAGCAAAAATAGCAGCAGAAGATTCCATATAAAAAACATAACCCTCAGGAATAACAGGCATATTTTCATCATCACTTTCATCATCGTATTCAGATTCAATAATTTCTTTGTCTCTAGCCCTAGCAATTTGTTCATCAAGAAATTCACTAAAGGGCATAGTAGTATCAGGCATAGAAGCAGTTTCATCATAAGTATCATGCATAGGAGAAGTGGCATCATCAATAACATGTGACATATCGGAACGAATTGCGTATGGTGTTCGTGTGTCGCAAGCTTACTCATAACGTAAGGTGAATCAAGTGCGAGCTAGATGGCAGTTCCTTACCTCCCCTCGTAGTTGAGGGATAAATTGTTGTCTTAACGTCTTTCAAGTTCTTCATAGTGTCCAAGAGATATAAATCCCAAGTGACTCAAAGAATAGAGCTATGCTCCCAAGAACGGCGCCGTAAAAAGGTCTTGATAACCCACAAGTATAGGGGATCGCAACAGTTTTCGAGGGTAGAGTATTCAACCCAAATTTATTGATTCGACGCAAGGGGAGCCAAAGAATATTCTCAAGTATTAGCAGCTGAGTTGTCAATTCAACCACACCTGGAAACTTAGTATCTGCAACAAAGTGTTTAGTAGCACAGTAATATGATAGTGGTGGCAACGGTAACAAAAGAGTAGTGCAAGCAATAGTAAATATTTTTGGTATTTCATAGTGATTGTAACAGTAGCAGCGGGAAAGTAAATAAGCGGAAACCAGTATATGGAAAACTCGTACGCACCGGATTAGTGATGGATAATTATGCCGGATGCGGTTCATCATGTAACAGTCATAACATAGGGTGACACAGAACTAGCTCCAATTCATCAATGTAATGTAGGCATGTATTCCGTATATAGTCATACGTGCTTATGGAAAAGAACTTGCATGACATCTTTTGTCCTACCCTCCCGTGGCAGCGGGTCCTAATGGAAACTAAGGGATATTAAGGCCTCCTTTTAATAGAGAACCGACCAAAGCATTAACACATAGTGAATACATGAACTCCTCAAACTATGGTCATCACTGGGAGTGGTCCCGTTTATTGTCACTTCGGGGTTGCCGGATCATAACACATAGTAGGTGACTATAGACTTGCAAGATAGGATCAAGAACCCACATATATTCATGAAAACATAATAGGTTCAGATCTGAAATCATGGAACTCGGGCCCTAGTGACAAGCATTAAGCATAGCAAAGTCATAGCAACATCAATCTCAAAACATAATGGATACTAGGGATCAAACCCTAACAAAACTAACTCGATTACATGATAAATCTCATCCAACCCATCACCGTCCAGCAAGCCTACGATGGAATTACTCACGCACGGCGGTGAGCATCATGAAATTGGTGATGGAGGATGGTTGATGATGACGACGATGATGTATCCCCCTCTCCGGAGCCCCGAAAGGACTCCAGATCAGCCCTCCCGAGAGGTTTTAGGGCTTGGGGGCGGCTCTGTATCATAAAACGCGATGATTTCTTCTCTCTGATTTTTTTCTCTCCGAAAGCAGATATATAGAGTTGGAGTTGGCGTCGGAGGGCATCCAGGTGGCCCACGAGGTAGGGGGCGCACCCTGGGGGGACGCCCCCACCCTCGTGGACAGGGTGTGGGCCCCCTGGTCTTCATCTTTGGCGAGGATTTTTTATTATTTTTTATAAGACATCCCGTGGAGTTTCAGGTCATTCCGAGAACTTTTGTTTTTCGCACATAAAATAACATCATGGCAATTTTCTTTGAAAACAAAGATCAGTCCGGTTAGTTCCATTCAAATTATACAAGTTAGAGTCCAAAACAAGGGCAAAAGTGTTTGGAAAATTAGATACGACGGAGACGTATCAAGCACCAACTAGGAGGCAATATGATCGTACTTGAGTATTGGGTGTAGTTAATATGCGAGTGTGTTTCATGAATGGATCAATGGTTGAGCATGATGGGCTAGGGATAACATATTTTAAGCGTTGATATTTTGAAAGACATGGTTGCTCGTTGATATGCTTGAGTATTTAAATTATCATGTCAAAACTAGACTATTGCTTTGAATCACATAAAATTCCAAATGTCCATGCTATAAAGAAAAGAAATATGATATGACATGTTAGGCAGCATTCCACATCAAAAATTCTGTTTTTATCACTTACCTACTCGAGGAAGAGTAGGAGTTAAGCTTGGGGATGCTGATACGTCTCCAACGAATCTATAATTTTTGATTGTTCCATGCTGTTATATTATCAATCTTGGATGTTTTATATTATTTTTTGGTACTAACCTATTGACATAGTGCCAAGTGCCAGTTGTTTTCTTCATGTTTTTTACATCGTAGGAAATCAATACTGAAAGCACAAGTGCTCCCTAGGTGGTTTTGGTAATTAATGTCAACATATCTCTTGTTGGACTAACACTTTTACCTAGTATGTTTCAGATAATTTCAACAATGAAGTGACATGGACTAGAGGATGTGGAACCCCTTCAAGATGCTAAGGACAAAGGATTGGCTCAAGCTCCAAGCTCAAGACTCTACATTTTCTATTTTAGTGATCCAAGATCACATTGAGTCTATAGGAAAAGCCAATACTATCAAGGAGGGATGAGGTGTTGCTTAATGAGGCTCTTGCTCAAAATGCTTAGTGATATGCTCCAAAGCCCTAAACTACTTTCTCACATCCACATATGACCTAAACCAAAAGTCAAACTCGGCCCCACTGGTTCTCTCTATCCGGCGCCACCGAGTTCAGATGTCATAGCCACTGCCACAAACCCTAGGCAAATCGGACTCACCGATAGGGATCTCGGTCTCACCGAGATGGGATTGCAATCTCTCTGTATGGATCTATTACCAAAATCGGTCTCACCGAGTTTGGGTAATCGGTCCTACCGACATTGCAATGTAAACTCTCTGTTTCCCTTTCATAACATTTCGGTCTCACCGAAATGAGCGAATCGGTCCCACCGAGTTTACCTGACCAACTCTCTGGTTAGCTTATTACCAAAATCAGTCTCACCGAGTTTGTGTAATCGGTCTCATCGAGATTATGTTATGCCCTAACCCTAACCATATCGGTCCTACCGAGTTGCATGTCGATCCCAAGAAAATCCTAACGGTCACTAGATTTGCTGAATTGGTCCGACCGAGTTTATCAATTCGGTCCCATCGAGTTTGGCAAGTTGTGTGTGTAACGGTTAGATTTTGTGTGGAGGCCACATATACCCCCCCCACCTCCTCTTCATTAGTGGAGAGAGCCATCGAAACGAACCTACCCTTCCAACTTACATTTTCTGAGAGAGAACCACCTACACTTGTGTTGAGGCCAAGATATTCCATTCCTACCATATGAATCTTGATCTCTAGCCTTCCCAAGTTGCTTTCCACTCAAATCTTCTTTCCACCAAATCCATATCCTGTGAGAGAGAGTTGAGTGTTGGGGTGACTATCATCTGAAGCACAAGAGCAAGGAGTTCATCATCAACACACCATTTGTTACTTCTTGGAGAGTGGTGTCTCCTAGATTGGCTAGGTGTCACTTGGGAGCCTCCGACAAGATTGTGGAGTTGAACCAAGGAGTTTGTAAGGGCAAGGAGATCGCCTACTTCGTGAAGATCTACCGCTAGTGAGGCAAGTCATTCGTGGGCGACGGCCATGGTGGGATAGACAAGGTTGCTGCTTTGTGGACCCTTCATGGGTGGAGCCCTCCGTGGACTCGTGCAGCCGTTACCCTTCGTGGGTTGAAGTCTCCATCAACGTGGATGTATGATAGCACCACCTATCGGAACCACGACAAAAACATCCGTGTCTCCTATTGCATTTGAATCCTCCAAACCCTTCCCTTTACATTCTTGCAAGTTGCATGCTTTACTTTCCGCTGCTCATATACTCTTTGCATGCTTGCTTGATATGTATTGTGTTTGTTAAACTTGTGCCAAAACTCCACTTCAACTTAAGGAAATAAAAAACTGCAATTTTTGGCACTTAGTGTCTAATTACCCCCCCCTCTAGACACCTCTTCTAGATCCTTTTAATTGGTATCATAGCTTTGGTCTCCATTGCTTTGATTTAAACACCATTGGAGGAAGATGGATGAGTCTACTTTGGGGAGTCTTATACATAGAGTGCCTATACTTGATGGAGAGTATTTTCATGAGTGGAAAATGAAATGCTTGAGATTTTCAATGAATATCATTTGAACAAGTACATTACTAGCCCTTGTGCACCTCATATTGATTCCTTGCATCCCACAATTCGAAGAGGATCTTGACATGATTCACAATCTTAGAACTATCAATCTTACCATAAGAGGATTGCCCAAAAATTTGATTGCTAGTTTGCCTACTCTTCATTGTGCCTATACTATATGGAGATTTCTTGAGGAACGATTTCCAGATTATTCCTTGAAAAATCTAGATGAGATTCTCCATAAGTCAATTGCCTTGAGTAAGATGAATTCTAGTGATCCTAGATTTGGTGATTGTCTATTTGAGCTTACCAATCTCATGCGTGCCATAGGATATGTTGGGATCATTAGCAATATCATTTTCGAAGCTATTAGAATCCATAAAGACAATCATAGAAATGATCATTTGTCTAATGAATTACCCTCTCTACGAATTGATCAATCACAAGATGATGTTGAACATGGACACTATGATGAGGATGATGATAGTGACTATGATCTTGATGATGCAATGAGACACTTTGGTCTTATGGGAAATCTTCGCGGCTACATGGCAGGAGGAAAGGAATGGGTTCTTGATAGTGGATGTACTGATCACATGACCGGAGATAAAGACATGTTTGGTGAGCTTGCTGAAAACGATGGTCCTCGAAAATATGTCACTTTCGGTGACAACTCAAAGGGTAAGGTGGTTGGCCTCGGTAAGGTGGCCATATCACATGATAGCTCCATACAAAATGTCATGCTCGTTGAATCTCTTGGCTATAATTTACTTTCAGTATCTAGACTTTCTGATTTCGGTTTCAATGTCCTATTTACGGAAGTAGATTGCCAAGTGTTTCGTATTGATAATCATAAAATGGTCTTTACCGGTATACGCAGAGGTGATATTTACATTGTTGATTTCACTAAAAAGGCTCAACCTAGAACTTGCTTAATTCCTAAATCCTCTAAAGGTTGGTTATGGCATAGACGATTAGGTCATGTTGGTATGCGAAACCTTGACAAGCTTATTAAAGGAAATCATATCCTTGGCGTTAACGATGTCATATTTGATAAGGATAGACTTTGCAGCGCTTGTCAAGCAGGTAAACAAGTTGGAGGAAGGCATCCGTGGAGAACATCATGACCACAAGGAGGCCACTCAAGCTACTTCACATGGATCTTTTGGTCCTAACGCCTTACAAAAGTCTCGGTGGAAATTCTTTTGGTCTAGTTATAGTTGATGATTTTTCAAGATTTACGTGGGTGTTCTTTCTCGATGATAAATCGCAGGTCCAAAAGATCTTCAAAAACTTCGCTTGGAAGGCCCAAAATCAATTTGAAGTGAAGATCAAGATGGTTCGGAGCGACAACAGAACGGAGTTCAAGAACGCAAATGTGGATACCTTTCTTGACGAAGAGGGGATTTCACATGAGTTCTCGGCTATGTACACACCTCAACAAAATGGAGTCGTTGATAGGAAGAACCGGACTCTTATTGAGATGGCAAGAACGATGCTTGATGAGTACAAGACTCCAAAGCACTTTTGGGCAGAAGCGGTTGAGACAGCTTGTCATGCAACAAATTGCTTGTATCTTCACAAGCTACTCGGCAAGACGGCATACGAGCTCCTCACGGTAACAAACCACAAGTTGGATACTTTCGAGTATTCAGCTCAAAGTGCTACATTCTTAATAAGCATCGTCGTTCTAAATTTGCTCCTAAGTCTCATGAAGGTTTCCTACTTGGTTATGGCTCAAACTCTCACACATACCGTGTCTACAATAATTTCACCCGAAAGGTTGAAGAGACGGTAGAAGTGAAGTTTGATGAATCTAACGGCTCGCAAATAGAGCAATTGCCAATTGATGTAGGATACAAAGACCCTTCGGAAGCAATCCAAGACTTGTCTATTGGCAAGATTCGTCCAACGGAGGTGAAGGAGAGTACCTCGTCCATCCAAGTGGAAGCTTCTACCTCACGACAAGGTGAACCAAGATTTGATACGGAAGCATCCACAAGTGGGACACACCAAGATGAAGAAAACGAGGAAGTGCACCAAGATGAACGCCAACAACCTCCTTCTCCACCATGACAAGAGAACGATAACGTCAACAACGAAGAAGGCCAAGAAGAAGAACAAGATGAAGAAGATATTCAACCAAGATCCAAGCAAAAGCTTTCACGAGTTCGAGCAAGAATTGGTAAAGATCATCCCGTCGAGCAAATCTACAATGATATCCAAACCGGGAGAATCACTCGCTCAAAAACTCGTTTAGCTAACTTTTGTGAACACTATTCATTCATCTCTAGCATTGAACCTATGAAGGTTGAAGAAGCATTGGAAGATCCGGATTGGATAAATGCCATGCATGAAGAGCTACACAACTTTGAGATAAACAAAGTATGGACATTGGTCGAGAAGCCCGACAACAACCACAATATCATTGGTACAAAATGGGTGTTTCGCAACAAGCAAGATGAAGATGGACAAGTAGTTCGCAGCAGAGCACGTCTCGTCGCCCAAGGCTACACTCAAGTTGAAGGTATTGACTATGGTGAGACATATGCCCCCGTTGCTAGACTTGAGTCCATTCACATCTTACTTGCCTATGTTAATCATCGTGATATCACCTTGTACCAAATGGACATTAAAAGTGCTTTTCTAAATGGTGAAATAGAGGAGGAAGTTTATGTTAAGCAACCTCCCGGATTTGTCAATCCTAAGAAACCTAATCATGTTTACAAACTTCATAAAGCTCTTTATGGTCTTAAACAAGCTCCTAGAGCATGGTATAAATGCTTGACCAAGTTCCTTATTGAAAAAGGCTTTGAAATTGGAAAAATAGATTCTACTCTTTTTACTAAAAGGGTTAATGGAGAACTATTTGTGTGCCAAATTTATGTCGATGATATTATATTTGGATCAACTAACCCTCATTTTAGTGAAAAGTTTGGAAAGCTAATGTCGGAGAAGTTTGAGATGTCGATGATGAGTGAACTCAAATTCTTTCTTGGTTTGCAAATCAAGCAAACTAAGGAAGGTACCTTTGTCTCTCAAACGAAGTACACCAAGGACTTATTCAAGAAGTTCAATATGCAAGAATGCAAAGGTATGACTACACCCATGCCTACTAGTGGACATCTTGATTTAACCAAAGATGGTGAACCGTTGATCAAAAGGTTTATCGCTCTATGATTGGTTCATTGTTATATCTATGTGCTTCACGTCCCGATATTATGCTAAGTGTGTGCATGTGTGCACGATATCAAGCCGCTCCTAAAGAATGTCATCTTAAGGCCGTGAAAAGGATAGTGAGATACTTAATCCAAACACCAAATTTTGGCATTTGGTATCCAAAGAGGGCCTCCTTTAATCTTGTTGGCTACTCCGACTCGGACTATGCCGGTGACAAGGTTGATAGAAAGTCCACTTCGGGTACTTGTCAATTTCTTGGTAGATCTCTTGTGTCTTGATCTTCCAAGAAACAAAACTTGGTATCCTTATCCATCGCCGAAGCGGAATACATTGTCTATTTGGATCATGTTGTGCTCAATTAATTTGGATGACCCAAACTCTTAAAGATTATGGGATATTTGTGAAGCATGTTCCATTACTTTGTGGCAATGAAAGTGCTATTAAGATTGCTCACAATCCGTGCAACATTCTTGAACTAAGCATATTGAAGTTCGTCATCATTTCATTCGAGATCATGTTGCCAAAGGGACATTAATCTTAAGCATGTTCGCACCGAAAAGTAGTTAGCTGATATATTCACGAAACCACTTGATGATAAAGTGTTTTGCAGGTTAAGAGGTGAATTGAACATCATTGATGCTTCAAACTTGGAGTAGGAACTCCATTTGATACATGCAGGCCATGATCCTATGACTAATCCTTGATATTTCTCTTATGTTGACTATCTTATGTCTTGGATGTATTTGCACCTTGCATGTTATCTAACCCATGTAGGTACTTGGATGAATCTAAATCTATGAGACTGCAACTCACTCACATCTTGAGCAATTTCTATGTCACCAAGTTTCTACACAATGGTGGATGAAGACAAGGAAGCACACAACCATTCAAACATATCCTTTGACAAATTCTATGTTGAGTTTCATGATTGTCATTTTGGATACACAAGTGCTCTTCCTTGCAAAAACAAACCCATGTAGGTAGATGAACTCAAACTCCAAGTGGTGCTCCCAACTCTTGATGAGCTACATCAACCTTGAGCAACCCACACAAGTTCAACTACATGATCATGATCAACACCACCACCCAAGGTATGTTATTCCATCTTAGAGAAGCTTTACTCAGAGTCATGAGTCAAGGAAACTCGACAAGATGTGAACACATCAAAAGCTTAAACGAAAAATGGTAACCCCATTTTGAGCTTAAACGATGAGTATGACCTATGATCAAGTGATCTCACTTGACTCCTATGTCAATATACTCTAACATAGGTGACTTTGTTGCCGACCAGTTCTAGATGAAGTTCTCTTGTGTTCTTTTACGTGCTCTTGCATTTGTCTCATGCATATTTGTTTCCCTCTTTAAAAAAACTTCATATAGACTCTTTCTAGTTTCTTCTCTTTTATTTTACATTACGCATTCCTTGCATCCAATTCATTGCAAATCTTTCACCAATTACTTGCAAATCCTTGTGAGATCTTACTTGTCTAGTGAGCTGAGGTGACAAGTGTTTTCTCTGTGATGAACTCGGTCTCACCGGTCTGATGCTTTCGGTCCAACCGAATCCTCTCGGTACAACCGAACCATACAACTCGGTGTCACCGATTTCACTACAGGAAAGACATCTTGCCACTTATTTCTACATTCTTTTTGATCCAGCTCCACTCAATGAATCTTGTTCTCGGCCAGCATCCCATTCAACTTGCTGCTTTGTTCTGTGACTCAAGGACCAAACCCATCATGACAAAAATCCAGAAGAACCCTTCTTGGAAATTGATGTCAAAGGAGAGAGAGATCACATCAAAGCTTAATCATATCTATAGGGGGAGAGAATACTCAAGGGAAGAAAGAGTAATCATCAAGGACCCCAGATGCTTGGTGTTCAAGAGGAGAGAAGTCACATGTCTTCAAGAGGGGAGGGACATGTTCATATTTGCTCGTTTGCATTAGCTCTGTTTATTTCCTTTGAGCTCTAATTTTGCTCTGATTTTCTGTTCCCTATCTTCTCCCAGTACCCCATGCTAGATTCATGGGAGCAAGACATCTAAGGGAAGGAAATCCTTGAATTTATTGCACATCTTTACCTTTGGGGACATGTCTATATCCAATGTGGTACTTAGTACTCACTCTACATGTCATCCCAGTCTTGGTACTCTTGTGGTTTCTTTTGTTTGCTCGCCAAGAGGGTGTATCTGTGTTATCTAACCTTGTTTACGCAGGTTCATCCCATCCTAAGCCAACTCAAGACCACAAGGTAAGTATATGCATCACAGTCATGTGTATGAGAAATTCTTCTTTGATATACATACTGTTTGCAAGAAGGACTCATGAGCATGAAGGTACGTTTCTCATATTCACATCATTTGCTCGATGCATATAGCCAAGATACATGTAACAC
Organism: Aegilops bicornis; assembly: GCA_021605145.1. Lineage (NCBI taxonomy): Eukaryota > Viridiplantae > Streptophyta > Magnoliopsida > Poales > Poaceae > Aegilops > Aegilops bicornis. Next base: position 510,993,369 of record CM038671.1, read on the forward strand.
ATTGCTTACTCTGTCATGTTTATGCATTCACATGCTCCTATTCCATATTCACATGATTGCATACATGTAGGGAGCCTATGCATGTTACATGTCTTTCCAAAGCTTTACTTACTATTCTCCATATATTTATCTAAAGCTTTGATGTATGTTGTCATCAATTACCAAAAAGGGGGAGATTGAAAGCACAACTGCTCCCTAGGTGGTTTTGGTAATTAATGTCAACATATCTCTTGTTGGACTAACACTTTTACCTAGTATGTTTCAAATAAGTTCAACAATGAAGTGGCATGGACTAGAGGATGTGGAACCCCTTCAAGATGCTAAGGACAAAGGATTGGCTCAAGCTCCATGCTCAAGACTCTACATTTTCTATTTTAGTGATCCAAGATCACATTGAGTCTATAGGAAAAGCCAATACTATCAAGGAGGGATGAGGTGTTGCTTAATGAGGCTCTTGCTAAAAATGCTTAGTGATATCCTCCAAAGCCCTCAAATACTTTCTCACATCCACATATGACCTAAACCAAAAGTCAAACTTGGCCCCACTGATTCTCTCTATCCGGCGCCACCGAGTTCGGATGTCATAGCCACTGCCACAAACCCTAGGCAAATCGGTCTCACCGATAGGGATCTCGGTCTCACCGAGATGGGATTGCAATCTCTCTGTATGGATCTATTACCAAAATCGGTCTCACCGAGTTTGGGTAATCGGTCCTACCGACATTGCAATGTAAACTCTCTGTTTCCTTTCGTAACATTTCGGTCTCACCGAAATGAGCGAATCGGTCCCACCGAGTTTACCTGACCAACTCTCTGGTTAGCTTATTACCAAAATCAGTCTCACCGAGTTTGTGTAATCGGTCTCATCGAGATTATGTTATGCCCTAACCCTAACCATATCGGTCCTACCGAGTTGCATGTCGGTCCCACCGAAAATCCTAACGGTCACTAGATTTGCTGAATCGGTCCGACCGAGTTTATCAATTCGGTCCCACCGAGTTTGGCAAGTTGTGTGTAACGGTTAGATTTTGTGTGGAGGCCATATATACCCCCCACCTCCTCTTCATTCGTGGAGAGAGCCATCAGAACGAACCTACCCTTCCAACTTACATTTTCTAAGAGAGAACCACCTACACTTGTGTTGAGGCCAAGATATTCCATTCCTACCATATGAATCTTGATCTCTAGCCTTCCCAAGTTGCTTTCCACTCAAATCTTCTTTCCACCAAATCCATATCCTGTGAGAGAGAGTTGAGTGTTGGGGTGACTATCATTTGAAGCACAAGAGCAAGGAGTTCATCATCAACACACCATTTGTTACTTCTTGGAGGTGGTGTCTCCTAGATTGGCTAGGTGTCACTTGGGAGCCTCCGACAAGATTGTGGAGTTGAACCAAGGAGTTTGTAAGGGCAAGGAGATCACCTACTTCGTGAAGATCTACCGCTAGTGAGGCAAGTCATTCGTGGGCGACGGCCATGGTGGGATAGACAATGTTGCTGCTTTGTGGACCCTTCATGGGTGGAGCCCTCCGTGGACTCGTGCAGCCGTTACCCTTCGTGGGTTGAAGTCTCCATCAACGTGGATGTACGATAGCACCACCTATCGGAACCACGACAAAAACATCCGTGTCTCCTATTGCATTTGAATCCTCCAAACCCTTCCCTTTACATTCTTGCAAGTTGCATGCTTTACTTTCCGCTGCTCATATACTCTTTGCATGCTTGCTTGATATGTATTGTGTTTGTTAAACTTGTGCCAAAACTCCACTTCAACTTAAGGAAATTAAAAACTGCAACTTTTGGCACTTAGTGTCTAATCACCCCCCCTTTAGACACCTCTTCTCGATCCTTTCAAATACCAAACTGTGTCCAAAGGCAACAAAACTTCACGGTGATTTTTTATGGACCAGAAGACACCTAACGGGCCCTGGCTGCGTCTGGGGGGGGTGCTCCGAGGAGAGCACAACCCACCAGGGCGCGCCAGGAGGCCCAAGCGCCCTGGTGGGTTGTGCCCACCTCGGGTGCCCCCTGCACCGCCTCTTTGCTCTATAAATACCCCAATATTCCCAAAACCCTAGGGGAGTCGACGAAATATTGATCCAGCCGCCACAGAGTCCAGAACCACCAGATCCAATCAAGACACCATCTCGGATGTGCTTCACCATCTCCATTGGCGCCTCTCCGATGATGCGTGAGTAGTTCTTTGCAGACCTTTGGGTTCGTAGTTAGTAGCTAGATGGCTTCCTCTCTCTCACTGAACTCTCAGTACAATGGTCTATTGGAGATCCATACGATGTAACTCCTTTTGCGGTGTGTTTGTTGGGATCTGATGAACTTTGAGTTTATGATCAGTTATATCTTGTTTATATCCATGAAGGTATTTGAGTTTCTTTGATCTCTTTTATGCATGATCTCCTATAGCCTCATATTTCTTCTCCGATATTTGGGTTTTGTTTGGCGAACTTGATCTATTTGTCTTGCAATGGGTAGAGGTGCTTTGTAGTGGGTTCGATCTTACGGTGCTTGATCCCAATGATAGAAGGGGAACTGACACGTAGGTATCGTTCCTACTAAGCATAAAACAATGGGGTCTATCTCTACACAGATAGATCTTGTCTACATCATATCATCGTTCTTATTGCATTACTCCGTTTCTCCATCAACTTAATACACTAGATGCATGCTGGATAGCGGTCGATGTGTGAAGTAATAGTAATAGATGCAGGCAGGAGTCGGTCTACTAATCTTGGACGTGATGCCTATGTAATGATCATTGCCTATATATCGTCATGATTATTTGAAGTTCTATCAATTTCCCAAGAGTAATTTGTTCACCCACCGTTTGCTATTTTTCTCGAGAGAAGCCACTAGTGAAACCTACGGCCCCCGGGTCTCTTTCTCATATATTTGCCTTTGCGATCTACTTTTCCTTTGCTTTTATTTTAAGATCTATTAAACAAAAAATACAAAATACCTTGCTGCGTTTTATTCTTATTTATTTTATTTGGTGTTCGATCTATCAATCTACTACAATTTTATCTCACGTCCGTTTGCCTACTTGAGGCGCCGTTACCCGGAAGGGATTGACAACCCCTTTAACACGTCGGGTTGCAAGGATTTGTTATCTGTGTGCAGGTGCTGTTTACGTTGTGTTGCTTGGTTCTCCTACTGGTTCGATAACCTTGGTTTCACATCTGGGGGAAATACCTACCGTCGCTGTGCTGCATCATCCCTTCCTCTTTGGGGAAATACCGACGTAGTCCTAGCAGACATCAATCTCCAACGTATCTACTTTTCCTAACGCTTTTCCTCTTGTTTTGGACTCTAATTTGCATGATTTGAATGAAACTAACCCCGGATGTATTTGTTATCGTGAGAACTACCATGGTGTTGTTTTTGTTCAGAAATAAAAGTTCTCAGAATGGAATGAAACTTTGCGAGGAATTTTTATATAATAAATAAGAATTTCTAGAGCCAAGACCTACCGGAGAGGGGCTCCTGGGTGGGCACAACCCACCCGGGGCACCCCCCTCTCCTGGCGCGCCCAGGTGGGTTGTCCCCACCTGGTGGCCCCACAGACACTGAAACCGACACTATAAAATCCTATTTTTCCAGAAAAAATCATGGAGAAAGAATTATCGCGATCCACGAGACGGAGCCGCTATTACCTCCTGTTCTTCATCGGGAGGCCAAATCTAGAGTCCGTTTGGGGCTCCGGAGAGGGGGATCTTCGTTCTTCATCATCACCAACCCTTCTCCATCGCTAATTTCATGATGCTCCCCACCAGGAGTGAGTAATTCCTTCGTAGGCTCGCTGATTGGTGAGGAGTTGGATGGGATTTATCATGTAATCGAGTTAGTTTTGTTTGAGCTTGATCCCGAGTATCCACTGTGTTCTCAGATTGATGTTGCTATGACTTTGCCATGCTTAATGCTTGTCACTTTGGGCCCGGTGCCATGAACTCGGGTCTGAACCATTTATGTTATCATAATTATATCCATGTTTTAGATCCGATCTTGCAAGTTATAGTCACCTACTATGTGTTATGATCCGGCAACCATGGAGTGACAATAGTCGGGACCACTCCCGGTGATGACTGTAGTTTGAGGAGTTCATGTATTCACTGTGTTAATGCTTTGTTCCGATTCTCTATTAAAAGGAGGCCTTAATACCCCTTAGTTTCCAATATGGACCCCGCTGCCACGGGAGGGTAGGACAAAAGATGTCATGCAAGTTCTTTCCATAAGCATGTATGACTATTTACGGAATACATGCCTACATTATATTGACGAACTGGAGCTAGTGCCGTATCGCCCTAGGTTATAACTGTCTCATGATGAATATCATCCAACAAGTCACCGATCCAGTGCCTAGGAATTTATCTTATATTGTTCTTGCTAAGTTACTACTGCGATCATCACTGTTACACTTGCTACAAAATTACTGCTGTCACTATTACCATTACTATTGCTGCTGGCATTACTACCAAAACTATCATATTACTTTGTTACTGATTATTTGCTGCAGATAATTAATTTCCAGGTGTGGTTGAATTGACAACTCAAATATTCTTTGGCTCCCCTTGTGTCGAATCAATAAATTTGGGTTGAATACTCTACCCTCGAAAACTGTTGCGATCCCCTATACTTGTGGGTTATCACCTCTCCGATACACGAAGTGACAAATCCTAATCTTGATCTATACCGACCCAACAAACACCTTTCGAGACACATGTAGAGCATCTTTATAATGACCCAGTTACATTGTGACGTTTGATAGCACACAAGGTGTTCCTCCGGTATTCGGGAGTTGTGCAATCTCATAGTCAGAGGAATATGTATAAGTCATGAAGAAAGCATTTAGCAATAACACTAAAAAATCATAGTGCTAAGCTAACGGATGGGTCTTGTCCATCACATCATTCTCTAACGATGTGATCCCATTCATCAAATGACAACACATGTCTATGGTCAGGAAACTTAATCATCTTTGATTAACGAGCTAGTCAAGTAGAGGCATACTAGGGGCACTCTGTTTTGTCTATGTATTCACACATGTACTAAGTTTCCGGTTAATACAATTCTAGCATGAATAATAAACATTTATCATGATATAAGGAAATATTAATAACAACTTTATTATTGCCTCTAGGGCATATTTCCTTGATCTCCCGATTGCACTAGAGTCAATAATCTAGATTACATAGTAATGATTCTAACACCCATGGAGTCTTGGTGTTGATCATGTTTTGCTCGTGGAAGAGGCTTAGTCAACGGGTCTGCAACATTCAGATATGTATGTATTTTGCAAATCTCTATGTCTCCCTCCTTGACTTGATCGCGGATGGAATTGAAGCATCTCTTGATGTGTTTGGTTCTCTTGTGAAATCTGGATTCCTTCGCCAAGGCTATTGCTCCATTATTGTCACAAAATATTTTCATTGGACCCGATGCACTAGGTATTACACCTAGATCGGATATGAACTCCTTCATCTGGACTCCTTCATTTGCTGCTTCCGAAGCAGCTATGTACTCCGCTTCACACATAGATCCCGCCACGACGCTCTGCTTGGAACTGCACCAACTGACAGCTCCACCATTCAATATAAATACATATCCGGTTTGTGACTTAGAGTCATCCGGATCAGTGTCAAAGCTTGCGTCGACGTAACCATTTACGACAAGCTCTTTGTCACCTCCATAAACGAGAAACATATCCTTAGTCCTTTTCACGTATTTCAGGATGTTCTTGACCGCTGTCTAGTGATTCACTCCTGGATTACTTTGGTACCTCCCTGCTAAACTTATAGCAAGGCACACATCAGGTCTGGTACACAACATTGCATACATGATAGAACCTATGGCTGAGTCATAGGGAATGACTTTCATTTTCTCTCTATCTTCTGCAGTAGTCAGGCATTGAGTCTGACTCAACTTCACACCTTGTAACACATGCAAGAACCCTTTCTTTGACTGATCCATTTTGAACTCCTTCAAAACGTTATCAAGGTATGTGCTTTGTGAAAGTCCAATTAAGCGTCTTGATCTATCTCTATAGATCTTGATGCCCAATATATAAGCAGCTTCACCGAGGTCTTTCATTGCAAAATTCTTATTCAAGTATCCTTTTATGCTATCCAGAAATTCTGTATCATTTCCAATCAACAATATGTCATCTACATATAATATTAGAAATTCTACAGAGCTCCCACTCACTTTCTTGTAAATACAGACTTCTCCAAAAGTCTCAGAGAATCCATATGCTTTGATCACACTATCAAAGCATATATTCCAACTCCGAGAGGCTTGCACCAGTCCATAAATGGATCGCTGGAGCTTGCACACTTTGTTAGCACCTTTAGGATCGACAAAACCTTCTGGTTGCATCATATACAACTCTTCTTTAAGATATCCATTAAGGAATGCAGTTTTGACATCCATTTGCCAAATTTCATAATCATAAAATGCGGCAATTGCTAACATGATTCGAACAGACTTAAGCATCGCTACGGGTGAGAAGGTCTCATCGTAGTCAACTCCTTGAACTTGTCGAAAACCTTTCGCAACAAGTCGAGCTTTGTAGACAGTAACATTACCGTCAGCGTTAGTCTTCTTCTTGAAGATCCATTTATTCTCTACACTACTAGGGAAAAGGCTACTAGTAGCGCTGGAAAACTAGTTAGTAGTAGCGCAGGCTCCCGCGCTACTACTATCGCGCTACAGCTAATAGTTAGTAGTAGCGCGGGTAAACCCATGCTACTACTAAAAAGTAGTAGTAGCGCTACTCTAGCAACACACGCTACTAGTATCAAGATACTAGTAGTGCTTCTCTAGCAACACACGCTACGAGTATCTAGATACTAGCAGCGCATGATTTTTCCCCAACGCTACTTGAGGGAGTCCTGGATTAGGGGGTGTCCGGATAGCCGGACTACCATCGTCAGCCGAACTATCATCTGCCGGACTATCATCATCGACCGGACTCCAAGACTATGAAGATACAAGATTGAAGACTTCTCCCCGTGTCCGGATGGGACTTTCCTTGGCGTGGAAGGCAAGCTTGGCGATACAGATATGTAGATCTCCTACCATTGTAACCGACTCTATGTAATCCTAGCCCTCTCCGGTGTCTATATAAACCGAATGGCTTTAGTCCGTAGGACTATCAGAACAACAACCCTTACAATCATACCATAGGCTAGCTTCTAGGGTTTAGCCTCCTTGATCTCGTGGTAGATCCACTCTTGTAAACATCCACAATATCAATATCAATCGAGCAGGGCGTAGGGTTTTACCTCCATCAAGAGGGCCCGAACACAGGTAAAACATCGTGTCCCTTGTCCCCTGTTACCATCCGCCTAGACGCACAGTTCGGGACCCCCTACCCGAGATCCGCCGGTTTTGACACCGACATTGGTGCTTCCATTGGGAGTTCCTCTGTGTCGTCACCGATAGGCGTGATGGCCTCTTCAATCGATAACGACGCAATCCTGGGTGAGACTTTTCTCCCCGGACAGATCTTCGTATTTGGCGGCTTCGCACTGCGGGCCAACTCGCAGCCATCTGAGCAGATCGAAGCTACGCCCTGGCCGTCAGGTCAGGTTTGGAAGCCTAAACTTCACGGCCGATATCCGCGGAGACTTGATCTTTGATGGATCTGAGCCACAGCCGAGCGTGCCGCGCTGTCACGATGGGCATGACCTAACTCTGCCGCCGGATAGCACCTTGGAGGCCGCACACGAGTCCGCTCCGACCCATAGTCCGGAGCCGATCACTCGGATCGAGGACGGATGGCTGGACACCGCCTCGGGAGCCGCAACTCCTACGGCGATGGAGCCGAACACTTACCTTGTCCCGCATAAAGCTCATGACTCCGAGGTGCCGGACTCCCTGCCGGACTCCGAACCTCCTGCGCCCCTACCAGTCAAATCCGACTGGGCGCCGATCATGGAATTTACCGCTGCGGACATCTTTCAGCACTCGCCCTTCGGCGATATCATAAATTCATCAAGCATCTCTCGCTATTCAGAGCCTGGCGAACTACGGCCGGGATGGTTGAGATGCGGACGACGAAGAAATTCAGACCCACCCACCACCCACTTCAGAGCCACCGCCGATTTATTTAACCGACGTGCTTGACTACGACTCAAGACATCGACAAGATGGACGACGATGCCGGAGACTATCAAGAACCAGTGCCAACAGGACACTGGAAGACCACCTCGTCATACGACATATACATGGTGGACACCCCAAAGGGAAGCGATAACGAGGAACAACGGGACGCGGCAGAGGATAATCTCGCCGATAAAGAACAAAAACGGCGACGTAGACGCCGCCCTAAGTCCCGCCTCGATCAAAGCAGCCTTCCTAACGACCCAGCAATAGAGCAGGGCAAACCAGCGAACGACGAACAGGACGAGCCGGATAATCAACCCCTTCACGGAGCAATCAACAGTCCGGACACAACACTGGAGCATAAGACCATACACAAAAAACTCGTCGCCACTGCAAGAAGTTTGAAGAAGGCGAAACGGAAGCTCAAAACAGCAGAAGACACGCTCGTAATGAAGTGGAGCAAAGTATTCAAGATCTGCAGACAAATATGGCAATGGCCATCAAACTAAGAGCTACCCGAGCGCAAGTTGCTGCCATAATTTGACGAGGAAGCCATAGAGCCTTCACGGTCAAAAATAAAGAGGCTTTGGCGGATAGACGGCCGATGACAGGCCCAAAGCGACTAGCGGGGCTGCACACAAGCCGAATTATAATCCTGGGAAAACGGACGACCCAACTAGGTCCATCTACGGGCCAAAAAAGAGGACCCCAAGAAGTAACACACCACGACAAGTGTTCGAAGACAGCGGCACACCCAAATACAGGGGCGCTGCACACCCACTATGTTTTACCGATGAGGTGCTGGATCATGAATTTCCAAAGGGGTTCAAACCCATAAACATAGAGGCATCTGACGGCACAATGCACTTTGAGTCTGGATAGAAGATTACATACTACACATACACATGGCTAGAGGAGATGATCTCCACGCCATAAAATACCTACCCCTCAAGCTCAAAGGGCCAGCTCGGCATTGGCTCAAAAGCCTCCCAGAAAATACTATTGGAAGTTGGGAAGAGCTTGAGGATGTGTTTAGAGCAAATTTTCAAGGGACTTATGTCCGCCCTCCGGATGCAGACGATCTGAGTCATATAACCCAACAGCCCGGAGAGTCAGCGCACAAATTCCGGAACAGGTTCCTTACCAAAAAGAACCAAATAGTCAACTGTCCGGACGCAGAAGCCCTAGCAGCTTTTAAACACAACGTCCGAGACGAATGGCTCGCCAGACACCTCAGCCAACAGAAGCCAAGAACAATGGCCGCGCTAACAAGCCTCATGACGCGCTTTATGCGAGGAGAAGACAGTGGCTAGCAAGATGCAGACCAGCGACCAGTACATCCGAGATCGAGAGATGAAGCGGACGATCCTGGCGCAGGAAAGACCAGCGCCGGAATAAAGAAAAAAGCCCAAAGGGCACGGCGGTCAACGCCGGATTCAAAAGCTCGCGGCCAAACAATACAACACGACCTCTTAAGGAGAACAGAGACGAGCTATCAAATTTAAACAAAATTTTAGATCGGATATGTCAAATCCACAGTACCTCCGGAAGGCCTGCAAACCATACCAACCGAAATTGTTGGGTTTTTAAACAGTCCGGCAGACTCAACGCCGGACACAAGGGGCTCGATGCGCCAAGCGAGGACGATGACGAACCCCACCAGCAGAGCATCGGAAGTCAAAAGACTTTCCCACAAGAAGTCAAAACAGTAAACTCGCTTCACGTGATAGTACGGAAAGCCAACACGGCACTCGCTAAGACAAGTGTCGCACGATCCACCCCAGTGGACCGAGATTGGACGTCAAAACCAATCACTTTCGACCATCTGGATTAGTCCAGAAGTATCCGGAACGCAGGATAGACTGCCCTGATATTGGATCCCATAATAGACGGACTGCAATTAACGCAGGTTTTGATGGACGGCGGCAGTGACTTGAACCTGCTATTTCCGGACACAATCCGCAAGTTGGGATAGACCCTACTACAATTCGGCATAGCCGCACTTCCTTCAAAGGAGTGGCGCCAGGCCCTTACGCCAGTGCAGTTTCATTATTACTAGAAGTTGTGTCGTGGTCACACGACAACTTCCGACGAGAAAAGCTAACCTTTCATGTCGCCCCATTTAAAAGTAGCTATCAAGCATCACTGGACGGAAGCTTTAAATCCGCTTCAATGCAATACCAGATTACGCGTCTCTTATGCTTAAAATGCCCGGTCCACGTGGCATCATTTCATTAAAAGGTCGCTTGAGACCCCGGACACGGCTGGACGAGTCCGGAATAAATAAGCTAGGGGCTACCTAGCCGCACATCCCTTCACAAGGATGAGCAGCGTGCACACCCGTCCAGGATACGGCACAACGGAGACACAGGCGCATACGTGCAGTAGGGACCCGTTGCAAGGACTCTTTTCAGACTAAGACCCTACGTAAACCTTTCTTACTGTCTCTTGTTGCTATAATCCCCTGGTTTATCATTATAACCAGAGTGGAGATCATGCGTTTTGGCATCGGGCCGCTGTAAGAACCTGCCTGCACGGACACAAGGGGCTTAGGGCTTTGTTTTGCCCGCTATTATGAAGACCGAACACCTTCGGGAGTGTTCGGCGTCTCGAGTTAGGCCTTATATGCATCAGCTCCGAATCATGTCTTTGGTCAAATGTTGGGTTTACTCGGCTCCTGTGTTTTGCTGCCTTACGTTCCGTATCATCGGCTAACGCGGCTCCAGGAGAACTACTGCGATTGTGCCCCAGTTCGGCTGGGCGAGCACCTCAGTAGAGAAAGCTGAAAACTGACTGTCATGATACAGCGAGAGACTGGTCAACCACTCGATCGACTATGGGAATGTTTAGGATTCCTCCGCTTTGACGAAGGGCCCTTTCCCGGCCAGGCACATACGCGCCCCGACTTCGGAGAGCGCGATGCCCCCAGGGGCTATGTCGTAGCCCCATCCTCGAACTCCATGGCTAAGTGAAAGTGATAAAGCATTATAGTCCGGTTGCCTTGTTTGCTACGCTACCACCTCCTTTACAGGACCGAGACGTCGGATTAAGTGTGAAAATGCTCTATTTTTTGCGAACACCCCCGCACCTTGTCCGTGGGGGCTGAAGCCGACGACTGCCATCTTTCAGGTTATACACACGTATACATGAACGGCCGCATAGGAGATATTCTATTACTTGAACACACAAGTATAAAAGGCGCTTACATCATAAATATCGTTTTACATCATATAAACGTTCATTCGAGCGTAACAATTTTTGAGCACTGCGACTCTATTACACGAGCACCACGCAGCACTTCGCCAAAATAGTGCTCGGCGGGTAACCGGTTATCATCCGAACCCGGGTCGCAACAGCAGCGGCATCCATCTTCGCCCAATGTGTCTTCACGCAGGCGGCGCCATCCGCGCACCCTCTATGCAGGTCGACCGCTTCATCGCCTTGATATGCGGCACCGCCCCAAGAAATTGTTGCAATAAGCCAAAGTAACACTTCGACTGGGGCCTATCCGGCCGGATATGAGTCACTATATCCGTCATAGCAAGCCCGGACAACCTATTTAGCTCAGCCCACTCAGGCAAACGATCGGTCAGCGGAAGTGAACGCTCCGGACTATGGAATTGAGACCAAAACAGCTCTTCTGTCTTGTGATCCTTCTGGCTTCGAAAATGCACAACGACATCCGCCGCACTCGCTGCTAAGTCCATATAAGGGTCCTCCGGACACCACAGTTGGCCCAGCTGAGCATATTTTGGATCCGTGAACCTTCGGCGCAGCAGAAAAGGCTTGCCAGCTACAATATCCCCGGCCTGGCGCAGCTCTTCCTTCATAGCCCGCATTGCAGAGCGGGCATTCTTGGCTTCGGCGGTGGCCTTCCGCAGGTCTTCTTGCCCCGCTAGGCGCTCCTTACCAAGAGCCTCATTGCGGTCGGTAGCATCCTTTAACTTCACGGCCATCTCGGCTATCTCTTCCCTGCTCCGGCAGTGTGCGACCCTTTCGGCCGCTAACTCCTCGGCCGCCCTCGAGGCCGCCGCATTCCTCCTTCTGGCCTGCTCCTTGGCTTGAGCAAGTTCGGCCCGAAGGCTCTCCACGGCAGCAGCACTATCTGCATTTCACGCACATGTTGTAAGGAGATGGCTTCGGCTCCCTTACCAAGTGACCGCGCAGTAACACTAACCTTGCGACTCATCAAGTCGCCTGTTGACCAGCGTGATGTCCGCATCCGCAGCATCGAGTTGCCGCTTTAATTCAGCAACTCCATCAGTCCGCTGGCCCCGGACGACCCGCCACTTGCATCGGCACGACGGGAATTTAAACCTGCGATTTTGATCCTCGGCACCTCGTCGATTTCGACAACCTACCGAGTCTCGAGGGCTACTATCTATACAGGCGCATTCTATATGCAAAACTGTTAAAAGGTGTGTCATTTTACGTACCTCAAACCCGCCCAGCAAACTCCAGCGGCATCGTGCAACCCGCCGTCGTGACGAAATCCTTTCAATCACCATGCTCATCAATGCGTCTTTGATCTTCCGAGATAGACGCCTTCTCAAGCGAGATCCTTCACCAGACACCGATTGGCGCCGAACTATCCGGCTTTGCCAAACCCGGGGGCTCCCTCTGCGACGACACTTCAGGCTCGTCCGCCCTATCTGACGGCGCCCCGGACGGAGGCGTCTCACTCTCTATCATCTCCGGACGAAGGTCCCCCGAAGACGAGCTCATCTGCGAAGGACGGAGATCCGAACTACAAGGTAAAAACTTTAGTTATCCTCAGAAGCACAAATAGGGATGTCCTTTATTATAAAACTCCTTTCTTTCTACTTACGGCTCGTTGGAGGGCTGACTCATTAAGGGAGATTGTGCAGCCGGGGCCTCCCCGGACGCAGGACCCACTGGCGAAGATTTCTTCCCCCGTTTAGGGGCTTTTGCCCCCAGGTCCTTGGAGGCAGTCCTCTTCTCCCCTTGGGGGGAGGGATTCTCGATCCCCCCTCTTTCAAGAGCCTCCTTAGGCGAGGCAGTAGCTTTCACCTTTCCGCTCGCCGCCTTCCTTTGAAGGCGCAACCTCAAGCATCCGGACCCGCACGGATCCGGTGCAGTCTCGGGGAGGGGGCCGGACACCGTATCAATTTTGCTTCCGCTATCCACTCCTGTGTAGAAGGAAGTTGGTCATAAGGCGAGTCATCGAAAGGCAAACAAACGGTATGTCCGGACTCGGAACTACTTACTTGAGTATCCGGGCGATTGCAGCTTAGTCCAGCATCCTCGGTCAATTCCGGACACACCTCTTGCGATCCGAAGAATAATTTGTACATCTCCAGGGGTGTCAAGCCCATGAAGTGTTGAAGAATCTGTGGACCCTCCGGATTGAACTCCCATAGTCGGAGAGGGCGGCGTTTGCAGGGCAGGAGACGCTTAATCAGCATAACCTGCATCACCACCACCATATCGATCTCCCTCGTTTGGAGATCTCGAATCCGGCCCTGCAGTAGGGGCACGTCCTTTGACGGCCCCCAGTTGAGCCCTTGGTTGACCCACGACATCAACCGTCGTGGAGGTCCCGCGGAATAAGGGCGGCGGCTTTTACTGCGGCCCCTCGGGCGGTAATATAGAACCACTCTTGCTGCCACAGGCCGAGCTCCTCTTGGAAGGAGCCAGCGGGCCAGGGGCATCGGCCCTCTGCTTGTGGCCGCCCGCCACACTCCGCAGACGCCCCGATCATCTTCGACGCCACATTGAAGGTCTTCACCACAGGCGAAGTGAGGGGTGACGGAGGAAGGCTTCGCATGAGCGACAATAAATGCGGAAATATGGAGGATGGACTCCTGAGCCAAATCGTGGAATTCCAACCCATAATAAAACATGAGCCCTCTCACAAAAGGATCCATCGGGAAGCCTAAACCCCGACGGAGGTGGGATACGAAAACGACATACTCGTCGGGCTCAGGGGTGGGGATGGCCTGCCCTTCGGCAGGCAACCTGTCTTAATCTCGTAAGACAGACAGGTACTTGGCCTCCCGCAACTTTAGCACGTCCTCCTCCGTGACGGAGGAGGGCATCCACCGGCCCTGGAGGTCGGAACCGGACATCGTTGGAAGTCCACAGCGCTCGAATCTGGAGCTCTAGGTGCTGGAACTTGGAGCGGGGAGAGGATTCGATGGAGGATTGAAGAAAAAAGAAACGAGCCTTGGTCCCGTTATAAAGAGGGAGAATACCAAGAGCCGTCTCCGTGGACTGTTTGGGACTCGCCGATAGAGGCGTGGCGAGCAAGCGCGTTGGGTTACCCACGTCTGTATTGATGAGAATCCCGGATTAAGGGGAAACACGATCTACTGCCGACAAAGGCGTGCCAAGGAAACCGCCTCGCTAAATGCGCTAAGGTGGTAAAGTAAAAACAATTCAAGTAATGGCTTGGTAGTGGTGTGACGTCATGCCACAAAAAGCGTCGCCAGATTGAACTTGTGTATATATTATTATTCTCTCTATGGTGGAATGTGGAATTTATTTTGCGAGCGGACACTATCACAGTGTTCACAATCTTCTATCATTTGGAGGAGGAACCCGCCTTGCAATGCCAAGAAATATACACGCCGGACTTATCGTCATTGAAGCCCTGGTTCGAGAGGCTACTGAGGAGTCTGGATTAGGGGGTGTCCGGATAGCGGACTACCATCATCAGCCGAACTATCATCTGCCGGACTATCATCATCGACCGGACTCCAAGACTATGAAGATACAAGATTGAAGACTTCTTCCCGTGTCCGGATGGGACTTTCCTTGGCGTGAAAGGCAAGCTTGGCGATACGGATATGTAGATCTCCTACCATTGTAACCGACTCAATGTAACCCTAGCCCTCTCCGGTGTCTATATAAACCGGATGGCTTTAGTCCGTAGGACTATCAGAACAACAACCCTTACAATCATACCATAGGCTAGCTTCTAGGGTTTAGCCTCCTTGATCTCGTGGTAGATCCACTCTTGTAAACATCCACAATATCAATATCAATTGAGCAGGACGTAGGGTTTTACCTCCATCAAGAGGGCCCGAACCTGGGTAAAACATTGTGTCCCTTGTCTCCTGTTACCATCCGCCTAGACGCACAGTTTGGGACCCCCTACCCGAGATCCGCCGGTTTTGACACCGACACTACTACTAACTAATTATGAATTAAGAAAATTAAAATCAACAAATTTCATTTTATGCATTACACATCACTACAAATCTAAGATTTATAGTAAACTAGGAGCATTAGAGCACATCGAGACACCTACAGTTCTTGCCAAGTCACTTGTTCCCAGCTAGTGCAAACACATTTACAAGCAAACCAAAATGCATATAAAGACTAAACTGTGGCATCCTATCTCTCCAAATGATCTGCTCCCGCTGCATCCTTGCGAGTGTCTTCACGATAAGCAAATCTATAGGAAAAAAGTCAACTTAACATCTAGATTTTATCCATTGCACTGGCCATGTTCAAGAAGCACTAAATTTATAAAATTTGTACTATAAATACAAGTGAAAGGAGACAAGGAATTCCAAGGCAGAACCAAATCTTATTATAGATTCTGAGTCCAAGATTTTGAGGCAAATTGCAACAAGCAAAGGTTGTGCACAAAGTAGAAGTAATTCCCAGGTCATTCACAAGCAAGCAAGGAAGAAGGCATCAGCAACAATGGTAACATCGCTTGGTGTGTCAATCAATAAGCATAAGAACCAACAATGATCTATCTAGCTACACAATGGTACTAGTATTACGGTCTATTGACTAGTAGAAAAACAGAGTTGGTCTAAAACAGAATAGAGGGGAGTTTGTAGGTACCTGGGTTTGGTTGTGGATGCCGAATTCAAGGCTGAGATATATCTGTAGAGCATTTCAGCCTCCTCGTAGTTTTCAGACTGCATATAGGCCCAGGTGAGGTCACCCATCAACCTTCATGACAAAGCAGAACCTTCATGTGCCTCTCAAACTTCATCAATAATTCCTTCAACTCAAAGTCTTTCATTTGTGGGGCGTAAGTACCTGGAAAATATGAGGCGTGACAATTACATATGGATAAGTAAAGATGCCTACACATAAATAAAGAGAGGACCTAACTCCTCCAGGTGAAGAGAGGACTAAAGCTCAATTGCAGATGTGGGTTGGGTGCTGAAGGCATGTCACCTAAATAAAGATGCCTACACACAATCTATGTTGAGTTGAGTTGAGTTGGCACATATGTCTTGCTACAGTTTTATGAAGGAATGGTAGATTACTTAAACATTTGTAGAAAGTGAATGTAGGAGATACATGAGTGGCATGTATGTAGTCTCCAAGGTATAGTCATAAGATCAGATAAATGTTTCACCAAGCATATCTTGTCCATGTACTACCAGTTTCAGATGGATTTTCTTTAGAATTATTTTGGTCATGCAATATTCTACATGCTGATTTCCTCGTTGCTTGGTAACATTTTTTTTTCTGTAAATCATATCCAAACATAGCCTTTTTTAGTTGATATCTAAACATATACCTGCAAACATGAACAATCTGTAACTTTAAGAGTTAGTGTGGCGTTATGTTTCTTCATGTACCAACCTAGAATTTTCTTGAACGCTACAAAAATTCCATTTTCTGCAAAACAAGTCCGTTCCACATGAAACACACATTGAATTAATCCCACAGGCCGCCAGAACATATATTTAATGTTATCTCCTATATATTAGTTTTTTAATATGTGACACGAAAAACTGAAATGTTCAAACGTTCGACAACAAAGATGTACATCTGTGAAAAACTTTAACTTCTGAGTGAAACTACTTTGCAAGACAAAGAAGAAAAGGAAATAGGAAAAAACTAAAAATAGACTATGAACAAAGTACTAGTAGAAAATGTTCTTTTGCAAATTTGTTTTGTTTGTGTCATCAACAACAATTAGCCTTCGACAATTCAATTGATAAAAGAACTAAATCAACAAGCACACTCGGCTGTGATAACAAGTCAGATAGTAGTTTAATAATAGAAACTAAATTGAAAACTACATTAGGCTGCAACAACAGTCAACTCCACCGTGTATGAAGCTGCCTGAGGGTGTTGATATTTTTATGTTGAGCTGAGTTGAGTTGGCAAACTAATTCTTTCAACGTTTGGTATATATACTAACATGACACTCTATTTATCAATGTGCTACCTTCGTTCAGAGCTACAATGCTTCCGCGATTTATCACGGCACCACCGACACAGACCGGAAACAAGGAGTGCTTTGGTTGCGTACCTGAGGTGATGACATACTGGCCATCGGGGGTGATGCTACCTCTTGAGTACTGCGTTGGTTTTCCCTTGAAGAGGAAAGGGTGATGCAGTAAAGCAGCATAAGTATTTTCCTTAGTTTTTGAGAACCAAGGTATCAATCCAGTAGGAGGCCACGCACGAGTCCCTTGCACCTACACAAACAAATAAAAACCTCGCAACCAACGCAATAAAGGGGTTGTCAATCCCTTCACGGTAACTTACGAAAGTGAGATCTGATAGATATAATAAGATAATATTTTTGGTATTTTTATAATAAAGATGCAAAGTAAAATAAAAGGCAATAAAATAGCTAAGAGTTGGAAGATTAATATGATGGAAAATAGACCCGGGGGCCATAGGTTTCACTAGTGGCTTCTTTCAAGAGCATAAGTATTATGGTGGGTGAACAAATTACCGTTGAGCAATTGATAGAATTGAGCATACACTACAAATTACCGTGACATTTTGGGCCAAACGAAATTCTTTCTGTCATACATATGACACTTCTATGACGATAATTGTGACAAAACCCGGTATCATCATAGATATGGTGGGCTCCTACTTCTATGACAAAAAATCATGACAGAAAATGGGCTTTTCATCCTGGGCGAGCCGGAGACGCAGCTGCATGACATTTTTTGGGCCGTCCATGACGGAAAAAACCGTGGTAGAAACGAGGGGGAGGAAAATTTCGGGGAGTTCCCGGTTACGGTGGGAGGTCGGGGGCCGAGCGATGCTGCTTTCTCTCGTACACGCACGCTGCTGTAAAAGTAGGCGTTGGCTCTAACTGAACCCGAGCGAGGCGTTGGGCTCTAACTGAACCTGAGCGATCAATCGATAGCTGTTAACTGAACCCGATCGAGAAATTCCTTTGCTACTGCTGCTAACTGAAGCCGATCGATGGGATGAACAGTGAGCGTTGCGGGAGGGGGGGGGGGTTGGATGAACAGTGAGTCGTGGCATTGCCTTTGGATGAACAGGACCCCGGGGTGTGGTGGAGGGCGGGATGAGCGATGAAGCGGTGGAGGGGTGCCCTGGAGGGTGGATGAACAGGACCCCGTGGTGTGGAGGGCTGGATGAGCGATGAAGCGGTGGAGGGGTGCCCGTGGAGGGTGGTTGAATAGGACCCGTGGTGTGGAGGGCTGGATGAGCAGTGAGACGGTGGAGGGGTGCCCGTGGAGGGTGGTTGAACAGGACCCGTGGTGTGGAGGGCTGGATGAGCAGTAGACGGTGGAGGGTGATTGAACAGCAGGGTGGAGTAGCGCGCGGTGGAGGCTGGATGAACAGGAGCCCGTGGAGGCTGGAGGAGGTCGACGGTGGAGACGAACAATATCCCGTGGAGTCCCGTTTTGCGGTACGCCACACCCCTCCCGATGAACAGGACCCCTGTTTCGACCGTAGCGCTCCAACACAAGTCCGTTTCGTCCGTTTTGCGGTACGCCACACCCTTCCCAATCTACAGGACCCCTGTTTCGACCGTAGGAGGTCCGTTTCGTCCGTTTTGCGGTACGCCAGACCCCTCCCTATGAACAGGATCCCGTTACGAACGTGGCCGGTCGAACACAAGGCCCCTCCGTTCTGCGGTACGCCAGGCCTCGTTTCCATCGCCTGTTCCGTCCAAGCCCTCCCGATGAACACGACCACGCATTCCGTTCCGACCCAGCCGGTTGGCTCCCACGCGTTCAGTTGCCTCCCGATGAACATGACGCATTTCGTTGCTTCCCGATGAACACGACGCATTCCGTTGCCTCCCCATGAACACGATGCATTCCATTGCCTCCCCATGAACACGATGACGGCGCTGTTTCTCCGTTCCGACCCAGCCATGTACACGAGCCCTCGCCGTACGTATGCGCGAGTAGGCGTTCGAGACCCTGCCCGTATGTATGCGTGCGTGGCGTATTTTCTTTCTTGCACCTTGGCGGCTGTATGTACGTGTACATGCTACGTCGCAGCGCCTCTACTACGACGCGTCGGCGCCTCTACATCCACCGGTATATATGTATGCATTACCGTTCGCGACCAGAATGACAATGCTACGTGCGCTTCGACCAGGTGGGTCCCGGTATCGAGCACTTCCTTGCGTGCGAAGATGTAGCTGGTGGGTCCCAGATCGAGGCGAATCATTTTTTGCGGGACGCACTTCCTTGCGTGCGAAGGTGTAGCTGGTGGGTCCCAGCAGTCGAGGGGAAAGCGTTTTTTTCGCGAACACGGTGGCCCGTCCGGTGGGTCCCCACCGTCGGTGGAGGAATAATTATTTTGCGCAGCGTAATAAGGAGGCACTTCCTTGCTGCGGCCGTGGACCCGGTATCGGCGTCTCCACGCCTGATACTCTTCCGATGGAAGTCGGTCGTTGACCACATTGACTACGCCGCACCGAGAGCACCACGGCGGTGGACGACGGCGAGGCCTAGGAAGGGGACGACACGGAGGCAGGGAAGACTCGGCAGTTGTTTTCCACGTGGAGAATCTGTTGTCTGGCGTTCTTGGTTCGTCTGCCATCGCCGGAGAATAACAACAGGTGTGGGTGAGTAGAGGGATGGCTAGGCCAGCGATGGGAGTATGGTCGGGCGGTGAGGCCTGCGCGGCAGCACAGCCGGCCACTGGGAGGAGGGAGCAGGCAGTCCCACCGGCGCTTGTTTGAGCGGCTAGAGCAGGAAGAGCAGAGATTGAAGAAGCACGACGGCCGTTGGATGGACATCCAACAGTCAGTGCTTGTGCGTCAACCTTTTTTTAGGAAAGCCTCAAATCTGTGGAAAACATCATACATCCCATCTGCCATTATTTCTAATAATTTACAGCCCATTTGCTAATTCTTAAGGTTTTTTTTGGAGCCCATATTCTTTTTGTTAGCGTTACAGCCCATACAAGCCACGGTTAAAAATTATCTGAAATTTTGCATATTTTGGTGCGGTCCGAACTGTTTTTAATCCCGAAATTTCGACTCACATTCAAACTTATTTTAAAAATAAATGTATATCAATATAAAATCCAACAAATTCTCCATGCATAAAAATTAATGTAATTTAAAATCTTGAAATGAAAAAAAAAGACATTTGAAACTAATTGCCGGTTTGATGTGTTTTAAAAATGTACAGCCCATTTCTCATTACTGATGGGCCATTTTCTCGGCCAGCCGAATGAAAGCTCTCCTTGCCTTGAAAGATTTGCAGCCCAACAGGCCTGACAAAGCGACTTACTTGGCAAATCACAAAAAAACTGGTCTGTGGTCGTGGACCCGGTATCGACCTCTCGACGTCTGATACTCTTCCGATGGAAGTCGTTCCTTGACCATGTTGACCACGCCGCACGGAGAGCACCACGGCAGTGGACGACGGCGAGGCCTAGGAAGGGGACGATGCGGAGCCGTGCAAGACGCGGCAGTGGATGCCCACGCGGAGAGGAGTATGAGCGTTCACTGGTTCGGCTGTGGTGTGAGGCTGCCGTCGCCACAGAATAACAGGGGGTGTGGGTGAGTGGAGGATGGCACGGCGATGGTGGGAGTAGTATGGGCGCGGTGAGGCCTCCATGATCGCACAACCGACCACGAGGCGGAGCAAAGCGGACGACCGGGCGCTGCTTTGGGCGGCCGGAGCAATAAGACCAGAGGTTGAAGAAGCACTATGGCCGTTGGATGGACATCATCTGATCAACTGGAGTATTGACTAAGTTGACAAAGCTCTCCGTCCCGTCAACTTAGTAGGCCCACAAGTCAGCCCAACAATATGGTGGGTCCCCGCTAGCAGGGGGTATTCATTTTTCTGGGCGTAATAAGGATGCACTTCCTTGCGTGCGAAGATATAGCTGGTGGGTCCGACCTGTCAGCGGGGGGAATGTTTTTTTCATGAAATACAGAGGCCCTTCCTGTGGGTCCTAGCTGTCAGGTGACGGAATCATTATTTTGTGCGTAATAAGGAGGCATTTCCTTGTGTGCGGCCATGGACCCAGCTGTCAGCCTCTCCACGTACAGTCCACTTCCGATGGATGTTGTTCATTGACCACGTTGACCAGGCCGCGCCGAGAGCACCAGGGCGGTGGACGACGGCGAGGCCTAGGAAGGGAACAACACGGAGCCAGGGAATACTCGGTAGTTGTTTCCCACGCAGAGGAGTACGAGGGTTTACTGGTTCGTCTGCCGTCGCCGTAGAATAACAGCATGTGTGGGTGAGTAGAGGGATGGATAGGCCAGCGATGGGAGTACGGTGGGGGCGTGAGGCCTGCGCGGCAGCATAGCCAGCCGCGGGAGGAGGGAGCAGGCAGTCCCGCTGGCGCTTGTTTGAGCGGCTTGAGCATGAAGAGCAGAGATTGAAGAAGCACGACAGCCGTTGGATGGACATCCAACAGTCACTGTTCTCGTGTGTTGACTAAGTTGACAGGGCGTTGCGTGTGTGTCAGCCTTTTTTTATGAAATCATACGCGTCAACCTGTAGTAGGCGCACAAGTCAGCCTCAAATCTATGGAAAACAACATACAACCCATCTGCCATTATTTCTAATAATGTACAAGCCATTCGCTAATTCTTAAGAAGTTTTTTGGAGCCCATCTTCTTTTTGTTAGCATCACACCCCATATTGTGGCCACGGTTAAAAAGTATACGAAATTTTGCATATTTCGGTGCGGTCAACTGTTTTTAATCCAGAAATATCGATTCACATACACACTATTTTGAAAAATAATATATATAAATATAAAATCAAAAAAATTGTCAACCCATAAAAATCAATGGAAGTTAAGATCTTGTAATGAAAAAAATTGAAACTAATTCCGGTTTGATGTGTTTTAAAATGTACATCCCATTTCGGGCAAACCGAATGAAACTCTCCTCGTCTTGAAAGATTTGCAGACCAAATAGGCCGATAAAGCAAGTAGGCCTTGATTGGGTATTTCTTTAAAAATAGAACTGGGCTAGCCATTTTCAAGAAGAAAAAAGCATAACTGGGCTCATGATGTGGTAAACATAAATAAAACCACAGCTAGACAGGCCATAGCCCCTCAAGACAGCCCCGTTGTTACCCCGATCCGTCGCTAAAACTAGTATAAATAACAACCGCTTATTCTTAAAAAAACTACGCGACTTCTTTGGGTCCACAGTGTCGGCCGCTCGTAGTGTAATTCTCTCGTTTATTGACTACGTTGACAATGGCGTGAGCCCCGGATGTCCAACCATTAGGAGGAACCATATTTTTGGGCTTGTACTATAGAGGCACTTGCTTGCGTCTTGCCATGACGCTGGTGGGTCCCTCTTGTCATCCTCTCCACATACAATCATCTCCTTGTTCCTCTCGGTTGTTGTGACATTGACAACGCAAGAGGGCGGCGTACAAGACGGCGTGCGAACCAAGGCTGCAAGGCGGAGGGCGATGACAAGGCCTCGGGCCAAGCGAACAGGAGCCGTTGAAGATGCGCCGTCCGCCGCAGCGGAGGGATACGAGGTTGATCGGTTGGTAGCGGAGTGCGTGTTGGGGCTGACGTCACCGGAGAATAACAGGACGAGTGGGGGAATAGAGGGAGGGACTGTCCAACGTTGGAGGGTGCGTACGGTAGGGCGGCGGAGGCGCAGCCAACCATGGGAGGCGGGAGCAGGCGGAGCCGACGGGGTGGTTTGGTTTGGGTGGCTGGAGGAAGAAGAAGACAAGAGATAGAAGATACACGACAGATGTTGGATGTCAATCCAATGGCTCGTAGGCAAAATCGTTTGTTGACTGGCTAGTAAGTCGACACCACCTGGGATAGGCTGTTTCCTCGCGAGTCCCAAATGTCAGAATCCAAATCTGTCACGGTCATGCAGCCTTTCCTATGAAAATTTACAGCCCATTTGATGTGCTAGTTCAAAATAAGTTTGTGGGTGCTGGTGGGGGCTAATCAATAGGCTTCAGAATGCACAAAGTGAGCTCAAGCAGCCAAATGAGAGTGATGTTATTTCCCTTGGTTTGGATTTGTTACAATATTTCACTCTAAATTAAACGAATGGCAAGCCATTTGCCTTGTTTCAAAGAAAATATGACAAATCCACAGCCGAGTTGAAAAGGGCAGGAACATCTAACTCCAGCTTACAAAGCGCACAAAAGCACGAGGGTTAATTGTTCATCGAGTTTACAAAAAACCAGATTGAAAAGGGCAACAACATCTAACTCCAGCCTTTGTTTCGGCGATCCACGGTCAAATGATCGGTCAGGTCCATAGAATGAACATCACAGGTCGTAAAATTTACTAGATTATGACCACAATATGTTGTAAATAGAAGCCCCACATGTTCGTAAGCTCTTTTGCCCACGAAACTCCTTTTTTTGCTCTTGACATACCCATCCGTCAAAACCATGTTGCTGATAAACTTAAGCCTGATGGACAATAGTAACCTCGCATTCAGCAGGAAGAATGTGACAAATCTTGTGTTTGTACGGTTGGCTACATATCGTTCTAGCGTTATTGTCTTCAATTGAATCTCATGAGAAGTGAGAAAATCCCGATGCTTATGAATCCACCGATTGGTTATAACTTTCTTACCCCGTCCTGTTGCCTAAATAGACATGAAGATTGAAAACAGTTAAGGTCTAAAAAAAGAGTGTCGAAAGAGCAACTGCTGAACAGTTAATTCTAGTACACTATATGCGGGCTTCCAATGTGCGTGAAATTATCACCTTTATATACAACTTCTCTAGACATGCAAAGCATTGCAGCAAGCCAATAATCTTGTTCAGATCAAAACTATTCATTTGGATATATAAGATCTTGACAGAATCCAGCACCATTGATAGGCCATCCATGGAGAAACTCTTCATTGAGCATAGAACATAATATTAGTACAAAATGTGTACTCCAAGATGATATATAAATTATGCGCAGAAATTTAAAATGCAGCTTATGGTTACAAGTGTAGATGATAATATGAAGTACCCGAAGAACTGTGGAGCCAAACACCAAATTGAAATGAGCACAGAGATCATGTATTACACCCAAGGTCTCCAGTTTAGGCGCAGAGAGGACGGTTATTTGCAACGGTGAATAACTAGAATCAAGGATCAACCTTTGAAGTGAAGGGGCATCTTGGATGATGAGCTGCCTTCCGTCAAAAGAAATTCCAATTCTTACAAGGTTAGGCAACTTTATTTGGAGACAACCGATTCTAACTGTGAAAACAAGCACCAAGCACTCCAGGGTAGGGCAACTGGAGTGGATGATCTTTGTGCAATGAAGACCTCCGATAAGCGAACCTGCACAAGTGAAAGTTTCTTGAGAAATGGGAGTCGAAGGTTTAGTACCAGATTATGCAGTAGGTAGCACTAGCAAAGGTGGCGGTGTGGAGAGAGGACGAAAACCATGAGATGGACATCGGTCTTTGAGGGCACAAGTTCATGGCGTTCGGTATGTGGTATGTGATTTCCAGGGGAATAGTAGAACTCAAGCAGCTGTAGTTCTGTGAATTCAGGGGATTCCAGCCAGGCGTCCACCATGTAGGGCATGGTATGGTTGCTTAGGTAGCATGACGGGATCACGAGAGGCTTTGAGCGGAGCCACGGTGGGAGGAGATGATGGCTCTGGGATTTCAAAATCATTGAAGAGAGATGGTAGCGACAATCGAGATTAAGGGGAACAACGCGCCATAGATGGCGCCACCGAATTGAGAGGACTTGGGTGCGGCAGCAATCCTTGGTGGGGAGAAGCGAGATGATCTCCCCAAGGATGGCGTCCGGGAGATCGCTGATGCGGTCCACCCGAGATTCTTCGGGTTCCTGGGATCCGGTGGGGGCGGGGTCGCCGCTTCTCCCCGCGCTGCCGGGTGCGGGATCTACAACAGGCGTCGCCGCTGGCGGGTGCCTCATCTTCTTGGCGCTGGGGTCAGCCGACTCCATTTTCCTCGAGGGCGTCGCGTCGCGCTCACGGATTTGAGCAGAGTAACGAATGATGAGCCTAGTTGTAGGCGAGCGAAGAAGAAGGGGAGCTGGGGGGGTTTTCTGTAGGAGTGAGGAAGAAGGGGAGCTGGGGTTTCCTGTAGGAGTGAGGTGAGGAATTTGGGGGTACGAGTGGAGCGAGCTGACGTGAGGTGGATGGGAGCGAGGAGGAAGAAGAGCACCTGTGTTTTTTGGGGGCGGTGTCTTTGGGTGTGGGTAGCGCCTCTCATTTAGTAAATATATGGGCTTTTGAATTGATTTTACTATTTACTAGTGTGGATGGGCTGCTTTGTCTTGGGCCCCGAGAAACAATTACTACTAGTATAGTGGAGACACTCTACAGCTACCCAGAAAAACAATTACTAGTAATGTCTGGTGGAGACACTCTACACATACGGCTCCTCCTAGGTCATCAAACGTCTCCCTCTCTTGAATGTCGTTATACTTTTGTTCACCGACATGCGGGCCGTGCAAGACAGCTGGGCCCAAATGCCATCCACCAAATTAGAAGGCAATATGCAGCGGAGAGTCACCCCGGTCGAAGCGCCGGCAAGAACGAGCCATCGTATCACAAAACCCCACCTCCCCGCAGTCTAAGTTTGACAGACGAAGCAACCATCATTTCACTCTTCGCTGAATCCCCTTCTCCCTCACCATCTTCAAGAAAGGCAACACTCACATCTGCCATTGTTCTTCTCTCCGAACGAAGGGAAGGTAAGCGGATCAGTGATGTTGGTATATTTTCGTTTAGAGAAAAAAAAGAACTTTTGCAAAGCAGTAACCGATCCTCACTCTTTTTTTGTTTCATTGTCATTGCGATTGTGTTTTCCTTTCAGTGGGCTCCTAGTATTTGTCGGTTCCATGATGGACCAAGGAGAACCAGGCAAAGATCTGCCGATATTGGAGCAGACGCGGGAGGCTGATCCCCACGAGACAGAGAGCTCCAAGAAGATGGAGGCAACCACCAAGGCGACCCAGATACTGAGATGGTCAACGCCCCGTTTGAGGTTACAACCCCCGTGGCACTGCAGGAGCAGTTTTCCCCCTTCGAGGATGTGTCCCCCCGCTGAGCTGCCCAAGGTGATTTCCTTCTTTGCCGATCTCGATTGTGGTTTTTCATCTAAGTATGTGGTGATTTTTTTTAGAAAAGGAAGTATGTGGTGATTAATAATGCAAAATTTTATTAGGTTCTATGCCATGCTATACATAGTGGTTTAAATAACTTGTGTTTCTTATACTGAAAAGTAATTCAGAATTTGTTTCTGTTTCAATTAGAGCCGTGATGCAGACAAGGATTGTGTGGTTGTACATTTCACTCGCTATGAGGCGGACAACCTGAATATACGCACTGGGAAAACAGAGTTCTTAGGCTGTTGGATCCTGGAAGCCATTTGTGGTTATAACAATGAAGAGTTGTATTCCAGCCTCACTGTTGTCAGGCGTGTTGTCCAGGGTGTACTGAAGCACAAGAAGTTCAAAGCTACTCCTTCGTTTGTGAGGAATACTGTTCTTGTCAAGCTTACGTAGGAAGATGACGTGGCATGCCTCCACAAACAAGTTTATTAGTGGCAAGGCCACAAGGTTGTCTTCATGAAGGTTCACATGATTGAGCTGCCGCGGGACGTCCTCGATGATGTTCATGGCAAGGTCCGCTTGTGTCCAGCCCAAATTAGATCGAGGCATGAAATAGTTGCCCCAGCTAGTGTTTAATAGTAGTTTGGATTGTGTCTAATTATCCAAACCTTGCCTGTTATCGACCCCTTTGGGGCTAGTACTCTGTTTGAATCCGTCTATGGGAACTGGTGCTACTTTTGTGTGCCCGTGAATCATGTGAGAACCATCGTAATCGTTGCCGAAACAGATGCGTCCTCACTAGTTATTTCATGAATATGGCATGGTAAGACATAAGTTTTCATGGTTTATCATACGAGCAGTGTGTGTTTTGATGAAATAGAGCACTCATTCGAGAACCGTGCGCTGATGAATACATAAGTACTTGTAAACACTGTTGGTGCTACCCCACTTGTAAGCAGTTATGCAAAACACGGCACATTGGCTCACCTCGCTTCAACACTAGGCTATCGACCAGCTAACAATCAACAATCTGCTGTCTGACATATAAGCAACTATGTATCTTGTTACAGTGGTTCATGCAGTTAATTGAGGCCACATTTTAATAAATTCTAAACGTTCACACGCTAGTCCAGCGCTCATGTGGAACACTCACATTAAACTCGTCTTCATAAAAAACTTGAAAAGCATAAGTTAAGCAATTTTATACATCTCAATGATTCATAGAACATAACAAACATATACTAGTTCACAGCAAAAGACAAAGTTGTGAGAAGGTTTACAAATCAGGAAAAAACAAGCAAGGCTTCTCTCTGAGCAAAGATTCCTCGGCGAACTTAACTTTCACGGAGTTCACTCTGGTTTTTCTTGTTGCCGGAATTCATGGTTAGGTTCTCTCATTCCGTAATAACCAATTATAATTGTGGTCTCAATTTGGAATGCTGAATCGAACCATGCGATTATCTTGACCAGCTGAAAGTCTTGTGCATTCCACTAAATTTAAGCACCGCTATTTGCAGAAATAAGCAGACCACAATGCCCCTTGTCCACTTTTGTCAAAAACCGCCATGCAGCCGTGCGGCTAGTCCTTGGTCCATGGATGAACTGGTAGAAAGTGCATTCGGACTAGGATGCGATTGTTTTTCGCTCGTCCACCTGCTGCAATCGGGAAGTGAAACGTCGAATCAGCTTCTTTTAGATTTGCGTTGGTCATTCTACCTTAGTTACTACCAATGTAGGGATACCTTGAAGGCGGGAGGTTAGGCGGCGGCAGCGAGGGATAGCCATCTCATTTTGTGATTGTACTAAAACTGAGGTGTGTGCTTTTGATTGCGCCGATAGAAACGATACGGAGACAGACATCCCGAAACGATATGGAGACAGACATCCCTGTTTGCGCAAATAAGAAATACAATTATTTAAACAGTGACAGATATAACTACTTTCCCCCGTTTCCTCTTAGAACCAAGTCCTAGATTCATGCTACAGCTTTCCCACGTTCTTCCCTGTTTGAACCAATGCTTTGAGTCGACTGTATGAACTAGCTTTACTTCTAATAATAGTAGAAGTCTAGGTGGCTTTGGAGCAGTGACGGAAGTAGAAAAGGATCCACACGAAGGGAGTGGGGCGATGAGAGCAAGGCAGGTTTTGAAGGAATATATACCTGAGGGTCATCGGCATGTGGCAAAGACGGCGTCGGGAGGCCGCATCTTGGCCACAATACCGCAGGGTGGAAGAAGGGGTCGGAGGCCCTCCCGAGCCGGCACTCTCTCGGAGAGAATGACACGGCCGCCGATCAGGATGCGCGGGCAGTTGTTGGTCTCCTCCCTCGCCGCCGGCGACAGCGTGACCGATGCACCTACACCCCTGCCCCGATCGAGGTTGTCCGGCCGGATTTGTGACCAGCCATGAGCTGAGAGAGAGTGTGGCCACCTATGTGTTGCTTAGATCTGGAGAGTATGAGAGAGTGAACGAGAGGAACCCTAGTAAAGCAAGTGCTAAGGCTCCTGCTTTTATATATAGTGGAGTGATTTTGTTGTACCAGCTTCAAAAAATGCGCTCCTCGTGTACCCATGAAAGTGGGTGTGAGAGAACTAGTGCGTGCGTGCACCGCTTCTCTTCATGAGAGTACAATATACTATGCCCAAAGAACGTTACGCCGCAAGAGTAATAGTATAAGTGTGTGACGTGTGAGCTAAAATAAAATGTGCGCCTTTTGTTTTTTAGAAGTTACGAGGGTAGGGTGTGCGAGCACATATGTGTGTGACGTCTACTGCGAGATAGGCGGTGGAGTGCGACGTCTTGAGTCTGCGAGAGCACTCGGGAGAGTCATGACTCGTGAGGGTGCGTGTGCGTGTGAGAGAGAGAGGGGGCACGTATCAATGCAATGCATGTGTCCGTAAATCATTATCCGACAAACGTTCGCCACAAGCCTTTTCCCGACGAACGCCGTAAGAACCGTTAGATCGGCATCCGACAGTGTCAGTTTTGCCATGTCATTTAATAGAACAGCCACTCCTCCTACACACAAATCTTCCACGTGAGTGTTAGCAACTGCCGTATGCTCCCTTCGTTCCAAAATGCAGTGCATATAGCTTTATTGAAAATTCGAACCTCGGAAACTTTTACCGAGTTTTCGTGTACCAAATTGCACATGTAGAATACCATGTATATATCATATCATTCATCTTCGATAGGTAACTATAAAGTTGAGTGAGGAGTCTACAAAGAAAGACCGTCGTATCACCCACAGCAATTTCAAGCATCCTTTAGTGTCGAGGAATATCATAGGAACTCTATATGATATGATTTTTATAGGATTTTTTCCTTTAGAGCCAATTGGTTCATAGGAATAGATTCATATACTCCACATTTCAAAGGAAATAAACATGATAGCATTTCTATAGCTTTAGAGCCACTTGGTTCATATGAATGGATTCCTATACTCCCTTAATTTCAAAGGAAAATAAACATTAGCGTATATTCAATAGAAAAGTTCCTATGATATGAACCAAATTACATCTCTTTTCTAATCCCTCCTCATAGGAATTGAGATACATGTCATCTCTAGATTCAATAGAAAAGTTCCTATGATGTGAACCAAATGACATCTCTTTTCCAATCCCGACTCATAGGAATTGAGATGCTCCATGTCATCTCTTTCCCTACAACTTCCATGTATACATCTTCTATTCCTAAATAGATAGTACAACCCACTAGTAGCTTTTTTCCAAAACATGCAACTATGGCACAAGAACTATATAGTGTGCCAATAACTTTGAAAGATGGTCGCTGGATGAAGCTAACCCGACAAAGGTCAGAGATAGGCAAATCCGAGCACTCTTGGCCGTTGGATATCATCAACATTCCACCAGATCTGCCACATGTACAATTTAGAAGACTCCATGGTTGAACTTAAGCATAATGCACAAACCTCAAAACACAAGCACTTCTCCTTTGTTCTAGAATCTTCCGTATCATAATTGATTATTTTTTTCTAAATGAATTTCCATTATTTGTTTTTTACTTTATGATTTACTCCCTCCGTTCCAAAATAGATGACCCAACTTTGCACTAACTTTGTACAAAGTTGAGTCATATATTTTGGAACGGAGGGAGTACAATGCACAACCCCATGAATCTTAACATTTTTATAAAACTAATAGAATTTGAATGAGATGAACTATAAGAACTAAACGAACATCTACATCATGCATATATGACTCAAAGCTTTACATGATATAGTGTGTATTTATTCATAATTTGGTTTCGAAATCTCGTGCGTTCAATACATGTGTACCTTACTAGTTTTGAGTAGAGTAGCAAATTTCACACGGCCCCGGGTATATCAAAATGCAGGGCCCATGCATCATTGCCTTTCGGTCGAACCTACGTCCACAATTTTTTGTACGTACCATATCTCCACTGGTCCCCGAACCCAAAATGTTGCCTCGTTCCCGTAAAACCAAGCGGCCCACACATATTTAAGGCGTCGACTCGAACCCGTTTACTACGACGTGGGTCCGCCGCACTCATCATCGGTTTTCTTCAAGAGGACGAGGGAGAAGCCGATTTGTAGTGGAGGCGCTTTCAAAAAAAAGGATCTGTAGTGGAGACCCCTACCGTAGGGTGCCCTAGGTAGCTGCTGCACGCATCATTGTTTTCTCTTTTCTTTATGCTCTTGCGCCCTACAGTGAAATGATGGTTGCTTTGTCCGTCCAGCTTAATGAGGGAAAGATGGGGCTTTGTGATTTGACCCCTCATCACTCATTTTCTACTACTGCGGCGCTACGACCGGGGTGCCTCCAATTCCAACCGATGCTCCGAACTGTAATTTGGTGCATCGCACGTGGAACAAGACGGTGGATGAGCCACATGTCGGCCAAAGGGGTCCTGTTAAGTGTGTCGCCATTTCGGTGTGCGGATCGACCACACTTGAGTTGCTACGCCAACACGGCAGAGCAGCCTACCACTTGGTTTTTATCCTTGGTGAATCCCGACTATATTGACCTAAAAGATACGTCTTTGAACTACCCTCTCCGTCTCGGTTTTTTTATTTTTAGGCGTCTCGGTTTATAGGGCCTGCACGTAGTTCTAGGTCATCCATTTCACTAACTAAATATGAGTTACTATGTCACAAAAAGTATATCATTGGATTCTTAAGCGGATGTAGTTGTATTTAAAAGTCGAGGGTGGGGCTTTTCCTACGCGGTAGGCGGGGCAGTTCCGCCTAGTCGGTTCGACAGAGACGCGAGAAGATGAGGGAGTAGGCTGCTGCAAACGTAGGGCTGTGTGATTTGACAGCGAGTTACTGTTGGATAGGTGGGGCCCCGTGATTTGACTTGCCATTATCATTTTAACTGCGGCGCTATGACCGGCGTGAGTCTCCCAGATTCCTGACCACCTCCATACAGGTGCCTCTCCCAATGCTCCACCATGTAGTAGAGGCTGGCTCTTGCATGAGAGCCCACTTCTCCACTTTTTCCTTGACTCTCTTTCCTCCACATATGCAAAAATGCCATGTAAAGCGCACTATTGTACTTACTTTTACTTGCTCCTACAGGTGCTTAAGCTTGCCACATAGGCATAAAGTCTGATGTGGCAAGTTAGTCAAGAAGAGAGAGACGAGTTTGGTGACCCAAGGAAGAAACGGTGCTAAGCGCGTGTACCTAGGTGAAAAGACAATTTTGAGTCTATAGCTAATTAAATGAAGCAAACTTAGCAACACCATTTCATTGGAAGAGGTCACTCCTTGGCAAATGCAATAAATACTAGTAATCCCTGTGTCCCATAATATAAGAACGTTTTTGGCACTACACTATTGTCAAAAACATTCTTATATTATGGGACGGAGGGAGTACGAAGAAAGATATAGAGAGGAGTAAAAAAGTACACTTATAGCCAACCTTGTTGTAGTATGAGTGACTAAGTGATGACTATGTATGACATGCCAACATCAGATAGCCTAACGCACCATGTTAAATCTCCAAGGGCGCGACCATGGCGACGCTGACGGTCATGGTAAGCGCGACCATGATACGGACTCTTTGGCAGCCCTTGGATCTGAGATCAAGCGATTAGCATGCTAAGTTGCTGAGAATTTGCAGAATAACCCTCCAAGATAGGATATTCACCCATAGGTCTAGAATCACGCCATGCAACCGTTCGATCTCAGATCCAAGGGCTCTCGGAAGCCCGTATCATAGGAGAATGGAAAGCCACTACCCTGTCGTTCGCACGGTGGCAGTTCGCTCCTACTCGTCCCCGCACGTCCTTCAATACTACGGCGGTTCGCTCCTAGTCGTCCCGTCCATTCACATTACGGCAGTTCCACTAATCCTAACCCTCCTCCCAAATCCATGGCATCCCAAATCTCCACGATCGGCGGTGAGTACAAGGTTAGAACCATCACCGGCGATGAGTTCGACGTCATCTACACCCGTTCTTCCACGACGGTGAAAGGATGCCTTTCTCGCTTCAGACGCATGTTCGAAAACTCAGATGATGAGTGGGTCACTGGGCTAGATGTTGAGTACACCACAGTCCTGGGACGAGAGAAGGATCTAAAGGACGAAGAGAGGAAGAAGCCCGCCGTGATCCAGGTTTGCGTACATAACGTTTGCTTGGTTTACCACACATGCCATGCCGATGTTGAGTGCTAGGATTTTAAGAACTTCCACAAGGACAAAACAGTGAAATTCGTTACTGTCGACTTTAAGAACGACGAAGAAGTCCTGGGTCGGATCGGCCTCGTTGTAGGCAACCCCTTCGACCTCCAGAAGAATCGGCTCGTGCCCTCTCGCCAGCCGTCAGTGCTGACCCTGGCAGGAGCCATGGTTCATCCTTCATACCGTAAACTGGAGAAACCTCATTACATGTTTCATCGTCATGCATGGCAGCGGAATGTACTAGATATAGACCACATCCACTATGCTGCAATGGATGGCTACCTTTGTTTGAATATCTACAAGGGTTGGATGAAGAGCAACAGCCAAGTGTGCGGTTCAAGCAAAGAAGTATCGACCAAGAGGAATAGGGACAAGGACGAAGTCGAGGACGTGGACGAGGACTCCGAGTAAGGTGGCAGTGTCGTTGCTCATGGTGGTTCTAAACTTCTAATGTAGTGTCTACCGGATTAGTTGCATAGTTTAATTTCAGGCGTGCTTAGTTTAATTTGAGGGGTGTGTTGTGCTGAGCCCCCAACAAAACTATGGTATGTTTCTTCTTGTTACTTTAACTCTTCAGTATGTACATACTACTAGTATTTCTTTAATAGAATTTAGCACCACAATTAAGCTCGTACTAGCTTTTTTAATAGTACTATATGCATAATTTGGCGATGAGCGCTCTCTATATGTACCACCTTTTCTTTAATTTCAAATTTTGCTCCATGGCGCAATCCATCGATAGTACTATTGTACAAAAGTATACATTTTTAAAAGTTTAGAGTACTGTTCATCACATATATAGCAAGTTAAATTCTCAACCTAGAACGACGTGCATGCCATGTAGTAAACCGATACAGAGGAAGTATAGTAAAAATGAGGTGATTTTACCGAGCGATCGGCGGGGGAGCATGGCATATCATGCGGTCCCACGTGTCATGATGTACCAAGGCGATGCACGTGTCCCTCTTGAGGCAGAAGCAATACTAGTATGTGGTTTGAGATGATGGCGAACTGAAGTGTGAAATAATGGTTGCTTCGTCCGTCTGGGAAGGTGCGGCATTGTGATTTGATGTCTCATTGCTCATTACTACTCTTGGGCGATGCAGTGGGGTCGTCCCCCTGTTGTTCTGCACTGTTATTTGGTGCTTGACACATCGACCGGTTGCTATATGTCCCACATGTCGTGACGAAATGTGAAATTCTGAAAGGGGCGTCGGAGGAGTATACTACAGAATTCATGAAAGGGAGCGTCGACGGAGGAGTATACTACAGAATTCATGAAAGTGAGCGACTTAGTTTTGAAAAAAAATCTGTTTTTACGGAATACGTACCCACTAGGGTTTATAGGGCTCATCTAAAAAACATTCGTTTTTCCGTTTGATAAGTCTCAATTCTACTATACTAGTAGTAGTACCATTACATGTTGGATTTCGAGGTGCGTTAGATCAACCGATGCAAGCAGTGTCAAGAGGAAACTAACCAATGCATGTACAAGTTCATGGAAATTTAGTGGTCATTCATGCATTCGTTCTAATTAATGCCTCGGTAAACATAACTTCTTGAGAAAAACGAGCGTACTAATTACTTGTGCAAACTACGAAATTAATTCGACCACTCACCGTCTATCTTGGTTGGAGAGATTTTGAAATTGAGCCATAAACTGGACATGAGGGAGTAGTAACTTTTGTCTCGATTACTATTTGTGGCCTTGTATAGATGCAAAATGTATTTTTTTATAGTGGCCTTGTATAAGTAAATGGACGGAGTACTAACCAAATTACTCCCTCCATTCCCAAATATTTGTCTTTCTAGACATTTCAAATGGTTACAACGTACGGATGTATGTAGACATATTTTTAAGTGTAGATTCACTCATTTTGCTTTGTATGTAGTCACTTGTTGAAATCCCTAGAAAGACAAATATTTAGGAACGGAGGGAGTACGTAGTAGGGACGAGGAGTAAACGGAGGGAGTAGTAAAATTTTCTCCTCGTGCTGCGAGCCACCGCGTGCGTGGGCGAGGGAGCGGGCGTAAAGGCGTATAGTAGTAGTAGTAGTAGTAGTAGTAGTAGTAGTAGTAGTAGTAGTAGTAGTAGTAGTAGTAGTAGTAGTAGTACTACTACTACTACTACTACTACTCGTAAGCAAGCTTCACCTCATCCTGTGAGCCACCACGCCCGTGGGCGGGGGAGATGGCGTACTAAGCAAGCTTCTCCTCGATTCATGCGAGTTCTGGGACACATCAAAAGTACTCCGATGTATAGAGCCTTGCCTCTAAGGTAGGCCCCACATGGTTTGCCTCTTTTTAATTTAACATAACGTCAAGTCGCAATTTGTTTGTTCACCCTTGGTAGATCGTCCCTCCACCAAGTGGACAACCAAGACATCGTGCCAAATTACCACGTGGGCTGCCTTTTTAAATCTGAAATGAGCTCCACCGTGTACCAGCGGGTGTGGTTGGGAAAGAGGCAGGGAGTACATGCGTCGTGCGTGCACCTCTTCTCTTCGTGCACGTCCCCCACCTACGTGGGTGTGTGTGAGAGAGATACAAACCCTAGACATAACGCCGTCCATCCCCATGCCTCCGCCTAGTCCGACCACCAGTCACCACCACGCCCCTCTCCTCCTCCCCTTATCTCTCATCTTTCTCCCTCCATTTTTATATACAAGGGGCCACTATCAAAATTACAATTTGCAGATTTACAAGGCCACTAACACTAATCGATGCAATATTAATGGTGTTTGCCTCGTGGTACTAGCAAAGGAGGACATTAATTATCCCTTGCATGCATGCGGGAGTTTGTAAAAAAATGCATCTTGATGCCGTGCAATGCACGGGCATCTTGCTAGTCCATGAAAACAACACATGGCAAAATTCCACGACGAACGAGGGATTTGATTCTGTTGGGAGGGGCTGTTTGGATCTTGCCCGGGGTAGCCAAAATATTGGCGACTACTTCGCCATGGCCGGCACCGGCTCGAGTTCATCCTAACATTCCCCTCTTCTGTGGAGCCCATGCGGGGTCGACGAAGGTCCTCGCAACAAAAGGATCCGGCAAGACACCTGCTGTGTACGCCGGCATCGCCTCCGCGGTGGCCTTCATGGGACCCAAGCGGCGGCGGCCTCCCGTGTTCTACTTCTCCTCGATGATGGCGGCGGACGTGGAGGCGCCGGCCACCGACTCGTCGCTCTCCACGCACCTGGCTTCTGTCGCTGCTTGCATGGCGCGGCCGCCGGCATGGGAGTCTCGGCCACAGAAACGGGAGACGCGGTACGAGGCGGCGGCATGGATGGCAGCAACGACACCCGTGGGCCGCTCCTCGTCGAGCTAGCCTGGAGTGGTGAGTTGCTGAACCGCGCGCCGGCTTGGGATGGCAACTGGCTCCGTCGGGCGAGGGGAGGGAGGTGGATCAGCGAGCTGGATAGCTCGTATCCGGCGGGCTACCCAGCCGGCTTGGATGCGGAATAACTACTCTTCGTAAGCCATTGTAAGAGTGGACAAAATGGTGGAGGAGATAGGGGAGCGACGGAGGTGTGCGATTCTTGGCCGGCGTTTGGCCTCGTTTAAATAGGAGATTAAATAGACGGTGGACGGGAGGAGCTCGTCCGGTGTTGCGTTTAATGCCGGCCCGGTCATGAACGGACGTGTGTCCAGAGTGGGTTTCTCGGCTTCCACACGGGCGGGTTGCATGGAGGCGTTTGAATGCGGCACGGAGGTGTGTTCAGCCGGGAGTGCCGCGAGTGGCGCCCTCGACTCTGACCTAGGACACCGCACCGTTCTTCCACTGAGATGTAGGCTCTTTGGGTGCATGGCCTGCATGTCAGTGACCCAACGCAGGCAGCGCACAGCAGAGGAACCTTTGGTGGGCCAGGGCGGTCAGAAGCGGGCATTTCATAAACCGATGATTGTTCATTGAGTGTGACGTCATCTTTTTCATGTAGATAAGCCTACTATGTTGATAGCCCGTTCGATACGTTTTGATTTATAAAGACCGCTGCAAACATCAATGTTCTGCTTATCACAGATAAGATTGATTGATACATGTAACAATCCATGTCCTTAACAAAGGGGAACTGGATCCTCTAACATACACAAGGGATGTTAGAGAAGCTACAATACTCTAACTTCCCTTCTGTTAATCCATACAATTAAGGCTAAAATAACATAAATTAATTTTAAAATTACAGATCTAGTATGCACATTCATAGTAACTAGATGATACCCCGCGCGTTGCTGCGGGAATTGCTTGCAAATGTTTTGATGAGATTTTGCTATATGAACATGAATAGGAAATGAGCATATGTATGTAAAAGAACATAGGTAAGTGCAAAATAGTTTAGAACATCACTTGGTACCATAAGTCATCCGCATTTTGATCACCAAGAATAAAAAACTACTATACATGTATGCTCAAAATGAATTGGTGATAGCATCATAAAGTTGCCCAGCTTGTCCGTTGCACTGATAAACTTTAGTTTGCCATTTCTTAAGCTTGGAAATGTTCGAAGACAGTAGTACCAAGAACCTGTTGTAAGCATAACATTCAGAGTTTCAGACTGCATGTAATTGTAAACAAAAAATATAGTAGAAGAGAACCTCAAAATTAATACAATACTAAATTATCCTGCAACGTTGGCCATAACAAATCGTGCATATATTCTATTCAATCATATAGACTGTAAAGAAGAATAGACCTCTGAGAGGATGAATGTAGAGAGACACTTGCCTCCTTCCTTGCCGTAGCTGACATGCCATCCTTGGACCCTGGTACAGGACTAACAGAGCAACTCAGCTTCTGATGTGCGTGCAACCTGAAGCTCGGGCGGCAGGGCAAAGAAGCCATCCAAAATGTGAGAGGCCATGCCCGCCGGCGACCAAATACAATTCAAGGCTGCATGAATTCTCCTAAGAATTGGATCTGATTCCTTACATCATCACCATCAGCCTCATTGACGTGAGCCTTAGCACCTCGAGTGTCCTTGCAGAAGTGACAGTAGAACATGAATACGACCATGGACCTGATCCTTCCCGAGGTCATCCTGCTGGATCCCGCACGAACTAGGGCAACAACTGGGATGGCCACGTCTGCCGCGTTCTCTGCGTATCTTTGGATGTCGCATTTAACCGGTGCAGAGACAGGGATGGCAACGCCTGCCGCGTTCGATGCCGCCGCCGCGAGGATGACACAGGGCCTAGGAAAGGCATGAGGGAGCAGCTGCTGGATCCCGCACGAACTGGAGCTGCGACGGGGATGCCCGCTGTAACGCCCCAGATCCGATGCGCCAGGTGTCTTCCAGTTATTCGTCGTTGTTGCCATGCCATTTGCTTGCGTGTTGCATTTTGCCATGTCATCATCTGCATTTCATCTGCATGTTTTTCAAAACTTGCATCCCGTCCTTTCCCCGTTGTCCGTTTCGCAATGCAACACTCACGCACGCGCCCGTTGCCCCTCTCAGACCTTGTTTCGTGACCGGGAGAAAAACGTTCTCGGAATGGGTCGAGATTTGCCGAGTGTCCTTGGTATAGCACCGACAGACCGCCCGTCAAATTTCGTTCCATTTGGAGGTCGTTTGATGCCCCAACGGTTAACCGCGTAGCCCGAAACCCCTTCGTTTGTGCAGCCCGACACCCCTCCAAATCAGCCCACTAACCCAGCAAAACCCCCTCCATGCTATCGGTCGTTCGATCACGATCGTGTGGGCGAAAACCGCACTCCATTTGGAGTCTCCTAGCTCCCTCTACCTATAAATAGACCTCCCCCTCTGAAATTTCGGGTCAAAACCCTAGCAGTCTACCTCCTCGCGCCGCCGGACACGTGCGTCCGCGCCCAGACATGTCCAGCCGCCCCATCGAATCCGCCGCCCGCCACGCGTGGCCGCCGCCACCTCCCACAGCGCCGGCCCGCCCGAGGCCAATCACGGCCCCGAGCCAGCGCCCGCCCGTCTCCGCCCGCGACGCCTCCCGCCATCGCCGGCTGCCGCTCCACCCCGGCCGTCCTCCGCCACCGACCTCGCCGGCTTCGCCTCCCCCACCGCTATCCGCCGTGCCCCGGGCGCCCCGCCGTCGTTCCTCGCGCCCCGCGCCTATTGCAAATATGCCCTAGAGGCAATAATAAAAGTATTATTATTATATTTCCTTGTTCATGATAATTGTCTTTTATTCATACTATAATTGTATTATCCGAAAATCGTAATACACGTGTGAATACATAGACCACAATATGTCCCTAGTGAGCCTCTAGTTGACTAGCTCGTTGATCAACTGATAGTCATGGTTTCCTGACTATGGACATTGGATGTCGTTGATAACGGGATCACATCATTAGGATAATGATGTGATGGACAAGACAATCCTAAGCATAGCACAAGATCGTGTAGTTCGTTTTGCTAGAGCTTTTCCAATGTCAAGTATCTTTTCCTTTGACCATGAGATCGTGTAACTCCCGGATCTGATGAAGAGTGCTTTGGGTGTACCAAAGCGTCACAACGTAACTGGGTGACTATAAAGGTGCACTACAGGTATCTCCGAAAGTATCTGTTGGGTTGACACGGATCGAGAATGGGATTTGTCACTCCGTATGATGGAGAGGTATCTCTGGGCCCACTCGGTATTGCATCATCATAATGAGCTCAAAGTGACCAAGTGTCTGGTCACGGGATCATGCATTACTGTACGAGTAAAGTGACTTGCCGATAACGAGATTGAACGAGGTATTGGGATACCGACGATCGAATCTCGGGCAAGTAAAATACCGATTTACAAAGGGAATAGTATACGGTGTTGATTGAATCCTCGACATCGTGGTTCATCCGATGATATCATCGAGGAGCATGTGGGAGCCAACATGGGTATCCAGATACCGCTGTTGGTTATTGCCCGAGAGCCATCTCGGTCATGTCTGCATGTCTCCCGAACCCGTAGGGTCTACACACTTAAAGTTCGGTGGCGCTAGGGTTGTATGAATATGAGTATGCAGCAAACTGAATGTTGTTCGGAGTCCCAGATGAGATCCCGGACGTCACGAGGAGTTCCGGAATGGTCCGGAGGTAAAGATTTATATGTGGGAAGTCTTATTTTGGTCGCCGGAAAAGTTTCGCACTTTATCGGTATTGTACCGGAGTGCCGAAAGGGGTCCGGGGTCCACCGGGGTCCACCTGCCTGGGGCCACATGGGCTGTAGGGGTGCACCTTGGCCTATATGGGCCAAGGGCACCAGCCCCAAGAGGCCCATCTTGCAAGGAGACTTGGGGAGGAGAGTCCTAAAGGGGAAGGCACCTCCGAGGTGCCTTGGGAGGATGGACTCCTCCCCTTGGCCGCACCCCTTCCTTGGAGGAAGGCGCAAGGCTGCGCCCTCCCCTTTCTCTTGCACCTATATAAAGGGAGGGAGGGAGGGTGGCCGGACCACAAAGCCTGGCGCCTCCCTCCTCCTGCAACACCTCCTCCTCCTCCGTGGTTGCTTAGCGAAGCCTGCCGAGTTCTGCTGCATCCACCACCACGCCCGTCGTGCTGCTGGATCATCATCAACCTCTCCTTCCCCTTGCTGGATCAAGAAGGAGGAGACGTCATCCGCTCGTGCGTGTGTTGAACGCGGAGATGCTGTCCGTTCAGCACTAGGTCATCGGTGATCTGAATCACGGCGAGTACGACTCCATCATCCCCGTTCCATTGAACGCTTCCGCACGCGATCTACAAGTGGTATGTAGATGCAATCACTCTCCCATGACTCGTTTCTTAGATGAACTCATAGATGGATCTTGGTGAAACCGTAGAAAAATTTTTAATTTTCTGCAACGTTACCCAACTGTGGCATCATGAGCTAGGTCTATGCGTAGTTCTCTATTGCACGAGTAGAACACAATTTTGTTGTGGGCGTAGATCTTGTCAACTTGCTTGCCGCTACTAGTCTTATCTTGCTTCAGCGGTATTGTGGGATGAAGCGCCCGGACCAACCTTACACGACGCTTACGTGAGACCGGTTCCACCGACTAACATGCACTAGTTGCATAAGGTGGCTGGCGGGTGTCTGTCTCTCCCACTTTAGTTGGAGCGGATTCGATGAAAAGGGTCCTTATGAAGGGTAAATAGAAGTTGACAAAATCACGTTGTGGTTATTCGTAGGTAATAAAACGTTCTTGCTAGAACCCAATTGCAGCCACGTAAAAGATGCAACAACAATTAGAGGACGTCTAACTTGTTTTTGCAGCAATTGTTTTGTGATATGATATGGCCAAAGTTGTGATGAATGATGAATGATATATGTGATGTATGAGATCATGTTCTTGTAATAGGAATCACGACTTGCATGTCGATGAGTATGACAACCTGCAGGAGCCATAGGAGTTGTCTTTATTTTTGTATGACCTGCGTGTCATTGAAGAACGCCATGTAAATTACTTTACTTTATTGCTAAACGTTAGCCATAGAAGTAGAAGTAGTCGTTGGTAGCGACAACTTCATGAAGACACGATGATGGAGATCATGATGATGGAGATCATGGTGTCATGCCGGTGACAGGATGATCATGGATCCCCGAAGATGGAGATCAAAGGAGCTATGTGATATTGGCCATATCATGTCACTACTATATATAATTGCATGTGATGTTTATTATGTTTATGCATCTTGTTTACTTAGAACGACGGTAGTAAATAAGATGATCCCTCATAACAATTTCAAGAAAGTGTTCTCCCTAACTGTGCACCGTTGCTAAAGTTAAATGCTTGAAGCACCACGTGAGGATCGGGTGTGATAGATCCTTACGTTCACATACAACGGGTGTAAGACAGTTTTACACATGCAATACACTTAGGTTAACTTGACGAGCCTAGCATGTACAGACATGGCCTCGGAACACAAGAGACGAAAGGTAGAACATGAGTCGTATGGAAGATGCGATCAACATGGAGATGTTCACCGACAATGACTAGTCCGTCTCACGTGATGATCGGACACAGCCTAGTCGACTCGGATCATGTATCACTTAGATGACTAGAGGGATGTCAAATCTGAGTGGGAGTTCATTAAATAATTTGATTAGATGAACTTTATTATCATGAACAATAGTCTAAAATCTTTGCAAAATGTCTTGTAGATCAAATGGCCAACGCTCATGTCACCATGAACTTCAACGCGTTCCTAGAGAAAACCAAGCTGAAAGATGATGGCAGCAACTATTCGGATTGGGTCCGAACACGAGGATTATCCTCATAGCTGCCAGAAACAATATGTCCTAGAAGCACCGCTAGGTGAAGCACCCATCGAGAGAACCAAGGCGTTATGAGCGCTTGGCGGTCTAAATCTTGATGATTACTCCCTTGTTCGGTGCGGCATGATTTACAACTTAGAACCGGGCTCCAAAAGCGTTTTGAGCGACACGGAGCATATGAGATGTTCGAGGAGCTGAAACTAGTTTTCAAGCTCGTGCGGGTCGAGAGATATGAAGTCTCCGACAAGTTCTATAGTTGTAAGATGGAGGAAAATAGTTCTGCCGGTGAGCACATACTCAAAATGTCTGGTTGCACAACCGCTTTGTCCCGTTGGACATTAACCTCCCGGACGAGGCGGTCATTGACAGAATCCTTGATCGCTCCCACCAAGCTACAAGAGCTTTGTGATGAACTACAATATGCAGGGATGGTGAAAACTATTCTGAAGTATTTTCAATGCTTAAGTCAGCAGAGGTAGAAATCAAGAAGGAGCATCAAGTGTTGATGGTCAATAAAACCACTAAGTTCAAGAAGGGCAAGGGAAAGAAGAACTTCAAGAAGGACGGCAAGGATGTTGCCGCCCGATAAGCCAGTTCTTGAGGAAGAAGTCAAAGAATGGACCCAAGCACGAGATCCAGTGCTTTTATTGCAAAGGGAAGGGTCATCGGAAGCGGAACTGCCCCAAATACTTAGCGCATAAGAAGGCCGGCAACACTAAAGGTATATTTGATATACATGTAATTGATGTGTACCTTACCAAGACTGTAGTAACTCACAGGTATTTGATACCGGTGCCGTTGCGCAGATATGTAACTCACAGCAGGCCCTGCAAAATCAACGGAGACTGGCGGAGGTCGAGGTGACGGTGCGCGTCGGGAATGGTTCACAGGTCGATGTGATCGCTGCCGGCACGCTACCTCTACATTTACCTACTGGATTAGTTTTAAACCTCAATAATTGTTATTTAGTGCCAAGTTTGAGCATGAACATTGTATCGGGATCTCGTTTAATACGAGATGGCTACTCATTTAAATCCGAGAATAATGGTTGTTCTATTTATATGAGAGAAATGTTTTATGGTCATGCTCCGATGGTCAATGGTTTATTCTTAATGAATCTCGAGCGTAATGTTACACATGTTCATAGTGTGAATACCAAAAGATGTAAAGTTGATAAAGATAGTCCCACATACTTG
The DNA here is from genome assembly GCA_021605145.1 of Aegilops bicornis. NCBI lineage: Eukaryota > Viridiplantae > Streptophyta > Magnoliopsida > Poales > Poaceae > Aegilops > Aegilops bicornis. Next base: position 511,036,785 of record CM038671.1, read on the forward strand.
TGGCATCGCCGCCTATGGTCACATTGGTGTCAAGCGCATGAAGAAGCTCCATGCTGATGGACTTTTAGAGTCTCTCGATTATGAATCATTTGACACATGCGAACCATGCCTCATGGGCAAGATGACCAAGACTCCGTTCTCCGGAACAATGGAGCGAGCAACCAACTTATTGGAAATCATACATACGGATGTGTGCGGTCCAATGAGTGTTGAGGCTCGCGGAGGATATCGTTATGTTCTCACTCTCACTGATGACTTGAGTAGATATGGGTATGTCTACTTGATGAAACACAAGTCTGAGACCTTTGAAAAGTTCAAGGAATTTCAGAATGAAGTAGAGAATCAACGTGACCGAAAGATAAAATTCTTGCGATCAGATCGTGGAGGAGAATATTTAAGTCACGAATTTGGTACACACTTAAGGAAATGTGGAATCATTTCACAACTCACGCCGCCTGGAACACCTCGGTAATAGAACGGTGTGTCCGAACGTCGTAATCGCACTCTATTGGATATGGTGCGATCTATGATGTCTCTTACTGATTTACCGCTATCATTTTGGGGATACGCTCTAGAGACAGCTACATTCACTTTTAAATAGGGCACCATCTAAATCCGTTGAGACGACACCGTATGAATTATGGTTTGGGAAGAAACCTAAGCTGTCGTTTCTAAAAGTTTGGGGATGCGATGCTTATGTCAAGAAACTTCAACCTGAAAAGCTCGAACCCAAGTCGGAAAATGCGTCTTCATAGGATACCCTAAGGAAACCATTGGGTATACCTTGTACCTTAGATCCGAAGGCAAGATCTTTGTTGCCAAGAACGGATCCTTTACGGAAAAAGAGTTTCTCTCGAAAGGAGTAAGTGGGAGGAAAGTAGAACTCGATGAAGTATTACCTCTTGAACCGGAAAGTAGTGCAGCTCGGAAAATGTTCTGTGGTGCCTACACCTAGTGGAGAGGAAATTAATGATGATGATCAAGGTACTTCGGATCAAGTTGTTACTCTTGAACTTCAGAGGGTCCACAAGGACACGTTCCACACCGGCATGGTATGGCAACCCTGTCACGGAAATCATGTTGTTAGACAACGGTGAACCTTCGAACTATGAAGAAGCGATGGCGGGCCCGGATTCCAACAAATGGCTTGAAGCCATGCAATCCGAGATAGGATCCATGTATGAAAACAAAGTATGGACTTTGGACAGACTTGCCCGATGATCGGCGACGATAGAAAACAAATGGATCTTTAAGAAGAAGACGGACGCGGATGGTAATGTTACCATCTATAAAGCTCGACTTGTCGCTAAGGGTTATCGACAAGTTCAAGGCATTGACTACGATGAGACTTTCTCTCCCATAGCGAAGCTTAAGTCCGTCCGAATCATGTTAGCAATTGCCGCATACTATGATTATGAGATATGGCAGATGGACGTCAAAACGGCATTCCTTAACGGTTACCTTAAGGAAGAGTTGTATATGATGCAGCCGGAAGGTTTTGTCGATCCTAAGAATGCTAACAAGGTATGCAAGCTCCAGCGATCCATTTATGGGCTGGTGCAAGCATCTCGGAGTTGGAACATTCGCTTTGATGAGATGATCAAAGCGTTTGGGTTTATGCAGACATATGGATAAGCCTGCGTTTACAAGAAAGTGAGTGGGAGCTCTGTAGCATTTCTCATATTATATGTAGATGACATACTTTTGATGCGAAATGATATAGAACTCTTGGACATCATTAAGGCCTACTTGAATAAGAGTTTTTCAATGAAGGACCTTGGAGAAGCTGCTTACGTATTAGGCATCAAAATCTATAGGGATAGATCGAGACGACTCATAGGTCTTTCACAAAGCACATACCTTGATAAGATTTTGAAGAAGTTCAAAATGGATCAGTCCAGGAAAGGGTTCTTGCCTGTTTTGCAAGGTGTGAAATTGAGCTCGGCTCAATGCCGGACCACGGCAAAAGATAAAGAAGAGATGAGTGTCATCCCCTATGCCTCAGCCATAAGATCTATTATGTATGCCATGCTGTGTACCAGACCTGATGTAAACCTTGCCGTAAGTTTTGTAGGAAGGTACCAAAGTAATCCCGGCAAGGAACACTGGACAGCGGTCAAGAATATCCTGAAGTACCTGAAAAGGACAAAGGACATGTTTCTCGTTTATGGAGGTGACGAAGAGCTCGTCATAAAGGGTTACGTCGATGCTAGCTTCGACACAGATCTGGATGACTCAAAGTCACAAACCGGATACGTGTATATGTTAAATGGTGGAGCAGTAAGCTGGTGCAGCTGCAAGCAGAGCGTCGTGGCGGGATCTACATGTGAAGCGGAGTACATGGCAGCCTCGGAGGAAGCACATGAAGCAATTTGGGTGAAGGAGTTCATCACCGACCTAGGAGTCATACCCAATGCGTCGGAGCAAATCAAACTCTTCTGTGACAACACTGGAGCTATTGCACTTGCCAAGGAGCCCAGGTTTCACAAGAAGACCGAGCACATCAAGCGTCGCTTCAACTCCATTCGTGAAAATGTTCAAGATGGGGACATAGAAATTTGCAAAGTGCATACGGATCTAAATGTCGCAGATCCGTTGACTAAACCTCTTCCATGAGCAAAACATGATCAACACCGTAACTCTATGGGTGTTCGATTCATCACAATGTAACTAGATTATTGACTCTAGTGCAAGTGGGAGACTGTTGGAAATATGCCCTAGAGGCAATAATAAAAGTATTATTATTATATTTCCTTGTTCATGATAATTGTCTTTTATTCATGCTATAATTGTATTATCCGAAAATCATAATACACGTGTGAATACATAGACCACAATATGTCCCTAGTGAGCCTCTAGTTGACTAGCTCGTTGATCAACTGATAGTCATGGTTTCCGACTATGGACATTGGATGTCGTTGATAACGGGATCACATCATTAGGAGAATAATGTGATGGACAAGACCCAATCCTAAGCATAGCACAAGATCGTGTAGTTCGTTTTGCTAGAGCTTTTCCAATGTCAAGTATCTTTTCCATTGACCATGAGATCGTGTAACTCCCGGATACCGTAAGAGTGCTTTGGGTGTACCAAACGTCAAACCGTAACTGGGTGACTATAAAGGTGCACTACAGGTATCTCTGAAAGTATCCGTTGGGTTGACACGGATCGAGACTGGGATTTGTCACTCCGTATGACAGAGAGGTATCTCTGGGCCCACTCGGTAATGCATCATCATAATGAGCTCAAAGTGACCAAGTGTCTGGTCACGGGATCATGCATTATGATACGAGTAAAGTGATTTGCCGGTAACGAGATTGAACGAGGTATTGTGGGATACCGACGATCGAATCTCGGGCAAGTAAAATACCGATTGACAAAGGGAATAGTATACGGGGTTGATTGAATCCTCGACATCGTGGTTCATTCGATGATATCATCGAGGAGCATGTGGGAGCCAACATGGGTATCCAGATCCCGCTATTGGTTATTGCCCGAGAGCCGTCTCGGTCATGTCTGCATGTCTCCCGAACCCGTAGGGTCTACACACTTAAGGTTCGGTGACGCTAGGGTTGTATGAATATGAGTATGCAGCAAACCGAATGTTGTTCGAGTCCCGGATGAGATCCCGGACGTCACGAGGAGTTCGGAATGGTCCGGAGGTAAAGATTTATATATGGGAAGTCTTATTTTGGCCGTCGGAAAAGTTTCAGCACTTTATCGGTATTGTACCGAGAGTGCCGAAGGGGTCCGGGGTCCACCGGGGTCCACCTGCCCGGGGGCACATGGGCTGTAGGGGTGCACCTTGGCCTATATGGGCCAAGGGCACCAGCCACAAGAGGCCCATGCGCCAAGGAGACTTGGGAGGGAGAGTCCTAAGGGGAAGGCACCTTCGAGGTGCCTTGGGAGGATGGACTCCTCCCCCCCCCTTGGCCGCACCCCTTCCTTGGAGGAAGGGGCAAGGCTGCGCCCTCCCCCCTCTCTCTTGCACCTATATAAATGGAGGGGAGGGAGGGGTGGCCGGACCGTGAAAGCCTGGCGCCTCCCTCCTCCCTGCAACACCTCCTCCTCCTCCCGTAGTTGCTTAGCGAAGCCCTGCCGGAGTTCTGCTGCATCCACCACCACGCCGTCGTGCTGCTGGATCATCATCAACCTCTCCTTCCCAATTGCTGGATCAAGAAGGAGGAAAGCGTCATCCGCTCCGTCGTGTGTTGAACGCGGAAGTGTTGTCCGTTCAGCACTAGGTCATCGGTGATCTGAATCACGGCGAAAGTACGACTCCATCATCCCCTGCTCCATTGAACGCTTCCGCACGCGATCTACAAGTGGTATGTAGATGCAATCACTCTCCCATGACTCGTTGCTTAGATGAACTCATAGATGAATCTTGGTGAAACCGTAGGAAAATTTTTAATTTTCTGCAACGTTCCCCAACAGCGCCTCCTCTCGTCGCCGCCGGCTCGCCTCCGGCCAGATCCGGGCCGGCGTTGCCCGGATCCGGCTGTCCTGTGCCGCCCCGCCGTCGTCAAGCCTCGCCGCCGGCCTCCCCGCTCGCCGGAGCCCCGGCACCATCCTCCTTGTCGCCGGATCTGGGCGGGTGGATGAGATCCGCCCGTTCGCCGAACCAAACACGGCCTCCCCATCCCGGTTCCCTCCATCCCGGAACGCCTCCGTCTCGTTTCTCCGCGAGGTTAAATTTCACTAAGTCCCCAGATCTGCTATATATTTTGCACTTGTTCATCATGTCATATCTCCTTGCATACTGCTCCGTTTCATGCGCATGATATATCAAAATGTTCATTGTGAGGTGCTCTTCATTTTATTCGAGTTCGCCATGTTTGTTTGAGATCATCTTGATGCCCTAATCGTCGTTGCAAGAGTGCTATATGATGTTAACTGCTGTCTGTTATCAGAACTTGACGATTTGTCATTTTTGTTGCATTTTGTGTGTGCATCCTATGAGCATGAGCTCTACATGTGTTTCAAACTATGTCATGCCATATTTACAGGGGTGCTTGCTGTGTATTTTTGTGATCAATGTGGTGACTAGCACAAGCATGCAAACTAGGCTTCGTGATGTTGCTGATTTCTGTTATTAATTTCTGCCAAGTCTGTAGCTGTTATTAATTTTTGTTGCATTTATAGCCTGCTGTAGCTTGTTGCAATCGTGCTCTCAAATTGGTAAGTAATGTTGCTGTCAGCCTGTTAACTTTAAGTTCAGTTTTGCCATGTGCTTTGCTAGTGATCCATGCACCCTATGACTATGCTATTGCCATGCTTAGCTTCATATTTATGCCATCTTGCTGTTGGTTACCTTGCCATGCCATGTATTGCTCTGTGGTGAGTTATTCAAGCTCACCAACAAGTCTGCAACTGTTAACGAAACTTGCTATGTTTACATGGGTGCCACCAGAGCTTGTGCCCCTTTTTGGCTCATGTTCAGTAAGGGACTTTTGTTATATGCAATTAGTAAATTCCTGACATGCCTTTGGTTTCCATGTGAAGTTCCTGTAGCATGTTGTTTGATGGCTCGGAACATTGCAACCTAATGTTATTTCTACCATGTCCTGTGAATTCTGCCAAGTCTGTGAACCTGTTATTATTTGCAATCTTGCAATGTCCTTTTGAGCATGTTCTAGTGATTTATGGAGAGAGTCCAGTGTTTATGTTTTGTCATGATTTACCTGTACTTCATGCGTATGCCTTTTTTTCTTATGTTGAGGTGCTATAGCATATTGTTTTGATGCTTGCAATATGCCTAGTTGCTGTTTGGGACAGCATGCCCTTAAAACTTGTATAGAGTGTATGTGTTGAACCGTTGCTCCGTTTTGAGTGTGTTCTACATGAAAATTGCTTAGTTTTGTGTGTAGTTTCATATTATCATGTTTCATCCATGTCTTGAATATGTTTGCTTGATGTTTGAATGCATTTTGCATCAATGCCATGTTTAACTTGTTTTGCTCATATATTCTAGGTCGTAGCTTCGAATCTAATGAACTTTATATGTAACTTGACTAGAATTTCGTGTAGATCATCGTGGTGCATCTTAACTTGCTATTTAAAAACTTGAACATAAGGTTTATTCATATCTGGACCAATTCCGAAATTTGCATATGAGGACTTACCAGAATGGTTATATGTTGCTTCCGGCCTCATTTAAACTTGCTTGGTTGTGTTGTTCTTGTATGCATCATCTCTTGCCATAAGCAGCTTCATGTAGCCTTGTCATGCATCATACTTGGTTGAGCATCATGCCTTGTTATGTGTGGTGTGTTTACCATGTTGTGTGCTTCTTCTCGATAGTTCCTGCTTTCGCTATGCTCGTGAGGATTCGCTCGTCTATGCTTGGTTCGTCTTCGTGGGTTCATCTTCTTCATGGACTCGTTCTTCTTCCTAGCGGGATTTCAAGCAAGATGACCGTTACCCTGGATCTCATTACTATCATTGCTATGCTAGTTGCTTCGTTCTATCGCTATGCTGCGCTACCTATCATTTGCTCCTCAAGCCTCCCAAATTGCCATGAACCTCTAATCCGTTGTCACCCTTCCTAGCAAACCATTGTTTGGCTATGTTACCGCTTTTGCTCAGCCCCTCTTGTAGCGTTGCTAGTTGCAGGTGAAGATGAAGATTGCTCCATGTTGGATTATGTTTATGTTGGGATATTACAATATATCTTATATTATTAATGCATCTATATACTTGGTAAAGGGTGGAAGGCTCGGCCTTATGCAGTGTTTTGTTCCACTCTTGCCGCCTAATTTCCGTCATATCGGTATTATGTTCCCGGATTTTGCATCCCTAACGCGGTTGGGTGATTTATGGGACCCCTTGACAGTTCGCTTTGAATAAAACTCCTCCAAAGAAGGCCCAACCTTGGTTTTACCATTTGCCTCACCACCACCTATTTTTTCCTTGGGAGTCGCTCTCTCGAGGGTCATCTTTATTTTAGCCCCCCGGGCCAATGCTTGTCTTAGTGTTGGTCCAAACTAGAGCATCGTGCGGGACAATCCCTTGGCAACTTGGGTTACGTCGGTACCTGTACACTTCGCTTATCCGGTGTGTCCTAAGAACGAGATACATGCGACTCCTATCGGGATTGTCGACACATCGGGCGGCTTTGCTGGTCTGGTTTTACCATTGTCGAAATGTCTTGTAAACCGGGATTCCGAGACTGATCGGGTCTTCCCGGGAGAAGGAATATCATTCGTTGATCGCGAGAGCTTATCATGGGCTAAGTTGGGACACCCTGCAGGGTTTGAACTTTCAAAGCCGTGCCTGGTTATGTGGCGTATGGGAATTTTTAATGTCCGGTTGTAGCAAACTTGAAGTAAACTCTTCTAAAATACACCAACCGTGTGCGTACCGTGAGTGTCTCTTTTCGGGGTTGATCGAGAGGAGAACACGGTTTCTGGGTTATGTCTGCCGTAAGTAGGACTTCAGGATCACTTCTTGATCATTGCTAGCTTCACGACCATTCCATTTGCTTCTCTTCTCGCTCTTATTTGCGTATGTTAGCCACCATATATGCTTAGTCGCTGCTGCAACCTCACCACTTTACCCCTTCCTTTCCCTTTAAGCTTTGCTAGTCTTGATACCCATGGTAATGGGATTGCTGAGTCCTCGTGGCTCACAGTTTACTACCACAACAGTTGCAGGTGCAGGTTATGCGATGATCCTGACGCGAGAGCGATGTTACTTGTGTTGGAGTTCTTCTTCTTCTTCGTCGATCTTGGGTTAGGTTCCTGGTCGGCAGCCTGGGCTAGCAGGGTGGATATTGTTTGAGTTTATGTTTATGTTTCATCCGTAGTCGGATGTTGATCTTGTATATGATGTATTGATGTATTCTTGCGGCATTTGTATGCCTTGTATGTTTCCCCACAGTTATGTAATGTTTATGTAATGATATCCACCTTGCAAAAGCGTCTTCAAGATGCGCTTCTATCCTTGGTGGGACCTTCGAGTTCCTTTAGGATAGGGTCGCATCTTGGGCGTGACAAGTTGGTATCAGAGCCTCGACCGACCCTAGGAGCCCCCTTGATTGATCGTGTAGTTTGGCCGATGTCGAGTCTAGAAGAAAACTTTTCGGGGTCTAGTTATATCGGAGAGTAGTATTTCTTTTAATTCCTCTGCCCTTTCGTCGCTCTGGTAAGGAATCTTGACGTATGCGTTTTGAATTACTCCTCTTCCCCTTCAAATTTTCTTTAGGATCACGCAGTTGGTTTTCCAATCGTTGTTCGTCAGCTCTTTGCTTCCGGTGCATTTCTCGTCGAGGCGTTTCGACCCTCTCCGTTTTGTCAAGTTCAATCCTCAGTTGTTTTTCTTTTCCCACTCGCCCACCTCTTTTCTTCTCGGAACCGGAGTCCGTAATCGAGTATCCATCCTACTCGTGCGAAGCCCTTGCATTCTTCCTAAATCATTTCAACCGGTGTTTTTTCTCTTCAAGTTACTCGTCGATTCCCGTTCAAGTTGTCTGTGTTTTTTCCCGCCCTCCCACCTCTTTTATTCCCGGAGTCCGAGCCTCTATTCGGGCATCAATTTCATTCATTCGGAGTATCTTCAATCTTTCCTCATTTGTCCCAACCGATGAATTCTCGCCTAATTAATCATTGTTCGGCTCATTTCTTTTTCCGGTGGATCCAAATTCAAGTTTTTCTCGGTGTTGATCGTATTCTTTTCCTTGACCGAAGTGTTCCGCCTCTCGCCATTTAATCCTTCCAGAGTGCTGAAGACATCTGAGAAGATTCGTGTTTGCATCCAATTATTTCGAGGTTGTCACCTCATTCAAAATTTTCAATCATTCCGGTGCATCATTTCTCATTCGACAATCCTTTCCAACGGTGTTTCTTTTCAGTGGGCCCTAACCCACAGGTCTTTTCCCAGGATCTTACCTGACTCTTCTAATTATTCCGGAGCCATTCCTAATTCTTTCCAAGTATGACGTAAGAATGAATTTCATCAGTCACATGCCTTCTCCAAGATTGTTTTCAAATTCTTTTCATTGTTGGCTGAACCTCGTCGTTTTTCATTTTACCGGAGTATCTCAGTAATTTTGGTGGAGTTTTTCATCGTCATTCGAAGACCGAAGAAGAATTTTCTTTTAAATCTTGCCCATTCTACCGGAGATTCGTGGTGCTAGCTTCATGTTATCATCTCAAATTATTTCTAGTCGTGCAAGTCATTTCATCCATTCGGAGTATTCCAAGAGTTGTTTTCCTCTCTCGATCATCTGAAGGCCACCTTTTCAGAAGATTTTCTTCGTCCTAAGTTTTCAGATTCGTTCTCCAATTATTCTATATCCGTGCCCCTTCGTTCGTCTCAATATTCTTCCGGTGCTTCGTTCAAGTATTCTTCAATCAGTTCGCGATCTCTTCGTTCTCTTGTCTCCAAATTCCCTCAAGTGTCCTCATGTTTTTCTAATTCTTCCCGGTGATTCATTCTCTTTTGTCAGTCATTTTCTAATTCTTATGGTGGTTCCTTCAGATTCTTTTTCCTTTGTGATCATATCAATTCCTTCGTTCTTTCCAATCTACCACTGTTTCATGAAGACTTTCTCAAGTTTTGTGCCACATTCCCCATAATCCTTTTCAAGAAGAATAAGTAGAATGCAAAAATCCATTGCTTGTCATCAATTTAATTTGATGAAGGATAAGCATACAATAAATCTTACTCTTATTTCCTCAAAGTGATTAATCCCTTTTCTTCGGAGTTTGTTCTTGATGAATAATTCTAGTTCCAAGCGTTTTCATCTTTTCTTTCCCGGAGTTCAAAGCTTCCTCGGCCATCTCGTCGGAAGCTCCATCGGAATCATCGCAAGGTTTTAATCTTATTCTTTCCATCCTTGGATTCTATCTCATCATCCTTTATTTTACCGGAGTTCTTCACGGTGGATCGTCAGTATTTAATTCATTCTTCAAGTGTTCATCAAGATTCTTGTAGGCGAAGCTCAAGTATTCTTCTTCTTGCTTCGTGAGGTGCAATTAATTCTCCGTATTCTTTTGAAGTGGAGTTTTGCATTTCTTCGTTCCTCTCAGCTATTCAATCATTTTCATTTGTGGCCAGTTATCACCTCATAATTTTGAGACGTTTTCCATAAGCCCACAACAAGCTTATTCTTTTCGTTGTTGATTTTCTCAACAACTTCGTTCAATCCTTCCTCCTAAGGATTATTTCGTTCTTATTCCTTGTCTATCTTGTTCTAACCGGAGTGGTTTCAGAGTCTATCTTCTTCCTTCAGCTTTTGATTCTCGTCATTTTTGCCATCCATCTTTTCTACCTGAGTGCTCTCAACCTTGTTCATCTTCTCTCTTGCGTTCTTACTTCACCTCTTCCTTTTCCCTTCCGTCTCGGTCCTAAGATCTCGGGACGAGATATCTTGTTAGTACAGGAGAGTTGTAATGCCCCGGATCCGATGCGCCAGGTGTCTTCCAGTTATTCGTCGTTGTTGCCATGCCATTTGCTTGCGTGTTGCATTTTGCCATGTCATCATCTGCATTTCATCTGCATGTTTTTCGAAACTTGCATCTGGTCCTTTCCCCGTTGTCCGTTTCGCGATGCGACACTCTCGCACGCGCCCGTTGCCCCTCTCAGACCTTGTTTCGCGAGCGGGAGAAAAACGTTCTCGGAATGGGTCAAGATTTTCCGAGTGGCCTAGGTATAGCAATCGACGCATCGCCGTCAAATTTCGTTCCATTTGGAGGTCGTTTGATGCCCCAACGGTTAACCGCGTAGCCCGAAACCCCTTCGTTTGTGCAGCCCGACACCCCTCCAAATCAGCCCACTAACCCAGCAAAACCCCCTCTCTTGGGGATATAACTATTTGTGTAAGCCGCCCAGGAGGGGCCGGGTTACGTAAAGAGGTTACCAGGCAGAAGCCCAAGTTCAAGCATGAAGATGGCGTCTCAACAAGGGGCCTAAGGCCCACAGGCGACTTAAGGCCCGTTGTAGTAAACCGCCATAATGGCATGACTTGTATCATAAGGTAGACTTGATTAGTCACAGAGCCGGACACTGTTCATGAGCCGGCCAGGACTCTGTAAGCCGCAGGGCGTCAACCCGTGTATATAAGGGGACGACCCGCCGGCGGCTTAGGGCAAGAAACAACCAATCGAGAACCGGGCATAGCGTATCTCGCCTCCTCAGTCATCGAAACCTCAAGCAATACCAAACCAACTAGACGTAGGCCTTACCTTCACCGTAAGGGGCCGAACTAGTATAAACCTCTCGTGTCCTTTGTCCCGATTAACCCCTTTAAGCTTCCTAGTTGCGATGGCTCCACGAGTAAGTCCTTGCAAGAGGACATCTGCCGTGACAATTCCACGACAGTTGGTGCCCACCATGGGGCCAGCGCACGGTGGATTTGAGTTCTTGAAGGGCAGCTTCGAAGGGCTCAAGGGATACGCAGTGGGCCGGATGACCAAGAGTCGTCGCGGCAAGATCTACATCGACAACGAAGGCTGGGGCCCCGAGGCCGACTCAATTGAGTACGGGTACCGGGTCCCCTTTGGCAGAATCCACGTCTTCATCGGCCGGATTGGTGAGCCGGGCCCAGAGCCGGACAGCTGCACCGACCTCATTGAGACGGCTCAGCGTGCGAGACCCGCCCAGATTCAACCTGTCATGAAGCGTGCCTTTGTGGGCTGTGTTCATGGAGAGGCACTTTCTGAAGGATCTAAAGATGGCGAAGAGACGTCCGTCCCATCAGATGATGATTCGATCCTCCGGCTCAACAGATTCTCCGTGTCAGGTCCAAGAAGGCATGCTAGGGGCTGTTACGACGACTCTAGCGTTCAGATTACTATGAGCCACCAAGCTGGGCAGGAGTCTTCATGGCTGGTACCCAACCCGGCCAAAACTCGACGGCTGCGATAGCAATGACGTCCGGGTCAGGAGCAGCCGGGGCAGGAGGCCCCGTGCGCCCGCCGGCTCAGGTGCTGATAGATCTTATGGACAAGTAGACGGCCTTGTTAACCTCCACAGATATTCCTACAAATCCAGATGAGCATAACGAGGAGGTGGCAAAGGTGCGTGAGGAGATAGCCCAGGCCAAGGAGGCCTTGGCGGCTGAGGACACCAGGCTAGCTGCGGAGCGGGCGGCTTTGGATGCACGGACGCAGCGACTCCAGTCAGAGGCTTTCCAGCTTAACATGAGTCTGAATGCGTCCAATGAGGTAATGAGAAGGAGACATCAGAAGACCCAGTCCCGTCTGCCTCCGATTTACGATCCTCGGAATCTCTTCACGACACCCGGAGCTGGTCCTAGCAATCCGCCCGAAGCCAATCAATTTATGACACCCGGAGCTGGAGGCCCGGGTCAGCCTCGAGAGATGGCACCTCTTCACGGGAGCATGGCCCCGCCCCGATACATACCAACACCTCCGGGCCACTTTTCCAACCCCATGGAGAACACGATAGCGACATCGGCGCGTCTGGCGGCTCTTCCGGTGGATGGTGACGACCGACGGCGGTGGAAACCCGGAGGGTTAGGGAGCTTCTTCAGACGGCCTTGGCACAAGAAGAGACCTATTCTTACAAAGAGGACAGGATTCATTCAACTCCTCAGCCTTGGGCAGCACCTCGTCCAAACCGGAGTCCGAGTTACAGCAGACACATGGAGTCAGAGGCTTTATCAAGTAATGCCCAGCGTCGCAACCAACCCGGCGGCTATAACCCGGTGCAGGATCGATTGCGTCAGGAGGATGAACGGGCGGCTCAATTAGCGGCTCAGCAGACGGCGTATGATGGTTTCCCGGAGTATCCAATGACTTCGTTGGAGCAGGGGTGGCCACTAGAACCGGTGGTGTCCCTTATGTCTGGTACCGCTCTACGAGATGTGTGTCCGCCCAAGGATTTCAAGGGTCCTCGAAAGGTGCCGAATTACACGGCCGACTTTACGTACCGGGGCATGGATTGAAAGTTACGAGATGGCCATGGAATTATTGGAAGTCAGCGACGCGGCAATGGCTAAGTATTTCACCATGATGTTAGATGGAACGGCCCGAACTTGGTTGAAAAGTTGCCTCCCAATTCCATCTGTTCATGGGCCGAGTTAAAGGCCCGGTTTATCCAGAACTTTAAGGATACTTGCAAGAAATATATGTCCATTGTGGACTTGACCAATTGTAAGCAGGAGGAGGGTGAGTCGACAACTCATTGGGTGCGTCGGATCAAGGAAATAATACATTCATCTGATAAGATGGATGCCGGCTCTGCGGTACTTATGCTCCATCAGAATTGTCGTTTTGTGCCGTTGAAGCAGAAGCTGGGGCACCTTAAGCATGATTGCAATGACATGGGTACGCTGATGGCGGCTTTGGTTAAATATGCCGATTCTGATACTACTGATGATCCCGTGTCTGAGGAGGAAAAGACAGGGAAGGGAAAGAAGAACGGCAACGGAAAGGGTCAGCAGCAACGCCCGGTAAGTCAAGGTGGTAACAAGCGTAAGCCGGACGGTAACCCGGCGTTTGTGGCCAATGCTAATGCCCAAGGTAATAACAAGAAGCGTAAGGGGAGAGGACCTCCTCGATCTGGTGGCTCAGGTCCATCTCTTGAGCAGCTTCTGAATGAGCCTTGTCCAAGACACGGTACTCGGGAAAATCCTGCCACCCACTTATGGAAGGACTGCGCGATCATGAAGGCTTTCAAGAATTCAAACATGTTTGATGGCAATCACGGATCGTGGCGGTTCAGAGCAGGTGGTTTCCATGGCCCGGTGGCGGCTCAAGTTCCAGCTTTTCAAGGTGGTCAAGGTAGCTATAATCAGCAGCAGCCCGGGTCAAGGAGGACAGCAGAAGCGGTCGTGTTATCAAAGCCATCCAAAACAGTTGAGCGGAGGGCAATACCATGTGTTTACCACTAACTTGTGTAAACGTGACTGTAAGGTTCATAAAAGGGTCATGAATTCGGTTGAACCAGCGGTTCCCCGTTATCTGAGGTGGTCAGAACAGCCTATTATTTGGAGTAGAGAAGATCACCCCCCCTCCCCCCCGGGTTGATAAACCAGGTCAGTTAGCCTTGGTGGCGGCCCCTCAGGTTGGTGGATATAAATTCACTAAGGTGCTCATGGACGGCGGAAGCAGCATCAATATTCTCTATTATGAGACCTTTCGCCGTATGGGTCTGACTGATAAGGACTTGAGGACGTCTAACACTGTTTTCCATGGGGTGGTACCCGGTAAGTCGGCATATCCTGTTGGAAAGATCGAGATGGAAGTGGCTTTTGGAGACGAATACGATTCTAGGGCTGAGAAGCTGACATTTGAGGTAGTCAAAATCAGAAGCCCATATCATGCTCTGTTTGGACGGCCGGCTTATGCCAAGTTTATGGCACGGCCGTGTTATATTTATCTGCAGCTCAAGATGCCGGGTTACAAGGGCACCATCACTGTGCATGGGAGTCGAAATGTGGCCTTGGAGTGCGAGGAAGGAGATGCGGCTTATGCTAAATCCGTTTGTCTTTGAAGAGGACTCAAGTTTTATCAAACTAATGTTGACCCGGCAGATATGACCTCTTTGAAGAAGCCAACCACAGAGCAAGTCTCGGCTTTGAAATTTAAGTCGGCCGCCAAGACAAAACTGGTTGACTTCACTCCAGGTGACTCTTCCAAGCAGTTCGGCAACAGTACCAATTTGGATCCCAAATAGGAAAGCGCGCTCATCGAGTTCATCCGTGAGAACCGAGACATCTTTGCATGGAAACCTTCTGACATGTCGGGTGTCTCGAGAGAACTCGCTGAGCACACTCTTAATATTGATCCAAAGTATAAGCCGGTCAGGCAGTTTCTCCGGCGATTCAATGAGGAAAGGCGAAGGCTATAGGGGAGGAGGTCGCTCGGCTCTTAGCGGCCGGGTTCATCATGGAAGTTTTTCACCCGGAGTGGTTGGCTAACCCGGTGCTTGTGCTCAAGAAGAATGGCACCTGGCGGATGTGTGTGGATTATACGGACTTAAATAAAGCTTGTCCGGCTGATCCCTTTGCTCTACCCCGCATTGATCAAATCATCGATGCCACCGCGGGTTGCGAATGGTTGAGTTTTTTGGATGCTTACTCTCGTTATCATCAGATCAAGATGGCAGTTAAGGACCAGGAGAAGACGGCTTTAATTACTCCCTTTGGAGCCTTCTGCTATGTGTCTATGCCGTTTGGGATCAAGAATGCCCAGGCGACTTATCAGCGGTGTGTGCAGAATTGTCTCCACAATCAGATTAGGCGCAATGTTCATGCTTATGTGGATGACATTGTGGTGAAGTCCAGAGAGAAGGAAACCTTGATCTCCAATTTAAAGGAAACCTTTGATAATCTCCGGGTCTACAAGATGATGCTTAACCCGGACACGTGCGGATTTGGTGTACCTGCAGGCAAACTTTTGGATTCCTGGTCTCAAACAGGGGCATTGAAGCTAACCCGGAGAAGATCAAGGCGATTACCTCTCTGGCTAAGCCGGCGTGCATCAATGAAGTTCAGCGACTGGCGGGTCGTGTTGCTGCTTTAAGCCGATTCATAAGCCGGCTAGGGGAGAAGGCTTTACAGTTGTATCAGATGATGAAGAAAGCAGACACCTTTGTCTGGAGTGAGGCTGCTGATGCTGCTTTTGAAGATTTAAAGAGACAATTGGTTGAGCCGTCGGTTCTCGCAGCTCTGATTGATAAAGAGCCATTGCTATTGTATATTGCTGCTAACTCACGTGCTGTTAGTGTGGCCATTGTGGTGGAGCGTAAGGAGACTGGCAAGGAGCATCTGGTTCAGAGGCCGGTTTATTACATCAGTGAGGTGCTCATAGAGTCCAAGCAAAGGTATCCGTGACCGGCGTAAACTGGTTTATGGGGTGTTCATGGCAAGCGGAAGCTAAAGCGGTACTTCCCGGTCATCCTATAAGCGTAGTAAGTTCAGCCCCCTTGGGAGACATCATCCAGAACAGGGAAGCCACAGGACGAGTTGCCAAGTGGGCCATTGAGCTTGGGCCTCACGGTTTGAAGTATATGCCGCGCACAGCTATCAAGTCTCAAGCCCTAGTAGACTTTATCAATGATTGGACGGAGTTGCAGGCACCAGAGGAGAAGCCGGATAACACGTATTGGACTATTCACTTTGATGGGTCCAGGCAGTTGGAAGGCTCGGGGGCTGGAGTCGTTTTAACTTCCCCCCGAGGTGACAAACTTTGTTATGTGCTCCGGCTTATGTTTCCCTGTACTAACAATGCAGCTGAATATGAGGCTTTACTCCATGGCCTCCGGATAGCCAAAGAGATGAATTTGAGCCGGGTAACATGCTTGGGCGATTCAGACCTCGTCGCTCAACAGGTGTCAGGCACGTGGGATTCTAAGGATCCCCTCATGGCGGCTTATCATCGTGAGGTTGATGCGGTGGCTGGGCACTTCAAAGGTTATCAAGTAGAGCACGTTGATCGAAGGAAGAATGAGGCGGTGATGCTTTAAGCCGATCGGGTCTCAGCGTAAGCCGGTGCAGCCTAATACTTTTCTTGACATTTTGCATAACCCTTCTGTCAGAGTGCCTACAGAGGAAGAGCTTGCAGTGCCAGACCCGGAGGCGCAGCTGGTGGCGGCTCTCCATGCCATCCCGGACTAGACGGTCCCATAGTTGGCCTATATGACCCGGGGAGAGTTGCCTGAGGATGATACCTTGGCAAGACAAATCATCAGGTGGTCCAAATCCATGACGATTGTTCATGGTGAGTTGCATCACCGCAGCGTCATTGGGGCGTTTCAGCATTGTGTATCACCTACGGAGGGTCAGGAGATACTTCGTGAGATTCATGAAGGTGATTGCGGTCATCATGCCGGTTCAAAGTCTCTGGTAGCCAAGGCTTTTCATCACGGTTTTTATTGGCTGACGGCTCATCGCGTCACGGATGATCTGGTCAAGAAATGTGACGGATGTCAAAATTCTCAAGACGAGCTCATGTGCGGCTCAAGAGTTGAGGATGATTCTGATTACTTGGCCGCTTGCGATGCAGGGGCTTGATATGGTTGGACCTTTCAAAAGGTCTAAGGATAAGAAGACACATCTGTTGGTGGCAGTGGATAAATTCACCAAGTGGGTTGAAGCACAGCCAGTCAGTAAGTGTGATGCAGCCACGGCGGTTCAGTTCATCAAAAAGGTGATCTTTCGTTTTGGTTTCCGCACAAGATATTATCGCGATAATGGTACTAATCTCTCCAAGGGTGCCATGGAAGAGTTCTCACAACAAGAGCACATCCGGCTTGATGTTTCGCCGTTGCTCACCCCAGTCTAATGGTCAAGCGAGCGAGCTAATCAAGAGATCTTGAAAGGTATCAAACCCGGCTCTTAGTTCCTTTACAGCGAACTCCGGGTTGTTGGGTGGAGGAGTTACCCTCTGTGCTATGGAGCATCAACACAACGCCTAACAGATCTACCGGTTATACACCTTTCTTCATGGTGTACGGGGCAGAGGCGGTTCTGCCAAGTGACATCCGGCATGATTCACCCCGGGTGGCGGCTTACGTTGAGGCTGATAACAAAAAAGCTCGTCAGGATGCACTTGACTTGTTGGATGAAGAGCGAGACTTGGCCATAGCCGCTCGGCGATTTACCGACAAGACCTGCACCGTTATCACAATCGCCGGGTTAGAAGCGAGAACTTTCCGGAGAGGGCAATTTAGTGCTCGGCTCATCCAGATCAAAGCTGATATGCACAACCTGTCCCCTCCTTGGGAAGGACCTTTCGTGGTCAGCAAAAATCTCAACAACGGGTCATATTACCTCATTGATGTTCGAGAGCACAAAGACTCACGTAAGTCGGAGGAAGAGACCCGTCGGCCTTGGAACATAGCGCATCTCCGGCCCTACTATACTTAAGCCACCGGCTTTCAGAGTATATTTATTTTCCTTTTTTAGCAATGTATATATTATATAAAGCAATAAAGCAGGACCTCTTTCCTTTCCATCCTACAAGGTTTATGTGTCTTCTTTACCAGGTGGTGGAAACGACTAACAGGGAGCGGATCATATCTGAATCCAGTTTTCCCTTTGATCTGGCTTATGATCATATCTAAATCAAGCCATGGTCACTTGGGGGCTTCCTGTTCAAACATAGGTCGTATTCGAACCAAAGAGAACATAGCTGTGGATACCCAATTGATTGGCACACTGCCGAACCCACTTGGGGGCTTCTTGATCATATTTGAATCATAGCTTAACCTCTTTGGGTCCGGCGTGGATCGTATTCGAATCAGCGTCATTAAACAACTCTCATGGTCACTTGGGGGCTTCTGTTCAAACATAGGTCGTATTCGAACCAAAGAGAACATAGTATCGATACCCATTTGATCGGCATCGCCAAAGCCATTGGGGCTATATGATCGTATCCAAATCTTAGCTTAACCCCTCCGAACGGTTCTATTGATCGTATTCGAATCAAAGGCCTTTGAAAATCAGGTTTACTTTATTCTATAAGAGTAAATAATACTAAGGGCCAGGTAAACATTATATGTGCCAATTTTCAGAAGTTAAGTATAACTGTTTGCCTTTTTGGGATCAAGTAAGCCGGTAAGGTACGCCTTAAACCGGCTGATACTTATGATGTTTTGGTTCCTACTCCGAATTAACGTTATCTTACATGACCCCGGATGTGGTGAGATGCCAAAGGAAGTTTTTGTTTTATACACAGGGTAAAGAAAAAAGCTTTTGGATGATTCAAGCAAGCCGGCAGTACACATTGATAGCGGCTTGAGACATTGTGAAGCACCGCAAAACATGCGCGAAGGCATGATAGAGTTAAGAAGTTTTTCTACCCTATTACAAGATTCCCCGAGTCTGAATAATGAAGTATTGTTTTCTTTAAAAGACTTAAGTGCCAGGCGGATTACTCCTTTGGTGGACTTGACGACTTCGGGTTATCCTTCTCCGCCTCTTCGTCTGCTGCTTTGTCCTGGAAGGTTGACGAGGTCCAGTCAATGCTGCTTAAGGCTTCAAATTCAGCTTCATCATCTATTAAACTGGCCGGGTCAACTTCAGGAGCAAAGGTATGCTTACGAGTTGGAGGGATCAGGCTGACATCATCATAATGCGGAGTTGGAATCCTCCGGTTCTCGTTGTCATAACCCAGCTGGTACTTTGTAAGATCAATATCATTGCCGATGATGGTGGCCACAGGACGTCTGACTCTCACACGGTGGTGAAGTCTGATTGATCAATGCAGAGCCGTCCTCCTTTAAGCTAGGGTATCCAAGAGCAACATCGCTTAAGTCTAGCTCGAGCCAACGCTTTGGCCCGGCTTAAAGGCGGCTATGGCCCCGGCTCTACCGGATGCTCGCCTTAACTCCACGAATCCGTTGAGGTAATACAGCAAGCCGCTTGAGTACATCCTGCAGGAGATAAGGAGTATCATTTGATAAAGCCACAACGGCCAAAGCACGTTGTGACCCGGTGTACAGCTGTTCCACTAGAGTGTACACCGCCTCAAGCTTGATCAGCATATTCTGCTTCAGGTTGGTACTCCTGGGACCTGCGGTTATGCATATAAAATTAAGCCGGAGATCATATCTGAAACAGTTATCAAATAAATCATGGTGATGTTCAAAGGTTACACATAGTCACTTACCAAAAATTGTTGAGACCATTTGGGATATCTGGTTTTTAAAATTTGGACAATTCGGCTTGCTTCAAAGAAGAGCTGCTTCATTGTCTCGGCCCGGGTCACAAGTGAAGATTTTTCATCCGCCCAGGACTCCTTTTCCGCGTCAATATCCTTCTTCAACTTTTCTTGCTCAGAGATGCTGAAGGCGAATTTGGAGTCGGATTTTTGAATCTCAAGCTCTTTGGCCGCCAAATTGGTCTTGAATCAAGAATCTGCGATTCGAATTGATGGTGGAGACACGCAACACGCCGGGTTATGGTAAGGTTATGGTAAGGTATTGTTAAAGTCTCAAGCACTTTACAAGTAAAGACCCTTGACACTTGGGGCTAATGTATCTTTGAAGAAAATTTTACTTTATAATGTCAGATTATGCATATTAAAGTCTCAAGTACTTTACAAGTAAAGATGCTTGACACTTGGGGCTAATGTGTATCGCTTCTTTAAAAAGTTGCTACATTACGCCCAGGTTCAAAATGCATTCTTATAAACCGGGCGAGCTAACAAGAAGTTGGTATCTAAGTCTCTGACATATTTACATATAAGCAAATGACTTGGGGGCTGGTACAAGAAGTAAGATTCAGGAGAAATGATATAAGTTATACCTCAGATTTATGATGTATCCATTTGACATGTCAATTTCCATGTCGCTGCTGTTATGCACTTGATTCAGATAGTTTGAGACTATATCGCCAATGCTTAAGTGGGCATAATCAGCGATGTCCTGTTTGGTCTTCCGCTTTTGACAAGTTCTTCCTTAGCGGTGCACCGGCAAGAAACGAGGGCCGCCCGACTCAACATCTTGGCTTTTCAAGTATTCAACTTCCGGTTCAGCCGTCCGGACCGGGCTAGAAATTTCCGGTTTATCGCAGTTATCAAGAGTGCTTTCTTGAAGCGGGTCGGAAGATGGTGTCGGAATTTCATGGGCCGGCTCAGAAGGAGGTTGATGAGTAGAAGCCTCAGGGGCAGTGGTTCCGGGTTCCGGCTCCGTCACTACCGGATCTTCAATCGGCTTATTCTTCTTTGCCCTCTTACTGGGCTTCGCCTGCACACTATGAATAAAACAAAGGGATGAGTACAAAATATGAGTAAAGCAAAGCATGAGGATAACAAAGGTATGTTACCCAGGGGCAGTCTTGAAAGCCGGCATGTTGGATTGCATAGACTCGCCAGAAGAAGGAGAGGTATCCTGATAATTGGAGTCAGATGAATTGAGAGGTCGATTTAATTAAACCCGCCAAAGGATAAACAGAACGCATAAGCGGAGATGACCTCGATTCGACGCTTCACCTTCGTCGAGTAAGCGGAAGAAAGCTCTACATCCTTGCTTGTCCGGGTTTGCCTCCGGTTCTCAAGCTGTTGTTGCTTCAAAAGAAATTGAGGATCTTGATAAGCTAAGGGATGTGAAAATCTTACTTTCCGGGTAACCCGCCGGGTTTTGTGCTTTGGCAAAGGCTCTGAGTTGGAGGAAATTATAGTTACCTCTTTGCTATGAGCTTGGCTGTTTCCAGTATCTTCCTGAAAGGCGGAAATATCAATAAAACAGTAACAAAGGAGTTAAAGAGAATAAGAGATTACCTCTTCCTCATCTGAAGAAGAGTCATCCAATTTGAGTAATTCAGAGGCGCTGGGTTTCTTCTTCTTTGAAGTCCACTGTCTTGGCGTTTTCCTTTCTTTTTCTTGGCGGCTCGCTTGTTGGGCAGCCTCGTGGTAATATTTGACTTTCCAGAAATCATCACTGGCCTGTGGGAAAGATAAGGAATTATAAGTACAAGGAGGTAAAACATATTAAAAAGTACTTATTAAGATTGGTAACTTACTGCAGGAGCCGGGTTATTCTTGCAGAAGGGAAGTAGCCCGAAGGTATTGTTGATAACAGTACCCTCCTTCAGCAGTGACTGGGTTGTAGCATCGGCTACGTCATCTGGTAAGTCGTCGAATCGTGGCGCATTGGGTCGCTCTGTTCGCCTGTATAAGTGCACATTAAGCCGGAGCGGCGGCTTAATGGGAGTATACGCCAAGTGACCCAGACCCGGACCAAGTCAATGCTGTTTAAACCATTTCCCAGAAGGGCTTTAATCTTCTTGATGGTGGGGTTGAGCGCGCACGTTCAACAATGATCGGTTATCCGCCCGGGTGGTTGGATTCAAGTCACAGGCGCGAAAGCCGGGCAGAGGCGGCTCATCGGTGGAGAGGTATCTCGACAAGAGAACCATGGTGGTTCCAATATTTGGGGTGACTCGGACAACGACATACGGAAACAGACAGTCTCTCCGTCGCTAGATCGAGATACCGCCAAGTTCAAGACTCGGCCCGTTGGCGCGCTCATTCTGCCGGTTTAAGTAAAACAGTTCTCTGAATAAAAGCAGGCTTATCTCTTCTCCCAGATATACCTCACAGAAGACTTGGAAGTTGCAAAGATTAGACACGGAATTGGGTCCAATGTCTTGAGGTCTAAGGTCAAAGAAATTTAAAACTTCTCTGAAGAACTTTGAGCCGGGAGGGGCAAATCCACGGCTCATGTGTTCCATGAAAACTATTACTTCCCCTTCTTTGGGTTGAGGCTTCTCTTCAGATGGGTCAGGGACACGATAAGACATGACTTCCTTCTTTGGCAAATGACCAGACTTCACAAATTCAGCCAGTTTGCTTTTGGTGACAGTGGATGGGACCCAGTTGGAGGTTACAGGAGCTTTGGTCGACTTAGGCGCCATGACAAAAGATTGGCCTATTGCAAAATAAGAAGTTCCGGCTTAAATTTTAACCCGGAAGAAAATATTCAAATTGCTGAAGGTAACGGCTTAAAGGGGCCTAATGACAAAAGGATAATTGGGCAACATTATTTAAGCCGCCACAAGTGTTAGCAACAGTTCAAAAAGTTTTAAAGACCTGAGAAGGTGCCAAGGTTTACAGATCAAGTGGGATGTGTTTAAACCGGATATTTGGACAGTTATGTTGAAGGCATTTAACATAAGAAGTGTTCCGGTGATAAAACAGATTTCATAAGTTACAACTATTATTTTGGATCAAATGGTCGTTCTGAAAAGAAAAATTTCTAGACCTAAGGCAAGTACAGAGAAGTTTATACACTCGAAGGAAGCTTCTGAACAAAGGAAAAGGGATCTGTTTGCATATAAAATGGGAGTGAAACAGCTACCGCAGCAGTTCTATACCATCTGACAATCAGAAAAGGGTTCATAGCGGGCGGCGATGAACACCGACGAACTCGACGAAAACTGTAACGCAGATCTAAGACAGGAAAGGGACTTACAGAGGCAGGGCTGCGACGGAGGTGCGTCGCGTTTCTCTGGTCAGATTCAGGGTGATGCAGCGGCCTGAGTTGATGAAGACGAGGAACTCGCCGGCGGCGGCAACGGCGGAGCTCGAGCGACAGGGAGAGAGCGAGCGGAGGAAGACGACTGGAAGGGGAAAATGAAACCGAGGTCGCGCCTATTTATAAGGAGAACATAAATGAGACGGTGCGGGAAACGAGGAGATAAGAATTACTATCTAGCGGCCCCGACGCCTCGATTCTCGGAACGGGCAATAAAGACAAAGATCCGTTGGGCCGATTCGGCGGGATAAAAGGAAAGATGACGTCATGACGGATTAACATGGATCCAAAGAATGACGTCACGCCGGGTTAAAGAAAGTCTTTTTGCGCAGTCAGAAGACTGAAGATTTATGTTTTAAGTTATTTTAAGATTGACATGAACAGGTTCAAATCAATCTGGGGCCTAATGTTGGGGATATAACTATTTGTGTAAGCCGCCCAGGAGGGGCCGGGTTACGTAAAGAGGTTACCAGACAGAAGCCCAAGTCCAAGCATGAAGATGGCGTCTCAACAAGGGGCCTAAGGCCCACAGGCGACTTAAGGCCCGTTGTAGTAAATCGCCATAAGGGCATGACTTGTATCATAAGGTAGACTTGATTAGTCACAGAGCCGGACACTGTTCATGAGCCGGCCGGGACTCTGTAAGCCGCATGGCGTCAACCCGTGTATATAAGGGGACGACCCGCCGGCGGCTTAGGGCAAGAAACAACCAATCGAGAACCGGGCATAGCGTATCTCGCTCCCTGGTCATTAAAACCTCAAGCAATACCAAACCAACTAGACGTAGGCCTTACCTTCACCGTAAGGGGACGAACTAGTATAAACCTCTCGTGTCCTTTGTCCCGATTAACCCCTTTAAGCTTCCTAGTTGCGATGGCTCCATGATTAAGTCCTTGCAAGAGGACATCTGCCGTGACAATTCCACGACACCCTCCATGCTCTCGGTCATTCGATCACGGTCGTGTGGGCAAAAACCGCACTCCATTTGGAGTCTCCTAGCTCCCTCTACCTATAAATAGACATCCCCCTCCGAAATTTCGGGTCAAAACCCTAGCAGTCTTCCTCCTCGCACCGCCGGACACGTCCGTCCGCGCCCGGACATGTCCAGCCGCCGCCCCGTCGAATCCACCGCCGCGACATGGCCCGCCGCCACCTCCCACCGCCCGGCCGCCCGGGCCAGTCTGAGCCCCGAACCCAGCGCCCGCGCCGCCCATCGCCTCCCGCCGCCCATCTCCGCTTGGCCGCGCCTCCCCGCCGTCGCCCGTGCCGCTCATTCGTCCTCCGCCACCGACCTCGCCAACCGCCTCCCCACCACTATCCGCCGTGCCCGAGCGCCCGCCGTCGTTCCTCGTGCCCAGCGCCTCCTCTCGTCGCCGCCGGCTCGCCTCCGCCAGATCCGGGCGGCGTTGCCGGATCCCGGCTGCCTGCGCCGCCGCCGTCGTAAAGCCTCACCGCCGGCCTCCCCGCTCGCCGGAGCCCCGGCACCGGCCTCCTCGTCGCCGGATCTGGGCGGGTGGATGAGATCCACCCGTTCGCCGAACCAAACACGGCCTCCCCATCCCGGTTCCCTCCATCCCGGAACGCCTCCGTCTCGTTTCTCCGCGAGGTTGAATTTCACTAAGTCCCCAGATCTGCTATATATTTTGCACTTGTTCATCATGTCATATCTCCTTGCATACTGCTCCGTTTCATGCGCATGATATATCAAAATGTTCATTGTGAGGTTCTCTTCATTTTGTTCGATTCCGCCATGTTTGTTTGAGATCATCTTGATGCCCTAATCGTCGTTGGAAGAGTGCTATATGATGTTAACTGCTGTCTGTTATCAGAACTTGACGATTTGTCATTTTTGTTGCATTTTGTGTGTGCATCCTATGAGCATGAGCTCTACATGTGTTTCGAACTATGCCATGCCATCTTTACAGGGGTGCTTGCTGTGTATTTTTTGATCAATGTGGTGACTAGCACAAGCATGCAAACTAGGCTTCGCGATGTTGCTGATTTCTGTTAGTAATTTCTGCCAAGTCTGTAGCTGTTATATTATGATGCTATGTAAACCTGCTGCTACAAGTCATTTCATGCATAATCTGGAGATGTTCACTAAAGATGTTTCGTTATACATGTCATTCTCTATCCATACATGCCATGTGTTGCATTTATAGCCTGCTGTAGCTTGTTGCAATCGTGCTCTCAAATTGGTAAGTAATGTTGATGTCAGCATGTTAACTTTAAGTTCAGTTTTGCCATGTGCTTTGCTAGTGATCCATGCATCCTATGACTATGCTATTTCCATGCTTAGCTTCATATTTATGCCATCTTGCTGTTGGTTACCTTGCCATGCCATGTATTGCTCTGTGGTGAGTTATTCAAGCTCACCAACAAGTCTGCAACTGTTAACGAAACTTGCTATGTTTACATGGGTGCCACCAGATCTTGTGCCCCTTTTTGGCTCATATTCAGTAAGGGACTTTTGTTATATGCAATTAGTAAATTCCTGACATGCCTTTGGTTTCCATGTGAAGTTCCTGTAGCATGTTGTTTTATGGCTCGGAACATTGCAACCTGATGTTATTTCTACCATGTCCTGTGAATTCTGCTAAGTCTGTGAACCTGTTATTATTTGCAATCTTGCAATGTCCTTTTGAGCATGTTCTAGTGATTTATGGAGATAGCCCAGTGTTTATGTTTTGTCATGATTTACCTTTACTTCAAGCGCATGCCTTTTTTTTCTTATGTTGAGGTGCTATAGCATATTGTTTTGATGCTTGCAATATGTCTAGTTGCTGTTTGGGACAGCATGCCCTTAAAACTTGTATAGAGTGTATGTGTTGAACCGTTGCTTCGTTTTCAGTGTGCTCTATAAGAAACTTTCTTAGTTTTGTGTGTAGTTTCATATTATCATGTTGCATCCATGTCTTGAATATGTTTGCTTGATGTTTGAATGAATTTTGCATCAATGCCATGTTTAACTTGTTTTACTCATATCTTCTAGGCCGTAGCTCCGAATCTAATGAACTTTATATGTAACTTGACTACAATTTAGTGTAGATCATCGTGGTGCATCTTAACTTGCTGTTTAACAACTTGAACATAAGGTTTATTCAGATCTGGACCAATTTCGAAATTTGCATATGAGGACTTACCGGAATGGTTATATGTTGCTTCCGGCCTCATTTAAACTTGCTTGGTTGTGTTGTTCTTGTATGCATCATCTCTTGCCATAAGTAGCTTCATGTAGCCTTGCTATGCATCATACTTGGTTGAGCATCATGCCTTGTTATGTGTGGTGTGTTTACCATGTTGTGTGCTTCTTCTCGATAGTTCCCGTTTCGTTGCGTTCGTGAGGATTCGTTCGTCTATGCTTGGTTCGTCTTCGTGGCTTCATCTTCTTCATGGACTCGTTCTTCTTCCTAGCGGGATTTCAGGCAAGATGACCGTTACCCTGGATCTCATTACTATCATTGCTATGCTAGTTTCTTCGTTCTATCGCTATGCTGCGCTACCTATCATTTGCTCCTCAAGCCTCCCAAATTGCCATGAACCTCTAATCCGTTGTCACCCTTCCTAGCAAACCATTGTTTGGCTATGTTACCGCTTTTGCTCAGCCCCTCTTATAGCGTTGCTAGTTGCAGGTGAAGATGAAGATTTCTCCATGTTGGATTATGTTTATGTTGGGATATCACAATATCTCTTATATTATTAATGCATCTATATACTTGGTAAAGGGTGGAAGGCTCGGCCTTATGCACAGTGTTTTGTTCCACTCTTGCCGCCCTAGTTTCCGTCATATCGGTATTATGTTCCCGGATTTTGCGTCCCTAACGCGGTTGGGTGATTCATGGGACCCCCTTAACAGTTCGCTTTGAATAAAACTCCTCCAGCAAGGCCCAACCTTGGTTTTACCATTTGCCTCACCACCACCTATTTTTCCCTTGGGAGTCGCTCTCTTGAGGGTCATCTTTATTTTAGCCCCGGCCAATGCTTGTCTAAGTGTTGGTCCAAACTAGAGCACCGTCTTGGGACCATCCCTTGGCAACTTGGGTTACGTGTCGGTACAGACGCTTCGCTTATCCGGTGTGTCCTGAGAACAAGATACGTGCGACTCCTATCGGGATTGTCGACACATCGGGCGGCTTTGCTGGTCTTGTTTTATCATTGTCGAAATGTCTTGTAAACCGGGATTCCGAGACTGATCAGGTCTTCCCGGGAGAAGGAATATCCTTCGTTGATCGCGAGAGCTTATCATGGGCTAAGTTGGGACACCCCTGCAGGGTTTGACCTTTCGAAAGCCGTGCCCGTGGTTATGTGGCAGATGGGAATTTGTTAATGTCCGGTTGTAGCAAAATTGAAGTAAACTCTTCTAAAATACACCAACCGTGTGCGTACCGTGAGTGTCTCTTTTCGGGGTTGATCGAGAGGAGAACACGGTTTCTGGGTTATGTCTGACGTAAGTAGTAGAAAAAACTGAGTGGCAAAAAAAATACGCAAAGGCGAAAATTTAAAAACTCCAAGATTTTTCAATAAAATACTCGATTGCGCATGGAGAAAGACTGCTCAGTACATATCTTACACGCAAGCAGTAATTATAAAATGCATCACTCAGGATGTGCGTACACATTCCTGACATGTTATTTAGGCTAGTGCACTTCTCCCAGTTCCTACATGATGCGCACATAAACTACTTCTCACAACCTACATACATATAAACATATCACACAAGCTGGCACATCGCACGGCTGCTAGGCGCACTCAGTCGGAGATGGTAAGGATTTCCCTCGGCCTGCCGAGGGTAAGACCCAGTGATGCTGGGGACTCAACTTCCTCCTCACTAATAGGCTCCAGGCACGAAGTGCTGAGATGAGGAGCTGGTGCGGGCGCGACATGTGGTGCAGCACGGACTGGAGTAGGAGCAATGACTTGGTCAAACTCCTCACTGGTAGGCAGGCGATGAGCGGTGGCGAGGATGGCAGGTGAATAGGATGCTGAGGACGAGATGAAAGTCAGTGGTGGTGCTGTGTGGAGAAGCTCCCTCCTGTTGGCAGAACAGCCATGAACTGAGTCCATACGAGCAGCCACAAGGTCGTCCACGAGGTTATCAAAAGCTGCCTCAAGCGCCTTGAGATACTCAACAAGCATCTCAATAGCCTCATCTCGCTCTCCCCTAGTGCAAGCGAATGCATAGTGACAAGTGTATGGCACGTGGCATGGAAGATAGCGGTAGTGACGAGTCTTCATCGAAGGAACAATATCCTGGAGACGAGCTATCGCCTCACGGGCAGCCATCTACATGGCATGCCTCTCCGTAGGCATGGCTCTTCCCACAAACCGGAAGCGGCATGACTCAACAGTCCTCCCTTGAATTGCACCACGTCCTGGAGCATGGACAGACTGTCGTTGATCTTGTGCTGGTAGAGTGTGAACACTGAATGAGTCGATGGTCCAATCGCGATCTTGACGATGGAGGTGAGGAGCTTGATAAACCCCTCAGGTACATTGGCGAACTCCTGTGACTCAAGTCGTTGCTAGCCATCTACAAAAGTAGACAAAAATTCCGAATAGTCAGATCATAAATTTATGATGACCAAGAGAATATTGTTACGTTTTGCAAAACGCTAAAATAGCACTTAAGGCGCTAATAATCGATTAGCGATCGCACCTAGTGGTTTCCTACAGTCAGCCTGGCTCTAATACCAAGTTTGTCACGACCGGTTTTTCAATAACACACTTATTGAGAAACCGACCCTTATAATTCCAGTATAGGAGAATCCTCCTTACTGGTAGACAAATCCTTGATACAGAAATCCAGAAGTACTAATATTATACAGGGTTGAGCTGAGGCTGCTCAACAATTTATTACAAGCACGCCGATATAATACATAAAGGCGGATATGACACAAGTGTATGGTGGCATAACTCTCGACTCCCAATAAAAGTGGTGGTGGATATGTCACGGTGGCGTGGGTGACATGACTCCTAAATCTTACAGCTCATCGGCGCGGAGTGAGGCTCGATGATTTTATTCGGGTAGCGGAAGCGTATATGATACAAGTGACCAATTCCAGGCTCGCACGGGACTGACTGGGACTCCTCTAGGCGTCGGACTCGCTATCGAATTCTTCATCCATAAGATCGCCTTCGTCAACATCTGGCCAAATCAACAAACCAGGTGAGTACTTTGAATGTACTCGCAAGACAGTTTGCTCGTAAGATATAACAAATGTAAACATGATGCACGCGAGCAGATTAGTAATGCACACTCAGATAATAAATTGCACTGTATGAAAATAAAAAGGAAGTCAGGCGGTAGTCCTCCCGAAATCCCAATAAAAATAACTGAAGACCGATCGGGTGTCTGCAGCAACGCCTCGAAAGGAAAAATTAAATTAACATGCCACAGTCGGGCGTCAGGGCGACACCACATAAAGGGCTTATATTGAAATGTAAATGACGGTCGTGCCCGCGATCGGACGCTCTGCCGACATCTCGGAAACGGCTTATAATGAAAGTAAATAACATGGATGCCATAGTCGGACGTCTGAGCGACATTGCAGAAAGGGCTTATATCGAAAGTAAATAACAACAGCGCCACAGTCGGATGTCTGAGCGACATCACATAAAGGGCTAATATCGAAAGTAAATAACAACACTGCCACAGTCGGACGTCTGAGCGACATCACGTAAAGGGCTTATATCGAAAGTAAATAACAACAGTGCCACAGTCAGACGTCTGAGCGACATCACATAAAGGGCTTATATTTCATCATTCGTATCTCATCAATTCATGAGTTTAAATCACTCCAAGGAAATGCTCAATAGATAATAATAATAAACGGGTTAGTTCATCCACAGGAGTAATCATGAAGCTGGAATTAACACTCATGTTTATTTGCCGGAGATTGTCACTGAGACTGACACTGAGACTGACAAGACAAGTTGAATACAGTAACTTGACCATAGATAAGGTTACTCGAATGATTTTGACTCTGCAGAGTTTGTACTATTTAACCACAGCCAATGGATTCCCGTAGTCACAACAGACTAGTTCCGTTTATGGTATTTTAGAGGAAACTCATCTAACCAGTACACACCCATTCCACATCCCGATGCCAGGAATCACCCTAGGCAACGTTCAATAAAAACTTTGAGACGGGGAGGCCACTACCTCGAGTAGCATGGGATCAAATTTATATCGCGCGCTCTAAGGGGTGCCCCCCTCTCGGTCCCAACCGGAAACACCCATGCCCCCTGACCGGATGACTGGCTTTAATCCAGGGCCATGGAACCCTCATCACGGCCCCTCTATTTGGTGTGTACGAGGAAAGAGGTTTACAACCTACTAAACCATATTCTTTCTGAAAACATGTGGTAGCACACAAAAGGGGGCCAGACGGTAACGTGACTTGACCCACGTTAGCACTGGAGTCAAACGGTTTGGCGCAAGACTGGCATGCTACAACAATACCATCTTACCGCCTTTCATGTCATCACATGATCATGTAAACTCACATCAAATAACCCATCGAGTTTCGGAGCTCACTTGTATTAGCTTTGCAAGCAATATAAATACTTACTGATGTTCATATAAACATGCCATGAAATAACCACTCAAGCAAACATGCAAAACACTCATCATATCAAAGGTTCAAACATGCTTGCCTGGTTCGGAGTATTCGGAGTCTAGCTCGGTGAAGTTTGCGGTTCCGTCACCTCCTCCGGTATCTACAGTATAAAGAAAACGCGTACTAACCTAAATACCATGTGTGCACAAAAAGTATTCCAAATATTTTTCAAATAAATATGATAAAAAAAACTAGACAGAAAAATAAAGATGATAGAAAAAGAATCAATCAAAAATCATTTCCTGTTTAAAAGTTATAAAGGTTTTGGTCCAGGGACTCATCTGTAATGAAACAGAAAGTTTCTAGGGGTCTGAACAGAAAATACAGAAAAACGTTTCAGTTAGAAAGCTTATTTGCCCGAAGGCGTTTTCAGAAAACGGTTCGAATAAAAGAAAAGAGAGGCTGACGAGGGGGCCCCACCCATCAGGTTTGAAAGTTGAGAGAGAAAAACAGAGCGCGCCGGCGCCCGAAGCTTGCGGTGGTCGCCGGCGACGATCCACGGTGAGGTAGGGGGATCGGAGGGTACCTACGGACTCACGGTGCTCTCCCGCGTCTGTGGGTGGTGGAGTTGGTCGTCGGCGAGCACCACGTCGACGGCGGCCTCAACTCCGGCGGACGGTGGTTCGGGTGTTGGAGGATCTCGCCGGGGAGGGCTGCAAAGGTCGAATTGGGGCTCGGGTTAGAGCACTGGGTGCACTAGAGGGTTGCTGACGTGGTTTGGGAGGCGGGGATGGTCTCACTTGAGTGGATCAAGCCGGAGCCCGAGGTGGATCGGGGCGGCCGGAGTCGGGGAAGAAGGCCTCCCGAGGTCCTCCTAGTGGTCGGCCTTGATCTGGTGAGGTGGAGGGAGTGGTGCTGGTCGAAGGCGAGCTCGGGGTGGCTATTTATAGCTGGCCTGAGGCGGTTGCCGAGAACGGGATAACTCCGGCGGCGATTACGGCGAGGCAGAGGTTGGTCAGGTGATTTAGGGGGCTAGGCATCAACGTGATGGTCCACTGGTTCCGTTCAAGCGCTAACCTCGGTTGGATTAGACCTGCTCTGCGGTTTCGACGGAACGGTGCTTCGTGGGCCCGTCGGCGGCAGAGAGCACGTTGTGTGCTTGCCAGGCCACGGTGACGATGCT
This sequence comes from Aegilops bicornis, assembly GCA_021605145.1. NCBI lineage: Eukaryota > Viridiplantae > Streptophyta > Magnoliopsida > Poales > Poaceae > Aegilops > Aegilops bicornis. The sequence goes on from CM038671.1 coordinate 511,068,475, forward strand.
GCAGCGTGCACAGAGGAGGGGGTGGCCACGTGGAGTCCTCTGGTGGTTTCGGCGGTGCCGGACGGCGCCGAAAGGTGGTGCTGGCTGCTGCTGGCCGCCACTGTTGGCTCTGCCACCGCAGAAGCTGCCGGCGATTAGGTGCCACGCCGCCACCGACACCTACGCTCGTCCAAATGACCATGCGGCGCTCCGGATAAGGAGAAGGAGCAGTGAGCATCATGCCAACGCGGGCACTGGTGAGATGGACGCCAAGGTTCTGAAGAAAACGACACTGACGGCGAAACAGAAACACTGAAAGTATGAACTTTCTGAATTTGAACAAAGAATAAAGGCATGCCGTGTGCTCGATGAAATGATTTTGGTATGTGGAGAAATTTTCTGGAGTTGATCTTTGGTGAGGTGACCTATCAATGCACACAGGGGCTGCCTGATTTATCCCAGAATTTTTGGAGAAGAAAAATATTGAATTACACCAAAAATGACAAATCTGGTCCAAACTTGCAGTGAGCAAAACTTGAAAAATTTGAACTGTGGAAGAGTGGATCTTGATGGATCTAGGTTGAGGGTGCTAAGGACTAGTCAGAGGAGTTTGTTTGGAGTCAAAACTCAAAAGAAATCTGGTGGTTCCTTTGTAAACCACCTAGGTCCAAAATAAAAGACAGAAATTGTTTTGAGGGTAAAACAAACAAAAATAAAAATCAAAATGGGTTGGACCTGTTGGGATTGGGTGCTTGACATGACAACAAGTGGAGGGAGGGGTTTTGGAGTAAAGTTTTTAACCTAGGTCAAAGCAAGAAATTTTTGAATGAGGAAGGATCAATCCATAAGTCATTAAAAGGAAGTATTTCAAAAACTTTCCCAAAGAAAATATTTGAGTAGAGCCAACACAATTTTGACAAACCCTTAAGACAAAAAAATCAAGGTTGAGGAGGTCCTTTCAAAAGTTTGTGATAAAAGATTTTGAGAAGGAGAGTCCCTTGAAAAAAAATTCAAATAACCTCCTTTAAATCAAATAAAGATTTTAATAAAAATCCAAGTCAAAATTTTGGGGTGTTACAGCACCTACCCCCCTTAGGAAAAATCTCGTCCCCGAGATTTCACCTGATCCTCAAATAGGTGTGGGTGCTCTGTCCGAAGAAAATCCTCTCTTTCCCATGTTGCTTCATCTTTGGTGTGATTGTGTGACGCCCCCGATTCAACCGTACACTAATCATGCACGCAAATGTGTACGATCAAGATCAGGGACTCACGGGAAGATATCACAACACAACTCTAAAACATAAATAAGTCATACAAGCATCATAATACAAGCCAGGGGCCTCGAGGGCTATAATACAAGTGCTCGATCATAGACGAGTTAGCGGAAGCAACAATATCTTAGTACTGACATAAGTTAAACAAGTTTGCCATAAGATGGCTAGCACAAACTGGGATACAGATCGAAAGAGGCACAGGCCTCCTTCCTGGGATCCTCCTAAACTACTCCTGGTCGTCACCAGGGGGCTGCACGTAGTAGGCACCTCCGGTGTAGTAGTCGTCATCGACGGTGGCGTCTGGCTCCTGGGCTCCATAGTCTGGTCGCAGCGATCGGGTAAAGAAAGGGGGGAAAGGGGGAACAAGGCAACCGTGAGTACTCATCCAAAGTACTTAAAGCAAGGAGCTACACTACATATGCATGGATATATGTGTAAAGGGCCATATCGGTGGACTGAACTGCAGAATGCAAGAATAAGGGGGGGATAGCTAGTCCTGTCGAAGACTACGCTTCTGGCAGCCTCCGTATTGCAGCATGTAGAAGAGAGTAGACTGAAGTCCTCCAAGTAGAATCGCATAGCATAATCCTACCCGGCGATCCCCTCCTCGTCGCCCTGTTAGAGAGCGATCACCGGGTTGTATCTGGCACTTGGAAGGGTGTGTTTTATTAAGTATACGGTTCTAGTTGTCATAAGGTCAAGGTACAACTCCAAGTCGTCATGTTACCGAAGATCACGGCTATTCGAATAGATTACCTTCCCTGCAGGGGTGCACCACATAACCCAACACGCTTGATCCCATTTGGCCAGACACACTTTCCTGGGTCATGCCCGTCCGCGGATGATCAACACGTCGCAACCCCGCCTAGGCCTCCAGAGAGGTCAGCACGCCGGTCTAAACCTAAGCGCACAGGGTGCAGGCACATCGCCTTAGCACACCAAGACGCTATGAACGCCGGCCGGAAGCAGACCTAGCCTAGCAGCGTTCTCCCAATCCGGCCGCCGCCGCTGACGTCACGAAGGCTTCGGCTGATACCACGACATCGAGTGCCCATAACCGTTCCCACGTAGCTGGTTAGTGCGTATAGACCAAATGGCCAGACTCAGATCAAATACCAAGATCTCGTTAAGCGTGTTAAGTATCCATGACGCCGACCGAGGCCGAGGCCCACCTCTCTCCTAGGTGGTCTCAACACATCTGTCGCTCATACAAAGTAACAGTCGGGGGCCGTCGGGAACCCAGGCCCACCTCTACCGGGATGGAGCCACCCGTCCTTTCAGCCCCCATCTCCGAACAGTATCACAGGTAATGTAATAGTGTAAAGTATATAGTATATGCCCGTGATCACCTCCCGAAGTGATCACAGCCCATAGTATAGCATGGCAGACGGACAAGAATGTAGGGACACTGATGGAACACTAGCATCCTATACTAAGCGATGGGATAGCGGTAAAGGTAATAACAAGAGTAGCAAGGACATGCTATGCAGCGGTATAGGATTAATCGAAAGCGATAACATGCTACACTACTCTAATGCAAGCGGTATAGAGAAGAATAGGCGATATCTGGTGATCAAGGGGGGCTTGCACAGTTGCTCAGACAAGAAGGAGGGGTCGTCGGTGACGTAGTCGACCACAGGGGCATCCGCATCGTCACGGGGTCTACCGGAGAGAAGAGGGGGGAGAAACAGTAAATACATAGCAAGCAAATGCATAACAGGACAACAAGCTGAGCTAGACGTGTTCTAACGCGGTATGAGGTGGTACCGGTGAAGGGGGAAAACATCCGGGAAAGTATTCCCGGTGTTTCGTGTTTTCGGATAGATGAATCGGAGGGGGAAAGTTGCGTGTTTGCTACGCTAGGGATGTGTGGCGGTCGAACGGGTTATGTATCCGGATTCGTCTCGTCGTTCTGAGCAACTTTCATGTACAAAGTTTTTCCATCCGAGCTACGGTTTGTTTTATATTAATCTTAAAAGATTTAATCATTTTTAGAATTTATTTAATTATTTAATTCTAACATTATCCAGAAGAGTGTAAGGTGATGTCAGCATGACATCACCATGACGTCAGCAGGTCAAACCCAATTGACCAGTAGTCAACTCGACCTGTGGGTCCAAAGAGGACCCACATCATAGACTAACATGTAAATTGGGGCTTAATTAAGCAGGATTAATTAAGTTTAATTAATTGATTAGGTTAACTAAACACAATTAATTAAGTTAATTAATTAATATATGTATTTATTGTTATTTTTAATTCTTTTTTTTATGTTCTAGAGGCTGGGCACCGCCGCCGAGGCCCCCTGGGCCTTGCCGTCAAGTGGCTACGGGCGAGGCGTCTTGGCGCTGAGCACGGGCACGGCCACGAGCGCCCAATAGGGAGCCCGGACGCTGGCCTTCGGCGAGACCAAAGGTGCGGTCGCCGGCGCCACGACGCCGGCCAGGGAAGGTGACGGAGGTGCGGGACTAAGGCGAGGGGAGTGGGGTGCGGGGGTCGGAGTGCTTGGTTGGCGTGGCGTGGCGCTGCCGGGCGCAGGGGGTGCAGGAGCGGGGCGTCGGGCGTGCGGTGACGGCGACACGCGCGCACAGAGGAGGAGAGGGAGGAGAAGGGAGGTGGCGGCTCACAGGGGAGCGGCAGGGGCATGGCAGCGGGCTCGAGGGCGACCCATGCGGAGGAGGACGATGACGAAGAGGATGGCGAGGCGGCGATCCGGCGGGGTGGCTTCGGCGATCCGGCGGGGTGGCTTCGGCGATGGCGTCGAGCGGCGGGGGCGGAGCCGGGCCGAGGCGGCCCGGCGGAGTAGGGGCGGCTACGGGCGACGGTGAGGTCTGGCGACGAGGTGGTCATGGCGGCGACCGGGACGGGTTCGCTGAGGTCGAGGCGACGTGGGCGTCGTCTGCCCCAACTGGATCCACACGGGGCGGAGGTTTGAGGAGGCGGGTCGGCGATGACGAGGTAGCGCCGCACGGTGTCGGCAAGGTGGCGGCGGGGTCTGCACGGCGACGGGCAACGCGGTGGCTTCGACGGGGGGTGGGGTCGTGGTCGCCCCGATCTGGATCGGGGGAGTGGGGGTGAGAGAGCGAGTGGGGGGAGTGCGGGCGGTTGGATTAGGGTTTCGGGGTCCGGGGGGATATGGGCGCAGTTGGGCCGGCCCGTTCGGACGGCTCAGGCCAGCTGGGCCACTTGGCCCAACGGGGGGGAGGGGTTCTTCCCTTTTTTCTGTTTGGTTCTTTTCTTTTTACATATTTATTTTATTTTCTGTTTTATTTCATTTTAATGTATTTAGGCATTTTCTAAAAAGGTGTTTTCTGCACTATAATTACCTAGGCATTTAACTGCACACTCCGATCAATTTTGTTTCAATGTTTGAAAACTTTTATTGTTTGTTTAATTTTGAATTTGAATTCGAACCAGTTTCGAACTAACGCGAGATTAGTAACAATAATAAAGTGACGTGGCATCATTAGCAGAGGTTCACTGTAGCTTAAATATCCGGGCGTCACAATTCTCCTCCACTACAAGAAATCTCGTCCCGAGATTTAAGCGGTGGAGTAAGGGGAAAAGTGCTGGTAGCGAAAACCTAACGAGTCTTCTCGATCTTGGCTGCCCTTTCGAAGAGGTTGATTCCTTTTGTTGATGTCTTCATTTCTCTGCTTTAAGTCACCATGATCAAGTCGTCATCCTTTCTTCGGGATCTCCATCGTCCTACGAACGCGACCAAGGGGAAAAACTCCGAAAGAACGCATCTCCACAAAGCTGGGCATCTGGCGGTGAACTCAAGGGGAAACACCCGAGGTACCCCACGAGTTGTAATTCAATGAATTTGTTGAGTGCAATATAAGATGGTACCAAAGTTTCAAACGGGTAGGCTATCATTCGATGACTAGATAGAAGCTGGAATGGAGGTTTGAACAACGAGAATAACATGGTATTCGATTCCAGGACGAATAATGGTATACCATTTAACTCGTGAATCACATACGAAGCCAGGTGCAAAGGATACATTAGAATCCAGGTTGTAAAGAAGAGTCAGTTTTCAATCCAGTGGACCTGTGGGGTATGGGCCCACCTTGTGGTTTAAAAGTAGGAAGGGCGATGACATCTTGCACGATAAGGTAAGCAAGTCATGTCAGAGGATAGCCTGTCAGTTATGTCGGCAACAACATCGGTACCAAGGGCGGGGGACGAAGAGAACCATTTTCCTGCTCGTTGAAACGAGGCGGACCAATAGGCAAGGTTCTCATCCATCGATGGCTACCAGAATGTCATCAACAATAGTAACAGGGCCTTACTGATAGAGTGGTACAACGAGGTGCTTACCTAAGCAGGGAATTATCACTGCTCAGTTAAGTAGATTACAAGAAAGGTTAAACAAAAAATGGAAAGGAAAATGCGTTTAAACACATATTTCAGGGGGATATCCTTCCCAAGGACAAGCAGAGCATGATATCCATGACAGGATATAATGTAGAAAACACTTTAGGAAAGGGAAGAGAAATTTCATGACATTACCCATACAACGATGTTTGGATAATTTGATTAAGAAAATTTAACATTGTGCTTCGAGTGTTCTTATTGATGATAGGAGTACCACATACATGCTTCAAGATAGCACTGACAAGGTCTTCAAGCAAAGATCATTCCTTGGATACACAAAGGATCCATCAGGAAAAACTTATTAAACAAGTCATTCAATTTCCTCATGGAAGAATGGTTAACCTTGTTAAAAAGGAAACTATAACACTAGGTACTCCGACCAGGTGTGCTAGGCACGACATCACCTTACCGGGTCATATTAAGACCAATGTTATAACTCTTGGAAATATGTTCCCACCATCATATCTGACCGAGATTCAGATCTGGTTGGTGTCAGGATACCTCAGACTCAGGATGCCTGAGAAGAAAAGGTGCAAAACAAATTGACGAGATGACATTGTAAGATTCTCGGGAGATGTACTACGGAAGCGAGTTCCGAAACAAAAGCCCAACATTAAACCAATGAAGGGATAAGGAGGTAGTTGATGAACTCAGCGATAATTCATCAAGACTTCCAAAAGATGGGTTTCCACAATTATGTGAACAAGGAGATAACATTAGTCAGATGAAATGATATAAGGGGATATGCTTGAGGAAAACATACCCAATTTAAACATTGGTTGATAGGTGCACCCGAAATATGGGCTGGGTTGCACGACCAACGTCGGAATGGTGATTCCATAATCAATAGTCTAAGAATGAACGGTCGACCATTAACTTCAAAGCAATAGGGTTGCTAGAAGGGCAGAATCCAAACAGCGCCGCTCACTTGTTGGTACCGGTTGGAATCAACACGAGGACCCAAGAAAGAATGGTGATGGTGAGAAGTATCACCATACCAAGAATTCTTAAGAGGTGGTGAAATTCTCACAACATTGATGACATAAGAGATGTTAATGTTCCAAGGTAAGGGAGAACAATTGCTGGATAGAAAGGAACTCAAGGTATAACATCAAACACGAATAAGCTTGTGTTGGCAGGAAGGCAATAAAGTGGTCGATGATAACGCAGATCATCGAGGGAAAGGATGGTATTTCTCATCATGAACTCATTTGATATCCTGGAAGAGCTCATGAGGTTGATGATGATCACGGCACACTTTGTCGAGATATTTCAAGATGTAATCGATCGGCGATGACATCAAGTCAAATGAATGGTGAAGCGAAAGGTTATTGGAACCAAGGGTACGACACAAACTCGAAACCAAGCTTGTTGTCCAAGGCGAAATGATATGATGACGAAGATCAACGTAAGCTTAGCTCATCGTCAAATAATTGTGCTACGGGAAGAAGGACCGGGTAGCACAATTAAAATTTAACATGGTAATGATATAGCCGACCAGGCTAGGAATGACTTGAAGGATTATTAAACTCATAATCAATGGAGATTACTTTATTGAATCGGAGTGCGGAATTGATTCACTTATCAATGTCCTTGAGTGTCTAACAACTCAGAAACCGGGGAAAATTGGAATCAGTGAGAAATAATACTTGAAGAACTCATAATAAGTTATGCAGTTCCATGATATTCTTGAGATACCGTAGTTTAATACTCAACGGTAGAGCAAAGTAAAGGTTGGACAGGTGCAATGATCTGCAGAAGACAAGTACTTCAACTTGTCCAAGAAATGGTATTTAAAAGGAGAACATGGCCGGAACCACGATTGCAAAAGGCCGAATCCCAAATATAAGAACTTATACCAAAGAGGGTTTAAGAGGAGCATCCATGATAAGATTAGCATCGTGTCCATGGGCATGAACACAAAGTTCAAGGTCGACTCCCACTTCTCCAATGCATGACCATTCGTTCACTTCTCTATTAAAATGAGTTGAGTGTGAAACCTACCTAGTGAATTACTGTGAGGAGTATGACCCGTGAAAAATTTCGGTTCACACACAGATTAAGGAAGGCATATGTTCAACCCCTCGGGGCATCGTGGAAACATATACCACAAGCTTCAATAGTAAATATCACCAGCTCGAAAGCGAGCATGGTTGGCCAAATCGAGAATAGGATTTACCAACGACATTATGTATCTTGGAAAGAACTTCCAAAGTGATTGAATATGAGGGACGTTCTCGGATAAAATCCAACAAAGGATCCGATGGTTCTCAAGGGATCTGATGTAAGCATCGGTACTCAAACAGAGGAAGAAACAATGCAAAGGCATTCGATTCTAGAAACAACTAACTAATTAAAGCTTAATGCAAAGAAATTTTATGATTTCCAAATCAAGGGATCAGAAGCAATCGTTCTGATTGAAAAATGAATAAGTTCAATAGACTTAGAAGCACAACCGATCAAGGCATTGATTGGTCAAGAACCAGCTCATGTTTAAAATGACGTCTGAGCCGAAAAGATAATTTAAAAGGATCAACTGATGATTGCGTGCATTCGCACTCATGTTGAATCAAAAGGATCAAAATGACGGTGCCTAAGGATACTAACGAATATTGCGGACATATGGAAAGCATCCATCATGCAAGTAGACCAAGATTGCGAGCAATAAGCTACTAAGGATTTTTGGAGGATCGAATAGTATTTCGAAGACCATTGTGAAACACATGAACAACTGGGGGATGAGCGGATACTCGATAAGTGCAAGAATTATCCGTAGGGGTATTCAGGTGACAAAGAACAGCAAGGCAATAAGCTCAAAGGATTATCAAAACAACGACGAGTGTTTCGGGGTATCCTGTAATAACAAGACCAATCGGGGATTAATGTAAGAATAACAACTGCAAGTAGTTATCCATAAGGGTTGACGGTGGAAGGGGAATTGCAAACGCGATGAACACAAGTTCTCGGGTTAACAGCGGAGAGTATCTACAGGGTCTTCATGTGTAGCAGACGATCATCAGTAATAAGGGGCTCTCCGGGTGAAAGCGATAACGAGATCCTACTGTTAGATTTAGCAAAATTCATTTAACCTGAATAGAAGGGAGATCAGAGTCCCAGAGTATAGACAAGGAGTAAAAGATCCTAATACCACCCAATGGCGACGTGGGCCCGTAAGGCACACAGCCATGTTAGTAAAAGTTTTGCAATGACTAGACTCGACTTGACCAAGGAGTATGGAAGGGGATTCCTCTGAGCAATCGGCTCGATACCAACTTGTGGCGCCCCGATTCAATCGTACACTAATCATGCACGCAAATGTGTACGATCAAGATCGAGAACTCACGGAAGATATCACAACACAACTCTAAAACATAAATAAGTCATACAAGTATCATAATACAAGCCCGGGGCCTCGAGGGCTCGAATACAAGTGCTCGATCATAGACGAAGTCAGCGGAAGCAACAATATCTGAGTACGGACATAAGTTAAACAAGTTTGCCATAAGTCGGCTAGCACAAACCGGGATACAGATCGAAGAGGCACAGCCTCCTGCAGGATCCTCCTAAACTACTCCCGGTCATCGCCAGCGGCTGCACGTAGTAGGCACCTCCGGTGTAGTAGTCGCCATCGACGGTGGCGTCGCTCTGGGCTCCATCGTCTCGTCGCAGAATCGGGTAAAGAAAGGGGAAAGGGGAACAAGGCAACCGTGAGTACTCATCCAAAGTACTACAAGCAAGGAGCTACACTACATATGCATGGATATATGTGTAAAGGGCCATATCGGTGGACCGAATGAGAATGCCGTAATAAGGGGATAGCTAGTCATGTCGAAGACTACGCTGGCAGCCTCCGTCTTGCGGCAAAGATGTAGAAGAGAGTAGACTAAAGTCCTCCAAGTAGCATCGCATAGCATAATCCTACCCGCGATCCCTCCTCGTCACACCCTGTTAGAGAGTGATCACCGGGTTGTATCCGCACTTGGAAGGGTGTGTTTTATTAAGTATACGGTTCTAGTTGTCATAAGGTCAAGGTACAACTCCAAGTCGTCACTGTTATCGAAGATCACGGCTATTCAAAAGATTAACTTCACTGCGGGGTGCACCACATAACCCAACACGCTTGATCCCATTTGGCCGGACACACTTTCTGGGTCATGCCCGCCGCGGAAGATCAACACGTCGCAGCCCCACCTAGGCCAGCAGAGAGGTCAAGACGCCCGGTCTAAACCTAAGCGCACAGGGTCTGGCCCATCGCCCTTAGCACACCTGACGCTATGAACGCGGAAGGCAGACCTAGCCTAGGAGGCGTTTCCAGTCAAGCGGCGCTACCGCCTCGGCCGACGTCCACGAAGGCTTGGTGATACCACGATGTCGAGTGCCCATAAGCTGTTCCCGTAGCTGGTTAGTGCGTATAGACCAAATGGCCAGACTCAGATCAAATACCAAGATCTCTTTAAGTGTGTTAAGTATCCGCGAACGCCGACCAGGGCCAGGCCCACCTCTCTCCTAGGTGGTCTCAACCTGCCCTGTCGCTCCGCCACAAAGTAACAGTCGGGGGCCGTCGAGAACCCAGGCCCACCTCTACCGGGATGGAGCCACCTGTCCTTTCAGCCCCCATCTCCGAACAGTATCACAGGTAATGTAATAGTGTAAAGTATATAGTATATGCCCGTGATCACCTCCCAAGTGATCACAGCCCGATAGTATAGCATGGCGAGACGGACAAGAATGTAGGGCCACCGATGGAACACTAGCATCCTATACTAAGCGATGGGATAGCAGTAAAGGTAATAACAAGAGTAGCAAGGACAGGCTATGCAGCGATATAGGATTAATCGAAAGCGATAACATGCTACACTACTCTAATGCAAGCGGTATAGAGAAGAATAGGCGATATCTGGTGATCAAGGGGGCTTGCCTGGTTGCTCGAACAAGAAGGAGGGGTCGTCGGTGGCGTAGTCGACCACAGGCATCAAAGATCGCCACGGGGTCTATCGGAGAGAAGAGGGGAGAAACAGTAAATACATAGCAAGCAAATGCATAACAGGACAACAAGCTGAGCTAGACGTGTTCTAACGCGGTATGAGGTGGTACCGGTGAAGGGGGGAAACATCCGGGAAAGTATTCCCGGTGTTTCGCGTTTTCGGACATATGAACAGGACGGGGAAAGTTGCGTGTTTGTTATGCTAGGGATGTGTGGCGGTCGAACGGGCTACGTATCCGGATTCGTCTCGTCGTTCTGAGCAACTTTCATGTACAAAGTTTTTCCATCCGAGCTACGGTTTGTTTTATATTAATCTTAAAAGATTTAATCATTTTTAGAATTTATTTAATTATTTAATTCTAACATTATCCAGAATAGTGTAAGGTGATGTCAGCATGACATCACCATGACGTCAGCAGGTCAAACCCAATTGACCAGAGTCAAACATGGACTGTGGGTCCAGTGGGACCCACCTATCATAGACTAACATGTAAATTGGGGCTTAATTAAGCAGGATTAATTAAGTTTAATTAATTGATTAGGTTAACTAAACACAATTAATTAAGTTAATTAATTAATATATGTATTTATTGTTATTTTTAATTCTTCTTTTTATGTTCTAGGGGCTGGGCCCATTGTCATAGGCCCCGAGGGCCTTGCAGGCGTCTTGGCTCTGAGGCGTCTTGGCAAGACAGGCACGGCCTGGCGCCCGATAGGGAGCCCAGACGCTGGCCTCCGGCGAGACCAAAGGTGCGGTCGCCGGGGCCACGACGCCGGCCAGGGAAGGTGAAGGAGGTGTGGGACTAAGGCGAGGGGAGTAGGGTGCGGGGGTCGGAGCGCCGGGGTTGGCCGCAGGCGTGGCGGCGTCGCCGACGCAGGGGAGTGCAGGAGTGGGGCGTCGGGCGTGCGGTGACGGCGACACGCACGCACAGAGGATGAGAGGGAGGAGGAGGGAGGTGGCGGCTCACAATGGAGCGGGAGGGGCATGGCAGCGGGCTCGAGGGCGACCCGTGGGGAGGAGGACGGCGACGAGGTCGGTGACGAAGAGGATGGCGAGGCGGCGATCTGGCGGGGTGGCTCCGACGATGGCGTCGAGCGGCGGGGGCGGAGCCGGGCCGAGGCGGTGTGCGGCGGCGGCGTAGGGGGCGGCTACGGGCGACGGTGAGGTCCGGCGACGAGGTGGCCGCGGCGGCGACCGACGGGGTTCGTCGAGGGGTCGGGGCGACGTGGGCGTCGTCTGCCCCGACTGGATCCACACGGGGCGGAGGTTTGAGGAGGCGGGTCTGTAATGACGAGGTAGCGCCGCGCGGTGTCGGCAAGGTGGCGGCGGGGTCTCAAGGCAATGACAGGCGACGCGTGGCTTCGACGGGGTTGGGCGTGGTCGCCCGATCTGGATCGGGAGTGGGGTGAGAGAGCGAGTGGGGAGTGAGGCGGTTGGATTAGGGTTTCGGGGTCCGGGGGGACATGGGCGCGGTTGGGCCGGCCTGTTCGGACGGCTGAGGCCAGCTGGGCCACTTGGCCCAGCGGGGGGGAGGGGTTCTTCCCTTTTTTCTATTTGGTTCTTTTCTTTTTTATTTATTTATTTTCTTTTCTATTTTATTTCATTTTAATGTATTTAGGCATTTTCTAAAAAGGTGTTTTCTGCACTATAATTACCTAGGCATTTAACTGCACACTCCGATCAATTTTGTTTCAATGTTTGAAAACTTTAATTCTTTGTTTAATTTTGAATTTGAATTCAAACCAGTTTCGAACTAACGCTAGATTAGTAACAATAATAAAGGTGACGTGGCATCATTAGCAGAGGTTCACTGTAGCTTAAATATTCGGGCGTCACAGATTGCTCCACTGGACTTTGAAAAACTTAATTGTTTTCTGACGGGTCCTTCTTTCAGACTCCTCCAATATTTTTATTGGGCGTTCCCTATAGGTGAGGTCTGGTTGTACGTCAATGTCCTCATGAGATACCTGCTTTTTGGGGTTTCTTACACATTTCCTCAACTGTGAGACGTGGAACACGTCGTGGATGTTTGACAGCTCTTCGGGTAGGTCTAGCTGGTAGGCTACGGTGCCTCTTCATGCAATTACGTAAGGGTCCGATAAATCTTGGTGCTAGCTTTCCTTTAACTTTGAATCGTTGCAGGCCCCTCATAGGAGATACTCGTAGGTACACATACTCACCGGGTTCAAAACTGACTCCCCGATGTTTTCGATCGTAATAACTCTTCTGTCGGCTTTGAGATGTCTTGAGTCGGTCCCTGATTAGCTTAACTTTCTCCTCAGCTTCCTTGAGCATATCTGGGCGAAGATATGGTATCTCCGGTCTCGACCAATTTAGTGGGTACGACATCTCCGCCTCGTACATAAGGCTTCAAAAGGTGCCATTTGCAAGCTGGCTTGGTAATCGTTGTTGTATGCAAACTCGGCATATGGCAAGGTTTCTTCCCAACTGGTTCCATAGGTGAGAACACATGCTCTCGGCATGTCCTCTAGAATTTGGTTTCTGGCGCTTCGGTTTGTCCATCATTACGGGATGGTATGCCGTCTTGAATGCCGCTTGAGTTCCCAGGGCTTGCTGTAATTTATCCCAAAATTTAGAGACGAATTGAGTGCCTCTGTCGGATATTATAGTCTTTGGGACTCCATGCAGGCAAACTATGCGGGAGAGATAAAGCTTGGCAAGCTTCTGAGTGGTGTGGGTTGTCTTTACGGGAATGAAATGTGCCACCTTGGTCAATCTATCTGTGATGACCCATATGGCATCATTTCCGTGTTGTGACCGAGGTAGTCCGACAATGAAATCCATCCCGATTTCAACCCATTTCCACTCATGTATCTTGTTTGACTGTAATAACCCTGCTAGTTTTTGATGCTCGGCCTTAATGCATTGACACGAATCACAACATGCAAGGAAGGTGGCTATATCCCTCTTCATACCGTGCCACCAAAAAATTTCCTGAATGTCCTTATACATCTTGGTTCCTCCGTGTGGATTGAATATGGAGAGGTGTGGCCTTTGGCTAGAATTTGCTGTTTGAGGTCTTCTATATTTGGTACGCAAAGTCTGTCTCTGTACCATAGTATTCCCTTATCGTCTATGACAAATTCGGAGGCCTTGCCCAAACTCACTTTTCTTTTTATGCCTTCGATGCTGGGGTGTCCATGTTGAGCCTCCTTAATTTGTTCCATTATGGTAGGCTATATTTCCAAATTTGACAAATTGCCCTCAGTGACCATCACCAAGTTGAGTTTGGCGAACTCCTGCTGAAATTCAGGTCTCAAGTTTGGCAGACCGTCGTTGCCTGAACTGGGGTTTCGACTAAGAGCATCTGCCACTACATTCGCCTTTCCTGGATGGTAGTGAATACCAACATCATAATCTTTCACTAATTCCAACCAGCGTCGTTGTCGTAAATTGAGTTCTGGTTGTGTGAAAATATACTTGAGGCTTTTATGGTCCGTGTATATTTCTAGCGATTCCCAAGTAAAAAGTGCCTCCACTCTTTGAGTGCATGAATGACTGCTGCCAATTCCAAGTCATGAGTAGGATAATTTTCTTCATGCTTGCGTAGTTGCGTGGATGCATATGCAACTACCTTGCCTTCTTGCATTAATACGCATCTGAGGCCCTTCCGGGATGCGTCACAATACACTTCAAAACTTTTGTGTATGTCTGGCACAACCAACACTGGTGTTGTTGTTAATTTCCTTTTGAGTTCTTGGAAACTCTTCTCGCAAGCTTCAGTCCATACAAACTTCTTATCCTTCTTGGGCAACTGTGTCATTGGTTTGGCTATGGTGGAGAACCCTTCAATAAACCTTCGGTAATATCCTGCCATTCCCAAGAAACTTCAGACATCCGTTATTACCGGCTGGTGGTTTCCTGCCAAGTACGGCCTTGACTTTTTCCGGGTCTATGGCAACACCTTCTTGGGTTAAAACATGGCCTAGAAAACCAACCTGTCTTAACCAAAATTCACATTTGCTGAACTTGGCGTATAAATGATGTTTCCTTAATTATCCCAATACAATTCTGAGATGTTCAGCATGGTCTTCTGGTGTCTTGGAGTATACCAGAATATCATCAATGAACACCACAACAAATTTATCCATAAATTTCATAAACACTTTGTTCATGAGGTGGACAAAATACGCGGGGGCGTTTGTCAATCCAAACGGCATTACTGTAAATTCATACAGTCTGTATCTGGAGGTGAATGATGTCTTGGGGATATCTTCTGTCTGTACTTTTAATTGATGATACCCCGATCTTAACAATTTTCGAGAAAACCTTGGCTTGAGTGAGCTGGTCAAATAAATCATTTATCCGTGGCATCGGATATTTGTTCTTGATGGTGACCATGTTGAGTGCTCGATAGTCTATACATAATCTTAGTGTCCCATCCTTTTTCTTGGCGAATAATCTTTGGTGAACCCCAAGGTGAGGAGCTGGCTCAGATAAATCCTTTGTCCAAGAATTCTTTTATTTGCTTCTTTAATTCCACCAACTCTGAGGGTGCCATTCTATAGGGTTTCTTGTAAATGGGGGATGGTTCCCGGTGCTAGTTCAATGATGAACTCTATTTCCCGGTTTGGTGGCATGCCTGGTAGTTCTTCGGGAAATACGTCGGAAAATTCACACACCACTGGAACTTTGCTTAACTCTGAAATGTCCACCTTGTTCAACCTTGGTTGACGTGATATTTGTCTTTCTTGAGATGCAATTTTTATTGTCTTCCCGTGATGATGGGGGGACTTGATGATCATGGATTTTTCCAAGGGAAGTACCGAAAAATCATTTTGCAAAGCAAATCTCTTTGAAATGAACGAGTGAGAAGCTCCAGAATCAAACAAAACCGTTGCAGGTATTGTGTTGACAGGAACGTGAAGTACGATATCCGGGGCATTCTGTGCTTCCTCCTTGGTCACATGGTTCAAGTGACCCTTCATGTGATTGTTATTGGGGTTGAAGTTGTTACGTTTGGGTGCTGAATTATTCCCACCGTTGTTTGGCTTGGGGGCTGAGTTTCTTGGCTTTGGGCACTGTTTGGCATAGTGCCCTTCCTCTCCACAAGCGTAGCAAGTAACACCTGGTCGGTATGTAAAATCCTTGTCCCTTGCATGAAAATTTTTGTTTGGGCGTGGAACATTGGTGGTGGACTTGTTTGCTCCATTCTTCTAAAAATCAGTCTTGTTTCGGTTGTTGCGAGCTTGAGTAGTCTGGTCCCTTTTGCGCTTGCGAAAATCTTCCAAGCTGCGGCGCTCGTTTTCCAATGTAATGGCCTTGTCCACAAGTGTTTTGAAATCCGGAAAGGTGTGTACGACCAGCTGGCATTTAAGTGCTGGTGCTAGACCGTCTAGAAATTTCTCCATCTTTTTATTTTTGGTCATGTGCTCTTCATTGGCATAACGAGATAATTGAGTAAACTGACTATTGTACTCAGTCACTATCATGCTTCTCTACTTGAGGTCATCAAACTCCCTTTTCTTGATCTTCATAATGCTCCGGGGAATATGCGCCCCACGAAAACCTTCTTTAAATTCTTCCCAGGTGATGTTATTTTAATTGGGGTGCATGTGTAGGAAATTTTCCCACCATGATGCAGCTGCTCCTGTGAGGTAGTGAGGTGCATAAAGTACCTTCTCACTGTCTGAACATTGTGCAATAATTAATTTCCTTTCAACGTCTCGAAGCCAATCATCGGCCTCAAGAGGTTTGTCAGTATGAGAGAAAGTTGGGGGACGCGTCTATTGTAGTTCAGACAATTTGGATTGCTGCTGATACGGTCCACGGTGATTTCCCATATTGATGACATGGTCCATCATTTCTTGATGTTGTTGTTGGCTTTTCTCATAAAGGCGGCACACTTGAGAAAATGCTGCTTCACTGCCTTGCTGACTTGACTGCCCCTATGTGAAATTGTTACTTGTCTGCGTACCATAATGTTCTTCCGGCGGACTAGGCATGGAACGAGTCCAAGGACGAGGCATTTTCCACTCTGGGGTATTTTTTTTGTAAAACTTATGAGAAAAACTGACTGGCAAAAAAAATACGCAAAGGCCGAAATTTAAAACTCCAAGATTTTTCAAGAAAATACTCGATTGCGCATGGAGAAGGACTGCTCAGTACATATCTTACACGCAAGCAGTAATTATACAATACATCACTCAGGATGTGCGTACACATTCCTGACATGTTATTTAGGCTAGTGCACTTCTCCCAGTTCCTACATGATGCACATAAACTACTTCTCACAACCTATATACATATAAACATATCACCCAAGTGGCACATCGCATACCTGCTAGGCGCCTCGATCCGGAGATGGTAAGGATTTCCCTCGGCCTGCCGAGGGTAAGACCCAGTGATCTTTGGGGACTCAACCTCCTCCTCACTAATAGGCTCCAGCGAAGTCTTTGAGTTGAGGAGCTGGTCTTGGTAGCGCGACAGTGGTGCAAGACGGACGGAGTAGGAGCAATGACTTGGTCAAACTCCTCGGTGGTAGGCGGCGATGGCGGTGGCGAGGATGGCGGTGAATAGGATCTTTGAGGACGAGGCGAAAGTCGGTGGTGGTGCTGTGTGGAGAAGCTCCCTCTGTTGGCGGAACAGCCATGAACCGAGTCCATCTGAGCAGCCACAAGGTCGCCCACGAGGTTATCAAAAGCTGCCTCGAGCGCCTTGAGATACTCAACAAGCATCTCAATAGCCTCATCTCGCTCCCCCCTAGTGCAAGCGAATGCATAGTGACAAGTGTATGGCACGTGGCATGGAAGATAGCGGTAGTGACGAGTCTTCATCGAAGGAAGAACATCCCGGAGACGAGCTATCGCCTCACGGGCAGCCATCTGCATGGCATGCCTCTCCGTAGGCATGGCTCTTCCCACAAACCGGAAGCGGCGTGACTCAACACGTCCTCCCTTGAATTGCACCGCGGCCTGGTGCATGGACAGACTGTCGTTGATCTTGTGCTGGTAGAGTCTTAACACTGGACGAGACGATGGTCCAATCACGATCTTGACATTGGAGGTGAGGAGCTTGATAAACCCCTCAGGTACATTGGCGAACACCTATGACTCAAGTCGTTGCTAGCCATCTACAAAAGTAGACAAAAATTCCGAATAGTCAGATCATAAATTTATGATGACTAATATAATATTGTTTTGTTTTGCAAAACGCTAAAATAGCACTTAAGGCGCTAATAACCGATTAGCAATTGCACCTAGTGGTTTCCTACAGTCAGCCTGGCTCTGATACCAAGTTTGTCACGACCGGTTTTTCAATAAAACACTTATTGAGAAACCGACCCTTATAATTCCAGTATAGGAGAATCCTCCTTACTGGTAGATAAATCCTTGATATAGAAATCCAGAAGTACTAATATTATACAGGGTTGAGCTGAGGCTGCTCAATAATTTATTACAAGCACGCTGATATAATACATAAAGGCGGATATGACACAAGGGTATGGTGGCATAACTACTGACTCGCAATAAAAGTGGTGGTGGATATGTCACAGTGACGTGGGTGACATGACTCCTAAATCTTCTGACTCATCGGCTACCGGAGTGAGGCTCGATGATTTTATTCGTAGCGGAAGCGTATATGATACAAGTGACCAATTCCGAGGATCGCATCGGGATATTTGGGACTCCTCTAGGCGTTGGACTCGCTATCGAACTCTTCATCCATAAGATCGCCTTCGTCAACATCTGTCCAAATCAACAAGCCAGGTGAGTACTTTGAATGTACTCGCAAGACAGTTTGGACATAAGATATAACAAATGTAAACATGATGCACGCAAGCAGATTAGTAATGCGCACTCAGATAATAAATTGCACTATATGAAAATAAAAAGGAAGTCAGGCGGTAGTCCTCCCGAAATCCCAATAAAAATAACTGAAGACCGATCGGGTGTCTGCAGCGAATTAACATGCCACGGTCGGGCGTCAGGGCGACACCACATAAAGGGCTTATATTGAAATGTAAATGACGGTCGTGCCGCGATCCGGACGTCTGGCGACATCTCGGAAAGGGCTTATAATGAAAGTAAATAACATGGATGCCCGCGATCGGACGTCTGAGCGACATTGCAGAAAGGGCTTATTTCGAAAGTAAATAAATAACAAGGTTACGATCCGGACGTCGAGCGACATCACATAAAGGGCTTATATCGAAAGTAAATAACAAGCGATTACCCGCGATGGACGTCTGGCGACATCACGTAAAGGGCTTATATCAGTAAATAACAACGATTACCCACGATCGGACGTCTGGCGACATCACATAAAGGGCTTATATTTCATCATTCATATCTCATCAATTCATGAGTTTAAATCACTCCAAGGAAATGTTCAAGACATAATAATAATAAGCGGGTTAGTTCATCCACAGAGTAATCATGAAGCGGAATTAACACTCATGTTTATTTGCGGAGATTGTCCTTGAGGCCGACCTTTGAGACTGACAAGACAAGTTGAATACAGTAACTTGACCATAGATAAGGTTACTCGAATGATTTGACTCTGCAGAGTTTGTACTATTTAACCACAGCCAATGGATTCCCGTAGTCACAACAGACTAGTTCCGTTTACGGTATTTTAGAGGAAACTCATCTAACCAGTACACACCCATTCCACATCCCGATGCCAGGAATCACCCTAGGCAACGTTTAAGAAAAACTTTGAGACGGGGAGGCCACTACCTCGAGTAGCATGGGATCAAATTTATATCGCGCTCTAAGGGTGCCCCCTCTCGGTCCCAACCAAAACACCCATGCCCCGACGGATGATCGGCTTTAATCCAGGGCCATGGAACCCTCATCACGGCCCCTCTATTTGGTGTGTACGAGGAAAGAGGTTTACAACCTACTAAACCATATTCTTTACAGAAAACATGTGGTAGCACACAAAAAGGGGACGGACGGTAACGTGACTTGACCCACGTTAGCACTGGAGTCAAACGGTTTGGCGCAAGACTGGCATGCTACAACAATACCATCTTACCGCCTTTCATGTCACCACATGATCATGTAAACTCACATCAAATAACCCATCGAGTTTCGGAGCTCACTTGTATTAGCTTTGCAAGCAATATAAATACTTACTGATGTTCATATAAACATGCCATGAAATAACCACTCAAGAAAACATGCAAAACACTCATCATATTATAGGTTCAAACATTCTTGCCTGGTTCGGAGTATTCGGAGTCTAGCTCGGTGAAGTTTGTGGTTCCGTCACCTCCTCCGGTATCTACGGTATAAAGAAAACGCGTACTAACCTAAATACCGTGTGTGCACAAAAAGTGTTCCAAATATTTTTCAAATAAATATGATAACAAACTACACAGAAAAATAAAGATGACAGAAAAAGAATCAATCAAAAATCATTTCCTGTTTAAAAGTTATAAAGGTTTTGGTCCAGGGACTCATCTGTAATGAAACAGAAAGTTTCTAGGGGTCTGAACAGAAAATACAGAAAAACGTTTCAGTTAGAAAGCTTATTTGCCCGAAAGAGTTTTCAGAAAACGGTTCGAATAAAAGAAAAGAGAGGCTGGCGAGGGGGGCCCACCCATCAGGTTTGAAAGTTGAGAGAGAAAAACAGAGCGCGCCGGCGCCCAAGCTTCTGCGTGGTCGTGGCGACGATCCACGGTGAGGTAGGGGGATCGGAGGGTACCTACGGACTCACGGTGCTCTCCCGCATTTGTGGGTGGTGGATTTGGTCGTCAGCGAGCACCACGTCGACGGCTGCCTCAACTCCGGCTGACGGTGGTTCGGGTGTTGGAGGATCTCGCCGGGGAGGGCTGCAAAGGTCGAATTGGGGCTCGGGTTAGAGCACTGGGTGCACTAGAGGGTTGCTGACGCGGTTTGGGAGGCGGGCATGGTCTCACCTGAGTGAATCAATCCGGAGCCCGAGGTGGATCGGGGCAGCCGGAGTCGGGGAAGAAGGCCTCCCCGAGGTCCTCCTAGTGGTCGGGCGCAGTCCTGGTGAGGTGGAGGGAGTGTTGATGGTCGAAGGCGAGCTCGGGGTGGCTATTTATAGCCGGCCCGAGGTGGTTGCTGAGAACGGGATAACTCCGGCGACGATTACAGCGAGGCAGAGGTTGGTCAGGTGGTTTAGGGGGCTAGGCATCAACGTGATGGTCCACTGGTTCCGTTCAAGCGCTAACCTCGGTTGGATTAGACCTGCTCTACGGTTTCGACAGAACGGTGCTTCGCGGGCCCGTCGGCGGCAGAGAGCATGATGTGTGCTTGCCAGGCCACGGCGATGGTGTTGCAGCATGCACAGAGGAGGGGGTGGCCACGCGGAGGCTTCTGGTGGTTTCGGCGGTGCCGGACGGCGCCGAAAGGTGGTGCTGGCTGCTGCTGGCCGCCACGGGTGGCTCTGCCACCGCAGAAGCTGCCGGCGATGAGGTGCCACGTCGCCACCGACACCTACGCTCGTCCAAAAGACCATGCGGCGCTCCGGATAAGGAGAAGGAGCAGTGAGCATCGTGCCAACGCGAACCTTTGGTGAGATGGACGCCAAGGTTCTGAAGAAAACGACACTGACGGCGAAACAGAAACACTGAAAGTCTGAACTTTCTGAATTTGAACAGCAACAGTGCATGCCAGGTGCTCGATGAAATGATTTTGGTATGTGGACAAATTTTCTGGAGTTTATCTTTGGTGAGGTGACCTCTCAATGCACCTGGGGGCTGCCTGATTTATCCCATAATTTTTGGAGAAGAAAAATATTGAATTACACCAAAAATGACAAATCTGGTCCAAACTTGCAGTGACCAAAACTTGAAAATTTTGAACTGTGGAAGAGTGGATCTTGATGGATCTATGTTGAGGGTGCTAAGGACTAGTCAGAGGAGTTTGTTTGGAGTCAAAACTCAAAAGAAATCTGGTGGTTTCTTTGTAAACCACCTAGGTCCAAAATAAAAGACAGAAATTGTTTTGAGGGTAAAACAAACAAAAATAAAAATCAAAAATGGGTTGGACCTATTGGGATTGGGTGCTTGACATGACAACAAGTGGAGGGAGGGGTTTTGGAGTAAAAATTTTAACCTAGGTCAAAGCAAGAAATTTTTTAATGAGGAAGGATCAATCCATAAGTCATTAAAAGGAAGTATTTCAAAGAAAATATTTGAGTAGAGCCAATACAATTTTGACAAACCCTTAAGACAAAAAAAATCAAGGTTGAGGAGGTCCTTTCAAAAGTTTGTAATAAAAGATTTTGAGAAGGAGAGTCCCTTGAAAAAAAATCAAATAACCTCATTTAAATCAAATAAAGACTTTAATAAAAATCCAAGTCAAAATTTTGGGGTGTTACAGCACCTACCCCCTTAGGAAAAATCTCGTCCCCGAGATTTCAGCTGATCCTCAAATAGGTGTGGGTGCTCTGTCCAAAGAAAATCCTTTCTTTCCCATGTTGCTTCATCTTCGGTGTGATTGCTCAACTGGACTTTGGAAAACTTAATTGTTTTCCGACGGGTCCTTCTTTCAGACTTCTCCAATATTTTTATTGGGCGTTCACTGTAGGTGAGGTTTGGCTGTACGTCAATGTCCTCATGAGATACCTGCTTTTCGGGGTTGCTTACACATTTCCTCAACTGTGAGACGTGGAACACGTCGTTGGATGTTTGACAGCTCTTCGGGTAGGTCTAGCTGGTAGGCTACGGTGCCTCTTCGTGCAATTACACATAAGGGTCCGATAAATCTTGGTGCCAGCTTTCCTTTAACTTTGAATCGTTGCAGGCCCCTCATAGGAGATACCTGTAGGTACACATACTCACCGGGTTCAAAACTGACTCCCCGATGTTTTCGATCGTAATAACTCTTCTGTCGGCTTTGAGATGTCTTGAGTCGGTCCCTGATTAGCTTAACTTTCTCCTCAGCTTCCTTGAGCATATCTGGGCCGAAGATATGACTGTCTCCGGTCTCTGGCCAATTTAGTGGGGTACGACATCTCCACCCGTACAAGGCTTCAAAAGGTGCCATTTGCAAGCTGGCAT
This sequence comes from Aegilops bicornis, assembly GCA_021605145.1. Classification (NCBI taxonomy): domain Eukaryota; kingdom Viridiplantae; phylum Streptophyta; class Magnoliopsida; order Poales; family Poaceae; genus Aegilops; species Aegilops bicornis. The sequence goes on from CM038671.1 coordinate 511,091,094, forward strand.
GATAACTGTTATTGTATGCAAACTCGGCATATGGCAAGGTTTCTTCCCAACTGGTTCCATAGGTGAGAACACATGCTCTCAGCATGTCCTCTAGATTTTGGTTTACGCGCTCGGTTTGTCCATCATTCTGGGGATGGTATGCCATACTGAATGCCAGTTGAGTTCCCAGGGCTTGCTGTAATTTATCCCAAAATTTAGAGACGAATTGAGTGCCTCTGTCAGATATTATAGTCTTTGGGACTCCATGCAGGCAAACTATGCGGGAGAGATAAAGCTTGGCAAGCTTCTGAGTGGTGTGGGTTGTCTTTACGGGAATGAAATGTGCCACCTTGGTTAATCTTCTGTGATGACACATATGGCATCATTTCCGTGTTGTGACCGAGGTAGTCCGACAATGAAATCCATCCCGATTTCATCCCATTTCCACTCAGGTATCTTGTTTGGCTGTAATAACCCTGCTAGTTTTTGATGCTCGGCCTTAATGCATTGACACGAATCACAACATGCAATGAAGGTGGCTATATCCCTCTTCATACCGTGCCACCAAAAAATTTCCTGAATGTCCTTATACATCTTGGTTCCTCCTGGGTGGATTGAATATGGAGAGGTGTGGCCTTTGGCTAGAATTTGCTGTTTGAGGTCTTCTATATTTGGTACGCAAAGTCTGTCTCTGTACCATGGTATTCCCTTATCGTCTATGACAAATTCTGAGGCCTTGCCCAAACTCACTTTTCTTTTTATGCCTTCGATGCTGGGGTGTCCATGCTGAGCCTCCTTAATTTGTTCCATTATGGTAGGCTGTATTTCCAAATTTGACACATTGCCCTCAGTGACCATCACCAAGTTGAGTTTGGCGAACTCCTGCTGAAATTCAGGTCTGAAGTTTGGCAGACCATCGTTGCCTGAATTGGGGTTTCGACTAAGAGCATCTGCCACTACATTCACCTTTCCTGGATGGTAGTGAATACCAACATCATAATCTTTCACTAATTCCAACCAGCGTCGTTGTCGTAAATTGAGTTATGGTTGTGTGAAAATATACTTGAGGCTATGGTCCGCGTATATTTCACAACGATTCCCAAGTAAAAAGTGCATCCACTCTTTGAGTGCATGAATGACTACTGCCAATTCCAAATCATGAGTAGGATAATTTTCTTCATGCTTGCGTAGTTGCCTGAGTGGATCAAGCCGGAGCCCGAGGCGGATCGGGGCGGCCGGAGTCGGGGAAGAAGGCCTCCCCGAGGTCCTCCTAGTGGTCGGGCGCAGTCCTTGTGAGGTGGAGGGAGTGGTGTTGGTCGAAGGCGTGCTCAGGGTGGCTATTTATAGCCGGCCCGAGGCGGTTGCCGAGAACGGGATAACTCCGGCGGCGATTACGGTGAGGCAGAGGTTGGTCAGGTGATTTAGGGGGCTAGTCATCAACGTGATGGTCCACTGGTTCCGTTCAAGCGCTAACCTCGGTTGGATTAGACCTGCTCTGCGGTTTCGATGGAACGGTGCTTCACGGGCCCGTCGGCGGCAGAGAGCATGCTCTGTGCTTGCCAGGCCACGGCGACGATGCTGTAGCGTGCACAGAGGAGGGGGTGGCCACGCGGAGGCCTCTGGTGGTTTCGGCGGTGCCGGACGGCGCCGAAAGGTGGTGCTGGCTGCTGCTGGCAGCCACAGGTGGCTCTGCCTCCGCAGAAGCTGCCGGCGATGAGGTGCCACGCCGCCACCGACACCTATGCTCGTCCAAATGACCATGCGGCGCTCCAGATAAGGAGAAGGAGCAGTGAGCATCGTGCCAACGCGGGCACTGGTGAGATGGACGCCAAGGTTCTGAAGAAAACGACACTGACGGCGAAACAGAAACACTGAAAGTCTGAACTTTCTGAATTTGAACAGCAACAGTGCATGCCAGGTGCTCGATGAAATGATTTTGGTATGTGGAGAAATTTTCTGGAGTTGATCTTTGGTGAGGTGACCTATCAATGCACCTGGGGGCTGCCTGATTTATCCCAGAATTTTTGGAGAAGAAAAATATTGAATTACACCAAAAATGACAAATCTGGTCCAAACTTGCAGTGAGCAAAACTTGAAAATTTTGAACTGTGGAAGAGTGGATCTTGATGGATCTAGGTTGAGGGTGCTAAGGACTAGTCAGAGGAGTTTGTTTGGAGTCAAAACTCAAAAGAAATCTGGTGGTTCCTTTGTAAACCACCTAGGTCCAAAATAAAAGACAGAAATTGTTTTGAGGGTAAAACAAACAAAAATAAAAATCAAAAATGGGTTGGACCTGTTGGGATTGGGTGCTTGACATGACAACAAGTGGAGGGAGGGGTTTTGGAGTAAAGTTTTTAACCTAGGTCAAAGCAAGAAATTTTTGAATGAGGAAGGATCAATCCATAAGTCATTAAAAGGAAGTATTTCAAAACTTTCCCAAAGAAAATATTTTAGTAGAGCCAACACAATTTTGACAAACCCTTAAGACAAAAAAAATCAAGGTTGAGGAGGTCCTTTCAAAAGTTTGTAATAAAAGATTTTGAGAAGGAGAGTCCCTTGAAAAAAATTTCAAATAACCTCCTTTAAATCAAATAAAGATTTTAATAAAAATCCAAGTCAAAATTTTGGGGTGTTACAGCATCAAATGCAAAGTCCGTCAGTGTCATCACCAAAATATGGAGACGTATCGTGAGATAGATACTGTTGTACTATTGTATATGCTTATTTTCTTAGTGGCCAATTGCGTGTGTGGTGTGGTTGGCACATCATTTCTAGTTGTGGTGGGTCAACATGAAGACTCATGGGTCGGTTCCATCCTGCACCACATATAGGTTGGACCGAGACGTGTTATACGAAGACCCATGTGGAGGACTCGGCGTACAACGAAGCTACCAGAGTCATGAGGTCTCTATCCCCTGGTGATAAGCCGACTATATATGATTTGTAACCCTAGGCCCTTAATATGTTATACAAGCTTGGGGGCTAGTTCGTCGATAGTACACACACACGCACAATGCCTGGTATTCACGTGTACTTTGTACACACCCCTATCACTAATACATAGTACCAGGAGTAGGATCTTTCTTCAACTGCAATTGAATTCTAGCATGTGCATGTGTTTATTTCATATTATCGATCCATAGAGTGAGAGCGGTTTGAAATACAGGCAATGGATGCTTTTACAATTCATATATAAACATTAATTAGTGCATGATACGTCTCCAACGTATCTATAATTTTTGATTGCTCCATGCTATATTATCTACTATTTTGGACTATATTGGCCTTTATTTTCCACTTTTATATTATTTTTGGGACTAACCTATTAACCGGAGGCCCAGCCCAGAATTGCTGTTTTTTTGCCTATTTCAGTGTTTCAAAGAAACGGAATATCAAACGGAGTCCAAGCGACATAAAACCTTCGGGAACGTGATTTTCTCACCGAACGTGATCCAGGAGACTTGGACCCTACTCCAAGGAAGTCCAGAGGCGGTCATGAGGGTGGGGGGCGCCCCCCTAGGGCGTGCCCCCTGCCTCGTGGGCCCCTCAGAGCTCCACCGACGTACTCCTTCCTCCTATATATACCTACGTACCCCCAAACGATCAAATACGAAGCCAAAAACCTAATTCCACCGCCGCAACTTTCTATATCCACGAGATCCCATCTTGGGGCCTGTTCCGGAGCTCCACCGGAGAGGGCCGTCATCACGGAGGGCTTCTACATCATCATAGCCTCTCCGATGAAGTGTGAGTAGTTTACCTCAGACCTTCGGGTCCATAGTTATTAGCTAGATGGCTTCTTCGCTCTTTTTGGATCTCAATACAATGTTCTCCCCCTCTTGTGGAGATCTATTCGATGTAATCTTCTTTTTTTGGTGTGTTTGTTGAGACCGATGAATTGTGGGTTTATGATCAAGTCTATCTATGAATAATATTTGAATCTTCTCTGAATTCTTTTATGTATGATTGGTTATCTTTGCAAGTCTCTTGAATTATCAGTTTGGTTTGGCCTACTAGATTGGTTTTTCTTGCCATGGGAGAAGTGCTTAGCTTTGGGTTCGATCTTGCGGTGTCCTTTCCCAAAGGATGTATAAGGGCAGCAAGGCACGTATTGCATCGTTGCCATCGAGGATAACAAGATGGGGTTTATTTCATATTTCATGAATTTATCTCTCTACATCATGTCATCTTGCTTAAGGCGTTACTCTGTTTTTAACTTAATACTCTAGATGCATGCTGGATAGCGGTCGATGAGTGGAGTAATAGTAGTAGATGCAGGCAGGAGTCGGTCTACTTGTCTCGGACGTGATGCCTATATACATGATCATACCTGGATATTCTCATAACTATGCTCAATTCAGCCAATTGCTCAACAGTAATTTGTTCACCCACCGTAGAATACTTATGCTCTTGAGAGAAGCCACTAGTGAAACCTATGGCCCCCGGGTCTATTCTCATCATATCAATCTCCATCACTTTATTATTGCTTTGCTTTTTTACTTTGCCTTTTACTTTTTGCTTTGCATCTTTATATCAAAAATACCAAAAATATTATCTATCATCTCTATCAGATCTCACTCTCGTAAGTGACCGTGAAGGGATTGATAACTCCTAATCGCGTTGGTTGCGTTGAGCTATTGTTTTGTGTAGGTACGAGGGACTTGCGTGTGGCCTCCTACTGGATTGATATCTTGGTTCTCAAAAACTGAGGGAAATACTTACGCTACTCTGCTGCATCATCCTCTCCTCTTCGGGGAAATCCAACGCAAGCTCAAGAGGTAGCAAGAAGAATTTCTGGCGCCGTTGCCGGGGAGTCTGCACAAAAGTCAACATACCAAGTACCCATCACAATCCCTATGTCCCGCATTACATTAGTTGCCATTTTCCTCTCGTTTTCCTCTCACCCACTTCACCCTTGCCGTTTTATTTGCCCTCTCTTTCTCCTTCTCCTTCTCCTTCTCTTTCTTCGTTTGCCTTTTTCTCGTTTGCCTTTGTTTGCTCGTGTGTTGGATTGCTTGTTTGTCGCGATGGCTCAAGATACTACCAAATTGTGTGACTTCACCAATACCAACAATAATGATTTCCTTAGCACTTCGATTGCTCCTCTTGCCAATACCGAATCTTGTGAAATCAATACTATCTTGTTGAATCTTGTTATGAAAGATCAATTCGCCGGCCTTCCTAGTGAAGATGCCGCTACTCATCTGAATAGCTTTGTTGATTTATGTGATATGCAAAAGAAAAAAGATGTCGATAATGATGTTGTTAAATTGAAGTTATTTCCTTTTTCGCTTAGAGATCGTGCTAAAGCTTGGTTTTCGTCTTTGCCTAAAAATAGTATCGATTCTTGGAACAAGTGCAAAGATGCTTTTATCTCTAAGTATTTTCCTCCCGCTAAGATCATCTCTCTTAGAAACGACATTATGAATTTTAAGCAACTTGATCATGAACATGTTGCACAAGCATGGGAGAGAATGAAATTAATGATACGTAATTGCCCTACTCATGGTTTGAATTTGTGGATGATTATACAAAAAATTATGCCGGATTGAATTTTGCTTCTAGAAATCTTTTAGATTCGCCACGGGAGGCACTTTTATGGAAATCACTTTAGGAGATGCTACTAAACTCCTAGATAATATTATGGTTAATTATTCTCAATGGCATCTTGAAAGATCTTCTAATAAAAAGTGCATGCGATAGAAGAAATTAATGTTTTGAGTGGAAAGATGGATGAACTTATGAAATTATTTGCTACTAAAAGTGTTTCTTCCGATCCTAATGATATGCCTTTGTCTACTTTGATTGAGAATAATAATGAATCTATGGATGTTAATTTTGTTGGTAGGAATAATTTTGGTAACAACGCATATAGAGGGAATTTAAATCCTAGGCCTTATCCTAGTAATCCTTCTAATAATTATGGAAATTCCTACAACAACTCTTATGGAAATTTTAATAAGATGCCCTCTGAATTTGAGAGTAGTGTTAAAGAGTTTATGAATTCACAAAAGAATTTTAATGCTTTGCTTGAAGAGAAATTGCTTAAAGTTTATGATTTGGCTAGGAACGTTGATAGAATTTCTCTTGAGGTTGATTCTTTAAAGCTTAGATCTATTCCTCCTAAGCATGATATCAATGAGTCTCTCAAAGCTATGAGAATTTCCATTGATGAGTGCAAGGAAAGAACCGCTAGGATGCGTGCTACGAAAGATGCCTTTATTAAAGCGTATTCTTCCAATTCTTATGAAAATCAAGATGAAGATCTAAAAGTTATTGATGTGGGCCCTATCAAATCTTTGTTTGGCAATATGAATCTTGATGAAACTGAATATGATCTTCCTTTACCTAGAAGGCGTTCCAAAAATTCGGAGTATTTAGATCTTTATGATAAAATTGATGAAAGTGGGATTGAAAGAAATAAAACCCTAGATGTTGCTAAACCCACTATATTGGATTTCAAGGAATTTAATTATGAAAGTTGCTCTTTAATTGATTGTATTTCCTTGTTGCAATCCGTGCTAAATTCTCCTCATGCTTATAGTCAAAAGAAAGCCTTTACCGAACATATTGTTGATGCCTTGATGTAATCTTATGAAGAAAAACTTGAGTTGAAAGTTTCTATCCCTAGAAAACTCTATGATGAGTGGGAACCAACTATTAAAATTAAAATTAAAGATCATGAGTTTTATGCTTTGTGTGATTTGGGTGCTAGTGTCTCCACTATCCCCAAAACTTTATGTGATTTGCTAGATTTCCGTGATTTTGATGATTGCTCTCTAAACTTGCATCTTGCGGACTCCACTATTAAGAAACCTATGGGAAGAATTAATGATGTTCTTATTGTTGCAAATAGGAATTATGTGCCCGTAGATTTTATCGTTCTTGATATAGATTGCAATCCTTCTTGCCCTATTATTCTTGGTACACCTTTCCTTAGAATGGTTGGTGCGATTATTGATATGAAGGAAGGGAATATTAGATTTCAATTTCCATTAAAAAGGGTATGGAACACTTCCCTAGATAGAAAGTAAAATTGCCATATGAAACTATCATGAGAGCCACTTATTGATTGCCTACCAAAGATGGCAATACCTAGATCTATTCTCGCTTTTATGCCTAGCTAGGAGCGTTAAACGATAGCGCTTGTTGGGAGGCAACCCAATTTTATTTTAGTTTTTTGTTTTTTTCTTCTGTTTAGTAATAAATAACCCATCTACCTTCTGTTTGGATGTGGTTTTGTGTTTTAATTAGTGTTTGTGCCAAGTTAGACTTATTGGATCTTCTTGGATGATAGTTATTTGATCTTGCTGTAATTTCCAGAAACTTTGCGCTCAGTGCCCGAATTGTTAAAAATCACCAGAACACGATAAAATACTGATTCCAGTTGCTGCTGATTAATAAACAAATTGTCTAGGCCTTCCAAGTTTAGTAGAATTTTTGGAGTTCCATAAGTTTGCGTTAGTTATAGATTACTACAGACTGTTCTGTTTTTGACAGATTCTGTTTTTCGTGTGTTGTTTGCTTATTTTGATGAATCTATGGCTAGTAAAATAGTTTATAATCCATAGAGAAGTTGGAATACAGTAGGTTTAACACCAATATAAATAAAGAATGAGTTCATTACAGTACCTTGAAGTGGTCTTTTGTTTTCTTTCTCTAACGGAGCTCACGAGATTTCTGTTGAGTTTTGTGTTGTGAAGTTTTCAAGTTTTGGGTGAATTCTTTTGATGGATTATGGAACAAGGAGTGGCAAGAGACTAAGCTTGTGGATGCCCATGGCACCCCCAAGATAATCCAAGGACACAAAAAAGTCAAATCTTGGGGATGCCCCGGAAGGCATCCCCTCTTTCGTCTACTTCCATCGGTAATTTACTTGAGCTATATTTTTATTCACCACATGATATGTGTTTTGCTTGGAGCGTCTTGTATTATTTGTGTCTTTGTTTGTTAGTGTGCCACAATCATCCTTGCTGTACACACCTTTTGAGAGAGCCATACATGAATTGAAATTTGATAGAATACTCTATGTGCTTCACTTATATCTTTTGAGCTATGTAGTTTTGCTCTATGTGCTTCACTCATATCTTTTGAGCTTGATAATTTTGCTCTATGTGCTTCACTTAGATCTTTTAGAGCACAGTAGTGGATTTGTTTTAAAGAAACTATTGATCTCTCATGCTTCACTTAGATTATTTTGAGAGTCTTAATAGCATGGTAATTTTCTTAATAATAATATGCTTGGTGTTCAAGATTTGTGAAACTTTCTTTTGAGTGCGTTGAATACTAAGAAAAGATTGATGCTTGATAATTGTTTTGAGATATGAAGATGGTGATATTAGAGTTATGCTAGTTGAGTAGTTGTGAATTTGAGAAATTCTTGTGTTAAAGTTTGTGATTCCCGTAGCATGCACGTATGATGAACTGTTATGTGATGAAGTCGGAGCATGATTTATTTATTGATTGTCTTCCTTATGAGTGACGGTCGAGGACGAGCGATGGTCTTTTCCTACTAATCTATCCCCCAAGGAGCATGCACGTAATACTTTGCTTTGATAACTTCTAGATTTTTGCAATAAGTATATGAGTTCTTTATGACTAATGTTGAGTCCATGGATTATACGCACTTTTTCCCATCCTTCCACCATTGCTAGCCTCTCTAATACCGCGCACTTTTCGCCGGTATCATACACCCACCATATACCTTCCTCAAAACAACCACCATACCTACCTATCATGGCATTTCCATGGCCATTCCGAGATATATTGCCATGCAACTTTCCACCGTTCCGTTTATTATGACACGCTCCATCATTGTCATATTGCTAGCATGATCATGTAGTTGACATCGTATTTGTGGCAAAGCCACCATTCATAATTCTTTCATACATGTCATTCTTGATTCATTGCATATCCCGGTACACCACCGGAGGCATTCACATAGAGTCATGATTTGTTCTAAGTATCGAGTTGTAATTGTTGAGTTGTAAGAAAAATAAAAGTGTGATGATCATCAATTTTTAGAGCATTGTCCCAAGTGAGGAAAGGATGATGGAGACTATGATTCCCCCATAAGTCGGGATGAGACTCCGGACGAAAAAATAATAATAATAATAAAAGAGGCCATAAAAAAAGGCCCAACTAAAAAAATGAGAGAAAAAGAGAGAAGGGACAATGTTACTATCCTTTTACCACACTTGTGCTTCAAAGTAGCGCCATGATCTTCATGATAGAGAGTCTCTCATTTTGTCACTTTCATATACTAGTGGGAATTTTTCATTATAGAACTTGGCTTGTATATTCCAATGATGGGTTTCCTCAAATTGCCCTAGGTCTTCGTGAGCAAGCGAGTTGGATGTACACCCACTTAGTTTCTTTTGATGAGCTTTCATATACTTATAGCTCTAGTGCATCCGTTGCATGGCAATCCCTACTCACTCACATTGATATCTATTGATGGGCATCTACATAGCCCGTTGATACGCCTAGTTGATGTGAGACTATCTTCCCCCTCCTTTTGTCTTCTCCACAACCACCATTCTATTCCACATATAGTGCTATATCCATGGCTCACGCTCATGTATTGCGTGAAGATCGAAAAAGTTTTGAAAATTTTAAAGTATGAAACAATTGCTTGGCTTGTCATCGGGGTTGTGCATGATTTAAATACTTTGTGTGGTGAAGATAGAGAATAGCCAGACTATATGATTTTGTAGGGATAACCTTCTTTGGCCATGTTATTTTGAGAAGACATAATTTCTTTGTTAGTATGCTTGAAGTATTATTATTTTTATGTCAATATGAACTTTTGTCTCGAATCTTTCAAATCTGAATATTCATACCACAATTAAGAAGATTTGCATTGAAATTATGCCAAGTAGCACTCCGCATCAAAAATTCTCTTTTTATCATTTACCTACTCGAGGACGAGCAGGAATTAAGCTTGGGGATGCCTGATACGTCTCCAACGTATCTATAATTATTGATTGCTCCATGCTATATTATCTACTATTTTGGACTATATTGGGATTTATTTTCCACTTTTATATTATTTTTGGGACTAACCTATTAACCGGAGGCCCAGCCTGCAATTACATTTTTGCCTAGTTTAGTGTTTCGAAGAAACGGAATATCAAACGGAGTCCAAACGGAATAAAACCTTCGGGAACGTGATTTTCTCACCGAACGTGATCCAGGAGACTTGGACCCTACTCCAAGGAAGTCCAGAGGCGGTCACGAGGGTGGGGGCGCGCGCCCCCTGCCTCGTGGGCCCCTTGGAGCTCCACCGACGTACTCCTTCCTCCTATATATACCTATGTACCCCCAAACGATCAAATACGGAGCCAAAAACCTAATTCCACCGTCGCAACTTTATGTATCCACGAGATCCCATCTTGGGGCCTGTTCCGGAGCTCCGCCGGAGAGGGCCGTCATCACGGAGGGCTTCTACATCATCATAGCCTCTTCGATGAAGTGTGAGTAGTTTACCTCAGACCTTCGGGTCCATAGTTAGTAGCTAGATGTCTTCTTCTCTCTTTTTGGATCTCAATACAATGTTCTCCCCCTCTCTTGTGGAGATCTATTCGATGTAATCTTCTTTTTGCGTTGTGTTTGTTGAGACCGATGAATTGTGGGTTTATGATCAAGTCTATCTATGAATAATATTTGAATCTTCTCTGAATTCTTTTATGTATGATTGGTTATCTTTGCGAGTCTCTTCGAATTATCAGTTTGGTTTGGCCTACTAGATTGGTTTTTCTTGCCATGGGAGAAGTGCTTAGCTTTGGGTTCGATCTTGCGGTGTCCTTTCCCAGTGACAGAAGGGGCAGCAAGGCACGTATTGCATCGTTGCCATCGAGGATAACAAGATGGGGTTTATTTCATATTTCATGAATTTATCTCTCTACATCATGTCATCTTACTTAATACTCTAGATGCATGCTGGATAGCGGTCGATGAGTGGAGTAATAGTAGTAGATGCAGGCAGGAGTCGGTCTACTTGTCTCGGACGTGATGCCTATATACATGATCATACCTGGATATTCTCATAACTATGCTCAATTTTGTCAATTGCTCAACAGTAATTTGTTCACCCACCGTAGAATACTTATGCTCTTAAGAGAAGACACTAGTGAAACCTATGGCCCCGGGGTCTATTCTCATCATATCAATCTCCATCACTTTATTATTGCTTTGCTTTTTTACTTTGCCTTTTACTTTTTGCTTGGCATCTCTATATCAAAAATACCAAAAATATTATCTATCATCTCTATCAGATCTCACTCTCGTAAATGACCATGAAGGGATTGACAACCCCTAATCGCGTTTGTTGCGTTGAGATATTGTTTTGTGTAGGGGCGAGGGACTTGCGTGTGGCCTCCTACTGGATTGATACCTTGGTTCTCAAAAACCGAGGGAAATACTTATGCTACTCTTCTGCATCATCCTCTCCTCTTCGGGGAAATCCAACGCAAGCTCAAGAGGTAGTAGTGCACTCCATGTTGTTAGTGTGAAGCACTTTATACATTTGTCACTTGCATGGATACATTCCAAATTGCTAGCTACGAAATAGAATACATGTCGAATTCAACATAAAGGGGTTTCAAGATTCGAATTCATAGGAAGTGCATTCATCTATTTGAACCCGAGATAATGGCATTTGTAAATTAGATGTAAAAGGGGGCATCAATCTTTGTTGTGAGTTTGAACATGCTATATATATTCATACGCACATCTAACTTTTTTTTTGCAACCAAGGAGATTATATCTGGAACCATGCATGAAATGAGGTAAGTTGCATATTTTTTAATATATACTCGTGTACAATGTATATTCAAATGTACCCCCTCCATTCCAAAATAATCGTAGCTTTAGGGTTTTCAAGAGTAAAGATTTGTGAAGTTTGAAAAATCCTGAAAGTTCAATTCAAGAGAACCGAAAACGTTAATGCTTCGCTCCCAAATATTGAACGGCGCCAAATAGGCCTCTGGTCACCCGAAACCGCCATGAGACTAATGTTTTGGTGGTAGGAAATTACTGTCCCGACTGTCCGTGTAGCCTATCGGCCCGATGTCCAAAGGTCTAAACCGGGCAGGTTTGTAACTTCACCAAGACGCCAGAGAAGCATTCATACGCCGTGGGCGCCTACCCATGCGCCGTCAAATCTATCCCGCCCACATTTGGGACACACTGACATGACTGTCCTACCCCAACCCGCAATATGTCCGAAATTTTAGATGGGGCAAACTTTGTAACTTTCCCCAAATTTCAAACAAGCGCGCCCCAAACCGAAACATTGTTCCCCTTAGTTCCCCGCCTCCCTCCATTTCCCCATTCATACTCCGTGGCGAAACGCCCTCTCCACCAGCCATGAAACCCCAGCCTCCTCCGTCCTCCACCCCATAGCGCCAATCCACCACCGCCTCCTCCATCATGCCGAGCGCACTTCGACGCCGTCAGTCCAACACAACCGCAACCGCAACGCCCTCAAGGACTTAGCAGCTGAAGCCGAGGCAGAGCTGCCTCCACGACGCCGACGCCGACGTGCACCATACCAGAACCACTCCGACCATGTTGTCCCGCGCCTCACTGCTGCGGCTCCACTGTCACAACCGTCCACCGCACCGGAGCTGTTCCCGCTACGCCGTCGTTCGCCGCCTCGGATCTGCTTCCCCGCCGCCAACAGACGGCCACCGCACCACACTCAACAACTTGGCCATGGGTTCGTCCAGGGCTGCACCGTCCTCCACAACTTCTGGTTTCCGCCAACAACAAGAAGATCGTCGGAAAAACAGAAGGAGGACACAACACTTCCAGCAGAAAGAGGTACTCCTCTTCCCTTATTCGTGCAAATCTTACGTCTCCGCTCACACCGTATTCATCTCACGAAAGAAACTAGTTGAGCGCTTTCATCAGATCTTCTTCGTGATACTAAATGCACAAGGTTTCCTCCTTTACTGTTTCACCTTTGCTAGAGGTCAAGAGTCTACCCGGATTTCAATTCAGGGTCACGAACCACAATTAAAAGAAGCAGCACCCGCTTAGGCGCTGGAGCACCTAGTCCGCCTTGCTGGGAAGCGGCGATCGGTGTCTATCATAGGGGTGTGGGCGCAGGAGGCTGCTTGCGCCCGATCCGAGGTCGGCGGGCTTGAATGGATGGTCGGGCGGTGCCAAGCACGGCGGTGCGGTGAGGTCGAGGAGGGCGCATGCAGGGAGGAATCTTGGGCCGGTGGTCGCCGGGCATTTCGAGGAAGATCGTTAACACCGACTGGCCGAGGTAGATGAAGGCGATCTGCCCGTTCTTTGTACATCGGACGGTCCAGAAAAATGGATCAACCTATTTTCTTTTCAATGATCGTTATTTTCATAGAATCTTGTAGTAATTTAGTGTGCCATGCATGTTGTAGAGCTATCATATGTCTCCCGTCATTTATTTCTCACCAACCTGCTATCTGCTACCTTTACACTATACTAATTGTGCACACACTTCACCCATACTCACACTATTGTTTTTTTATGCATGGGTATTTCAGACTCTGATGCAGTGTTGATGAATGAAGAAAATAAAAGACAGAATTCGCTCCAGTGTAATCCAAAGATAAGCACTAAGCATTCCAGCGCTCTAACGGGTGCAGTGTTAGCAGTTGGAGAAAGTAAACGTAGCTCTGCAGCTGATGATCTCAATTGCCGTACACAACCATCCCAGGTGCTTGCTTTAACTTCGTGCTGTCAAATGTGGTTGCATGTTGCATATGGTGTCTAGCTTGTATTGCTTCCAATTTTGTTAAATTGCATCTGCTTACTTTACACATTATACCTTTGATAATGACATGCCTTCTTGTTTTTGATACATACTACATATGTCTATTAACCATGTTCGTACATCAAACTAATGCTCTTTTGTATCTCTCATCAATCACTTATGATGAGACAGTCACCCGGGTGGGTTACTGTGAGACGCCATACTCGTTTAAAGAGTGCAGTGTCATCCTCCCCACATGATTCTCAAGAAACAAAGAAGGCTAAATGAAGATAGTCAACGTAGCTCTCTAGTTGATCACCACAATTCCCCCACACCACCATCGCAGTGCTTGCTCTTACTTGGCAAGCAGGATATGTGGTTGCATGTTGCATATGGTTTCTACCTTGTAATGCTTCTAATTAGGGTAAATTGCATCCGCTTAGTTAACACATTATACCTATGAATATGACATGCCTTCCTGTTTTGGTACATACTATGTCTTTCTATTAACCATGTTCTTACATCAAACTACTTTTCTTGTGTATCCCTCATCAATGCTCCTAATTTGTTAAATTGCATCTCCTTAGCTTACACATTATACATGTGAATATGACACGCCTTCCTGCTTTTTGGTACATACTACATCCGCCTATCACACCATGTTCTTACATCAAACCATCGTTCTTGTGTATCCTGCGTCTATCGCTTATGATGAGACAAATACACGCTGTTGGTTAATATGAGACGAATACTCTTATAAAGAATGCAATTTCATCCTCTCCACATGATTCTCAAGAAACAACAAGCCTAAATGAAGATATTGAATGTAGCTCTCAGACCAAGACCGCACTTCCCCTACACCACCATCACAGTGCTTGCTCTAACTTCAAGTGTGATATGTGGTTGCATGTTGCATACGGTGTCTAGCTTGTAATGCTTCTAATTAGGGTAAATTGCATCTGCTTAGTTTACACACTATACCGTGAATATGACATGCCTTCCTATTTTTGGTACACACTACATCTATGTGTTAACCTTGTTCTTACATGAAACTACCTCTCTTACAGATCCTGCATCAATCACATACGATGAGTCACCTTTATTCGTTGCATATTGCATATTATTTCTAGCCTGTTGCCATGTATTGCTTCTAATTTGGTCAAATACATTTGTTAGGGCATCCTTTTAATTTGGCAGAGTGATATTGGTTTCATCTTTCATATGGTTTCTAGCTTGCATCGATTCTAACAAGTTCAAGCACCTTGTGCTTAGTTTACACTTTATACATCATACATGTCAATATGTCACGCCATCCTGTTTTTCATACATATTCCATCCTCCTATCATGCGGTTGCCTTACATGGAAGTAGTGTTCACAAGATCATGCATCAATGAGTTCTGAAGAGCAAATTTTATTCCTTTTTCTTGTGGGTTTGACTTGACAAGGCAAAATCAAGAAAGAGGAAGGAAAAGAGTAAGGAAGGCGATGATGGTGGTCCTCTGCAGCAACATAAACGGAGCATCTGTACCGATTCTCCTTGTACTGATAGTGCATTACAAGGTCCAAGTCTCCGCTCCCCTACTCCACCATCCAAGGTGCTTGCTCTAACTTGGCAGTGTGATATCTGGTTGCATGTTGCATATGGTGTCTAGCTCAGATTGCTCCTAATTAGTGTAAATCGCATTCATTTAGCTTACACATGATACATGTGAATATGACACGCTTTCCTGTTTTTGGTACATACTATATCTTATGATAAGACACCTTTAAGTCGCCATCGTGATATTGGTTGTGTTCTCATATGATTTCTAGCATGTACTGCTTCTAATTTGTTGAAACGCCATACGGTTTGAACTTGGCAGAGTGATATTGGTTACATCTTTCATATGGTGTCTAGCTTGCAGTGCTTCTAATTTGTTGAAATGCCTTCTGCTTAGTTACCACATCATAGGTGTGAATATGTCACACCATCCTATTTTTCATACATATTCCATCCTCGCATCATGTGTTTGCCTTTCATCCGAGTAGTGTTCATCAGTATCATGCATGAATGAGTTCTGAAGAGAGAATTTTATTCCTTTTTCTTATTGGTTTGACTTCACAATGCAAAATCATTACAGCTGAAGGAAATTAGTCCGCAAAGGGATGATGGTGGTCCTTTGGAGCAACTCAAATAGGGGGTCTCTACAGATTCTACTCCGCCATCCTCCCAACAAGATTCGCAAGACAACACAAGGTCGGGACAAATAACGTAGCTGTGTAGATGATGAGCACATATCCCCTACTCCACCATCACATGTGTTTGCTCTAACTTGACACTATTATATGTGGTTGCATGTTGCGTATGATGTCTAGCTTGTATTGCTTCTAACTTGAATTGCATCTGCTTACTTTACACATAATGCCTGTGAATATGACCCGTGTTCCTGTTTCTAGAACATACGTGTACATGATGAGCACATCTCCCCTACTCCACCATCATAGGTGCTTGCTCTTACTTGGAACTGTTATACGTGGTTGCGTTTTCCGTATGATGCCTAGTTTGTATTGCTTCTGATTATGTTGAATTGCATCTGTGTAGTTTACAACTTATACCTGCAACGATCACTTACCCATAAGACACATTTAACTTGGGACTATGATGTAGGTTGCAGCTTGCATTGTCTTCTAGCTTGTACTGCTTCTAATTTCTTGAAATGGCACTTATGACGAGACACTTTTTATCTGATAGAGTGATATTGGTTGCATGTTCATATGGTGCCTAGCTTTCATTTCTTCTAATTTTGTTGAAATGCCTTCCGCTTCATCGTTTTTTCATACATATTCCATCCTCCTATCGTGACGTGTGAATATGAAACACCTGTCTTTTTTGTATATATTCCATCCTCCTATCCTCAGCTTGCCTTACATCAAAGTAGTGTTAAATGCAGATCATGCATCAACCGGTTATGCAGAGCTAATTTAATTCATCTTCTTGTGGTTTTGACTTCATAAGGCAATATCAGAAAATAGGAAGGAAAAGAGTAAGTTAGGGGATGTTGGTGGTCCTCCGCACCGACGCAAACAGAGACTCTCTAGATTTGCCATCGCCATCGCTAATGAAGTTGAAGTCCCAAGTCTACATGATGAGTTCATCTCCGTACTCCACCATCACAGTGCTTGCTCTAAGTTGACAAAGGTGATAATTGGTTTCATGTTGCATATGTTTTCTAGCCTGTATTTCTTCTATTTTGATTAAATTGCACTGCTGAGTTTATACATTATACATGCGCATATGACATGGCTTTCACGTGTCTAGAATACATCAGCATCTATCTATCATACCATGTTCTTACATGAACGCATCTTTGCTGTGTATCCCGCATTAGTCACTCATGATTGGACGCTTTTAACATGGCAGTTTGATAGTGGTTGCATCTTGCATTGATTTCTATGTTGTAATCGCTTCTAATTTTTCGAATTGCCACTTATGACAAGACACTTTTAACTTGGCGTAGTAATATTGGTTGCATCTTTCATATGGTGTCTAGCTTGCATTACTTCTATTTTCTTGAAAATCCTTCGCTTAGTTTGCACATCGTAGTTGTGAATATGTCATGCCGTCTGCTTTTCTTACATATTCCATCCTCATACGGTTTTCTTACATCAAAGTATTGCTTGTCTCAGATCATTCATCAATGAGTTCTCAAGAGTGATTTTATCCTTTTATGTTGTGGGTACAGCTTGACATGGCAAAGTCAAAAAGAGCAAGGAAAATAATATAGTAGGGAGTGTTGTTACTGCTTCGGTGAAATGTAAAAGGTCCTTCCGTCGAGATTCTGTTGGTACTTATAGTGCAAGAGAAGGTCCAAGTCCACCGGCTAAATCTACAAACACAAGATCACTGCTTCCACCAGCCGCAGATCCGCTTCAACTGCATTTCAAAGATCTCAACCAGCCACTCGTTCGTTTGCTCCTAACTGCTAGTTCCCAAGCTGCCTTCACACCTAACACTACTTCAAGCATCGCTGACACAACAGGACTTGGCAAGATCAGATGAACCTCATGAGCATCAACACCAAGACGGTACTGGTCGAGTCAAGTTGCATTTGCATGCTCCTTTATATGTACTCTCACAGCTTGATGTACACTAACACTTTCCATATTCGTTGTTGAACTAGCACCACGGGCGCAAGCGAAATGTACATCGTGATAATGCTTGATGATTAACAAAATCTAAAGGAGGAAGAATGGAGATCCATTTTGAGGCAGGTTTAAAAGGCCACGTGATGCTACAGAGTCACCAAGTTAGTATCGAGGCAGCCGTTGCCGTTCGGTGTCATGCACGCATTCTCCCAACGTGGATCCAAAGACAGAATGAGAAAGACAATACCCAGTTTGACACCTTCCTTGACCATTTATCCGTAAGTAATGTTATTCATCGCAATTAGTAATATTGTCTTGCTCTGTCCCATACTTTCTAGCTTCCTCCTAATAAGACTCACATTCTTTTGTCAACATATGAGGTTCAAGTTGGATCCAAAAGATGATGCAACTAGACAAGCATGCACTCATGTTTTTCACCGCTCATGACAAGATCGGTACCACCTTAGAAAATCTCACTTTGAAGGCAAGGCTAACAATGAAATCGCCCAAACATCTCGAGTGGAATATATTACGATGAAGATTGGACAACCCTCGTTAAACACCGGTCCGATCCAAAGTATCGTAGGCTATATGTATTTGATCGCACCACATATTGAACTTGTATTTATGTATGTGCCTTACAAGTGTATCTTCTTCTAGGCTAACTGTTTGAAGAACAAAACCAACCGTTGTAAAGTGAAATTCCAACAGACAACAGGATCTCGTAGCTATATTGCACACTGCGAGGCTCTTGTAAACAGCTGCTACTTCCTTCTTTTTTTCTGCCATATTATCGTATCTATATTGACTTGTTCCAAATACAGAGGAAATCCCGTGCGGACCAAAAAGAACTCGAACCGAATGCAAAGGCAAATATTCAAGGATTGCCACACCAGCAAGATGAAGGGCATGAGCACACCAGTTCAAGCCGTTGTTGTAAGTCCTTACTCCTCCTGCCTTGAACCGATTGGTACTGTGATGTGTTCATTTAACTACTTGGTTTGCAGCCAATGTTAGTTACTCTGTTCACTTTTATTCACAGTTGTCTTAACGTATCATTTCACCTTACATGGTTTAAAAGAGATGAAGGATATTCTTTTGGTCTTGATCTGTAATCTAGTTGTTATGTTCACGTGCGCACACAATGATAAAATAGCATGTCTGTTTTATATCTGTTTGCCCATGATATGAATGGTGTCATACTATGTTCATCCTACTTTAAACCATGTCTCTTTATCCTTAGATGTTAACGAATGTGAGGAAATAGACAATACAGTAGGCATGCTACATGGACATATGTTCCGAAACTGATTTTATTATGTAGTTGGCACTACAATACATGCTAATGTATTACAAAGAGTTCACCAAAATAAGTTATGTATAAACGTTTAACCTACTTTTGTTTGTTTTTATCTCATTAGTAACTTATCCGTACACTAATCTACAAGTTCAAACTTTCAGAAACTATGGAACAAATGATTGAACAACCACAACCACCGAAGGTGACGAGGCTACTACAGCACAATGTCACCTCTTGCTGCAGGCGTCAGTATCTCTCCACTAACAAAGTGCAAAAAGCACCTTCTGTGTAATTCGGGTTGGTTGTCAAGGTAACCTCGTCCAAATCGCCATCGAACAAAATCTTCCTGCTAGACAGAGTGATATATCTGTGCTCCAGACACAAGTCCAATCACTAATGGACGTTGTTTCGGAAACAAGAATAGTGGTTGAGAAATGTCGTCAAGATATAAATGGTTTTGAAACCAGACAATCAGACATTCGCTTCGTTGTTCAAGAGCAATGGTGGGAAAATGGTGGAGATCGTGCTGCTCCATCAGATTCTACAGCCTGAAACATTAGCACTCGTGTCAAATGATCCGTGCTTCTATACATCCGATGGTGCTTTTATCCGAAGGATCAGAACTTTATGCCAACAGGCCTTTTGTTGTATGGTTGAATTTATTTTGTTGTGATACAACATTTATGATGCTGCCTCGAGTGCGATAATTACGACGCTTATTTTTGTATAGTTTAGGTTTATCATAGTAATGTATTCGGCCGAAAGCATCGGAGGATCCCAACATGCCAACATTCGACGGGCCCAATCCAATTGGGCTAAAAACGATTAAGGGTCGAAATAAGCATGTAGCCCACTAAAATATCCGGCCTAAATCAACATAAGCTTTCATATTTTTACGGTAGGCTGTGCCCATAGTGGGCCTTTAATAGGCCTAAACATAATTTGGGCCCTCAAGTAAAAATAGGCCGCTTCTGTGTGTAAATATCTTGAGCCCATAAAAACATGGGCCTTTAATAGACCAAAATGAGATTGGGACCTGATTGTGCCAAATAACCCATCGGACTTAGGAGGTCAAATGGTGGCCCATTTACGATGCGGATCTTTGACAGTCGAAATTGGATGGGTCAGAAATGCACCGACCTAATACACGGGCCTTTAACAGGCCGGAACATCGGTCGGGCTAGATTATCGTCATTTTTATATGGGCCGTTAATGGGCCCGATAAGACGTTGGGCCACATATGGCCCATGGTTTACGTCCAGCATTAACAGGCTGAAAATGACAACATGCCGAAAGTGGCCCAAAGCTATAGTGGGCCCCTAACAGGCCGAATGTCAGACATGGCCGAATATGACCCACATCCTTCACGGTTTATGGGCCAAAAGTTTTGATGGCCTGTAAATGGGCCCAAATGAAGTCGGACCTTTAACAGTAGGAAATACACCGGCCGTAATTCGCCCAATTACTTAGCGGATCGTTAATGGGCCGAAGTGACCATGGGCCGCGTTGATGACAAGTTTAGGACAGGCCGACGGGCCGATTTGGACAGAGAATGTTGGGCCTTTAGTCGGGCCGACCATTATGGTCGGCAGAATCTTGTGGGTTTTAGTCGGGCCGCCCATTGTGGTCCGCAAAATCTTGTGGGCCTTTAGTCGGGCCGCCCATTATGGTCTACAAAATCGTGTGGGCCTTTAGTCGGGCCGTCCATTATGGTCTGCTAAATTTTGTGGGTTTTAGTCGGCCAGCCCATTATGGTTCCGCCAAATCTTATGGGCCTTCGTTGAGCCGCCCATTTAAACTTTGTGGGCCACTTTTGGCCGGTTCACGTGTCAACATATCATAGGCCCATCTCGACTGCTGGATGAGTGACACTGTGCCAATGCAAAGTCGACGTGGATCCGTCGACCAATGATAATTTTACACGTGGAAAATCGGCATTGGTCGTGGTACATTAACGGGTTATCGGATCCAAAATCCGACCCGATAGCTTAATGGCGTTAAGTTACGGTGGATGCCACGTGTCGGTCACCCTTGACGAAAGCACTTCGCGGACGCTACGATTTATCGTCATGGAAGTGGACACTTCCGTGATGATAATTTTGGCAATGTCATGGAACACTTCTACGACAGCACATGTATGACTATCTTGATTCTGTAATAAATTTGTCATGGATGCACATGCATGACAGAAAACGCGACCTACTGTGACAAACACGTATCATCACGGAAGTGTATTTTTTTGTAGTGATAGTTATGAGAATATCTAGGTATGATCACGTATATAGGCATCACGTCCGTGACAACTAGACCGACTCCTGCCTGCATCTACTACTATTGCTCCACACATCGACCGCTATCCAGCATGCATCTAGAGTATTAAGTTCATAAGAACAGAGTAACGCTTTAAATAAGATGACATGATGTAGAGGGATAAACTCATGCAATATGATATAAACCCCATCTTGTTATCCTTGATGGCAACAATACAATACGTGTTTTGCTGCCTCACTGCCACCGGGAAAGGACACCACAAGATTGAACCCAAAGCTAAGCACTTCTCCCATTGCAAGAAAGATCAATCTAGTAGGCCAAACCAAACCGATAATTCAAGAGACTTGCAAAGATAACCAATCATACATAAAAGAATTCAGAGAAGATTCAGATATTGTTCATAGATAAACTTGATCATAAACCCACAATTCATCGGTCTCAACAAACACACCGCAAAAGAAGATTACATCGAATAGATCTCCACGAGAATCATGGAGAACTTTGTATTGAGATCCAAAGAGAGAAGAAGCCATCTAGCTAATAACTATGGACCCGAAGGTCTGAGGTAAACTACTCACACATCATCGGAGATGCTATGGTGTTGATGTAGAAGCCCTCCGTGATCAATGCCCCCTCCGGCAGGACGCCGGAAAAGGCCCCAAGATGGGATCTCACAGGTACTGAAGGTTGCGGCGGTGGAAATAGGTTTTCGTGGATGCTTTTGTTTGTTTGGGGGTACATAGGCCAATGAGAATTTTACACGTGGAAAATCGGCAATGGGCGTGGCTGTTAACGGGTTATCGGATCCAAAATCCGACCTGATAGCTTAACGGTGTTCCGTTACGGTGGATGCCACGTGTCGGTCACCCTTGACGAAAAGCACTTCATGACGCGCGATTTATCGTCATGGAAGTGGACACTTCCGTGATGATAATTTTGGCAATGTCATGGAACACTTCTATGACAACACAGGTATGACTATCTTGATTCTGTCATAAATTTGTCATGGATGTACATGCATGACAGAAAAAGGGACCTACTGTGACAAACACGTATCATCATGGAAGTGTATTTTTTTGTAGTGGTATTTCCTCGACCCCCTTTAACAGTACGGTGTTTCCTATGACTCAAGAAAGAGAAAATGAAACTATGAAAACAAAAGTCTTCACGCTCCATGTTCCTCGGATGAATGCCAAGTCTTCAAGGCCACACCAATTTCTTCACTTTCAAAGTCTTCAGTCGAAGAACTTCATTTTTAGGGGTCGACTTTCTCTATAAATATCAAACTCCTCATAGACTTATAGACCTGTGTACACTCATAAACTCATTAGTCTCTTAACCTATAAGTCTTCAATACACCAAAATCACTAAGGGGCACTAGATGCACTTACACAAACACCATGTAGTGCGAGAAATCCAACGGAGGAGATCGAGTCTTGTGGGGAAAAGTGCGCAAACCTCTGCAGAGTGTACAAACTAATCATGATTAGCCGTGTCCCCGGTTATGGACATCTTGAGTCTCCGGTACTTGGATTATCCTGTTGATCTCAACACTCTATTTAATTAAATTGTTGGGTTGATGATTATTTAATTTGGGGTTGAGTTCGAGGAACCTTCTCAATGTTTTTCAACAAACTTTGTAGTTAAATAAAATATATTCCTTTGCATGCAGTAGGGAAAAATTGGCTTTCTGCAAAAATTGGCTTGCATGTTCCACCAGCCAAATATGCATGTAGTGATAGCTTTTATTCATCATTATCCTATGGTGTGAATTTGTCATTACACTCAATGTACTGACCCTTTGTGGCTGCAACGTCTCATGTTGCAGGAATCTTACGACGAGTAAGTGATACGTTAGGGTTACGATTTCTACACTCAAGTTTGTCGTTGGTGTTGATGGGAATCCACAACCTTATTGTTACTTCCGCCATTTGGATTGAGGTAATAGTATTTACGTTACTTTATACATGTGATTTACCTCTGTTATAAATCCTCGAGTACTGTGTGTGTCAGCATACCAATCCAGGGATGACACTTAAGCACAGAGACTTGACCGTCTGAGGTCGGGTCGCTACAATAGCAACAAGAGGGGAGAGTGTGTCCACGTACCCTCGTAGACCGAAAGCGGAAGCGTTAGGTTAACACGGTTGATGTAGTCGAACATCTTCACGATCCAGCCGATCCAAGTACCGAACGTACGGCACCTCCGAGTTCAGCACGCATTTAGCTCGATGACGTCCCTCAAACTCTTGATGCAGTAGAGGATCGAGGGAGAGTTCCATCAGCACGACGGCGTGGTGATGGTGATGGTGACGTGATCCGCGCAGGGTTTCGCCTAAGCACTACGACGCTATGACCGGAGGAGTAAACTGTGCAGGGGGCACCGCACAGGGCTAAGAGAACAATTGATGTGCCTTTGGGGTGCCCCCCGCCCCCGTATATAAAGGAGGGGAGGAGGAGTAGGCCAGCCAGGGGGCACGCGCCATGGGAGGGGGGGCGTCCTACTAGGAGTAGGATTCGCCCCCCCCCCCCCCACCCCTTTTTTCCTTTCTTCCACTAGAGAGAAAAGGAAGGAGAGGGAGAGGGAAAGGGAAAGGGGGGCCACGCCCCCTCCTCCTTGTCCTATTCGGACTCCCTAGGAGGAGGGCGCGCCCCATGCCTCTCGGGCTTCCCTCTCTCCCCCTTAGGCCCATGTTGGCCCAACACTTCCCCGGGGGGTTCCGGTAACCCCTCGGTACTGTGGTAAAATATCCGAACCACTCGAAACCATTTCGATGTCCGAATACTACCTTCCAATATATGAAACTTTACCTCTCGATCATTTTGAGACTCCTCATCATGTCTGTGATCTCATCCGGGACTCCGAAAAAACTTCGGTCACCAAAACACATAACTCATAATACAAATCGTCATCAAACGTTAAGCGTGCGGACCCTACGGGTTTGAGAACTATGTAGACATGACCGATATACATCTCCGGTCAATAACCAATAGCGGAACCTAGATGCTCACATTGGTTCCTACATATTCTACAAAGATCTTTATCGGTCAAACCGCATAACTACATACGCCATTCCCTTTGTCATCGGTATGTTACTTGCCCGAGATTCAATCGTCGGTTTCATCATACCTAGTTCAATCTCATTACCGGCAAGTCTCTTTACTCATTCCGTAATGCATCATCCTGCAACTAACTCATTAGTCACATTGCTTGCAAGGATTATAGTGATGTGCATTACCGAGAGGGCCCATAATACCTCTCTGATACACGGAATGACAAATCCTAATCTTGATCTATGCCAACCCAACAAACACCTTCGGAGACACCTGTAGAGCATATTTATAATCACCCAGTTACGTTGTGACATTTGATAACACACAAGGTGTTCCTCCGGTATTCGGGAGTTGCATAATCTCATAGTCAGAGGAATATGTATAAGTCATGAAGAAAGCATTTAGCAATAAAACTAAAAGATCATAATGCTAAGCTAACGGATGGGTCTTGTCCATCACATCATTCTCTGAAGATGTGATCCCGTCCATCAAATGACAACACATGTCTATGGTCAGGAAACTTAACCATCTTTGATTAATGAGCTAGTCAAGTAGAGGCATACTAGGGACACTCTGTTTTGTCTATGTATTCACACATGTACTAAGTTTACGGTTAATACAATTCTAGCATGAATAATAAACATTTATCATGATATAAGGAAATATTAATAACAACTTTATTATTGCCTCTAGGGCATATTTCCTTCAAGATGTCCTTATGCAGATGATCCTATAATCATGCACGTGTACAGGTAGTTGGAGATGAGCTCTTGGCTAATTGTGGATACCGTGTTGTGGCGGTGCATGAAAAAGGGATCAGGTAAGGCCACATTACTATGCCAGAGTTGGGGATCTAAAGCTCAATGAAGTGCCCAAAGCCTCATTACCTCCGGGGAGACTGCGCTGACATAGAAGATATTTGCATGGATTACCTCATTAAAGGGCATATCAATTTTATCGGTCGGAAACTCCTGGACGAAATTACAACCTTCTATAACCTTGGTCATGCAATCATGTTGACCTTCTTTTGACTTACATACCATGTCGTCATGTAGAACATTAAGTTCGATCACAGGGTCCTCAATGTAGATTCTGATAGCAATGGTTGATCGGGCTTATACATATTCCATGTCCGCCGTACGATGACGATAATGACACAAGTGGTTTGTCTGCGGATGGTCCTCAATTGGCACGTAGATCCTTCTCCGTTGATGGCGGAATAACTTGGACTATGTCTCTGGTGCCGGCAAGGTTGAAAAGGGGGTCAAGGTTCATGAAGGAGGGATCGCCGTCATTAGCAGAGAATCCGCGGGGAATCTCCTCTATATCACTTAGTTGCCACTTAAGAAGGTTACCCTGTATCACTTTTTGATGCGGAGCATCTTACGTTCATCTCCATGTACACCTCAATAGCTCTGCAAGCCAAGTGGACCTATTATGAGAGCTCATGCATGTGTCATTAAACATAAGGTGAACTCACTTCTTTTCGAGCTTGACATGAATTATCGTCGGACTTGATTGCTACCTTAACATGGAACCCTTTGTGTCATAGGTGAGAGGACGGCCTATTATGAGGGAGGGCACAACTGAACAAGCTCTAAACAGATAAACAATAAATAAGCACCAGCCGTAGAGTGGCCAAAGGACCAATGGCATGGGTGGTAATATTTACAAGTTGTCTTACATATGTAGGGGCATCTCCAACGCTGACCCTCAAACTGCCCGTATATGTCCGGACCGCGCGGTCTGGCTCGCGGAAGCTATCACCAATGCGGGCATGTATAGGTCCGCAGGGTGGTCCGGACGTACTTTCTCAAACCGGATACAAACGTGGGGGCGCTGGGGGCTTTGTAGGCGTTCGGACAGTTGCCACGCCCGCGTCTAACCATCTTGGCCCACAAAAAAACCACCCGAGTCTCCCGCGCTTACCATTGAACGCTTGCGCCCTTGCCACGCCGCATTCATGGCGGCCCAGAGCATGCATCGGCCGATATTGATACCGTGATTTGACCGGATGGAAGGGTAGCGCAGACGAACACGGCGTCTCACTATCGGCATTGAAGTGGCACGCAGGTCGAGAGAGCGTCGCCCGCTGCAGGTCCGGCTGAACACACCTCCTCGCCGCATTTGAATGGCCACAGACTACCCTCCTTCCTCCACAAAACCCGCGTGTGCGGTGAGAAATCTACTCCAGCCACATGTTCGTTCACGAGCCGCCCGTCATTAAATAGAACGCCGGTTGGCTCCGTCCGTCCGCCCACTATTTAAAGGGTGTCAGACGCCGGACAAAAATCACACCACACTCCGCTCCCATCTCCTCATTGCACCATTTTCTTCGTAATCTTCATGGCATCCGGCGAGCAGGAAGAGAAGTTCTCCAGCATAGAAGTCGGCTGTGTGGCTCGTCGAGCCCGCCGGATACGAGCTAGGCAACGCTCTGCTCCACCACCCTCGACGATTCAGGCCGCTATAGCCCAACTCGTGGATACAGAAGCTCCAAGTCGGCGCGTCGTTCAGCAACTCGCCGCTCCAAGCTAGCTCGCCGAGGAGTGGCTAGTTGCTCCAGGCCGACACGCGGGAGAGCACGGCGACACGGGCATCGTGGCTATAGTGGACGACACCGTGTCGTACCGCTACTCTGTGCCAGGGACCGCGACATTCGTACGCGTAACCGCACTCTGCCGGCGGAGAAAGAAGTCGGCTTCACGGAGATGGACGAAGCGATGGCTAGCACATCCGCGGCCGCCGCCATCACCGAGGAGAAGTAGAACATGGGAGACCAACGCCGCTTGGGTCACATGAAGGCCACCACCGGGGCGACGCCGGCATACACAGCCAGTGTCTTGCCCGGTCGCAGGCCATCGTCGTCTCCTTCCCCGTCGGCTGAAGCACATCGTGGGGGTTCCACTCCAATGAGTGGTGCTGCCGAACATGGGGAATCGAGCCGCCCTTTGTGCTGAAGCATATACCTCCCGGGTTCATGGTAGTCTAGAGAGTGGGTTGTCGGACATGGGGAAGACAATGGAGATCTGCCTCGGTAGGCCGTAGACTAATCAAGGGTATATGTGTGTCATGCGAATGGATATCCGTCTGAGCCGGCTCTAGACTAGTTTTACCTTAGTCCGGTATAGCTTTTAGTTAAAAAATGTCGAAAATGTAATGGATGCCATCCGGTTTATATGAAATCCGTCGTGTTTACACGAATTTCGTCTGGTTGGTTCAAAATTGTTGAAATGTATGCGGGCAGGGTTGGATGGCCGTCATCCGTGTCCGCGAACGGATACGGGAAAAAATTTGCGGGTCACCGTTGGAGATGCCCTAATCTAGAACTCGGACTTTTACATAAAAAACATAAAGAATTACAATGCACGTATACAAGTGTACGATAAATATTCTTGATTTCTTACAACAATAACAAACAGATGAGGAAACTTGGAAACATTTCAAGTGCATTCTCTTCTCGGTTTACTCATCACCAGTCGAGAACCACTAGTAAAACATGGTTACCACGAGACCGCCTCAGCCTGACGCAAGTATGCAACGCACTCTCTCCCTAATAATCCGGCCGCGCCAGGACAGGAGGCCCCCAAAAAACGAAGGGCAACAGCCACGTTCGTGGGAAAGGCCCCCTCGGCGATCGGGGAAACAACGAGAGAAAGAGATACGGCAGGGCATCGGCTAGCAGCAGGCCAACGCGCACAAGACACACGCGACACACGGCCGGAAACACAAACGAATCACTCCAGCAACACTCGCACACACGTAGAGGTCCATGGATGGATGGATGGATGGCCTTCAGTCAGTCGCGGTAGCAGACGAGCAGCGCGACGCAGCGGCAGATGATGCGGAGCCTCGCCTTGTGCTCCCGCACCACCCTGCCCAGGCCCCGGCCCCCCGCGGCGGCCCGGCGCTTCCCGTGGCTCACGACGGCCAGCTCCATCTCCATCTCCGGCCTTCTCCTACGTCTCCGCTCCGGGGACGGAGAAAAACTCTGCGTGCTTGATGCGCGCACACGTACTGCTGGATCCTAGGCTAGACGAAGCTAGGCGGCGGCGTTGCCAAACACTTGGGCCCCTGCAGCTTTTATACTGCACTGCACTGCACGCGGAAGGAAGATGAACTGGGCAGTTCAGTGCATCTGTCGCACTGCCTAGCTGTAGGTACGTACCTACGTACGTACGAGGGTTTGACCGCGTTGGCAGCTCACGGTGAGCGATCCCGTGCAGGTACATCAATCCCCTTTTTTCTTCCGCGACGGTCGGCCGGCCGGCCGGATTCATCCTCCCAAATGGATAGTCCAGCATGTGTTGAGTAAATAGGCAATTTCTCGATTAAATTAATCCACGAGTAAATCACAAGCCTGGCATTTACTAAGTTGATGATGTAATGACTTTGATCTAAACATGCACGTACTAAGCAAACAGTAGACAAATCTACACATACCGCTAGTACTGCTAATATGAAAATAATCGAGCGGGATAAGCGAGTTATATCCTCCAAGAGGGCCATGCAGAGGCCGCGGCTTTGAGTGGCAGCAGCGGCGTCCTCGGCGGCCTTCTTTTTCGCTTCAGCTTTCTCGGCGGGCGGCACGGTCGGGCGTCGGTGGACATGGTGATGATGAAGGCGACGCGGACGTAGAGGAAGTAGACGATCGAAGCGGCAAGCGTAATCGCTGCCTAAAACCTATTCGCCTCACCGTCACAGAACCGGAAGGGCGTGGTTTCGAGAACCTGCTCTCCCGTCGACCGTGTACGCGGCGGACGGGATGGAGTCACCGGCGGCAGCAGCAGCAAAGGAACGACGGTGGGCGTGCGCGTGAGCAGATGTGATATGTTCGTGGCGGCTAGGGTTAAGGGACACAACACACTTATATAGACGCAGCCGCGTGGAGAGACGTGGGCTTGACCCACGTCCGAGTCCGTGACAGCCCACGATCCGACGTCTCAGATCGTGGCCCTGCTGTCAGAACCTCTCCGTTAGTGACTGGCAAAAATAAGCGCATAGGTGTGAGCTCGGCTCGGCTCATTCCCGCAACCCGCGTCGCGTCGTGGCGTGGCGTGGCGTGGCGTGGCGTGGCGTGGCGGGCGGCGGAGGAGGAGCGCACAAGGGCCTCTTCTCTTCTCAAGCTCCAATAGTATGTAGAAGAGAAACCCTTATAAACCACTGCAACTCTCCTTCCACTTCCGGGGTGGGACTAAACTTCCCACCACACCTAGTGCCATATAACCCACATGGGCCCTTAGAGATTTTCAGAAATTGCAATATGGGCCTAGAGCCCATCTCAGATTTCAGCAATCCCCCACCAGATCTCGAGGGCCCATTGTATCCTCTGTTCCAAATACTGTATTGATATACTAGTGTTTCAATCAAGACCTGTTAAGGTTGAGCTTCACCTAGAGCAAGTAGCTACACTCCTTCACAACTGAACAATGGACTATGCCTTGAATTGTCAGTTTGGCGTAAAGAAGTTTCACCCCATGTCTTACTAGTACTGGGCTGCCGAAGGCTGACCCCTCGGGTGGAGCATATAAGTCACACTCCTGGCCTATCCATAAGCTTACTAGAGATCACCCCAATCTCATAGACCGTAACTAGCAGTCGGGCTCACATAGGTATGTTCCTCCAAAGATCGCTCTGTAGGATAGCATCTTGCTTATACATATAAGCCTTGGAACACATTAAGACAGTAGTCATCCTTCCATACAGTTTCCGAGAGTATTGCATCTCCAACGGAGTGGGTTAGTAAAGTTACTCTCCTCAGTTCACCACTGGCTTGTTTTTCCAGGTCCTACTTCACGGGATCTCCGATCACATAGGTTGGGTTACCACCATGGTAACCAGGGCCGGCCCTGGGGCATGAGCAGGGGGGCGACGGCCCAGGGCCCAGCCCAGGGAGGGGCCCATGATGTAGTGCACATATATAATATAGCCGAGCAAAAATAGGTGAGAAAAAAATTGTGAGAGAAGAAAAACGAGATGAGGTAGGCCCATCGAGCAGCAGTGTAGCGATTAGCGGCGTCACGCGACGCCAGACGGCAGGGCCGCTTGTTTCGATTTTGAAACAAACCAAGCGGAGATCTCGCGGACGCCTCGCTCGTCTGTTCGTCCTCTCGTCATTGTGGTCGCCTCGGTCACCGCTGCGCGTCGCCCGCCGTCGCGGCAATCCAGCAGTCGCAGCCCGTAGCAAGACGTATCGACGTATGTGAGCAGTGGCGCAGCCCACAGCAGTACGTATACGTATCCATGCATAACTCTCTGTACCATGTTCCTGATCCATCCTTGCAAACCCCAATTTCAGTAATTTCTTTTTTTTAGAACGTATTCAACTATTCATCCATGATCCATCATCTAATTTCAGTGTTCACGAAGTTCCAAATTTTAATGTACAGTTTTCGAATTCAATCTTTCATAGTATGTATTCAACCATCCTTTTTTTTGTCATTCTATGCACATATCTAGGGTTCCAATCATTCAAATCATCCGATGTATAAATTTCTAATTCCTTGAATAATTTTTCTTCATAATATTAGGACATTAGCCCGCCATATTGCCTAAGAAGCATTTGTCAGTTGCTCAAACAAAGAGAAAAAAGATAGAAAGGGATCTGAAGATTCAACAACTGAAGGGTATTTAAGTATTATTGTTATCGATGGAGTCAGTTGAATTTGGTTCTTATTTGAGGTAATCATATCATGTTACTTTCGATTTTCTATCTTTTTAGTATTTCTGTCGTAATATGGCATTGTCCAACAATTATTATGTTTAATTTTATGTACCACCCACGCGCACACATATATATATGATCTTAGGACATAGGGGCACATGGCATCGAGTTCGCCTAGGGCCTCCCGAAACACAGGGCCGGCCCTGATGGTAACTCATGTGGGTCTCATACCCATCTCCCTCGATGCACTATCTATCACTACACGTGATAACCCTTTCGTAAAGGGATCTGCCAGATTCTTAGTCGTATGGACATAGTCCAACGCTATTACTCTGGAGTTTCTTAATTTTCTGACAGCTTTTAATCTCATTCTTATATGTTTGTTGGACTTCATGTTGTCCTTTGAACTCTTCACCTTGGTGATGACAGTCTGATTATCACAGTTCATAAGGATAGCCGGAACCGGTTTATCAACCAGTGGCAGGTCCATCAAAAGATCTCGAAGCCATCCTGCTTCAACACCAGAAGTGTCTAATGCTGTTAATTCTGCTTCCATTGTCGATCTCGTTAAGATCGTTTGCTTGCAAGACTTCCAGGAAACAGCGCCACCTCCAAGAGTAAACATATACCCTGTTGTGGCCTTCATCTCATCAGCATCAGAGATCCAATTCGCATCACTATACCCTTCAAGTACCGACGGGTCTCCGGTATAGTGAAGTCCATAATTCATAGTACCTTTCGGATAGCGCATAACTCACAACAGCATGCCAATGTACATCACCCGGTTTGGAAACAAATCGGCTCAGTTTGCTCACAAGAACGCGATGTCGAACCTCGTTAAGCCGCTTAGGTACATCGATGAACCAATGATTTGAGAATATCTCAATTGATCTTTAGCCATGCCTTTGGACTTTCGAATCAACACGCTAGGATCATATGGTGTTTGAGATGGTGTGCAGTCCGAATATCCAAAACGACTCAAACCTTCTCAACATAATGGGATTGCAGAAGTGTGATCCCACCTCATTATCTCTCAGTAGCTTGATGTTCAAGATAACATCAGCCACACCAAGATCCTTCATCTCAAAGTTACGAGACGTAAACGACTTAACCTCCTCAATGACTTTGAGGTTGGTTCCGAATATCGATATGTCATCAACATACAAGCACAAGATAACTCCTTCGCCCCCACCATGGCGATAGTATACACATTTGTCGTACTTCATTAACAACGAAGCCAACAGATGTCGAGTTGTATTAAACTTATCATGCCATTGCTTAGGTGCTTGCTTGTGCCATATAAAGATTTCAGCAACCTACACACCTTTCTTTCCTCGACCATCTATCACAAAGCCATCCGTCGTTGCATGTAGATTTCCTCATTTAGCTCTCCATTCAGAAAAGCCGTCTTGACATCCATTTGATGGACGAGAAGACCATGTGAGGCCGCCAACGAGAGTAATACTCGAATGGTGGTCGGCCTAGCCACATTGTGAAAAAGTATCAAGAAATCTTCCTCTTCTTTCTCGTCATAGCCCTTGGCCACAAGCCTAGACTTGTACTTTTCAATCGTACCATCTGGCCTAAGCTATTTCTTGAACACCCACTAACATCCCAATCGATAGCAACCATAGGGACGCCGATGATCTCCCATGTCCCGTTAGCCATGATGGAATCCATCTCGCATGCGGACCGCATCCTTCCAATGAGTCGACTTCGGAGAGGCATACGCTTCGAATAGAAGTGGGTGTATCATCCACGAGGTACACGAAGAAATCATCACCAAAGGTCTTTGCAGTCCTTTGTCTCTTGCCCCTACCAAGGGTTTCCTTGTCATCCTCCTCAGGATTTTCATCATGTGTTCGTTCATAATATTCCATAGGAATGGCGTGCTCAGAGTCTCCTTAGATTCCTGTCTAGAAGTGCTTTGCATATCTCTCATGGGAAAAATATCCTCAAAGAATGTAGCATCCTTAGACTCGACTATTGTACCGACCTTCCGTCAGTACCTCAGATTTCACTACTAGAAATCTATAGCCAACGCTGTTCTTAGCGTAGCCCAAATTAACGCAGTCCAAAGTCTTGGGGTCCAAGCTTACGCTTTTTGGGATCGGCACATTGACTTTCGCCAATCAGCCCCAAGTACGCAAGTACGAGAGTGTTGTCCTTCTCTTTGCCCATTTCTCATAGGGAGTGATCTCATTATCCTTTGTCGGAACTTTATTCGTGACATGACATGTCACAATATAGCCTCCCCCCACCATGCCTTGGATAAACCCGATGTATCTAACATGGCGTTAACCAGATCAGTTAGAGTACGGTTTTTCCGCTCGGCAACCCCGTTTGACTGGGGAGAATAGGGAGGCGTCCTCTCATGAATAATGCCGTGTTCCGCACAGAAGGAATCAAACTCACTCGAGAAGTACTCTCCACCGCGATCTGACCGGATTCGTTTAATTTTCTTTTCAAGTTGATTCTCAACTTCTGCCTTATAGATTTTAAAGTAGTGTAGAGCCTCATCTTTAGTATTTAACAGATATACAGAGCAATATCTAGTGGAATCATCTATCAATGTCATGAAGTATTTCTTTCCGCCTTTAGTCAACACACCATTCATCTCACAAAGATCAGAATGTATGAGTTCTAATGGTGCCAAGTGTCTCTCCTCCGCTGCCTTGTGAGGCTTGCGAGGTTGCTTAGATTGCACACATGATAGGCACTTAGAACCTATGGCTAAAGTGAAACTCGGGATTAAATCCAATTTGGCTAGCCGCGTCATAACAATCAAAACTAATGTGACAAAGACGTGAATGCCAAACTTCAGATTCATTAACATTCGAATGAATATGGTTCACAGACTTTATTACAAAAATCTGCGAGGGAAAGGCGGAACATCCCTCCGCTCTCATAACCTTTTCCAACAAAGAGTCCATATTTCGTAACAACTAATTTATTAGACTCGAAAACCAACTTAAACCCTTCTCTACATAGAAGGGAGCCACTAACGAGGTACTTCTTGATGGCGGGGACATGTCTGACGTTCTTCACCGCACGATCCTTCCCGAAGTAAACTTCAGATCGACCGTGCCAACACCATGAATGTAAGCACTCGCGACATTTCCCCATCAATACGGACCCGTGACTGTGACCTGGTAAGAAGTGAACAATGAAATGTTAGCACACACATGAACACTTGCACTGTGTCCACCCACCAATCGGTGGGCTGAAACAACGAAAAAACAGTAAATAGATTACCGTACCCAGATGCACCATTCTCATTGTTGCACACAATCATGTTGACAGACTTGGAGTCCTGTCCTGACTTCTTATACTTGTTTGGGCACTTGTTGGGCCAATGTTCAACCGAACCACAAGTAAAGTAGCCCTCATCCTTCTTGTTCTTCTTGAAGGTCTTCTTACCCTTCTTCTTAAAGTCGGTATTGTGTTGGACACCGTTCTTTCCCTTGGGCTTGTGGGAGTTGAAGTTCTTCTGGTTCACCGTGTTGGTGACAGAAGTTCCTTCGCCCCTTTTCCGCGGCGAGTCCTTTGCCCTTGAATTCTGCTCGACACTCGGATGGCCAATGACATCCTCCACAGAGAATTCACACCTCTGATGTTTCAGAGTGGTGGCAAAGTTCCTCCAGGAATTGGGGAGCTTAGCGATTATGCAGCCCGCGACAAACTTGCCCAGTAACTCGCACTTCAGAAGCTCAAGCTCCTTAACATTGCATATTATCTCATTAGCCTACTCCAGTACAGGACGGTTCTCAACCATCTTGTAATCGTGGAACTGCTCTATAATATACATCTCGCCTCGCATCGGGCGGCCCCGAACTTAGATACGGCGCCTCCCACAAGTCCTTGGCGACATGCACATGTAAATATCGTCGACCAGTTTATCTCCGATCACGCTAAGAACTGCCCGAGAAACACGGTGGTTGCCTCCTGAACGCCTTCTCCTGCTCAGAGCAATCGTTCCCGTGGACACACCGATGACCCGTAACACGTTCATAGCCGTGAGCCATAAAGTGGTCTTTGTTCCGCCAACGCTTAAAATACATACCGGTAAACTTATCCGGTTTCAGTGCAGCAAAAGCCACTTGCGTCAAAAATTCCTACACATAATAGGTTTTTGGATTGTTGAGTAAATAGGCAATTTTTCAATTAAATTAATCCACGAGTAAATCACTAGCATGGCATTGACTAAGTTGATGATGTACCGACTTTGATCTAAACATGCACGTACTAAGCAAACAGTAGACAAATCTACACATACTGCTAGTACTGCTAATATGAAAATAATCAGGAGCGGGATAAACGAGTTATACCCTCCAGTAGGCCATGAAGAGGCCGCGGCTTTGGTGGCAGCAGCGGCGTCCTTGGCGGCCTTCTTGTCGGCTTCAGCTTTCTCGGCGGCGGCTTTGGTGGCAGCAGCGGCGTCCTCGGCGGCCTTCTTGTCGGCTTCAGCTTTCTCGATGGCGGCACGGTCGGCGTCGATGGACATGGTGATGATGAAGGCGACGCGGACGTAGAGGAAGTAGACGATCGGAAGCGAGCAGTCG
Source organism: Aegilops bicornis (assembly GCA_021605145.1). Lineage (NCBI taxonomy): Eukaryota > Viridiplantae > Streptophyta > Magnoliopsida > Poales > Poaceae > Aegilops > Aegilops bicornis. The sequence goes on from CM038671.1 coordinate 511,126,791, forward strand.
CGTAATCGCTGCCCAAAAACCTATTCGCCTCACCCCAGACAGAACCGAAGGGCGTGGTTTCGAGACCTGCTCTCCGTCGACCGTGTCTGTGGCGGACGGGATGGAGTCACCGGCGGCAGCAAAGAAAGGAACGACGGTGGGCGTCGCGTGAGCAGTATGTGATCTGCCTGTGGCGGCTAGGGTTAGGGGACACAACACACTTATATAGACGCAGATCGCGGCCCTGCTGTCAGAACCTCTCCGTTAGTGACTGGCAAAAATAAGCGCATAGGTGTGAGCTCAGCTCGGCTCATTCCCGCAACCCGCGTCGCGTCGCATTGTGGCGAGGCGAGGCGAGGCGAGGCGGGCGGCGGAGGAGGAGCGCGCGAGGGCCTCTTCTCTTCTCAAGCTCCAATAGCATGTAGAAGAGAAACCCTTATAAACCACTCCAACTCTCCTTCCACTTCCGGGGTGGGACTAAACTTCCCACCACACCTAGTGCCATATAACCCACATGGGCCCTTAGAGATTTTTCAGAATTGCAATATGGGCCTAGAGCCCATCTCGATTTCAGCAATCCCCACCGGATCTCGAGGGCCCATTGTGTCCTCTGCTCCAAATACTGCTTTTGATATACTAGTGTTTCAATGAAGACACATAAGGTTGAGCTTCACCTAGAGCAAGTAGCTACACTCCTTCACAACCGAACAATGGACTATGCCTTGAATTGTCGGTTTAGGCGTAGAAGTTTCACCCCATGTCTTACTAGTACTTGGGCTGCGAAGGCTGACCCCTCGGGTGGAGCATATAAGTCACACTCTGGCCTATTCATAAGCTTACTAGAGATCACCCCAATCTCATAGACCGTGACTAGCAGTCGGGCTCACATAGGTATGTTCCTTCAAAGATCGCTCTGTAGGATAGCATCTTGCTTATACATATAAGCCTTGGAACACATTAAGACAAGAGTCATCCTTCCATACAGTTCGAGAGTATTGCATCTCCAACGGAGTGGGTTAGTAAAGTTACTCTCCTCGGTTCACCACCGGCTTGTTTTCCTGTGTCCTACTTCACGGGATCTCCGATCACATAGGTTGGGTTACCACCATGGTAACTCATGTGGGTCTCATACCCATCTCCCTCGATGCACTATCTATCACTACACGTGATAACCCTTTCGTAAAGGGATCTGCCAGATTCTTAGCCGTATGGACATAGTCCAACGCTATTACTCCGGAGTTTCTTAATTTTCTGACAGCTTTTAATCTCATTCTTATATTTTTGTTTGACTTCATTTTGTCCTTTGAACTCTTCACCTTGGTGATGACAGTCTGATTATCACAGTTCATAAGGATAGCCGGAACCGGTTTATCAACAAGTGGCAGGTCCATCAAAAGATCTCGAAGCCATACTGCTTCAACACCAGAAGTGTCTAATGCTGTTAATTCTGCTTCCATTGTCGATCTCGTTAAGATCGTTTTCTTGCAAGACTTCCAGGAAACAGCGCCACCTCCAAGAGTAAACATATACTCTGTTGTGGCCTTCATCTCATCAGCATCAGAGATCCAATTCGCATCACTATACCCTTCAAGTACCGACGGGTCTCCGGTATAGTGAAGTCCATAATTCATAGTACCTTTCAGATAGCGCATAACTCTGTCAACAGCATGCCAATGTACATCACCGGTTTGAAACAAATCGGCTCGGTTTGCTCACAAGAAACGCGATGTCGAACCTCGTTAAGCTTCGCTAGGTACATCGATGAACCAATGATTTGAGAATATCTCAATTGATCTTTAGCCATGCCTTTGGACTTTCGAATCAACACGCTAGGATCATATGGTGTTTGAGATGGTGTGCAGTCCGAATATCCAAAACGACTCAACACCTTCTCAACATAATGGGATTGCGTATGTGATCCCACCCTCATTATCTCTCAAGAGCTTGATGTTCAAGATAACATCAGCCACACCAAGATCCTTCATCTCAAAGTTCTCGAGACGAAACGACTTAACCTCCTCAATGACTTTGAGGTTGGTTCCGAATATCGATATGTCATCAACATACAAGCACAAGATAACTCCTTCGCCCCCACCATGGCGATAGTATACACATTTGTCGACTTCATTAACAACGAAGCCAACAGATGTCGAGTTGTATTAAACTTATCATGCCATTGCTTAGGTGCTTGCTTCAAGCCATATAAAGATTTCAAAGAACCTACACACCTTTCTTTCCGACCATCTATCACAAAGCCATCCTGGTCGTTGCATGTAGATTTCCTCATTTAGCTCTCCATTCGTAAAAGCCGTCTTGACATCCATTTGATGGACGAGAAGACCATGTGAGGCCGCCAACGAGAGTAATACTCGAATGGTGGTCGGTCTAGCCACAGTGAATAAGTATCAAGAAATCTTCCTCTTCTTTACGGTCATAGCCCTTGGCCACAAGCCTAGCCTTGTACTTTTCAATCGTACCATCGGGCCTAAGCTTTTTCTTGAACACCCACTTACATCCCAATGGTTTGCAACCATAGGGACGCTCAGTGATCTCCCATGTCCCGTTAGCCATGATGGAATCCATCTCGCTGCGGACCGCATCCTTCCAAAGAGTCAACGGAGAGGCATACGCTCGAAATAGAAGTGGGTGTATCATCCACGAGGTACACGAAGAAATCATCACCAAAGGTCTTTGGGTCCTTTGTCTCTTGCCCCTACCAAGGGTTTCCTCGTCATCCTCCTCAGGATTTTCATCATGTGTTCGTTCATAATATTCCATAGGAATGGCGTACTCAGAGTCTCCTCGCATTCCTGTCTAGAAGTGCTTTGCATATCTCTCATGGGAAAAATATCCTCAAAGAATGTAGCATCCTTAGACTCGACTATTGTACCGACCTTCTGGTCAGGTACCTCAGATTTCACTACTAGAAATCTATAGCCAACGCTGTTCTTAGCGTAGCCCAAATTAACGCAGTCCACAGTCTTGGGTCCAAGCTTACGCTTTTTGGGGATCGGCACATTGACTTTCGCCAAACAGCCCCAAGTACGCAAGTACGAGAGTGTTGTCCTTCTCTTTGCCCATTTCTCATAGGGATGATCTCATTATCCTTTGTCGGAACTTTATTCGTGACATGACATGTCATTAATATAGCCTCCCCGCCATGCATTGGATAAACCCGATGTATCTAACATGGCGTTAACCAGATCGATTAGAGTACGGTTTTTCCGCTCGGCAACCCCGTTTGACTGGGGAGAATAGGAGGCGTCCTCTCATGAATAATGCCGTGTTCCGCATGTATGAATCAAACTCACTCGAGAAGTACTCTCCACCGCGATCCGACCGGGTTCGTTTAATTTTCTTTTCAAGTTGATTCTCAACTTCGCCTTATAGATTTTAAAGTAGTGTAGAGCCTCATCTTTAGTATTTAACAGATATACAGAGCAATATCTAGTGGAATCATCTATCAATGTCATGAAGTATTTCTTTCCGCCTTTAGTCAACACACCATTCATCTCACAAAGATCGTAATGTATGAGTTCTAATGGTGCCAAGTGTCTCTCCTCCGCTGACCTTGTGAGGCTTGCGAGGTTGCTTAGCTTGCACACATGATAGGCACTTAGAACCTTTGGCTAAAGTGAAACTCGAGATTAAATCCAATTTGGCTAGCCGCGTCATAACACGAAACTAATGTGACAAAGACGTGAATGCCAAACTTGATTCATTAACATTCGAATGAATATGGTTCACAGACTTTATTACAAAAATCATGCGAGGGAAAGGCGGAACATCCCTCCGCTCTCATAACCTTTTTCCAACAAAGAGTCCATATTTCGTAACAACTAATTTATTAGACTCGAAAACCAACTTAAACCCTTCTCTACATAGAAGGGAGCCACTAACGAGGTTCTTCTTGATGGCGGGGACATGCTGCACGTTCTTCACCGCACGATCCTTCCCAAGTAAACTTCAGATCGATCGTGCCAACACCATGAATGTAAGCACTCGCGCCATTCCCCATCAATACGGACCCGTGACTGTGACTCAGTAAGAAGTGAACAATGAAATGTCAGCACACACATGAACACTTGCACCTGTGTCCACCCACCAATCGGTGGGCTGAAACACTGAAAAAACAGTAAATAGATTACCGTACCCAGATGCACCATTCTCATTGTTGCACACAATCATGTTGACAGACTTGGAGTCCTGTCCTGACTTCTTATACTTGTTTGGGCACTTGTTGGCCCAATGTTCAACCGAACCACAAGTAAAGCAGCCCGCATCCTTCTTGTTCTTCTTGAAGGTCTTCTTACCCTTCTTCTTAAAGTCGGTATTGTGTTGGACACCGTTCTTTCCCTTGGGCTTGTGGAAGTTGTAGTTCTTCTGGTTCACCATGTTGGCGACAGAAGTTCCTTCGGCCCTTTTCCGTGCGAGTCCTTTGCCCTTGAATTCTGCTCGACACTCAGATGGCCAATGACATCCTCCACAGAGAATTCACACCTCTGATGTTTCAGAGTGGTGGCAAAGTTCCTCCAGGAATTGGGGAGCTTAGCGATTATGCAGCCCGCGACAAACTTGCCCAGTAACTCGCACTTCGTAAGCTCAAGCTCCTTAACAATGCATATTATCTCATGAGCCTGCTCCAAAGACAGGACGGTTCTCAACCATCTTGTAATCGTGGAACTGCTCTATAATATACATCTCGCCTCGCATCGGGCGGCCCGAACTTAGATTCGAGCGCCTCACAAGTCCTTGGCGACATGCACATGTAAATATCGTCGACCAGTTTATCTCCGATCACGCTAAGAACTGCTCCGAGAAACACAAAGTGGTTGCCTCCTCGAACACCTTCTCCTGTTCAGAGCAATCGTTCCTGTGGACACACCGATGACCCGTAACACGTTCATAGCCGTGAGCCATAAAGTGGTCTTTGTCCGCCAACGCTTAAAATACGCATCGGTAAACTTATCCGGTTTTAGTGCTGCGGCAAAGCCACTTGCCAAAAAATTCCTACACATAATAGGTTTTTGGATTGTTGAGTAAATAGTCAATTTTCGACTAAATTAATCCATGAGTAAATCACTAGCATGGCATTGACTAAGTTGATGATGTACCGACTTTGATCTAAACATGCACGCATACTAAGCAAACAAGAGACAAATCTACACATACCGCTAGTAATCGCTAATATGAAAATAATCAGGAGCGGGATAAACGAGTTATACCCTCCAGTAGGCCATGCAGAGGCCGCGGCTTTGGTGGCAGCAGCGGCGTCCTCGGCGGCCTTCTTGTCGGCTTCAGCTTTCTCGGCGGCGGCTTTGGTGGCAGCAGCGGCGTCCTCGGCGGCCTTCTTGTCGGCTTCAGCTTTCTCGGCGGCGGCACGGTCGGCGTCGATGGACATGGTGATGATGAAGGCGACGCGGACGTAGAGGAAGTAGACGATCGGAAGCGGCGATCAGCGTAATCGCTGCCCAAAACCTATTCGCCTCACCCCTGCACAGAACCGAAGGGCGTGGTTTCGGAGACATGCTCTCCCGTCGACCGTGTACGCGGCGGACGGGATGGAGTCACCGGCGGCAGCAGCAGCAAAGGAACGATGGTGGGCGTGCGCGTGAGCAGATGTGATCTGTTCGTGGCGGCTAGGGTTAGGGGACACAACACACTTATATAGACGCAGATCGTGGCCCTGCTGTCAGAACCTCTCCGTTAGTGACTGGCAAAAATAACCGCATAGGTGTGAGCTCGGCTCGGCTCATTCCCGCGTCGCGTCGCGTCGCGGCGCGTCGCGGCGAGGCGAGGCGAGGCGGGCGGCGGAGGGGGAGCGCGCGAGGGCCTCTTCTTTTCTCAAGCTCCAATAGCATGTAGAAGAGAAACCCTTATAAACCACTCCAACTCTCCTTCTACTTCCGGGGTGGGACTAAACTTCCCACCACACCTAGTGCCATATAACCCACATGGGCCCTTAGAGATTTTTCAGAAATTGTAATATGGGCCTAGAGCCCATCTCGATTTCAGCAATCCCCACTGCATCTCGAGGGCCCATTGTGTCCTCTGTTCCAAATATTGTTTTGATATACTAGTGTTTCAATGAAGACCTGTTAAGGTTGAGCTTCACCTAGAGCAAGTAGCTACACTCCTTCACAACTGAATAATGGAATATGCCTTGAATTGTCAGTTTGGCGTAAAGAAGTTTCACCCCATGTCTTACTAGTACTGGGCTGCGCCAAGGCTGACCCCTCGGTGGAGCATATAAGTCACACTCTGGCCTATTCATAAGCTTACTAGAGATCACCTCAATCTCATAGACCGTGACTAGCGCCGGGCTCACATAGGTATGTTCCTTCAAAGATCGCTCAGAGGATAGCATCTTGCTTATACATATAAGCATTGGAACACATTAAGACAGTAGTCATCTTTCCATACAGTTTCCGAGAGTATTGCATCTCCAACGGAGTGGGTTAGTAAAGTTACTCTCCTCAGTTCACCACTGGCTTGTTTTCTCAGGTCCTACTTCACGGGATCTCCGATCACATAGGTTGGGTTACCACCATGGTAACCCCGTACAGGAACCAGAAGGGCGTGGTTTCGGAGACCTGCTCTCCCGTCGACCGTGTACGCGGCGGCAGCAGCAGCAAAGGAACCTCTCCGTTAGTGACTGGCAAAAATAAGCGCATAGGTGTGAGCTCAGCTCATTCCCGCAACTCGCGTCGCATCGCGTCGGGCGACGGCGGAGGAGCGCGCGAGGGCCTCTTCTCTTCTCAAGCTCCAATAGCATGTAGAAGAGAAACCCTTATAAACCACTCCAACTCTACTTCCACTTTCGGCGTGGGACTAAACTTCCTACCACACCTAGTGCCATATAACCATGGACCCTTAGAGATTTTTTAGAAATTGCAATATGGGCCTAGAGCCCATCTCGGATTTCAGCAGCATGTGGGCCGTGGATCCGAGTCCGCGATCTTCGTCGCTTTCCGCGCTCAGGCTACTCGATCGAGCTCCACCGCACGTTGCTGAATTAACCTCTGTATCTTTTGATTGCGTTGTGTCCTGTCCTGTAGGTATTCCGGACCCGATCGAGGGCGCCCGGTATGGCCCTGCTTGTTGGTCATCGCCGACCGTGGCTTGCACCGCGAGCTACCGGCTTTCCTTCACACATTTGCAAAGAGCAAATACTTCCTGTCTGTCTGCGTGCGTGCCTTGGCCCAGGGGCAAGAATCTTTCTTTCAGTCCAGCGCAAGGCAGTAGCCACCTCAATGATACTCCTTCTCTTCGTTGAAGAGATTTCACTATGGACCACATACGGAGCAAAATAAATGAATCTATATTTAAAATACATCTATATATATCCGTATGTGATTCATAGTGAAATCTCTACAAAGGCTTATATTTAGGAACGGAGGAAGTATATACCATCAGCTGGATTGCTAATTTTTATGTCATACTACAACTTATATATTTTGATAATCAAATCTAAGGTAAAAATTTAGCATAAAATACGAAGCAGACTAGTCAAGGTAGTACTTCGTGACGCACCGTGCATTGTGGCTGATCCATCCATTTCAGGCTTGCGTTTTATACCAAGGCCAAATTTTGCAGGATCGGTGGTGTGGACGACTGACTGAGGGCTGGTGATGAGGCCGGCCGGCTTGGCTGGCATCTGTGGTTTGAATAAGAGAGTTGGGGTTTACTCGTCCACGTGAGCGACACATTTGCTATCTTGGCGCACAAGCGAGTTGACTGAAAACCTTGGAGGCCACAAATGCTAACGTTGGCAGAACAAAGGCACATCTGCGTCTCTCTAAAATGCTGGTCAAACAAAAGCTAGCTTGGTTTTGATGCAATCACAACGTACAATACCTCCAGTTTCCTCTAATAACCTGAAAGCAAAGGAAAAAAAGTACAGTTACATTTTGTTTATTTTAAGAAATTGCAGTTACACTCAATTTCCTCTGAATTTGTGCCTGATAAGAATGCGATATCATTTCCAGTCAGTAGGCGGTCAGATATATACTCGCTGGCATCATCCGGTCACAAAATTATGAACCTCGTTCCTTTTCTATGACAGCACAAAATGTGAAATGCATGCGACTTCTGCTGATAGCATTAAACAATACGCAATCTGCTGAGATATACACATGTCTGCACAACTCAGTGCAAGCGAGAACACAATGAGATCATTGGTGACTACAACTTGGCATTGAGACCATTGTTTAAGGGAATCTTATCCCTCAAACTCATCAGATCTCTCGGGGTTGAGAAGAAGAACTAGGATATGTATGCCGAAGGCTAGACAGAAACAAGTTGATATCAACCAAGTGGGAATGTTAGCAGCCATACACTTGCCAAAACAAATCACAGGGGGAGATATGTGTACCCGCATACAATCAGAACGGTTCATGATCAGGCACTGTGCTCCATGGTACCGTTATGCCCTAGATCCTACATTGAAGTGCGTGCAGTTAAGTAGTCCAGTGCCATGTGCACTGTGCTTGTGGAAGGGCAGCTGCCGACTTCAGGGAAAAGGATTTTCATTACAACATCAAAGTGGAAGATGTTGTCACAAGCTACATCTAGGCAAGGTAGCCAGTGATCTGGCACTTTTTAAGGCCTCTCCACTATATAAGCACACCAAATGCTATGAGATTAGGCACACTAAGCAGAGGATATTGACAACCCAATCGGTCATGTCTTTTTCTGAGCAGAAACCCTTTAATCATTTAACCAGGATGAACAAGTCAAGGTGTCAGGGCAGGCACAGAGGAGGGCTTCGCAGAATGATGAGAGAGCACAAGGCGAGGCTCTACATAATCCGGCGATGCATCGTCATGCTTCTTTGTCACCACGACTAATCAGTGATCGGTGTCTTTTGTTCGAGTGAAAGGGCACCAATTTTTTTTCTGGTCTCTGTCTCAGAATTCAGAGTGTAGGTCTTGACAATTCTTTGATGTGTATACTGAGTGGATATTTCATAGTTTTCAGACATTCTTGTCTTTACATTGGGAGAAATCTTGTGCTAGTTGTGCATTTAGTAGATTATAATGTAATATATGGATATTACTCAACTAGTGCTCACTTTTACTTACACATTTGATGTGTGGTTGATACTGGTTAGTCAAATGTAGTGTGCCTGTTTTTTCCCCGATAAAGGACATTTCTATTCAATCCATATACCGAGGTGATACAACTGCACAGAGCGAATGCTAGTTCTCTTTGCATAGCTTGTTGCACACAACCAAATGTAGTGTATCTATTGGAATGTAGTAGTTGTTCCCCAGGCCGTTCCTATGGGAGGCCATCTCTTGGCTCACCACGCGGCCATCTCTCCGCTGGTATGTCGCCCTCCACCAACTTTGTTTGTGTGGGAGTGCAGGGAGGCCCGGATCTATCGGATGGAAGTGTAGATTCCTCATTTGGGCCTTTTAGGCAGGTTTTTGTTGTCTGTTGCTTCGCCCTTTCGACGTCAGTAACAAGGGTGTACAAATAAAGTCTTTTGCGATAGTTGGTGGTGGCTGCGGCACCGGCCCGGCAAATGAAGTCTCATCAAGCCTCCCCATCTTGATGGATGTCCGCTATGATGGCGTACATGGTTCGATGGCATATTTTCCCGCCGGTTGAGGTTATGGTTTGCAAGGTTTATTGGCGTGATGGCGATGGCTTCCCTTTGCAGTTTAATCTTCCGACCTCGTCTCCATCACACCTGTGCAGCCTTTGGTGCCGGCACAATATATGTGAGAAATAATGGAGGTTTGGCTCTTGGATCCCATGCTCTTCCGGTGATGACGACCTCTTTTCCAGGACACTTGTCTAATAGGACTATGGCCTTGATGACTTTCCATACACGATAGAAAACGACATGCTGATTTCAACGTCAGAGCGGCATGCAACGATGCCACATCGGCACGTTCGGGAGGTTGAAGATGGTGATACCCCAAGAACTTTGATGCAATATCTTTTTTTCAAGGATGATTATACCGCTGAATTGGTTAACTGATTCAAGTATTTTTTGTGAAATAAGAGAGATTATCTATGAGAAATTTGGAATAGTTTGCAGCAAGGCAGCACATGTCATCTCATATATTCGCAATAGAGGATGTGATATTCAACAGACGTGGGTATGTCGATCTTGTGGTCGCCACATCGGTTTCATGAGATCTAGATTGTTCTACTCTTATTGTTGAACATGTGTACACGTATGTAGGACCGGGTTTTGTATGCCGTACCTGTAGTGTCTTTCTCCTTCTGCATTTACTTGTATCTTGGGAGACAAGACACTGGTCGCACCCCTTGTACCCATATTTGTGCCTAGTGCAGGATCAATGGAATTATCGATGCACACAATCCCTTCTACATGGTACCAGATACCGTCTCGATCCTCTCCCAAACCGCTTCCGCCTAACCCTAGCCGCCGCCGCAGCCCCACGCCGCCGTCGCCATCTCCTACCGCCGCGCTGCTGCCCCTCCTCCCTGCAGCCGCGCCGTCCCTCTCCTAGTCGTCGTGCCGCCTCCCCTGCAGCGACGCCGCCACCCCTCCCGAACCCTAGCCGCGTTGTTCCCCTAGCCGCCGCCGCTCCTCCTTCTCACCACGCCGCCATGTCCTCCACCGCATCCACCTACTCCAACCCCTTCGCCGGGCCGGACCCTGCCGACATCTGTGACATCAACATCCACAAACGCGTCCCCGCCGTCCTCGATGCCGCCGACTCCACGTATTTCGTGTGGAAGACGTACTTTTCACTCCTCTTCCGCGAGAACAATCTCATGGATCATGTTGACGGCACCGTCGACTCTCGCGCTATGGTGGGCGACTCCGAGTGGACCGCGATCGACGCTACGCTCATTCGGTGGTTCTTCACCACTGCCTCCAAGGACCTGTTTCATACGGTCGTGAGCGATGGTGATGACGCCCGCGCCGTGTGGGTCAAGTTCAACAGACTCTTCACCGACAATAAGCTTCGGCGCCGTGTTTTTCTGCAGCAGGAATTTTTTGACTGTCACCAGGATGAACAGCCCAACGATGACTACTGCCGCCGCCTGAAGACGTTGGCGGATGAACTCCGCGAAATTGGCGCCAAGGTTGATGACGACCTCCTCCTCAGCACGCTCACCGCCGGTCTCAATGAGGACTTCGGCAACGCCTCCTCCAACCTCTCCTTGATGCCAGAGACCTCCTTCCCCAAGATTGTGGCATACTTGCGGTTGGAGGAGTGCCGGATGAAGGGGGGTCAAGAAGCGCGTGCAGCACCACGCCCTCGCCGCCAGCACCTCCCGTGGCGCCCCACCACCGACCGCCCCGTCCGCACCGCGGCACCAGCCGCCACTCCCCGTGCCCCGGGATTTTTTTCCCCTCCCACCCGCGCCTCCCGCCCCTCCCGCTGCCCCCAGCAGCAGCCGCAAGGTGGCGGGCGGTGCGGCAACCGCCAAGGGCGGCCGCAGCAAAGAATAAAGCGCAGGGGGGCTCGTCGGCAAAGCAGGCCACCCCACCATAGACTTACGGCACCAATCCATGGACGGACGTCGTTCACGCGTATTCGATGCCGGTCCCTCGGGCTCCCGCCCCGGGCATCCTTGGGCCCTGTCCGGCGAGTCACCAGGCGCTCTTCGCCGCGCCCAGCGCCGCCTCCTACTCGGCTTCGACGGCCCCGGGCGGCTATGGCGCCGCCCCCGTGCCTGCTTACGGCGCCGCCCTCATGCCGGCCTACGGCGGGTTTTACCCGCCTCAGGTGCCGCCGCTGTGGGACCCGGCACTCCTGCCGCCCTGCACTCGGCTCTGTCCCCTAGTACCTACGGTGGCGGAGGTGACTGGTATATGGACTCGGGCGCCACTGCTCACATGACTGCTCATTTCGATAACCTCACGTCTTCCACTCCCGTTCATACTCCCACTCATATCACTGTTGGTAACGGTTCCTCTCTACCCATTAGTCCATTACACATGTCGATCATATGTCGTTTCCCTCCACTTCTACTCCTATTAACATGTCTAACGTTCTAGTCTCTCCTGACTTAGTTACCAACCTTGTCTCTGTTCGTCGCCTTGCTCGTGAGAACCCTATTACTCTTGAATTTGACGATGTTGGCTTTTTTGTGAAGGACGCCCATACACGGATGGTACTCCACCGATGTGATAGCCCGGACAAGCTCTACCCGGTGCATCCTTCCGCCGCCACCACCACCCGTCCAGCCGCCCTCGCCGCTAGTGTCGATCTTTGGCACGCCCGCCTCGGTCATCCCAACTCCACAGTTTTACGTTAGATTCTTCAGAGTTTTTCGTTCTCATGTAATAAGGTTGACGACCGCACTTGTGAGGTCTGCCGTCTCGGCAAGCTCGTTCGTCTTCCCTTTAGCGAGTCTACAAACATTTCCACTTTTCCGTTTCAGTTATTGCATAGTGATATTTGGACGTCCCCGGTTGCAAGCAACACGGGTTATCAATATTATTTGGTGATATTGGATGATTTTTTCCATTATGTGTGGACTTTTCCTCTCCGTCGCAAGTCCGATGCTCTTGCCACCCTCACCGCTTTTTACTCCTATGTCACCACCTAGTTTGGTCGTTCTATTCTTGCCTTGCAAACTGACAACGGAAAAGAGTTTGACAATGTTGCTGTCCGCAATCTCCTTGCATCTCACGGCACCATCTTTCGGCTCACTTGCCCCTACACGTCACAGCAGAATGGGCGCGTCGAGCGCGTCATCCGCACTCTTAATGACCGTGTCCGCATGTTGCTCTTCCACTCCAACGTGCCTCCCCGGTTCTGGTCGGACGCTCTTGCGACCGCCAGCCTTCTCATTAACATCCGCCTGTGTCGTCCTCGCTGGAACTATGCTCCTCACCAGCTCCTCTTCGGTGCGGCTCCATCTTACGACGGTCTTCGCATTTTCGGGTGTCTGTTATCCTAGCACTGCGTCCACCACCCCTCACAAACTTGCTCCCTGGTCGGTTCCTTGCATCTTCCTTGGTTATTCTCCCAACAACAAAGCTTACCGGTGCTATGATCCAGTGCCCCACCGCGTCTTCACTTTGCGGCACGTGTACTTTGATGAGCTGGTGTTCCCGTTTCAGCAGGTACCGTCTCCCTCTGCGTCTCCCGCGGTGCGACTCGCCCCTGCCACCACCTCCGGCGAGTCGCTCCCCGCGCCGCGCCGACCACTGGGCCCGGCCCTGCCCGCGCTTCTGGCGTCGGCTGCCCCCTCCGGCACTTCAGCGTGGCTGCCCCTCGGGCGCCCCCACCCGTGGCCTCAAGCGCCTCCTCGAGCGTCCCCGCCGCTGAGGCACCATCGGCCGCCCCCGTTGCCGCGGTCCGCTCGTCCGACCCCGTCGCCGCGGCCCCCTCGGCCGCCCCTGGCGGTGCCGCGGGTGCCCCCTCGGAGTCTTCGGAGACCAGCTCGACTTCCTCCTTGCCGGTCCCCCTCTTGGCTCCGCCGGCCGCAACCACACCTCTCACCGGTGTGGTTACTCGGGCTCGGACTGGGACGTTTCGTCCTAGCACGCGCTACACCTCCGAAGAGTACGCGTGTGCCGCGTCCACCTCGGCCCCGTCTCCGCTCCCCACCTCCGCCAGCAGCCCTTCGATCCGGAATCGGCTTGTGCTGCGATGCGTGAGGAGTTCGACGCCCTGCAGCGCAACCGTATGTGGCAGCTTGTCCCGCGGCCTCCCCGTGCCAATGTCATCACTGGCAAGTGGGTTTTTCGCCACAAGACTCGCCCCGACAGTTCTCTTGAGCGCTACAAGGCGCGTTGGGTGGTGCGCGGTTTCCGTCAGCGCGTCGGCGTGGACTTCACCGCACCTTCGCCCCGGTTGTCAAGCCGGGCACGATTCGCGTTGTCCTCCAGCTTGTTGTCTCTCGCGCCTGGCCAGTTCAGCAGCTCGACGTGGCCAATGCTTTCTTGCATGTCCATCTCAACGAGCAGGTGTTTTGTCAGCAGCCCACTGGTTTCGTCGACACCGACTATCCGGACCACTTGTGCTTGCTCTCCCGTTCTCTTTACGGGTTGAAGCAGGCACCTCGGGTCTGGTACCAGCGGATCGCAGCCTTCCTTCAGCAGCAGGAGTTCCGGTCCACACGCTCCGATGCCTCCCTGTTTGTTTATCACAAGGGCGTCGCCACCGTGTTCCTTCTCCTGTACGTCGACGACATCATCCTGACTGCGTCCTCGCCGGCGCTACTTCAGCAGATCACAGCTCGCCTCGGCACTGAGTTCACCCTCGAGGACTTGGGGGCTCTCCACTACTTCCTCGGCATTGAGGTTGTCCGCCGTGCCACTGGCTTCTTTCTGCATCAGTAGAAGTACGCTTACGAGCTTCTGGAGTGAGCCGACATGCTTAACTGAAAGCCTGCTTCCACGCATGTCGATATGAAGGCTAAGGTGTCCGCCGTCGAGGGCTCTTCAGTACCTCGCACTGACACGTCCGGATATACAGTATGCTGTCCAGCAGGTGTGCCTCCACATGCATGCTCCTCGTGACACTCATTAGGCTCTGGTAAAACGTATTCTCTGGTATATACGTGGCACCACGGCTATGGGTCTCACCCTGACGGCATCACCTGACACCAGCCTCGTCGCCTATTCCGACGCCGACTGGGCTGGGTGTCCCGATACTCGGCGCTCCCCTTCCGGCTACTGCGTCTACCTCGGGCCATGTCTGATTTCGTGGTCGTCTAAACGACAACCCACGGTCTCACGATCGAGCGCTGAGGCCGAGTATAGGGCAGTGGCCAACGCCGTCGCGGAGTGCTCCTGGCTACGCCAGCTTCTTCAGGAGTTGCTATGCGAGGTTCCCAAGGCCGCGCTTGTCTACTGTGACAACGTCTCCGCAGTCTACCTTGCTGCCAACCCTGTCCATCATCGCCGGACGAAGCATATTGAGCTCGACATTCACTTCGTTTGGGAGCATGTCGCACTTGGCCGTGTTCGAGTTTTGCATGTGCCCACCGATCATCAGTTCGCCGATGTTATAACGAAGGGACTACCCACCTCGACTTTCGAGGGCTTTCGGTCCAGTCTTTGCGTCACCGGTGACGCTTCGACTGCCGGGGGTGTTGAACATGTGTACACGTATGTAGGACCGGGTTTTGTATGTCGTACCTGTAGTGTCTCTCTCCCTCTGTATTTACTTGTATCTTGGGAGACAAGACACCGGTCGCACCCCTTATACCTATGTATGTGCCTAGTGCACGATCAATGGAATTATCAATGCACACAATCCCTTCTACACTTATGACTTTCAACGTAAAACCTGAATAAGCTATGAATTTTGTAGAACAATGGTAGCTAATTCTGCTGTGAAAAGTACTTCGTAGCGCACCGTGATCTATGGCTGATCCGTCCGTCCATTTCGGACTTGCGTTTTACCCGGCCAAATTCTGAAGGATTGGTGGTATGCGGTGTGGACGGCTGAGGGCCGGCGTCTGAGGTTTAACTTAAGTTACTTGATCAAGCATCGGGGTTCACTCGTCCACGCGAGCGACAGAGTTGCTATCTTGGCGCGCAAGCGAGTTTGACTGGAAACCTTGGACGCCACAAATGTTAACGTTGGCAGAACAAAGCCACATCACATCCAAGTGTGGTTTTGATACAATCACAACGTGCAAAACCTTTTATTACAGTCAAAGCATCTAATAACCTGAAAGTAAAGGAGAAAGTATAGTTACATTTTGCTTATTTTGGAGTGAGAAACTGCAGATACACTCAATTTCATCTGAATTCTCCTCATTGAGAGTATATGCCTGATAAGAATGCGATGTCATGTCCAGTCAATAGGCGGTCAGACGGTATACTCGCAGGCATCATCCACCACAAGTGGTCACAAAATTCTGAATCTCGTTCCTTCTCTATGACAGCAAAAATGTGGAATGCATGCAACTTCTGCTGATAGCATAAACAAAACGCAATCTGCTGTGATATACACATGTCTGCACAACTCGGTGCAAACGAGAACACAATGAGATCATTGATGACTAGAACTTAGCATCGAGACCATTGTTTAGGGAATCTTATCATTTGGACTCGTCAGGATCTCTCGGGTTGAGAGGAGGAACTAGGATATCTATGCCCAAGGCTAGACAGAACCAAGTTGATGCCAACCAAGTGGGAGTGTTAGCAGCCATGCACTTGCCTAAAGATATCACAGAGCGAGATATCTGTATCTGCATGCAATCAGAGCGGTTCATGAGCAGGCACTATGGTCCACAGATTATCAGAGCCGCTATTCCCTAGATCTTGCATTCAGATTCGTCCACTCAAGTGGTCAACTGCCATGTGCACTGTGCTTGCGGAGTGGCAGCTGCCGACTTCAGAGAAAGGTTTTTTTTGTTACGACATCAAAGTGGAAGATGTTGTCACAAGCTACAGCTAGGCAAGGTAGCCAGTGATCTGGCACTTTTTAAGGCCTCTCCACTATATAAGCACACCAAATGCTATGAGATTAGGCACACTAAACAGAGGCAATTGACAACCCAATTGGCTGTGTCTTTTTCTGAGCAGAAACCCCTTAATCGTTCAACCAGGATGAACAAGTCAAGGTGTGAGGGCAAGCACAGAGGAGGCCTTCGCAGAATGATGAGAGAGCACAAGGCGAGGCTCTACATAATCCGGCGATGCATCGTCATGCTTCTTTGTCACCACGACTAATCAGTAATCAGTGTGTTTTGTCCGAGTGAAAGGGCACCATTTTTTTTCTGGTCTCTGTCTCAGAATTCAGAATGTAGGTCTTGACAATTCTTTCATGTGTATACTGAGTGGATATTTCATAGTTTTCAGACATTCTTGTTTTTACATTGGGAGAAATCTTGTGCTAGTTGTGCATTTAGTAGATTATAATGCAATATATGGATATTACTCAACTAGTGCTCACTTTTACTTACACATTTGATGTGTGGTTGATACTGGTTAGTCAAATGTAGTGTGCCTGTTTTTTTCTCCGATAAAGGGCATTTCTATTCAATCGATATACCGAGGTGATACAACTGCACCGAGCAAATGCTAGGTCTCTCTGCATAGCTTCTTGCACACAGCCAAGTGTAGAGTATCTATTGGAATATAGTAATTGTTCCCCAAGCCGTTCCTATGGGAGGCCATCTCTTGGCTCACCACGCGGCCATCTCTCCACTGGTATGTCGCCCTCCACCAACTTTGTTTGTGTGGGAGTGCAGGGAGGCCCGGATCTATCGGATGGAAGTGTAGATTCCCCATTTGGGGCTTTTAGGCAGGTTTTTGTTGTCTGTTGCTTCGCCCTTTCGACGTCAGTAACAAGGGTGTACAAATAAAGTCTTTTGAGGTCGTTGATGGTGGCCGCGGCACTGGCCCAGAAAATGAAGTCTCCGCAAGCCTCCCCGTCTCGATGGATGTCCGCTATGATGGCGTACATGCTTCGATAGCATATTTTCCCGCCGGTTGAGGTTATGGTTTGCAAGGTTTGTTGACGCGATGGTGATGGCTTCCCTTTTCGTCTCCATCACACCTGTGCAGCCTTTGGTGTTGGCACGGTATATGTGAGAAATAATGGAGGTTTGGCTCTTGGATCCCATGCTCTTCCGGTGATGACGACCTCTTCTCCAGGACACTTGTCTAGTACGACCATGGCCTTGATGACTTTCCGTACACGATAGAAAATGACATGCTGACTTCAACTTCGGAGCGGCATGCAACGATGCCACATCGGCATGTTCGGGAGGATGAAGATGGTGATACCCCAAGAATTTTGTTGCAATATCTTTTTTTTCAAGGGTGATTATACCGCTGAATTGGTTAATTGATTCAAGTATTTTTTTGCAAAAAAAGAGAGATGGTCTATGAGAAATTTGGAATAGTTTGCAACAAGGTAGCACATGTCATCTCATATATTCGCAATAGAGGATGTGATATTCAACAGACCTGGGTATGTCGGTCTTGTGGTCGCCACATCAGTTTCATGAGATCTAGGTTGTTCTACTCTTTATGACTTTCACCGTAAAACCTAGGGCCAGTTCTTTTGGGTGGCTTAAAAATAAGCTGCCTCTCCCCAGCTTAAAGAATAAGCCGCTCTTTAAATTTTCACTAGTTATGGAATAACTAGTGCAAAGGACTTAATGAATGAGAGAGGTGGCTTATGGGAAAAGCTGGGAGGAGAGGGCTTAATTTTTAAGCCGCCAAAAGAACTACCCCCTGGTGAATAAGCTATGAATTTTGTAGAACAAAGTCATGCTGATAAAGAAATCACTAGTTTCATCCTTTTCTGACATTACTCTTTCTGACTTTCATGGCAAACCTAGTGAACAAGCTATGAATTTTGTAGCACAAACTCGTATTGATAAGGAAATCACTAGTTTCATCCTTGAATTATTTCTGATTTTTTATTTTGTCCCTAGACCACTGGTGGAAAAAAGGCCTTTGGTCGCGGTTCGCAACTGCCATTAGTCGCGGTTTGCGCAACTGACAAATCTTGCGACTAAAGCCCCCCCCTTTAGTCGCGGCTGCTTAAGGACCGCGACTAAAGGCCCGTCCACGTGGGCCAAAGGCGGCCGTCAAGGGAGGACCTTTAGTCGCGGTTCTTCTCGCCAACCGCGACTAAAGGCCGCCATGTGTTTAGGGTTTTAGCCACCCCCCAAACCTGTTTTCTGTTTAATTTGTATTGTTTTATTTCTTTTGTGCTTTATTTTAATTTTGAAGGAGTTTCATATATTCTACGGTACTACATACATGCATATGAATGTACAATCTCAAATAAATTTGAAATTAGAACCAAAAAGAATTCAAGAGGAATATACAATATATATTCAATATCATCGGATGACCATATACAATTTTGAACAAGTTTCCATACATGATTTAATCCATATAAAGTTCTACGTCCTCGTAATAGTGTTCTCCTTTAGGATGGAGGACTTCCCTGCTGAACCATCCAGCTAGTTCCTCTTGAAGTGGTCGGAAGCGAGCTTCTAGACTAAGCATCATCCGGAGGTTATTCCTCCGAGCATTGGTATCACTCGAACGGCCCGCTCGAGAGGTGTATCTCGGATCCTCTCACGAACATAGTATCCACATAGATTGGTCTCCGTGGCTGAATATCCCCAGCATTCTTAGGCTTTAACATTTTGAATTCTAGCTCTTTTTGAATTCACCGACCTTTGTATCTACGAACCGTCTCCAAACCCTACGAGGCAAAGAAAATTAAGTGAACAAGAGAGTTATTAGTTACTTGATATTAGGAAATGAACGAAATAGGCCGATCGATATAGAGCGCAAATGAATGAAAATAATTACTGCAGCATTCTTCTCATGTCGGCCCAAAGCTTTGGATCCATATTCGAGAGTCGTGGGACGAGACATTACGAGGTGTTAACTTTAATTACTAGCAGAATCCAAAGGAACCTGCGGACACGATACATGCACAAGACGTCATGCATAACTCATCGATTAGCCGCCACATACCATGCATGGAGTAAACAAAAGAGAATTAATGTGCTCAAGATGTAAACACTCACCCAAAATGGTAAGGAAATAGAATATCACTTTTGAGTTCCTGCTTTGTAAGAAACTGCCACAGTGCGCCTCCACGTCGGCGGGGTGACGCTCCAACACATATCCATTAACGATGTGTGGGTCAATGAACCCAACATCATGGATGTTCCTTACTCTGCATTCCTTAATCTTCATTCTGCATGTATAATAGCGGACACAACAATATAGTTAGGACATATATATAGTGCAGGCAATATGAACGAGATGGGGTAGAAATTAATAAATCACTTACGAGCGTAGCAACCGATGATAGATTTGTCGAGCTCATGCAGATTGAAAAGCTGGAACAATTCACTCAAAGGCAATTGTTACATAGTAATGTTTGAAGTGATGCTCATGTCTAACTTCCGCATAAATATATTCTTTGGCGTTTTTATTTTTTATGTAACCCTTGTACCAATTCAGCAGACCTTTCATTTGGTCGGTAGATCATTTTCTCTGCGCAGGCTCGACGAGAGGCCCATTCTTGACATATGTAATTACTACATCCTTCATCGGGCGCCTCATCAAGGCCTAACAGTTCACGAAGAGTAATACCTAAGCTGGCCGCTTGTTCTCGGCACTCGTTCTGATCAATCCATGTCTTTCGCAGCTTGTATGATCTCGGGGGCATCCGGGCTTCCACTATAAGCGGGCAATCGATTGTTTACTTTGTTCCCCGAACTGGGCAACTTGTTTCCCGCTTTTTACTTTCGGCCTTCTCCCGCTCTTTGTTCTCCTTGAACATGAGTGCCTGCCTGCGAAGTTCACGTGCATAGTCGTCGAGCAGATTCTTCATGACTTGGGACGGTGTGCTCAAAATGACTTAGCCCACTTCTTTTGCTCATCGAATATCTTGGCTTGGGCTCGGGCTCTCTTTTCTTCTTGCAGTCCGCCTTCCATTTCTCATAATGAGCAGCCGCGTCAAGGCCGACTTCCTCGGCACTACGTTCCCAAGGCCTTGTGGGGAGAGGCTTGATGATGGCTCCGGTACCTTTGTGGTCTTAGGTACATAAGGGTCCGGGTTAATAATCCAGACTGCTTCGCTTCTTTGTCGGAGGTGGATTGGGGCGGCGTCGATCACCCGCCGGACGAGGATCGGGGCGGCGGCCGATCACCCGGGACGTTGTGGATCGGGGCGGCGTCGGCCGACGTGGCGGAGGTGTAGGTGAACCGCCACCACCACCACCGCCACCACCACCACCGTAGGGGTGGACTTGTTGTCCTTGGCGCCTCGCTGAAACTTGATAAACTTCTTTTGCCATAGAATGAAATGGCGCTTGACATCTCCAAGTCTTTTCTCCCTTCGTGTAGCAATGTCAATCTCCGTGTCCTCAAACCCTTGGACTATGTCCTCCACCGTGACACGAGCATAGCCATCTTGAATGGGGTTGTTGTGGTGGAGTGCTCCTGTAAACATGGTAAAGCACCGCCGATGGCTACCTTCATGGACATGTTCCCGATAGGATAATGCAGATGACATTCTTTCATCTCCTTTATATCGCCCACGGGTTAGCGAGGAGGCTCCGGTGCAGTAATTTCGACCACCAGAGGCTCCGTGCAGTAATTTCGACCACCGGAGGCTCCGTGCAATAATTTCGATCGTCGGTGCATCCGCACCAGCCGGTGGGCCTCCGTGGAAGCCACGCCGCTTCTCCGCCGGGCTTCCGAGATCCGCCGGATGATCTTCATGCCGCACCCGAGCTGCATCTCTTTCGCTACCAAGACACTCATGGTTTTCTTCATCACATCCATTTCCGATGCCAACCGCGCCACAACATCTGATTCCCGATCCATCTTTCTCTTACGGCTTCAGAATCAGACGGGTCATCGTCTGGGGAACCCTATTTTCCACGGAATGTGCCCCATGCCTCGTATTACCGTCCTCCGTGTTCAGGATTCCCGAGGGCTTTTGTCGCTGCGTCGTTCTCTCTGTTGAACTTGATCTTCCCTGTTGAGCATCCTTCATTGCGTCAATAAGGGCTTGGGTGGGTTTAATTAATTTGCCCGGTAAACACACTCCCCTGCCTCCGGGTTCAGCGTTCCCCATGCCCGTACCACCAGCTTTTTGGCCCTTGGGTCCCATCCTCCGTGCACAGGCCAGATTCCTCGCGCCCTCATCTCGTTCTCCATCTTCTCCAACCTAGGCACCAAAATGCGATACCCTCCCGGCCCCATAACATGATTGTACTCCTTCTTAGCCGCATTTTCCTTATTTTTTCGATATTTCAATGAACTGCTCCGATTTCTTTTGCTTCACAAATTCTGGCCAATCATGTTTCAGTTTCTCATATTGTCCTTTGAAATCCGGAGTCTTGTTCTGCTTGACAAAGTCACGGGCTAGATTTTTCTTGAATTTCCTAATGCGTCGGCCATCTTATGAAGAGCGAACTGTTTGACTAGCCTCCTCCTCTCCTTGTTTTCCTCAATCTTGTTACCCTCCTCATCGAATTTATTGTATTCCGGAGGTAGAACGAAATGTTCCATAAGCTTCTTGAAGCAATCTTTTTTTGTTCTCTTATCGACAAAAGTGAAACCATCAATTCGTGCCTTCTTTGGCTCATTCCACTCCTGGACGGTGATCGAGACGTTGTCTCTAACAATGGCTCCGCATTGGTGACAAACTTGGTGGCGTTCTTGCGGGGCTCCGGCTGACCTGCCGGTTGCACCTTGTCGACAACCTCGATGGTGCATGTTTCTCCTTGTTTCATCGTCTTGGTTGCGCCCACGCTTTGACGACGTACTCGATTGTTTCGACGATCCGCCGAGGGCTAAAATAAGAAAGAGAGTCGCAGCGTTAGTACACACATATTTATTCAAATCAGTTAGTTTGTATCACCAGAGGCTCAATGTATATATATACCTCGGCGGGAGGTGGTTGCTACTTCCATTTGAAGATAAATGCGTTTATCGACGCTTTCTTGACATCTTCTTCTTGACGGCGCCTTCATCTTCACCGTCAAGGTTCAGATAAGAAGAGATATCATCTTCTTCTTCTCCGGTCGGCACATATTGAATATCGCCGTTTATGATGCCGAACATATGTGCTTCACCGTCCGGATCATAGTTGTCCATAATCGGTCAGCTCTATCGTCCGCCATTATGTCAGTCCACGAAAACATGTAGTAAAAACAAATTAATTAAGTGAAGAAGGTGGGCGGTGGCGGTGGCGGTGGCGAAAGGGCGGTGGCAAAAGGAGGGGGCCGAGGAAGGGGTGGGAGAGGGTGTCGCGGTAGAGCGCGAGGCAGAGGCGGCCGACGCAGGCGTCACGGAGAGGGAGGCGAGACAACACACATGTATAACCCTCGCCGCCCCTCTTATAAAATTCTAAATACATAGCGAGCAAGTGCATAACAGGTCAATGACAGAGCTAGACGTGTTCTAACGCAGCGCTAAGCGATACCGGCGAAGGGGAAACATCCGGAAAGTTTTCCGGTTTACGTCTGTCAGACGGATGAACCGGAGAGGAAAGTTTGCAGGTTCGATAGGTTAGGGGTGTGTGGCGATTTAACGGTTCACAGAATCGGATTCGCCTCGTCGTTACGAGCAACTTTCATGTACAAAGTTTTTCCATCCGAGCTACGGTTTATTTTCTATGATTTTCTAAAGTTTTATTGATATATTGTAATTAAAACTAATTCGAGAATAAAGATTAAATTGCTACTAGTGTTAACATAACAGTTTTAACTAACAGACTATTAGTGTTAACATAACAGTTTTAATTAGGTTAATTAAACTCAACTATTTAAGTTAATTAATTAATTAATTAATTAATTAATATATTTTTATTATTCTTTTTTATATCATTTTTAACGTTTTTGGGGTGGGACCTCATTAGGCATTGGGGCTCAAGGCGCCGCCTGTGCCAACCGGGCAGGCGCCGGCGTATGGCAAGACGGGCCAAGGAAGAGGCCACCGGGCGGCAACCGGGACGCAAGGGAGTCAAGGCGCCGCCATGCAGGCGGGCGCGCGATGGGATTTGCAGTAGCGCAGCTGTCGGAGGGGGCAGGAGCTTGGAGGCCGGGCGTGGAGGGTCAGGAACGAGAGGCGGAGGTCGACGGCATGTCCGGGATCGAAGGCGGTGGTCATGAGGACGAGGGCCGACGGGGTGGAGAGGGACGGGAGGAGGGAGGTTTGAGGCGGCTAGGGCTGGGGCGAGGGCGGAACCCCTAGGGCGTCGGCGAGGGGGGTACAGGGGCGAGGGCGACGGCGGGCGGCGAGGGCGACGGCGATGGCGGGCGGGCGCAAGGCCGAGGCGACGGCGACGGCGGCGCGCCGAGGCGAGGGCGACGGCGGGCGCGCCGAGGGCGCCGATTTAACAAAGTGAATCGGAGAAGACGAGAAACGGAATGTATTTATAGCCCCTTTAGTCGCGGTTGGCGGCGAGGACCGCGACTAAAGGTACCCTTTAGTCATGGTCGCCCGCCCAACCGCGACTAAAGGGTTTATGGCGGTTTTTTGCGATCCCGCCCCCCCTTTAGTCGCGGTTGGGCAGCGACCATGACTAAAGGTACCTTTAGTCGCGGGTCGCCCAACCGCGACTAAAGGCCTTAGGCCGCCGCCCAGCCTAAATGTTTAGTCCCACCTCGCTAGTTGAGAGAGAGCTCGAGAGTGGTTTATAAGCGCTGCTGCGCCCACCTCTCGAGCTCCTCTCAACCTGAGCTTTCGGCCTAATCACATTACTAGCTGTGTGCTGTGGGCCTACTTGGCCTCCTGCGGGCCCTGAATCACAGCCCATGTAGGGTTTCTAGTCGTATTCGGCCGTGGGGGTCCGATGAGGGGCACTATTTTTCCAGTTTTGTTTTGTTTTCTGCATTATTATTTATTGTTTGTTGTTTTTTGCTTTATTTTTTAATTCTTTTTGCTTTTAGTTTTAGAAAAATTATAAACTTTCTCTGTTAGTGCCATTAGTTTTCAAATTTGAAAACACTTTTTTTGTTTTCTTTGTTGCTTTATTTATTTTATTTTGTTTCTACTTACAACAAAATACTTATTGTTGCTATTTTAGTTTTCTGCATTATTATTTATTTTTTGTTGTTTTTTCTTTATTTTTTAATTCTTTTTGCTTTTAGTTTTAGAAAAATTATAAAATTACTGTTAGTGCCATTAGTTTTCAAATTTGAAAACACTTTTTTTGTTTTCTTTGTTGCTTTATTTATTTTATTTTGTTTCTACTTACAACAAAATACTTATTGTTGCTATTTTAGTTTTCTGCATTATTATTTATTTTTTGTTGTTTTTTGCTTTATTTTTTAATTCTTTTTGCTTTTAGTTTTAGAAAAATTATAAACTTTCTGTTAGTGCCATTGGTTTTCAAATTTGAAAACACTTTTTTTGTTTTCTTTGTTGCTTTATTTATTTTATTTTGTTTCTACTTACAACAAAATACTTATTGTTGCTATTTTAGTTTTCTGCATTATTATTTATTTTTTGTTGTTTTTTGCTTTATTTTTAATTCTTTTTGCTTTTAGTTTTAGAAAAATTATAGACTTTCTGTTAGTGCCATTGGTTTTCAAATTTGAAAACACTTTTTTGTTTTCTTTGTTGCTTTATTTATTTTATTTTGTTTCTACTTACAACAAAATACTTATTGTTGCTATTTTAGTTTTCTGCATTATTATTTATTTTTTGTTGTTTTCTTTAATACTCCCATGAACCTCTCGAAGGGGAACATATTGTGTAGAAATACAGGACCGAGAACGAAAATCTCTTCGACTAGGTGAACCAGGAGGAGCGTCATAATATTGAAGAAGGATGGAGGGAACACCAACTAGAAACAGACAAGAAATAGTATCACAACGTTCTCAGAACCGTGGTAGAACTTCCGGATTGATTACCTTCGAGAGATTGCATTGAGGAATGCACATAGCTTCACAATGGCTACTCGAACATTTTCCGGCGAGAGCCCCTCAAAGCAATCGGAAGCAATTGCGTCATAATCACGTGGCGGTCGTGAGACTTGAGTTTTGGAACTTTTTCTCCGCCATGTTTATTATTCCCTTTATATTGGGACGAGAATCCAGACGGAACCTTCATACTTTTCGGGCATTCAAAAAGATGACCTTCTCTTCTTTGGTCGGGCGTAGCTTGCACGACCTTGAAACCATTCCGGATGCCGGTCATCGTGGTCTTTCAAACGTTCTTTGGTCCTGCCGTGCTTCCTTTGTATCATTTGTCTTCCCATACACGCCCAAGAAGCTTAGGAGGTTCACGCAAATATTCTTCAGAACGTGCATCACGTCGATTGCAGAGCGGACATCTAGGACTTTCCAATATTCTAGCTCCCGAATATAGATTTCTTCTTCCACATGGCTGCGTGCCGTCGGCTCCCTTCGAACTGATTGTCCGCCAGACCCTTTCCAAAGATGACTTTCAAATCCTTGACCATATCAAATACCTCGGCACCAAGGTCGTTCAAAGCTTCGCCGGTGATCTGCCTTGCCGTTGTAATGCTTGCCTTTCTTTCTTCTTGGATGAATTTTCGGAAGAAATCGGCGATGCCCAAGGTACACGTTCTTCTTACAATTTGGCAAATGTACACTTTCAGTCTCATGTAAGCAGTGCGTGCATGCATTGTATCCCTTATTTGACAAATTCCGAAAGGTTACTAAGAGCAGGCCAATCGTTGATGGTTACGAAAAGCAACGCTCATAGGTCAAATTCCTCTTGATTGTGCTCATCCCACACACGGACACCACCCCACAGCTGTAAAAGTTCATCAACTAATGGCCTTAGGTACACATCGATGTCGTTGCCGGGTTGCTTTACCTTGGATGAGCACCTGGCATCATAATGAACTTCCGCTTCATGCACAACCAAGGAGGAAGGTTGTAGATGCATAGAGTCACGGGCAGTGCTATGGCCGGAGCTACGCCGCCAAAAGGATTCATGCCATCCGTGCTTAGAGCAAATCTTATGTTCCTTGCGTCACCGCAAAATCTTTGAACCATCTCGTCGATCTTTATCCATTGCGTTCCATCTGCGGTGTGTCTCAACTCCCCGTCGACTTACGGTCCTCTTTGTGCCATCGCAACAACTTGGCATGCTCTTTGTTCCTGAGCAGACGTTTCAACCGTGGTATTATAGGAGCATACCACATCACCTTGGCGGGAACACTCTTCACCGGTTTCGGCCCTCAACATCGCCACCGTGGTCATCGCCTCGATCTTATAACGCAATGCGGTGCATACGGCATTCATTCAAATTCTCGTATTCACCGCGGTAGAGGATGCGATCGTTGATGCATGCATGTATCTTCGTAACCTCTAAACCTAGAGGGCGGACAACCTTCTTTGCTTCAGACGTCTTTGGCGGGCAACTCGTTATCCTTTGGAAACATATTCTTCAACATTTTCAAAGAAGTTTTCAAATGCCGAGTCACCTACACCTGCCTCTGCCTTCCATTTCAGCAAATCCAGCAGTGCAGCCCAAATTTTTTCGGACCATCATCGCATCCGGTACAAATACTTTTCCGTGATCCTCTAACATGCGATCCAAATTCTCCCTCTCCTTTTCGGTTTCGCGGCGTCTCCGTGCATCGGCAATGGTCCGACCAAGATCATCAACGGGATCATCACGTGCCTCTTCTTCACCTTCCCCTTCACCTTGACATCCTCCATGAAAGTATCACCGAAATGAGCAAGATAGCTTTCATCGATGAAATCATCCCTTCTTCATCTTCTTCCATTATAACCCCTCTTTCTCCATGCTTGGTCCAACAATTATAGCTTGGCATGAAACCCTTCAAGCGGATGCATGTGAACAACTCTTGAGGAAGAGTAACCCTTCTCATTCTTACAGATAACACATGGACAGATAACAAAACCCCCCGCTTGTTCGCATTAGCCACTACGAGGAAATCTTTCAAACCCGTAGTGAACTCACGGAGAGTCGGTTACCGTACATACATTGCCGATTCATCTGCATTATTATAATATAAAATATATAATTAACCATCATGCATTTGTTAAACTAACTAGCTACAAACAATATAAATTAAACAATGAACTACACACATGCATATTGACACATCAAAGGTTCATCAAGTTGCTAACCGCGATCGAAGAGTGTGGCTCCAACACTTCATGTCATGTTTGTTTCATGCTCTTGGGGCATTTCATCAAACACCTTATGTGCATAAGAGGAACCAAAAGCAAACCTACACCCACTTGTGAAGAGAATGGCTCCAAATGGCTAAGTGTTGGCTGCTTTGGATGGGTATATATAGGGAGGGCTTTAGTTGCGGTTGGCACGCAAGCAAACCGTGACTAAAAAAGGTGCCCGAAAACCTTTAATCGCGGTTGTCACAGCCAACCGCGACTAAAGCCCCTCACGTGCACCAGTGCCACCAGCGCCACAGGCCGGGCCTTTGGTCGCGGTTCACCTCCAGAACCGCGACTAAAGGTCCCATTAGTCGCGGTTCCTACAGCTTCGCGACTTATGGGGCCTGTTTTTCCACTAGTGGACGTTAGTTGCATCCACAAACTTTACTTGTGTACTCTTGAAATCATTTGGTTCCATCTCTTAGATCATTTCATGGTGGTGGCTTTTCACATGTGGTAACCCATTAAGTGTATTCAACAAACTATTATTGTAAAGCCAAGATGTTTTTTTAAGGACATGATCAAGGGAAATTAGAAGATTTTGACTCTTGGAAACTGTAAATTTATACACAAATGGCAGGAAAAAAGAGTTCATACAAAAAAACAGTTTTTTCAAGAAAATGTATGACAAATATTCCAAAAGGTTGACTTCTTAAGAAATCAACATTAGTATATGGTATTTTCAATTCTTGACCATATTAACCCATTTACAATTTGCGTGCATACTTATATTATTTTTGGTTTTTACATTTTAGACTGTTTTTTTCCAAATTATCTGATTTTTTTCATTTAGTTAATAACTTAATATTATTATATTGGTAATTCTTTTGTAGTGTTTATGTTCTCACTATTTTTTATTTTCACTTTATCTTTCCCTAGAATGGAAAATAACCATAGTATTAATAATGTAAATAGCTTCATAAAGAAGCCAACAGACTTCTCCGAAATACTTGTGCATTTCCCATAATACTTCCAAATTTTGAAGTTTTTTTTGCGCAAATCTAAATTTTGAAGTTTCCTACGTGTTCCTCCATTTTCTTCCAATTATATTGTTTCCTTCCTTGTGTTTCCAATTTTCCCTACTTCTTCCTCTAAATACAGTTTCTAAAATATATTTGTTGAGTATTCTATCCGGAATACCATTCTGCAAAAATTTCCGTCATATCATCCAAAATTACTTGCATGGGTTTGAAGGCGAAAATCCAGGTTTCAAGACTTGGACATCAATGGTGTCTTTTTTTTTTTTTGAGGGGCCAATGGTGTCTATTATTAAGGAAAAGATCCACTCCGCACATCGCTGTAGTTTGTGTTGATTGGGTATTGGATAACTGGCTGAAAATTGGACATTGAAGAATACTCGTCTACGCGAAACATTTGCTACATTGGCCGCAAGCCAATTGACCGAAACCTTGGTGGCCACAAACGCTAACGTTTGCCAGAACAAAAGGAACATACATGTGTTTTGAAAATGTCAGTCAAACAAACAGTAGCTTTTGATGCAATCAAATAATACGAAGCTTCCTAATTCCTAAAGTTATCATAGTCAATGCTTCATACTTGAAAGAAAAGAAAAGCTTCCATCGCAAGGGAAAAAAAAACAGAACTGGAAAGCTCTCTGATTTTCAATCGTTGATTCATCTGATGAAGTAATCCAAGTTTCCACGTTTCGAAATGTACTGTCTCGTGGCCATAACTTTGTCATTCTCACTTTCTCGGTGGTTCAGTCCCTCCGTTTTTTTCTTTTGAAGAAAAATGTGAAATGCATGCAGCCTCTACTTATAGAATTAAGCAAGATTCAAACCACAGTAATATGCACTGATACACATGTCTGTACAACTCGATACAATTGATAAACACAACGCGATCAGTTGCCTAGAAGGCTGGAACTTATACACTAATACACATGTCTGTACAGCTCAATGCAGCTGATAAGCACAGCGAGATCAGTTGCCCGGAACTTGATTAGCCTTGATACCGTTGTCTAGGGGAACCTAACGATCTCAACTCACCAGAATCTCTCAGATTGGGAATAGATAACTGAGATATGCATGCCCAGGGCTAGACAAATCAGGTCAAGTGGGTGCCAAACAAGTAGGAATGTCTAGCGGTCAATCCATACATGTGGCTGAGCTGAGCAAATCCCAGAGGCAAATATCTCAATGTCACCGGAATCAGAAGGACTAATGAGGCACCAGATGGTCCACAGATTTTGGAGAAATCGACCCCAAGATCTTGCATCAAAGTTCGCGCAAGATGTCAAGCTGTGCCATACCATGCCCATGTGCATGTGGAGTGACAGCTGCCGTCTCGGAGAGGTGGCATATGATTTTTCTGAACAACGGGACATGTCGCTGCAAGCTACAACTAGCCAAGAGAGCCGGCAATCCGGGGCTCCTCCCCTATATAAAGCTCGGCAGATGCTATGAGATCAAAGCACACTAGACATAAAGACTTGAAGAGCCCAGACTCAGCAGAAACAGCAACTCTATTCTGAAGCGAAACACCTTGACTGTTCTCCAACCAGGATGAGCAAGCAAAGCAGCGAAGGGAAGCGGGGAGGAGGCCTCAGCAGGATGCTGAGGGAGCACAAGGCGAGGCTCTACATCATCCGGCGGTGCGTCGTCATGCTGCTCTGCCATCACGACTAGATCAGGATCAGTGATCGGCGTATTCAGTTCAAGCCCAAGACTCCCAGTTTTGCCCTGGCTTCCAGGCTTCAGAGTTAGGTCTTGACGATTCGTCCATGTGTAGTAGTACTTGGTAGATTTTTTAGGGGATCCTTGCTAGATTTTTGACTTCTTTTTGGCGAGAAAGCTTGACATTCTTGCTGCGCGCTTGGTAGATCAGAAATGCAATATCTGAACTTGATCGGTTGATGTTATTGTGCTGTGGGGGTGTGGAAGTGCAGTATCTTGGGTTACTTTCTTTCTGGTTTCTGCTCGAGAGAATTCGCAACCGCACGCACTGCGAAGTTTGCCTGAAAAATCCGCACTTGAGCTGCCATCGAA
This sequence comes from Aegilops bicornis, assembly GCA_021605145.1. Taxonomy (NCBI): domain Eukaryota; kingdom Viridiplantae; phylum Streptophyta; class Magnoliopsida; order Poales; family Poaceae; genus Aegilops; species Aegilops bicornis. The sequence continues at coordinate 511,157,360 of CM038671.1, forward strand.
TCGTAATATTTGCTGCCGATCTGCCCATGATACTTCTGCGCCTCAGTCAGGCGACAAGTTTACCCAGAATATTGCAGAAACAAATCGAGGCATCATGCCGTGTCCGTGCATATAATATGGCCTTGACTCCTTGCCAGATTACTACGTAGTTTTTTCAGATCTTTTCAGATAGGTTGTACTAGTTGACCCATTCCTCATGCCAGATTGCCAGCTACTCATGCATGCTCGGTAGGCTGCAGAAGATCAGACGTTATGATTTGAGTTCGGCACCGCAGATGCTGTCTGCGGGAGCCAAAATGTTTTCTAGTGGTTCTGCTAGCCAACCACATCGATCCAGCACTGCACACTCTACGCTCCTCCGTATTCTGGGCAATGTATATATTCCGATGTCATTTTTGTGTATTTATATGAAAAATAAGTATTTTTTTGAAGAAAACAATACAAAATGATGTGGAGATTTCATTTGTTTTCAACTATTTCACTATTTTAAAAATTAGTCATTTCAACTATTTCAGAAAATATATCACTTAAATAAAGTAATTTCAATCATCTCACCACATCCGTACATTTTTTAAATATGATTTCACCCCATCAATATATTTCATTTATTTTCAAAGACTGATTTCAATTACTTACAGTAACTGATTTCAACTATTTTAAAAATGTGATTCCATCTATTTCAAGTGATTTCAGATATTTTAAAATTGTGATTCCAACTATTTCATAGAAATGATTTCAATTATTAAAAAAAAGTACTTCAAAATAAGTTATTCAATTTATTCCTTATTTAAAACACGTGATTACACTTATTTGTAATGGATATAAGCAAAGAAAATCAAAATTGTGATTTTAGTTATTTCAAAAAGCGAACCAGTCTATTTCATTATTTCAAAATGGTGATTACACCTATTTCAAAAAAAAAGTGTTATAAAGAATTTCATTTACAAGATTGTGAATTCATTTTTTTTGCGGGAAGATCGTGAATTCAATTATTTCAAAAACTGACTGGTTCGCTTATCACACTCATACTTCATTAGTTTAATAAACATATTCCACATATTTCCTGAATTTCACATATCACAACAAATATTTTACATGAACATTTGCACACTAACTATTTCAGAGCATCTTCAACAGATGATGTATCTACAAATGTTGTTGCAATTTTTCTTGGCCAGTATAAAAATTTAGCCTCCCAACATGGCATTTTTGCAGTACTCACGCAACCGTCGCAAACGCAAGTTGTGTTGCACGAAGCTACAACCGCTTTGTCCGTGTGTCGCCTATGTTGTTGAATACGACCGCCACTGCTATGTCATTGCATACCGCCACCAAGATCCAGCCCGTTTTTCCCCTTTGTGCGCCCCGTCGCCCGCCCATGATACGTCTCCAACATATTTATAATTTTTTATTGCTCCATGCTACTTTATCTATTGTTTTGGACTATAATGGACTTTATTTTCCACTTTTATATTACTTTTGGGACTAACCTATTAACCGGAGGCCCAGCCAAGAATTGTTGTTTTTTGCCTTTTTTAGTGTTTCGAAGAAACAAAATATCAAACGGAGTCCAAACGGAATGAAACCTTCGCAAACGTGATTTTCTCACCGAACGTGATCCAGGAGACTTGGACCCTACGCCAAGGAACAACGGAGGCGGTCACGAGGGTGGGGCGCCCCCCTAGGCGCGCCCGCCTCGTGGGCCCCTGTTGCTCCACCGACGCATTCTTCCTCCTATATATACCTCGCATTCCCAAACAATCAAAGACAGAGCCAAAAACCTAATTCCACCACCGCAACTTCCTCAGATCCACGAGATCCCATCTTGGGGCTGTTTGAGCTCACGGAGGACATCCACCACGGAGGGCTTCTACATCAACACCATAGCCTCTCCGATGAAGTGTGAGTAGTTTACGGTCCATAGCTAGTAGCTAGATGACTTCTTCTCTCTTTTAGATCTCAATACAATGTTCTCCCCCTCTCCCGTGGAGATCTATTCGATGTAATCTTCTTTTTGCGGTGTGTTTGTTGAGACCGATGAATTGTGGGTTTATGATCCAGCTTATCTATGAATAATATTTGAATCTTCTCTGAATTCTTTTATGTATGATTGAGTTATCTTTACAAGTCTCTTGAATTATCCGCTTGGTTTGGCCAACTAGATTGGTAGTTCTTGCAATGGGAGAAGTGCATGGCTTTGGGTTCAATCTTGTGGTGTCCTTACCCAAAGGATGTAAAGGGTTGCAAGGCACGTATTGTATTGTTGCCATAGAGGATAACAAGATGGGGTATTTATCATATTGCATGAATTTATTCCTCTACATCATGTCATCTTGCTTTTTCGAAGAAACAAAATATCAAACGGAGTCCAAACGGAATGAAACCTTCGGAAACGTGATTTTCTCACCGAACGTGATCCAGGAGACTTGGACCCTACGCCAAGGAACAACGGAGGCGGTCACGAGGGTGGGGGCGCCCCCCTAGGGCGCGCCCCCCTGCCTCGTGGGCCCCCTGTTGCTCCACCGACGTACTCCTTCCTCCTATATATACCTACGTACCCCCAAACGATCAGAACAGGAGCCAAAAACCTAATTCCACCGCCGCAACTTCCTGTATCCACGAGATCCTGGGGCCTGTTTTGGAGCTCCGCCGGAGGGGGCATCCACCACGGAGGGCTTCTACATCAACACCATAGCCTCTCCGATGAAGTGTGAGTAGTTTACGGTCCATAGCTAGTAGCTAGATGGCTTCTTCTCTCTTTTTGGATCTCAATACAATGTTCTCCCCCTCTCCCGTGGAGATCTATTCGATGTAATCTTCTTTTTGCGGTGTGTTTGTTGAGACCGATGAATTGTGGGTTTATGATCCAGCTTATCTATGAATAATATTTGAATCTTCTCTGAATTCTTTTATGTATGATTGAGTTATCTTTACAAGTCTCTTCGAATTATCCGCTTGGTTTGGCCAACTAGATTGGTAGTTCTTGCAATGGGAGAAGTGCTTGGCTTTGGGTTCAATCTTGTGGTGTCCTTACCCAAAGGATGTAAAGGGTTGCAAGGCACGTATTGTATTGTTGCCATCGAGGATAACAAGATGGGGTATTTATCATATTGCATGAATTTATTCCTCTACATCATGTCATCTTGCTTAAGGCGTTACTCTGTTTTTAACTTAATACTCTAGATGCATGTTGGATAGCGGTCGATGAGTGGAGTAATAGTAGTAGATGCAGAATCATTTCAATCTACTTGTCTCGGACGTGATACCTATATACATGATCATACCTAGATATACTCATAACTATGCTCAATTCATCAATTGCTCAACAGTAATTTGTTCACCCACCGTAGAATACTTATGCTCTTGAGAGAAGCCACTAGTGAAACCTATGGCCCCGGGTCTATTCTCATCATATCAATCTCTATCACTTTAATACTTGCTTTGTTTTTACTTTGCCTTTTACTTTTTGCTTTGCATCTATATACCAAAAATATCAAAAATATTATCTTTATCAGATCTCACTCTCGTAAGTGACCATGAAGGGATTGACAACCCCTAATCGCGTTGGTTGCGAGTAGCTATCGTTTTGTGCAGGTACAAGGGACTTGTGCGTGGCCTCCTACTGGATTGATACCTTGGTTCTCAAAAACTGAGGGTAATACTTACGCTACTCTGCTACATCATCCTCTCCTCTTCGGGGAAAACCAACGCAAGCTCAAGACGTAGCAGCCCACAAGCAAGTTGTTGCCTCGCCGCCGCCCGATTCTGGATGCCCCATCATCCGCCAACGCCGGATGCACGACCCCCTCCATCTATCTACATGTTTCGGCCACCCCACCCCATTCAGCCATCGTTTCATCGAGAATCATCGTCGCCGCCCCATCGCCCGTCAGGATACGGCGTGCCGACAATGCCGCCACACCAGCAACCGTAGCCTCCACATAGTCGTACCGTGAACAACATGCCCTACCGCGGTGTTCGGCTCCGGCAGTCGGGTAGCTTCTCTTCGAAATCACTTGTGATGGTCGACGGAGGTGGCTCGACACCTTTGCCACACTTCAGCTCGCCGCGTGTGCTCATGATGTGGTGGCTTGGAGGTATTGACCCAAGTTTGAGCTCAGTTTCTTGAACGGTATGTCACTTGAACAGGCGGAGTTCCTTGCCCTGAAGTGCGGGTCATGCCTTGTAAGGAGGAGAAGGCACATTGCCTCGTGGTGGGGTAGCGCAGCGGGCATGAGAGGGGCTTGATGGCCATGGCGAGGTTCGCTGAGGCTAATCTGGACATCGTGGCAGCGGAGCTCGAGGTCTTCACCAAGAAGGAGAAGGAGTGAGGACGAGGAGCATTAGTGGAGGATCGATGCCAAGGTCGACGAATTCTTCGACGAGATTGACATGGGGATGCCTCGATGAAGAGGAGGAGAACATGAAGCCATTTACCGACAATGGCCACGAGACAGGCTCCTAGGGGAGATCAATATTGAGTCGGACGAGGACGATGAGTAGTATGCATGTATTGTATTCGTAGGAGTGTGTTTGGTTATGTTGTTTCCATGTATGTCCATAGTAGTGTGTTTGAGGTTGAACATTTGGAATTTAGAGTTTCAAATATTGGAATATGCAATGATCATGTTTAAAGTTTGGAAGTTTCAGGGCACCAGTTTTACATCATCTGTTACGGCAAAAATTGTTCTCGTGCCCTAAAATCTTCTCTCTCATGTCGTAAAAAATTTTTAGGGCACAAAAATTTACATAATCTGTTGGAGATGCTCTCATTAGTTTTCATTAATTTTAGTACCTATTTCAAAAAATTCAATTGTACTTTCATCAAAACAAAAAAGAAGTATTTCATTGATTTTGGAGATAAACCCTTCAATAATTCTAGAAACAATTATTTTGTAATTGTCAAAATAAAAAAATCCTATTTTTTATATATGACCGTTCGTATTTCACACATCACAATTCACATTTCACGAATCACTAAGTATCAGCTTGTTATATAAAAGTTCTCAACGTGTTACATATTTTGTCCCCCATCGCAATACATAAAAGTTCTCTCGACTATTGGTGTTTGATCTATGGGACAATGTCACACCCTGATTTTCATGCCAAAAACACTTAAGCTAATAAATCATGATAAATTGTGGTTTGACAAAAACTTTTGAGTGTTTTGGACCTTGCCTTGATTGGATTTTGTCTGTTGTTTGCAAGTGCTCTAAAAATCAAATAAATCCTTCAACTCTTATACTCCTTCTCCTTGATCCAAAAACCTTGCCCAATGATCATGCCATGTGTATAGGGCATAAAAATGATTTCTTGCAAAAATATTTTGGCCAAAATGTATTTTCTAAATTAGGTTTTCCAAAAACCCCTGAATTGAGATTTGCACTGCAAGTACTTAATAAAGGGAAGTAAAAATCTTTCCAAAAATACAATTGACTCCTATTAGATAAAGGACACCCAGAAACCACAAAAATATAATTTTAAAAGTTATTTTCCTAATTTTTTAAAGGCTTTTTCCTAAGGCCAGAAATGGTCTTTAATAGGTTAAAATTATTTTAAGGCCTCAAAAATATTTGGGAAAAACCTAGGGAAACTCAGTGGACATATATTGTCCATATATAAGAGTTTCAGCACATGGTCATGTTCAAAATATTGGACAAAACCTCCCAAAACCATTTCTGCCCATTTCAAGGATTTGAAATATTTCTACAGGAAATATTTTCATAAAAATCCAAGAAAATTCCATCATGTCACAAATTCCCTATTTGGTGATCTTGCCAAGTACCATGTCATGGAAAATAGTGTAACCCCATGAAACCCTCTCAAAAGCATTTCTGCCCTTTTTCAAGTTTGAACAACTTTACAATATCAAACTTGTCCAAATGCTCTCAGACTTGGTCCACATGATAAAATGGTCTAATTATTCATATAGACCAAGTGGCACAAGTTGGAGAACAAGTTAACTTGATCAAAGTGCCCCAAAACCCTCTCTGACCAGAATCAAATTTGAAAAACTTTGTACTACCAACTTTCTCTCCTTGACCCAATTTTTGTGAGCATGTTCACATGACCAAATGAGGCCACTACACCAAGTGGAGCACCAAGGAGAAGTGATTTGCTCAACTAGATCTACACAAGTTCATTTCTGCTAATTCCTAGGGTTTACAAAAGTTGCATTGGCAACTTTGCTCAAATGAACTCAATCTTGGTGGAACCTCTTATTTTCTCATTACATTTGACCCTGTAAAGCCTCATGACAAGGGAAGTACATTTGCTTGGCCAAACCTACATCAAACACCTTCTGACAGAAACTTAAAATGCATGTTTTGGCCATTTCCACTAATCTCCATGAGCTAAACTTTCTCCCACAGCCTCATGTGGTCCTCTTCTAACACATGTATCTTTACCTGCCCGAGGAGCCATGATGATGGGGGTGAAAAAGCTCTTTTTCCCTCTCTGGACAGCACCATTTCCACTCTCTCGCAACTCCCTCTCCCCTCCAGTGGATCTCCAGGGCATCCAATGCCCCTACACACTTTTTTACTTCTCCCTAGCACTACCAGACATGAGTGGGCATGCCCCTGCCCCTTAAACAATGCCATGGCAGCCAAAGGCACGCTCTGGAGCGCGCTAAAGTGTGCTCCCACACTGTAGCCGCCCCCTGCCAAGCACCTCTGGCCACCTTGGGCCTCCCCAGCGCGCCCGACGAGGTGCCTCGGCGTCTGCGTCACGCTAAACCTCTGTCCCCCTCCTCCTTATCCCTCCTGCTGCCTCTGCTCGCACGCGTCGGCCGCCCGAGAGCTCCAATGAGCGGCCTCACACGCGCGGCACCTCTGGCCCTCCCCCGCTCTCTCTCTCTTCCTTTCCCTGGCCGTAGACCACTCCCACAAGGACCCTAGACACGCTCAAGTGAGCCTCCGTGGTCTCCAGCAATGGCTACAAGCTCGCCGGCGCATCGTCCATGGTGCACCGCGCCCCTCGCCATATAAGGCCGCCCCTGACCTCCCTCTGGACCCTCTTTGCTCTCCCCCTTTCCCGTGCATCCCCTGGACCAATCAGCACCTCCTCCCGTGCCCTCCAACCTCGTCCATGGCCGAGCCGAGCCAGCTGACCATCCCCTAAATTCGCGCCACCCGAGCCCCCTCCTCCTCGCCTCATCATTCCATGGCATCACCACGACCATCCTGGAACTCTTCCCTGCTACTTCCCCTCCTTCCCGTGGCCATGCGGTCGAGCTCCATCTCCACTGTCGGCCCCTCCCGCCACGGCCGATGAAGCGCCCGCGTCCGACCACCCCTGCGGTCGCAACGCACCTTGGCGGATGCGGCGTTGTCTCCTGAACCATTGGTCTGCTGGCGTCGCCGGAGATGGCGGTGCCACGAGAGCGCCGCACCGTCCGGCCTCTCGCCTCTGTCTCTGTCGCCCGCGGGAGGTTGGGGATGAACCTGACTAGTGGGCCCCTTGTGTCGGTGACCCTAAGGGTCGGGCCCGCGAGTTAAGTGGACACAACTTCTATGGAACCCGTCTCCCCGCGGCCAAGGCGCATTCCTGGCGGGCGTTTCCGACGCCGCCACCCCCCCTCTGCGCGGCTGAGCGACTTGAAATATGACGGTACCAGGCAAGCAGCCCTTTGACCATGACACCCCTCTTGTTCATCGGTACCCTTTTTCCGATTGCATGATGATGAAATATGACGGTGGTAAACTTGTTGTGAGCCACCCCATGATGCATACCCCTACTCATGACCTTACCTTGTTCATGATTGCATTTTCAAGAGACTATTCGATGCATAATGATGCATGTGTACCATGAACTCTTCCTGGTTACATTCTTTCGAAAACCCCATCGGGTGCCCCTAATGCCCTTGGGAGATGTTAAACTAAGGTCACCACTTGAGGAAGAAGTGGTGTACCGGAGAGAGCTTTTGGTGTGTGTGTGTGTGTGTGTGTGTAAAATGATGGATTAGATTTATGTGTGATTACCGTCCCAACCAAACATGTGCAACCACTCTACCCCTTTATGGGACGGGGCATTATTGATTACCTAGGCCGATACTAGCTTGGATCCCGCATTACTAGTGACGGGAGAGAGTTGGTGCTCTCTCTCGGGACAGGGTCGTGCCAGGTAGGGCGGCCATGACTGTTTTCACAGGGCACCGGACACACCGTTGGTCCCTTCGTGTATGCGTAATAATGTGAAAAGGGCAGAGTCCCACGATCTTTTGCTTATACACGAGGGTCGTGTATCAACGAGTGGACTCCTTGTTAGTGTCGTCTAGGGAAAGATAGTGATCGGGTGCTTCCCCCGAGTACTTGAGGTACTGCGGGATCGTGGATGACACGAAAGCTTCCCGGATGTTGTGGGTAAAGTGCGCAACCTCTGCAGAGTGTCAAACTATTCGAATAGCCGTGTCCACGGTCATGGACAGTTGGGAGGTGCTACTTAAACTATGTCCAGAAACTTTACAATCTCGGTGTATGTGTGTGTGGAAAGGAACTAATTGTGTCAAGGTGGTGACTTGACATGTTGAATGACATGGCATTGATTCAAACTCTATTTATGTTGACATACGTAACCTGTTCTCAAGGTTACCCATGTTTATTGATGCATGTCTCACAAGTTGATAGAACATCTCTACTAGCTTGAAGCTAGGTTGCTTACTTGTTATACAACCGCATTGTTACTTTGAACCAAATCATGGGTTGCTTGAGTACATTCAAAGTACTCATTGGCTTGCCACTGGTTATTTTGTTGGCTGTGCATGAAAGAACATGATGTGATGAAGAACACTTGATGTGAACATGCGAACTAGGACGCTTCCCAGTCAGGATGCCTGTAGGGTTAAGGCAGATAACATGGGTCCAAGTTATCGACGAAGATTTCCGCTGCTACGATATACTCAAGACTTGACCATAATGGTCCTACTTGTGTAAAACGGTATGTATGGATGTAAGACTCTTGTTATTCAGCTTCTGTGTGTTCAGTGAGCATTGATCTCTGGGATCACTGTACACGTGCATTCGGTGATCACGACTTATGAGTCGGGGTCCCCACAGGCAATGTCTGCGCCGTCTTGGGACATTCAGATATGGGCGGTCGCTTCATGTGTCTTCATGTTGGTGCCGAGTTAACGATCTCCTTCTTCCTCCTCTTTTGCGATGGGGTGTTATGGGCCTCTAGCAGCGTCAACGACATAAGCGTGACCCTTACAGACTAGGCAGTAACAAGATAGTGGCCTCTATTTTTGTATGCCTCCTGACGCTACGTATCATCCTTTCCCTCGCAATAACATTCTCTCCGTCGTCGTTGCGGAGCCACCATACATTTTGTTTAGAAACTAGTTTGGCTTTGGGATTTTCGACTACACGTGACTTCTATGATGACAGTTCCTTCTATGGGGTGTTAGTCCAAACCTTGGCATGACGATTTCCCGACTGCATGATACAATGTCAGGCCGACCCCATCGATGGAACGACAATGACATCGTGCTTTCAGCTCATACTTGCAATGGACCTTGTTTGGTTATCTAAGGACTTGGTTCTAATTCACTTCATTTGTAGGATGTCTTATATCATTAGAAGTATTTTAATATAGATCTAGAGTTTTTCATAATTTTGTTTGATTTGGTATTTTGGACCCCGCAAACAAAAGAATAGACAAAGAGAGTGGGAGGGGGGGATTCCACCATCTCCGGAAGGAGCACGACTAGATCGAGTAAGAGTCGACGTCGACCTACATCGATGTGGACATGGTGAGGTCGCCCGTGCGACATTTTCTATTATACGCTCGTTGCGTAAACTAGTAATCAAATTTATTCTTCGCAACACGAACCATGACGACCCGAGCCAATAAGGAGCTTTGGGCGCGAGCGCTGATTATTGCTCCAAGTTTTTTTCCAGGCTTTTCTTTTGTGGTTTTCCTACTGGGTTTGTTCTCCAGGTGTCCATTCATTTTTGTTTGTTTGTTTTTTCCTTTTCTATTTTTTATCTATGAACAATTTTTTCTAAACAGTTAAAAAAATTACACACATTTTAAAAATCATAAATAGTTTTAAAACATATGAATATTTTCTAAAATCCATGAAGATATTTGAAATGAGTACATTTTATAAAGTATGAATATTTTATAAATTCATGAATATATTTAAATTCACAAACTCTTTAAAACCCATAAAATTTTTATGAATGCCCTTGCAATTTTCGTCTAAATTGGAGGTTTTGGCGAACATATATATATATATATATATATATATATATATATATATATATATATATATATATATATATATATATAAACTGCTAACCATTTTTTGTGAAAGGAGAGAGTTGCCAGTTTTTCGTTGAGGAAAGCAAATAATTTCTACAACACCATATGAGACAAGTTTTGTTTTTCAAAGAAGGGAGCTTCCCTCCTTGGGTGTCCCATTGGGGATATCCTTCACATAAAGCGGAATATTATCTCCTTGCCAGTGGTGGGGCGCTCTTCTTAAAGTAAGCACATGGGAGAGACGCCTGACCCATGGGAAAGGAGGTTTAAAGTAAGCCCATGTCTCTTCTATTGGGCCAGATACTTGAACCCGCTACAACAGCTCCATTGCTTTGGAACCAAACGCAAAGTGTGGTCATTCACTTACAGTGGGTTTTTTTCGATCTATGCAGGGCTTCTACATTGACATATTCTCTTATGGGGAGTTGGTCCAAACCTTAGCATGATGACTTCTTGACCACATGATACACCGTCAGGCCGACCCCGACGATGGAGCGGCGATGGCGGCGTACTTTCAGCTCGTACTTGAGTCCGACCTAGTTTAGCTATCTAAAGACTTGGTTCTAATTAAACTAATTTATAGGATGTCTTACACCATCAGAAGTATTTTAATATAAATATTTTCACAAAAGAATTTGATTTGGTATCTTGGATCCCGGAACAAAATAATAGACAAAGAGAGTGGGAAGGGGGTGGGAGGGGATTCCACCATCTCGGGAAGGAGCACGGCCAGATCAAACAACAGTCGGCGCCAGCCTACATCAGTGTAGACATGGTGATGTCGCCAGTGGGACATTTCCTTTTCCACGATCATTGCGTAGAGTACTAATCAAATGTACTCTTCACAATGATAACCGTGAGAGGTCGACCCAATAGGGGGCTTTGAGCGCGAGCGCTGATTGTAGCCATTTTTGCTCCAGGTTTCTTTCCCAGTGTTTTATTTTGTGTTTTGTTGTTGTTGTTGTTGTTTTTTTTCCTTCATGTGTTCATTCATTTTTTGCCCTTTTTTATTTTCATTTGTGAACATTTTTAAAATTTTACCTACAATACTTCTTTAAAATCATGGAAAAATTTTAAAAACCACGAATACTTTCTAAAATTCATGAACATATTAGAAATTAGTGATTTTAAAATTGCAATCTTTTTTGAAAACTTTATGACCATTTTATAAATTGATGAACACTTTTAAAAATATGTGAACATTTTTTGAATTAATAATAATTTTTAAAATATATCAATAAACCGGTAACTGTTTTTTCAAGGGAGAGGACAGTTGTTTTTTCACGCTGGAAAGCAAATAATTTCTACCACAACATATGCAATCGGTTTTGTTCTTCGAAGGGAAGGGGCCGCCCTGCTTGGACGATGGGGGCTATCCTTCTCGGGCGCTGATATGTCGCTTCACTGCAAAAGCTCCATTGCTTTTGAACCGGACGAGAAGGGTGACCATTCACTTACACGTGGGACCCCTTAAAAAACCTTACACGTGGCCCTCTAAGAAAAAACTTGCACGTGGGTCCCGGGGAAACCGCAAGAGGGACCACCCGTCGGCTCCCCAGCGGCTGAAACGCAGCCCAGCACTACAATAATCGTGCAGCCAAGGAGGCGCTTCCCTTGCCCCCTTCCTACTCGTATCCCCCGTGGCCCGCGCCTCGCTGCGCTCCTCTCGCCGTCGCGCCTCCTTCTCTGCGGCCGCCCAAACCCTAGTCCAATCCCATTGCCACCGCCGCCGCCGTCTCCTCATCCGTACCGCAAAGCCGAGACCTAGCCCGCCGCGGCAGCGGCCAGCCCGTAAGGCGCTGCACCAAGTAGCTAGGGTTTTGGCCGCCCCGGGCCATGGAATTCGAGGCGGACGGCGCCCGGTGGCCGGAGCAGCGAGGCGGCGCTGCCGAGGCGCCGCCGCCGCCGCAGGAGCGCGGCGAGGTCCCTTCTCCCCGCTTCGATTCGTCGCGTGCCCTAAGGTGAGCGCTGGGGCCCTATCCCCTTACCTGATGTCTGGAATACCCATGCGCGATGAATGATTTTCTAGGTTTACGTTGGCTATGTTCAGGATTTTGCTTTTTTTAGTTTGGTTGGAGCCCATGCTAGTCACCTTGCTGGGAAAGATGTTCTACTAGTATTTACTGGTAGATGCATGCGAGCTTAGCTCTGCTCTCCCCAGATGAGGTACAGCGTTGCTCTCCGAGAATTTCGTGGGCAAGCGCATGAGCAAGTTGTGATCTTTATTAGCAGGGTTGATGGTCTCTTAATCTCCAGGGAATTATTAGTTCTCATGTTGAAGCCTATAACTGGCAGTAATACGAACATGAAATACCTCCGTTTGAATTGGCAATAACCTGAGAACATTTATGTGGTTTCACTTTCACATGTATAAGAAATAATATCACAACATTTATGAAGGACAATGCTGTTTGCCGTGCCTCTTTGTCAGTAATTATATTGAAGGACAGGAGAAGACCCTGGAGTGGTAAATAAAGAGGAAGAATTGAGGGTTGTGGAATATGCACATAATCAGTCGCTCGTTTGAATAGTCTGTAGGGCCTTGATGAGGGTTGTGGAATATGCACATAGTCATTCACTCATCTGAGTAGTCTTTAGGGCCTCGGTGAGATTCTTTTTGTCAAAACAAAGTCGTATTTTAGGAGCATTCGTGTTTAGATGGGTATATTATTTTTATGCCAGTGCATAGAGGTGTTTATTCATTGAATATAGATTATTTGCTGATAGTTTATTTTTCTTGATTCATGGGTTTTCTTGTATGACAAACCTTTCAATTTATGGTTCTCCGGTGGTCAAAAAGAATATATAATGCTTAACTCTGTCCCCTGATTATTACTTCAAGAATTATTTCGGTGGTACTCATGGAACTATTTCTTCTTACAGATTGCTGACAGAGCTTGACAGTAATGTGACAGAAGATTTGGTTGTGCTGATGCCAAACTTGCTGTCATTTTTGAAACATGACGATCCTGCAGTTGTTAAGCAATCTATAGCTAGTGGGACAAATTTATTTGCTGCTGTATTGGAAGAGATGGCACTTCAGGTCTATTTTGTAAAACAGATATTTATCAACGAGTAAATAAATACACTGTTGTAACTACTACCTGCTGCGGTGTTGCTGTTGTTTGATGAGGTTATTTTATTTGCTCCTCCTAATTCTGTTGGTCTGCTGGATTGTGTAAACAATTTCCCGAGTGAAAACTACGTCAAAAGAAATACCTGACATAAAATGATTTCCTACAAAGAGGGGTTTACTACCTCCAGTTGCAGTTCATTTTGTTTTTTGCACTCAACCATCTTACACAGTCATACAAATAATAAAATGGTAATAAAAGCACTGGATTCCTCTGTTCATATCTCCATGAAAAGAAAATACAGCCTAAACGTTTCCCAGTTAGAGATTTGAAGTAGCCTTTTTTGTGTATATCTGTTATTGCCCAGTTGAATCCTTAGCAAATAGTTCATTCCTGTAGTATCCATGATCATATTCATTCACTGACTGGAACCATAAGAATTTTTTAGCAGTAAGAAATATATTTTGTTTTCATGAAATCTGATTTTATAAGCTGAAAGAAACTTCTAGAAAAATGAAACCCATTAGATAAGTTACATATTAAACATACATTTTGTACCGAAGTATTAAAAATTATTCTTCAACCTAATGGTATTTTGTGCAAACACTAGAGCTTCATCTAATCAAGAACAAAACAGATATGTAAAAAAAAGAACAAAACAAAGCTTCTTCCATCAGTCATTAACTAGTTTAACTACTGCGTCATATAATGGTCTTATGTTTGGTTTGATATGTGTTTGTGTAGACTAATTTACGAATCATGACTTTACCGTTAACACAGGTCAAGGAGGAAATTTACCTATAGGTGGAGTAGATAAAAGAAAACTCATGACTTCTTTTCCTAATTTTTAGTTTGTTTTGAGGATACAAATGTTTGTTTGGATTGTATGTTGCTGAAGTCTCCAAAAGTTTCCTGTCTGCATCTCTTTTGTTACTTATTGATCCTTACATGTTCTTTACTTGCTAAGGATAGCTTAATTCTTCTCCTTAATCTTAGCACTCACTTTGTCACTTGAATGCTAAATCTAGGTTAACGAGTGTGGAAGAGTTGATGCTTGGCTTGAAGAGATGTGGGCTTGGATGAACCAGTTCAAGGATGCAGTATGTGTTATGATGCGTGAGGTTAGTTTAATAATAGTTATTGCTGATGTATCCTTATGAAATTTCAATAATGTCATGAAACTGTTGCTGTTGTGTTATCATATTTGCGATCAGTATTCAGCACATCATGGTTTTAGCAGCTAAATCCGTGGATTTAGCAGTAAATCATGTGTATCATATCCATGTCGACATGTAGCTGGCCTTTATTGTACTGTCCTGATCTGTTAGCTTAAATCCTTGGAAGGGATTTTGTGGAGAGCTGTGACTGTATGTCTATGTTACGCCGTGCTACAGTGCTTATGAGAATATAGTAAATTTAATGACAGCTATCGCTGTAATTTCTGCATTTCTAGTCAACTTACTGGCTAATACTATTATTTCTCTGACATGTAACAACAGCCTGTTCCTATTGCATCTAAACTACTCGCTGTAAAGTTCATTGAAACATGGATCTTGTGCCTCACACCTCAATCCAACGGTGACCGAATGCAGCCAATCGAAGGTATCATTTACCCGATTCTCAATCACAATTAGACGGGCCATATTGCTGAATGTTCTTTCAAACTAACCAATCACATATTCACTCTACAAACAGGAAAGAATCGTAGGTTTGATGCTTCACGATTAGCTAAATTTCACCCTAGCCTTGATCCCGTTGTTCTGGAAGCTGATGCAAACAGGACTTTCATCATCCTTGTGGATATTGTGCAATCAGCTTATGCTCATAGAGGATCCTTCCTAGTTGGCACCATTAATTCGTAAGTATTTCTACCAGCTGTATGGCTTAAATGAAGTGGAAGCTGTTCATTTCACTCCATTTCCAGCTTTCTTTCTTTACACTACTCCCTTGATATGTTTGGACCACATATTTGTCCTGAATTCTGAATTTGCATGTAATATTATCATAACTGATGTAGCCGTTTTAGTGTTGTCCTACTCTTTTCACCCCAAATTCCCATGATGAAGATCTATATATGAAGAAGTTGTTCATCTCACCTCCATCACCAGCCTGCCCTCTTTTCACCAGTTCCCTGCATGGATGAATATTTGATGGTATCTGCTAAGTTGTTTGCTAATTGGTTTATTTAATTCATGCCATCAATTTCTCATATGATTTCCGACCTACCCACATGTTTATCCTATTTTGCTGAATTTGTAAGTGATTTGTCATAATTCTAAGGCTAGCCACTTTACTCATGTCGTACTCTTTCCACTCCATGTTCCCACTGTATATGTGCTTTGTGATATAAACATATTTGTTATTATCAGAAATATAAGTTCTTGGTTACATGTCAGTCTTGCAGCTATTGGAAAGAGTAGGCCGGTTTACTATGACCGTGCCCTTTCAGTGTTGTTTGGGTTTGACCCTAATTTGGAGACTTCAAAAGGAGCTCATTCAGGAAGCCTGAAATATTCCCTGAAAACAGCTTTTTTAGGGTTCCTACGTAGTCCTTGCCAGGCAATGCTTGAGGTGAGCTCACCTTATTTAGCAATGTCTTCTTCTACCATTTTTTTAAATTTCAAGTACAAAAATACTTATGTCGATGATGCATTTTATTTTGTTCTTTCCGACTGTCCATGTTACAGTTTTTACTTGTAGATCTAGTTGAGGTAGTGTTGTTAAACTATTCAGTTGAACAAACACATTTCATATCAAAAGTCATCTGATTCAGCTAAACGAATGTACAACTGTTACGGTTGATTATTAGAAAAATCTTGCTTTAATTGCACATTCCATCTCATGATGTTGTCATGCATGAAGGCCACACTTGACATGTTCAGTCAATGTATTTTTGTTTTTAAACTCTTTGAGCTGTATCTGCTCTTATTTGTGAAATGGGTAGTTGTTGCTTCATGTCTATGGAGCTTGTGCTTTGTCATATGGATAGCTACAGTGCTGATTGTTTTTTCTTTGGTTGTAGAACAGTGACAAATTTGGCTATGAAAACTTGGAAGTTCATTGCTTCAGGTCTATTTACATGATTACATCCTATTTTTCTTGATGGATCATTGCCGAGTTCCTACTTGTAAAAAACAATGATAATGCTCTCATGGCTCACGTGTGCGCTAGAGAAGTTTGGTTATCACTTCATTGATTTTTTAATATGCACACCTATGTAGCTTGTCACTTCTTCGCTGTATCTGTTTATAGGATGCACTAGATTTTATTCGCTCTGTTCTGAGATGTGCCTTAATTTATTTGGAGCGTTCATACAACATTTTGCCACTGTTTTCTTTGATTACTTCTCATATTTGTGTAGAATTTGTACATATATGTTTACCCTATATTGTTTCCTTTATATTTTTGCTTAACTTAATTCCTTTATTGTCCTGAAATTGGTTTTTGATTGTTTTATGCTATACTTCTCAAGTTAACCATAGCCATTTTTCTCTGGACAGTCCAAGGACGTTCTAGTAAGGCGCCTTCGAGCTCTGAGCCCAGGTGAAGCAACAGAACAGATTATTAGGCAGGCAGAGAAGATGTCTAGAAATATAGAGCGCGCTTGTCGTACTAACAAGGTATATGTGTGAACGATTATGTGGTTGCTCTTGATGGATTTGGCATGTCTAATTTTAAAGTTTATTATAGGCTTTTTGCGATGAGTTTTACTGTGTTCTCATATTAATAGGACGAGCATCCAACATGGGAGATGTCGTATGGTGATGTGAATCGAAAGAATCCTGCAGGCAGATCAAGTGACACTCTTGCTATGGCCGAGGGCATGGCTAAGAGAGCAAGATTTGATAGCTCTGCAGCTTCGAATCCCCCAGTTCAGGGAATACCTGATTATTCTGAGATGCAGATTGAAAATGATGCCATTATGGGTCATTCCTCTGACCCATCTCTCTTGAGTACTGATGTATCTCCTGTTGAGAAGATGATTGAAATGATAGGTGCTTTACTTGCTGAAGGGGAAAGAGGAGCTGAATCCCTTGGTATTCTCATCTCATCTGTAGAGTCAGACGTCATGGCTGACATTGTAATTGAAACAATGAAGCATCTACCTGAAGCACCATTTCCATTAGCTAGAAATAAGAGTGTCCCTCAACCAAATTTGCAATCCCCCTCCAATCCCTCGACAGAGAACTTACCAGGCAATCTGCACTCTTTGCCCTTCACGGCACAATCAGTACCATCGGCAGATGGAGCAGGCATTTCACCACCTGAGGTCCTTGTCATGCCTGGTGTTTCTGATTCAAAGCGTGACCCAAGAAGAGTACGATCTATCTTTACTTCAAATTTTATGAAGTCACAGAAGTTCCTATTGTGAAAATGTATGTGTTGCAGGATCCTCGTCGCCTTGATCCACGGCGAACAGTTGCACCTGCTGCTACTAGTCCCATGCAGATGACGGTGGAAATTACCAGTGTGCATCAGACAAATTCTTTGTCAAATACACTTTCTCCGCTTCATGGGAAGATTGAAAAGTGTGCAGATTATTCAGCGGATCCACCAAAAAATGAAGATGAGGAGCATCCATCTTCGAAGCCTCATCAGTCAATGGACGAAGAGAGATCTGAGTTTTTGGATGATTCCACAGAACCAGAGACAAAATTTGAAGTGTACCCACCGGTGGAAGCCGGATTTCCTTCTTCTGATGTCAATGAAGAGATGAACAATCCCTTGACACCAGAAGCTATTTCAAACAACGGATCTGATAGTACGGATTTGGAGGTCGGTCCCTTTTCACCAGTCTCCAAGACATCCACACCAGAGGATACTAATCATGAGTTGCCACTTCTTCCATCTCATTTGGAATTAAGTGACAGTGAGAAAATCTCACTGCACAAATTAGCTATTGGGCGGATAATTGATGATTACAAGAAAAATAGCATCAATTCAAGATTTTCCTTGCTCGCTCATTTGGTTGCTCAGGTATTCATTTGGTGTTATAATATCTGTAGCCCTATTTATTTGTTTTGTTCCTGAACTCCTTTTCTGTAGACCAAATGCGTAACACTTCCAGTTTGTAGTTTACTTTGCTAGAGTTCTTTGAAATTACCGGTGTTAATATTGATAATTTATATGCTCGTTCTGCCACAAGTAATATTTTCTGATTTTCATCATCTTTAAATGGACAGAGTACTGCTGATGATAATATTATGGATTTGATTCAAACGCACATTATCTTGCATAATCATGATCAAAAGGTACTTTATCGTGGTGCTCTATATCTTTATTTATTCTGTGTTGCCTTCAGCTTGCATACAGTTGTGCCCACCTGTCCTGAGCTTGTGGTACTTCAAGTATGCTTCAGGTTGTGATTATGCTGGTAAATCAAGGTTTTACACAATATAAACTAACCTTGAACACATTGTGCTGTGTTTGAGCTGGTTTGGCTTGTGTATTTTCTACTTATAATTCCCATTTCTCAAACAGAACACGAGTCATCAACTCATCATGATCTATCACACTGCATATCAAGTACTCCCTCCGTTCCCAAATAATTGTCTTTCTAGCCATCTCAAATGGACTAGAACATACGGATGTATGTAGACATGTTTTAGAGTGTAGGTTCACTCATTTTGCTCCGTATGTAGTCACTTGTTGAAATCTCTAGAAAGACAATTATTTAGGAACGGAGGGAGTAGTATTTTTCACACGATTCTCACTTTTGTAGCATGTATTTCTCCTAGGGGCATGAACTGGCTATGCATGTGTTGTATCAGCTGCAGTGTGTCAATGTTGCTGATGCTCCAGAAAGTTCTATATCTACTTCTGAACATTACGAGAAGTTCTTTATATCACTTGTAAGTTAGCACATGCTATTCAGACATCTGTTCATTGTCTTCCAGCTAAAAGGTGAACTTACATGCCATTTTTCCCATTTGTTTTGTACCCAGGCAAAGTTGTTGATTGACGTGCTACCTGCTTCAGATAAATCTTTCAGTAAACTTCTATGTGATGCCCCATGTTTGCCTGAGTCTCTGTTTAGATTCCTTGAGGGTCTTTGCATGTCACAAGGCAACAACCAACAAACAAAGGACAGTGAGAGTGACCGTGTCACTCAAGGCCTGGGAACAGTATGGAGTCTTATTTTAGGGCGGCCTCCACTGCGGCAAGCTTGCTTGGATATTGTTCTGAAGGTTTGTAATGTTCCCTTATTAACTGGTATGACTGGCATTTACAAATTTGCAATTTCTCCGAGGCTGCTTCTGTTATTCGTGGCCTGCATTCTGGTGTCGAGTTCACTAAATTATTTGACCATCAACTCTGTAATAGCCCCATGTATTCTAAGATCAAACACTCAGTATTTCATGATTTTAATTACTATCTTAGGATAACTTTGATTTATGACACTACAAATCTGAGTTCGCAACAATGACATGTTTTTATGCTGCTGGTGTCACATTATTTACCATCTCAAACTATGCCTCACTTATTGTGATGAATTTGCAGTGTGCTATTCACTCTCAAGATGAAGTCAGAGGAAAGGCGGTTAGATTGGTAGGCAGCACCATCCATTAACTGTTTTTTTAATATAACACTGCGCTCTATAATGCTGGTACATTTATATTTCTTAGGTTGCGAAAAAGCTCTATGATCTAACATATGCATCAGAAAAGGTTGAGCAGTTTGCCACGGATAGTCTTCTGGCAATTGCTAATAAGCATGGTGTGTCGACAGATGTTAACTTCACAACCTCAAAAGAATCTACATCTGAGGTAATTCTTGATGATTGGGATCCTTGTTATGGTAAGCATTGAGTAGTCTAGCATGCACTCATCTTCTCCCATAGGAATGGAAAATAGATACTGATTATCCGACTTGCTTGATTACCGAATTCAATAGCAAGAAATATGGGTTAGGGTTTTTATCCATTTAGCTTCTTCTGTCAGAACTGTGGTTCCTTTATATGCATGAAGTTCACGGGCATCACCCACCTTATCATTGCCTAATTGGCTAAGTGCTCCAGTGGAAATACGAGACTGAATATGGATATGCCTTAGACTTTCCCATCCAAAATGCTGTATTAGCTGCATTTGAAGTTAATAATTTGATAAAGCAACATGAATTATATTGTTGTGCTATGCCTAACTGGCTGAACACTGTTTTGTTATAAGTGCATTGCCTACCTTTCCCCATCAGCTTGAACTTTTGGGTGAATTGGTTGGTGCATGCAATTCTACTCCCTCCGTTCCCAAATGTAAGTCTTTTTAGATATTCCAACTAGTGACTACATACGGAGCAAAATGAATGAGTCCAAGGTTTTTGAGTCGCCGAGTCAAGCCAAGTCGCCAAGGCTGCGGCTAGTGGCTTGCTGGCTTGAGTCAGTGACTTGCCTGGACTAATCGCCCCAAGTCGCCATGGCAGTACAGTGCACTCCCGCACCTATTTCCCTCCTTTGCATAGCCCATTAATGCCAGATAAGCAAAGTTATCAGGCCGAACAGGCCCAGCACGGCCCAGCTAACCAATCCCGGCCCTCATCCACTCGCTAAACCTAGCGCTGCCAGCCCGCACTCCTTCATCTGCACCTCTCCCCTCGAACTTCTTCCTCTGCGCCGCCGGCGAGGAGAGGCGGCGCCTCCTCCCCCGCTTCCTCTCCCTCCCCCGCCTCCTCCCCAGCCTCACCCGCCTCCGGCTCAGTCCTGCAGCTTCATCTCCTCCTCCCCCGCCTTAGTCTGCGCCGTCGCAGCCTCGCTCGAGGTCACGGCCGTCGCCGCGGAGGTCCAGCCGCCACGTCGATCTGAAGGGGTGCGTCGCCACAGCTGCGGCGGCGGTTCCTAGGTCACGGCTGCGAGCGCCATGGCTTCCTCTCCTCCCGAGCTCCCTCCCTTTCCCTCTCTTTGTCGAGCCAGCAAGTCAATTAATCGACTAATCGCAGCGATTAATCGCAGAAAATCGCGGTTGAGCCAGCGAGTCGGGCGACTCGCTCCGCGAGCCAAGTCGCCCGCGCAAGCCAGTCACGGCGCGACGACTAGGCGATTAGTCGGCGACTCAAAAACCTTGAATGAGTCTATACTCTAAAATATGTCTACAAACATCCGTATGTTGTATTCCATTTGAAATGCCTAAAAAGACTTATATTTAGGAACGGAGGGAGTACATGGTATTAGAGACAAAAGGTCTAGAGTAAGACCGGCTGGCGCAGTTTGGATAAAAAATTAAATTGCAGTCCACTTTCGGTCCATGTTTAGGCCTGAGGTAGCCAAACGTAAGGTGGAGTGTTGAAGTATAAGTGCATTGCTCATCATTCCTAATCGGCTCAAGCTTTTATGTAACAGGTTGAAGTAAGCAACCAGGAAGCTTCAGTTAGTGGTTCCCAGATTTTGGATGCTGGACCTTCTGAAAGTGGATCTACTAAGACCTCTATGATTTCACCTAAACAATCAGCAATATCGGTATCCGAGGCCAAACGCCACACTTCATTATTTTTTGCACTTTGCACAAAGGTATCCTCGTGAGCATACCATTTTGTCTCTTGTATATTTTGTCTGGAGAGGTACTAAAATCTTTTTGCCTTGTTCCAGAGACCTACTCTTCTTCGACAGCTGTTCAATG
The DNA here is from genome assembly GCA_021605145.1 of Aegilops bicornis. NCBI lineage: Eukaryota > Viridiplantae > Streptophyta > Magnoliopsida > Poales > Poaceae > Aegilops > Aegilops bicornis. The sequence continues at coordinate 511,179,306 of CM038671.1, forward strand.
TTTATGGAGGGTCTCCAAAAGTTGTTAAGCAGGTTTTACTTTTAACTTGTGTTGTGAAGTTTAAAGTGTTTAAAAATTGACTACTGAATTACTTGCCACACATTTTGGTACAAAATTGTGCAGTGTATCCATTGGCATATACCTACTCTTGTAAGAAATCTGGGATCCTCATGTCCTGAGATGCTGGACATTATTCATAGTCCACCTGAAGGCAGTGAGGAACTTGTTACTATGGTATTACAATTTATCTCTGACTTCTCTTTGTACATTATTGTGAAACGTTGAAGTTGATTATGTGTTTTACTAAATTCTATTCTCAAAGATACTGCAAACACTGACCGAAGAATCAAATCCTTCAGCCAACCTGGTCGTGGCTGTTAAACATCTATATGAGACCAAGCTGAAGGTTTGTATACCTTTTGCTTACATTGCATACTGCCTCCAAAATGATGGTTTGTGCCCTTTTATTAGAGCACCACATCTGCTGAATTTTGTATTTTTCTCTGCAGGATGCGTCTATTCTCATTCCATTGCTATCCTCATTTCCAAAGGAAGAGGTATTGGTTTCTGTTTTTTTATATGTATTATGATGTCTACATCTTTACTATAGCTCAGAAGCAGAAATGCTGTCACTGACATGCTAATGTTTGTAAGAGCTTGTACGCTCTGCACAATCTGGACCAATCATTGCATCAGCAAAGCAGCAACTTGATTGGGACACGTTATATAATTAACAAGACAGAATTTGGGTATTTAGAGGCTAATAGTGAAAGGATTTCATAATCTAAAATCAGCAGACACAAGCACACTCCAGGCATAACAGTAATTTTTGAAAAAAAAGATGCAATGATTGTTCTCTGAGGTCACAATGGTTCATATGTATGCAGTTTTTGAACTTCACGCAGACTCATAATTCAGGCCAACTTTGACCACTTAGTCTATTTTTTTTAATACTTGGAATATCTTTAAAAATTGTATTTTTTTGGAGTTACACGTATTTCGAGAATGAAACAATATTTTGCAGCTGGTAATAAATGCATGTTATAAAGTCATTTGAAAAATTCTCAGAGGATGCCATGTAGGGTGGTCCTTTTTTTATGAGTATAGTTTATTATCCACATGTTTTTTTGTATCCATTGCATTTTTCACACTATATGGTTTTCATGATCATGGATTTCATTTGTTCTTTGAAATCTTCATTTAGTAGCATATTTATTTATTGTCTTGTTTCTTTGTGGTCTCAGGTGCTCCCTATATTTCCGAGACTAGTTGATCTCTCACCTGACAGGTTCCAAGACGCACTTGCTCGGATATTGCAGGTTGTTTTATCTTGCTTATTAGCAACTCCATTAGTGGGTATTGCATTTATATATGATGGCATTTCATAAAAGTTGGTTCGATAGAGTACCTCTATTGGAATATGTTGAGACCAACATAGCTGCCACCAGTCACAATTGATCTTGGAATCACAGTAAATAAAATTTGTCATATGAAATGCCTGCATACATTCTTGCCTCTTTATTTCATAAAATTTGAAGTTACTTTACCCACAAGCAAGAAAAAGCACAAAGCAAGCAAATAAAAATGCACAAGTTATATAAAGTCAATGTTTGAATAGATTAGTGCATTATACACAGTGCTGATCTTCGTCAGCATATATGTCCTATTCATTCTAGGAGCATGTTATTGATTTTGTTGAATTTGCTATATGTTTGATAGCTTCTGCGAAACAGTTTCTTTTTAGCTAATGCAACCTTTCTGTTGTTTTGTATGATTTTGTATTTTTATTTACAATGGAACAGCCCATGTATGTGATTTGTTATTAAAGGAGCACTCTTTTAAATGATTTTAGTGAGATATGTGTTGTTTTCTCAACCTTTGAGTTGATGACTAGCTCTGCTTTCGACAGGGATCTGCTCATACTGGGCCAGCGTTAACCCCTGCTGAAGTTCTGATTGCAATTCATGATATTAATTCAGAAAAGGACAAAGTTCCTCTAAAGAAGGTAATTTTGTTTCCTATTGTTTCTTTTAATGCTGTCTCGTTATATTCAACATCTCTTGAGCATATTCTCAGCATGTACAGATAGACACAGCTTCCTTTTGAGCACCTTGTTCATTTTCTGACTTTCCATAATCAATTCAATTCTCGAGTTATATCGGACACATGTGAATGCCTAGATTTTGTATTCAAATACATACACATGCATTTGTGACGTGTGATATTAGTTTATTTGTTATCCTGCAGTTTAATCGATCACTGATGGAAATGAACATATTTTCAGGTCATAGATGCTTGTACTGCTTGCTTTGAGCAGCGCACGGTATTTACTCAGCAAGTTCTAGAAAAGGCACTAAATAAATTGGTACTTACATTACCACTGTTATTATCATGTGCAATACTTTCATGTATATTCCTTTTGCTTAGTTGTTCACCCTGTCATGCAGGTCGACAATGTACCGATTCCTCTTCTTTTTATGAGAACAGTTATTCAAGCACTCGATGCTTTCCCAGCTTTGGTATGTTGATGCTTTGATAATTTATTTAGGTGCAGTGAATAATATCTGATTCTAACTGGTAGAAATTAGAACTTTTACTTGCCTATACCACTTTATATCGTGACTTCTAAATCTTTGCAGTCTTTAGTATAAACTGAGTACTTGCTTAGTTAGTGTATATATTTGCAGCTTACATTTCCCTTTATGTTGCGTGCAATGATTTGATTATAATTTTGTTCCACAGAATAGAAACAATTCTTTCTTGCCAGTACACTTTCCATCTTTGTAATGGACTTCTTTAGGTCAAGACAACATCGAAGTTTGGATAATATTGTTTTTCAGTGATCTGATCATGCTTTATTTCATCAGGTTGATTTTGTCATGGGGATACTTTCCAGGCTTGTCAATAAGCAGGTTTGTGAATTTCTTGAGTTTCACTGTGTTTGACTCTACTTGCCTGTTCATTGATTGACCATATGGGACCCCTGTTGAATCATGATAATATTTGCTTCAATAGTCAGATAGTTAATTGTAACAGAATATGATTATCTTGTACTCGCTCCATCCCAAAATAAGTGACTCAACTTTGTACTAACTTTAGGTTTTATTTGCTTCAATAGTCAGATAGTACTCCCTCCGTCAGGAAATACTCGTCGGAGAAATGCATAAAAATGAATGTATCTAGAATTAAAATACATCTAGATACATCCATTCCTCCGACGAGTATTTCCGGACGGAGGGAGTACAAAGTTAGTACAAAGTTGAGTCACTTATTTTGGGACGGAGGGAGTATGAACAAAGTTAGTACAAAGTTGAGTCACTTATTTTGGGACGGAGGGAGTATGAACAAGCTAGCCGGGTGTTCTAACCTAAGGTTTTATTTGGCCTTTTCTTGGTTCAATATTCTGTATAGCAACAAAAAAGAAAAAAAAATCTTTTTCGAACGTGTGACAACACTGAACACATGGAAATGATATATGTAGGTTTGTCTCGAAAAATCCTTTCACAATTTTTATCATAAACAGAAAAGTGCAAATTGCAGCCCTCAACTCTTACATGAGTCTAATTTTCAAACTGGAACTTTAAAACCGCCAGCACCTTTAATTCCATGATTTTGATAGTTCAAGATTTCAACCAAGACGTTTTTGGGTATCATGATTGTGACTGGCGGGTTGAAAAGTGTGCCTTCCCTTATAAACATATCACAATAGTAACTTGTCATGTGGGGCACGCCCCACGTGGGCAATACGCGGTCGAGCAAGATACGGCCGCATCAAAGTGGCGAGGTAGGCCAGGAGTCCTGCCCTTATACATTAGTTCCTAGAATAAAAGACTAGTTTGTTACGTATAGGTTTCTAGTTTGTTAGCAGCCCATGGGGCCTTTATATATCGTATAGTCAACACCCTTTGAGGGCAAGCAATAAAGTTATTATCTCCTACCTCTTTCTCTGTCTCCTATCCTCTCCTCCCGCACCATTGAGCAGCCGTGCAAAACCCTAGCGCTCCTACCCATCGAGACTACGAACTACGTGGTCGAGGCCCCCGTATCTTGGGCACCGAGTCCCTTGACAACTTGGTATCGTGTTCCAGACGCCTCGGCCTCCTCCACGCCGCACCCGCCCAGCCCACCTCCATCGCCGCCATCCGCCGCCTCGGTTTCTTCCGCCATGTCGGAACCCACCACCGCTGATTTGGCGGGATGATCGAAGCCTCGATCGCAACTGCGTGACATCCCCGCAATCGTGGCAGCCCTCCAGAAGAAGTCGGCCTCCTCGTCAGCCGCCGATGTCAGCCACGACGGACAACACCACAACGATCGACCCCCGCGGTTTCAGAAGATGGACTTCCCAAGTTCGACGGCAAGTCCGACCCGCTCGCTTTCCTCAACAGATGCGAGTCCTTCTTCCATCAACAACGGATCGCCCAGGAGGAGAAAGTCTGGATGGCGTCATACAACCTAGAGGTTACGCCCGGTATGGTACATGCGAGTCGGCGTGGCGAGGGCACTCGGCGTGGCGCCCGCTTCTCGAGCTGCTCAACCTCCGCTTGGGCCACCTTTTGCGCGCTAACCCGGGGCGAACTAATGGCGTGCAAGCGCACGACGTCCGTCGTCGACTTCCGTGAGCGGTTTGGCGCCTTCCCGAGCGAGCTCCTTGCCGGAAACACGTAGTTCAGATCTTCACCGCGGGCCTCCACCACCCTCTCGGCCTCGACGTGGAAATCCACAACCCGCGATCCCTCGCCCGTCGCCATGAGCCTCGCGCCAGAATTGGAGCTGCGCGACGATGCGCTTCCCGCCGTGCCGCGGTGCGTTTTTCCCAAGGGCATCCTGCCGACGCCAGGACCACGCCTCGCGTCCCCCGCACCGGCCCCACCAGCCGCACCCCAGCATGGCCACAGTTTGCCGGACGGGCGCCCAATCAAACGTCTCTCCCAGACAGAGATGGAAGAACGCCGTCGCCTGGGCCTATGCTTCAATTGTAACGAGAAGTTTGGCGAGGCCTGGCCGCGTGTGCAGCGCATCTTTCTCCTCGACCTAGCGCCGGGACGGCAGCGGCGACACGGCCTCGCCCTTGATGATGCATCGCCCGGCCGACCCTCGAGATCTCGCTCCACGCAATCTGGCGTGCGCCTGGCGAGACCATGCAGATGCATATTACTCTCGGTGTCTCCTCGCCATACTGATCGACTCAGCTCCACCCACAACTTCATCGCCGAGGCGGCCGCTCGTCTTCTGTTGCCATCCCCACCACCGAGAAGATGCGTCCACGGTGGCAGCGAGCGCGTTCGTGCGGTAGCGCGTACCGCGTCGTGCCCTTCCGCATCGGCCAAGAGGAGTTCTCGGAGGATTTCCGTGCCTTGCCGCTCGCGGGCTACGACATCGTCCTGGGCACGCAGTGGCTGGCGACGCTCGGACTGATCCTGTGGGATTTCCGCGCCCTCTCCATGACATTCTGGCGGAGGGGCCGTCGGGTGTGCTGGCGCGGCATTGCAGGACCGGACGGACCAGCCACGAAATCATGCGGCGACGCGACTTCCTCGACGCCATCATCACCGAGTTCGACGGCATCTTCGCCGAACCCTCCGGCGTGCCACCACCCCGCAGCCGTGACCACGGCATCACCCTGCTGCCCGGTTCCGCCCCGGTGGCCGTCCGTCCGTATTGCTACCCGGCCGCGCACAAGGACGAGCTGGAGCGTCAGTGCGTCGCCATGCTCGCCCAGGGCATCATCCGAGTGAGTTGTTCCGCATTCTCGTCACCGGTTCTGCTGGTCCGCAAGGCCGACGGGTCCTGGCGCTTCTGCATCGACTACCGCGCCCTGAACGCCATTACCGTCAAGAATGCGTTTCCGATTCCGGTGGTGGACGAACTCCTCGACGAGCTCCGGCACGCTCGTTTCTTCACCAAGCTCGACTTGCGCTCCGGCTACCACCAGGTGCGGATGCGTGCGGAGGACATCCCGAAGACCACCTTCCGTACTCATGACGGCCTCTACGAGTTCCTGGTGATGCCGTTCGGCCTCTGCAACGCGCCGGCAACGTTCCAGGCCCTCATGAACGATCTGCTGCGGCCGTACCTGCGCCGTTTTGTTCTCGTCTTCTTTGACGACATCCTCATTTTCAGCGAGACATGGGCTGACCATCTCCGACATGTGCGCACCGTCTTCACCGTCTCCGCACCAAAGACCGCTCTTCGTCAAGCGATCCAAATGCGCATTCGCCGTCGAGTCGATCTCATACCTGGGTCACACCATCTCCGCTGCAGGAGTGGCCATGGATCCGGAAAAGGTGCAGGCAGTGGCCGAATGGCCGCAGCCACGCTCGGCGCGCGGGGTTCGGGGGTTTCTCGGCCTTGCGGGGTACTACCGCAAGTTTGTCAAAGAGTTTGGCGTGGTTGCCGCGCCACTAACGGCCCTCCTTCGCAAGGATGGTTTCCCTGGTCGCCGGAGGCGGCAGCAGCTTTTGACGCCCTCAAGACAACAGTCACCACGGCTCCCGTCCCCGCGTTACCGGATTTCACGCGGCCGTTCATCATCGAGTGTGACGCCTCTACATACGGCTTCGGGGCCGTCCTTCTTCAGGACCAACACCCGGTGGCTTTCTTTAGCCGGCCAGCCGCGCCACGTCACCGTTCCCTGGCAGCATATGAACGGGAACTCATCGGCCTGGTGCTCGCGATTCGTCATTGGAGACCGTACCTCTGGGGGTGCCAATTTGTGGTAAAAACGGATCACTACAGTCTCAAATTTCTACTTGACTAGCGTTTGGCAACCATCCCGCAGCATCATTGGGTCGGCAAACTACTGGGGTTCGACTTTACCGTGGAGTACAAGGCCGGTAGTACAAACACGGTGGCGGACGCCCTTTCCCGCCGCGACACGGAGGAGCACGTCAATCATGGCGATCTCGGGTCCTCGCTTCGACTTCATCGATCGCCTCCGGCAAGCGACGTCCACAGATCTAGCGCTCGTCACGCTGCGTGAGGATATCACGGCGGGTACGCGGCAGCAGCCGTGGGCGCTCTCCGACGGCCTCGTCACTTTCAACGGCCGCCTTTACATTCCGCCGTCGTCCCCGCTACTCCAGGAGATTCTCAGTGCCGTGCACGATGATGGGCACGACGCACTTTGCATCGTCTCCGCCGCGACTTCCACGCACCTAACCTTCGCAAGACGGTGCAAGAGTACGTCCGTACCTGCAGTACTTGCCAGAGGTACAAGTCCGAGCACTTGCACCCCGCCGGGCTGCTGCTGCCGCTGCTGCCCACGGGCGTGTGGACTGACGTCGGCATCGACTTCGTGGAAGCGCCGCTCGGGCGGGAAGTCCGCTCATCCTCACCGTGGTGGATCGCTTGACAAGTATTGCCACTTTGTGGCGCTGGCCCACCTGTACACGGCAGAATCAGTGGCGCAGGTGTTCTTCGCGAGATTGTTCGTCTCCATGGCGTTCCGCAGTCCATGGTCTCTGACCGCGACCCCGTCTTCACCTCGGTTTTTTGGCGGGAGCTCATGCGCCTCACCGGGACAAAGCTGCACATGACGTCAGCGTTTCATCCACAGTCGGATGGCCAAACGGAGGCTGCTAACAAGATCATTGTGATGTACCTACGTTGTCTCACCGGGGATCGTCCCAGGCAGTGGCTCCGGTGGCTTCCCTGGGCCGAGTACATCTACAACACCGCCTACCAGACAGTGACCCAAGAAACTCCGTTCAAGCTTGTGTATGGCCGTGACCCTCCCACTATTCGCTCTTACGAGCCGGGGGACATGCGTGTAGCCGCAGTGGCCAGGAGCATGGCGGAGCGCGACGAGCTTCTCGGGGACGTCCGCTATCGTCTACAACAGGCACATGCGGTCTACAAGTCCTACGACAGACGCCATCGGGACATTCGGCATGACGTGGGCGATTGGGTCTGGCTTCGCCTTCGCCAGCGCGCCGCGTCCTCTCTCAACTTGCCAACCAGGGGCAAGCTCAAGCCACGCTTCTATGGGCCGTACCGCATTTCAGAGGTCGTCAACGACGTGGCTTACCGCCTTGAGCTTCCGGCACGCTCACGCCTCCATGACGTGTTCCACGTGGGCCTCCTCAAGAAGTTCTTCGGCACGCCTCCAACTGCACCGCCGGGTTTGCCTCCGATTCACAACGGGGCGGCTGTTCCAGAACCGAGCGCTGCGTGACTCGATGCGCGCGCCTAGCACGCGGCGTTCGCCAGCTACTCGTCCACTGGAAGGGTGAAGCAGCATCATCAGCTACATGGGAGGATCTTGACAGTTTCGTCGAGCGCTACCCCGCTTTTCAGCTCGAGGACGAGCTGCTCGTCGAGGGGGGGAGAGATGTCATGTGGGGCACGTCCTACAGGCGTGGGCCACGCGGTCAGGAGCAGCAGCCGACGGCCGCATCAGGAGCAGCAGCCGACGGCCGCATCAGGCGAGGCGTAGGCCGGGCAGGAGTCCTGGCCCTTATACATTAGTTCCTAGAATAAAAGACTAGTTTGTTACGTATAGGTTTCTAGTTTGTTAGCAGCCCATGGGGCCTTTATATATCGTATAGTCAGCACCCTTTGAGGGCAAGCAATAAAGTTATTATCTCCTACCTCTTTCTCTGTCTCCTATCCTCTCCTCCCGCACCATTGAGCAGCCAGGCAAAAACCCTAGCGCTCCTACCCATCGAGACTACGAACTAAGTAGTCGAGGCCCCGCTGTCTTGGGCACCGAGGCCCTTGACAAAACTAGTGGTCAAAGTTGCGTTTTAGAGTCTGTTTAGATGTTAGAAAAGAAACCATCTGTGACTGATGTACATTAATTTTGTTGTATTCAACAGGTTAATGATCTCTAGAACATGCTCATGTTAAACAATTTGAGTGTTTATCTTGTTTATTTTGCTAAGAAATTGTGAGATGAAAGTTTGTTAATCAGTTTTTAACCTTTTAGTTATATTTCTTAAGCTTCAGTTTTTTCTCTCTCTTGCTGCAGATCTGGAAAATGCCAAAGCTGTGGGTTGGGTTCTTAAAATTGGCATACCAGACTCAACCACGCTCTTTTGATGTTTTATTACAGGTATTAGTATTTCTTTATTGTGTTACTGAATACAGTATATTCCTGGATATATGTTCTTGTATTTTTACTGATATGACATCACAATGCTACATGTAGTTACCTCCACCACAGCTTGAAGTTGCATTGAATAAGTACCCGAATCTTCGATCACATCTTTCTTCCTTTGTTAATCGACAGAACTTGCACAACAAGTTGCCCAGGTACTTCCTGTTGACCTTAACAGCTCACTCGAATGCTGTGGAACTCTTGTTAACTTGGGCACAAAATAATTAATCTTGCATTTAGGTGCATTAAAGGCTGATTTTCTAAAAGTAGTAGCTATCTATGTAACAACTTATCACTGTTGTATTAAATTGCTGCACTGGCAAACATTTGGGTTGCTGCTAATAGTTACTTAGGGCTTCTAAATAGTGTAGCTAATGAGCCTGGTCTGGTTTTACTTATATTGCTGTGGCACTGCTTGGGCTCGGTAGTTCAATGGTGCTTTGTGTGGAATTTGTAGCCTTGGTAAAGTTGAGTTATATTCTGGGCCTCCTCAAGTAAATCTCCTGGCTATTCTTTTTGGAGTTTGTGATGTATTATTGTTAATTTGTGGCTCAAGCACCAAGTTAACAGCGCGTTGCCTAGGTGTCCCGAATCGGTAAGGCGCTTGGCTGTGTTGCAGTGGGTCTGCCGAAGCTTGCTAGCATATGGTTTCTCGCTGTGTCATGTATGACGTTGCAGGAGACCGGGCAGATGCTAGGATGTCTTGCAAAGGTGTATTAAAGATGCATTGCCAAAGCAGATGGCGAGAGGGGGATACCAGGGGGGCATAGAATCTCTTCCATCTAATGTTGGTTGCCCTGGCCTCCCTCAGCCTCCATCCTTCCGAAGCATCTGATTTAGATCTGAACACAACCCTCTTCGTAGCCATTAAGCCACCTACTCAGCTCGCAATCATGGGTTTCATTGTTTCTTTCATGCCTGTCTCATGGTCATCTCTCCAGCAATTTCTTGCCCCACCCCTACACTACTCCCGAATCTCGAACTACCCCTTTGTCAGTGTGGCAGTGACCTGTATAGTTTTCACATCCATCGTCCTATTGTGGAGTTCTAAACCAAGAAAGAGTAATCACCTTTCTTTAGAGTGTGCCATGTTGGTTCTGTCTAAGTTGCTTAAGAGTTTTATGCCCCTCAGTTGCATTAGGCTCATGTCAGAATATTATCAAAATAGATGATGTTTCCCAAAAGTCCCAAAATATCTGTGGACATTCAGTTTCTGTAATTTCTAACGTGTCTTGTTTGATGATTTCTACATGGCAGACATACTTTGAATATTTTGGGCTTCGTTAACGAACCACAGCAGGCACCAATGCCATTTGCGCCCGCTGCATTACAAACAGCAGACACGACTTCCTCTCTTCCTGGTGCAAACATAATGTGAAATCTGATGATGGAAGTCGTAGCACGGATCAGGTGCAATAATGCCTTGTTCATCACAGGTGGACATTCAGAGATATATGGGCATGGAATGACACAGATGAGGACGGCGGTGCCCTTTGATGCGTTTGCAGTTAATGCCTCTCAGCAACTCAACAATCTATCGTGGTTACTGATTAAAGGGTGGTCTGGATCGAATGTGGTTGATTAGAGGGTGGTCTATTGTGTTTGTGCTGGAGCTATTGCTTCTCCGAACACCGGTCACTCCCAAGTTGTATAGTAGCTGTATCCTTGTGGTAAAAAGTAGTACCACTTGCAGGCTGAGGATTATGTGGCAACCAAACGGCAGAGCTAGTGATTTACAAATGGACAAGGGATATTATTTGATCGGCATGTCTTACTCCAATGAGGACAGTGGGTTACTTGCAGCAGCATTCTTTTTGCAAGGAGCCCGCAATTGACTGACTGACGCTAACCATTGCTGCAGTCCTAACAGTTTGTCTGTGTGTTGTAATATTGTATATTAAATTAATTGATTTAGTTAGCAAGAATATTTACTGTCATATTTAATCAAGGCTTTTGTCGGAGTGAATGTGTTCTTTTGTTGTTTTTGAGGGATAGCAATCATGGTGGTTTATATTTTATGTGGAAATAGATGTAGTACAAAATTTGCTAGTACATCCACCGAAATTCCTGTCTCCATATTGGCCTCCATACTGAAAACTAAATTGAATTAAGATTGTGACATAAAAAAGGTACATTCCTCGTATATAGAAGAATTGCCACCATTCTTGCAGCCCATATCATTTTCCAAGATGAGGCCGTCTCTCCTCAACAAAAGAAATCACGGAAGGCTGGTGCTAGGAAGTCGCAACCTGGGTCCTGAGCCTTTGCCCGGATCAAAAGTTGCATCCACATTTTGTTTTATGAACCCTTCTTTTTGTTTTTCCAATTTGTGTCTGCCCGATTTCTCCATTCCTTCCTCAATCTTGAAAAATTCTTCGCTAGAGTGGAAATGGCCTGCGCCGAACTTGTGGGTTCGTCAATATTTTCTCCATGTGTGAGTGTGATGGTTCGTCGCTCCCACCAAGTATACCACACGACCACAGATCCTCCATTCCTCTCCTGCATGCACAAGTCATTCACCATACCTAGGATACACAAAATCTCACACACCCTCGGGCATAAGGAGAAGGCATGGCGTATCCTCCTGATTTTATCATTAAATTTCTAGCGGATGATGCAAGTCTTATTGAGTAATAAAGCTAGCCTGGAAGGCCTTTCCGTCAAAAAATAAAATAAAATAAAGAGAAGGCATGGCGTATCCTCTCACAATCGGCTGTGCATAGAAGACATCACGAGAGGTTGTGATTTTATGACGCTTGGCCAGGACTCCACAGAAGGTAAGCGCCATGTAACGATTTCCAATAGTAAATTTTAATTTTTGTTGGCGCGCGTATCCTAAGGGTCGACCAGATGGAACTAGTACTTGAGCCTTCATTGTAGTTTGTCCTGCTCAACTTACGTATGTGTTGGTCATCCCACTCTGCGTGATACGCCTTTCTGAGCGAAAAAATTCCGTTCTTGCTGAAATGCCATGAAACGAAATCATCATCCATCATCCTCAGAGCTACCCATGCGCTGCACGGAACATTAAGATGCATTTGTATGGATAGTTTATCTTATGGGAGAAAAGGATGAACGAGGGAAGACCTTATTTGCAAATGTGAAGAGGGGTGTGGGTATCTTTTTACAAAATTGTCATAGTTTTTTTCCTATCCGTCGAATATAAATTGGACGGTCTATATTGCAGGATGGTAGGTACACCATCATTACCAACTTTGTTTTTTTAACATATAACAATAGAGATAAATATAAATATAAGAGTAGAGATAGCAGGGACGTCGGGAAAGGATCGCGCGCGCGCGGGAGAAAGCGGCCGGGCGCGCGGCGTTCGGCGCGCTTTATAAAATCCAACGCCCTCCCACCACTCTGTGCCTTGCCACCGCTCTCTCCCTGCTCTGTGCCTCGCCACCGCTCTCTCCCCGCTCTTTCTCGCCTCACCACCACGACATCATCGGAAAACTTGGGGATACCGTGGCATGCGCGGGCGCCCCTCCAGTGGCTTCTCCGTCGAGATCCGGTTTCGCGGGATGCGCCTCGGCCTCGGCACTTTTGACACCTCCCACGAGGCCGCCCACGCATACGACGCGGTGGCGTGGCGCCTCCGGTGGCCTCATAGAGCATTGAACTTCCACAACATGCTGAAGCGGGAGCAGGCGCAGGAGCTCGCGCCTCCGTCGCGACTTATCACTGACGAGGATCATCACGACAACCAGAGGTGGGAACACCGTCTCGGCATCGCCGAGATGGACGAGGAAGCCATGGCATTGTGGCGCCAACACTTCCCATGGGACATCATCAACGAGCGCGAGTTCTATGCGCAAAGGAGGACGGGGGAGAAGAGGAGGGCGGAACAAGCCGCCCACTGGTGCGTGTCGGTCCTAAACAAACGGTTTAAAACCCCTTTCCGCGACGACATCTGGAACCGTATCCAAGTGAGTGTGGGCGATAGGGGGAAGGACCCCACACAACCCAGAAACCGTCGGGGATATGCCCTCCTGTCACACACATTCGGCAAAATGAGGTCGTGTACGACCGTCGAGCGCTCAAAAACGGAAATATGTACAGTACAGATAAAAAAAATACAATTATACGGCAAAATTGTTTCCTGTCGCAAGTACATCCCACACAGTCAGTCCTCGCTAAATGTTTCCGCTCGTGTGTGCACATCCCACACAGTCGCTCCAAGGAAAACATTTCCGTTCACAGGTACATCACAAATAATTTTTTTCGTTAAATCGTTGTGATAGCATTGCCATTGCACACGATATTAATAATTTTATCGTTTGCATTATTGAATGCATCATCATGGTCCGTAGAAAAAAACTGTGTGGCAAAGGCTGTCCATCACACACACTTTTTGTGTGATAAACGTTTGCGCAAGGTGGCCTAATGCAAACAGTTTTCAAGAGAAAGTCGTGTGTGCAGTGGAGATTGATCGCACACGTAGTGGATCCTAGAAACGTTTCTGATCTCCACGTATATCGCAGACGTTTCGCTTTCGCAAACCGTGTGCAGTGTAATCCCTATTTAATCCATAATTAATCCAATTAATCCCTAATTTAAAAATCACATGTTATGAATTTGAAAGTAGGCAATCACTTATTTCATATCCAACCATGTTTATTACAAATATAGGTTCAACAACGAATCCATAATTCAGTGCACAGGTACATATACTGAAGAACTACAGAAGCACCAAGTAAAGAATGATGAACCACAGTTGTACTAAAGACTGTAAGGAGAGAGGCGAAAGACATTCTGGTTGCTGGAGAAGGTGAAGCGGAATGCCCATATTGTGCCCTCCTCCATGCGTAAGGTGCGCACGACTCTAGGCCAACCCCTTGTGATGGCTGCCCGTCCATCCTTCACTGTCTTCATTAGGACTTCTCGATGCTCATTGTAGTCTGGATGAAATACTTTAACCTTCATTGCGTGTCCACCAATCATGTACTTTGCGAGGTAATCTTGAGTGAACTACTTCGGGAACCACTGGGAACGAAAAAGATTCAGACATTGTGGTCTAACAACTCATTATGAGCAGTAAAAAGAGAAGGCTGCAGAGTTTGTAGCTACCATCCTACAGCTCACTGTTGTGTTGAACAGAGCATAAACAAATAATTTGCTTGCCACCATTCGTATCTTTTTGCTAATAATCGTTATCAGTTTCCTCACTTGATGCTTGTTCATCAATATCTCATTGCCCCATACGAAAAAAGGGTCGATACGTGGATCCTTGCCAAGGGCATATGTACCTACAAGCAACAAGTCAATATTAGAAGCTAACTAGTGTCCAGGCCTGGATCTATATGCACTACATTATGGAACGCCGGGGGAAGTACAAGCCGAGGGATGAAGCTAACCTCGGCGGAAAATGGTGGCCACTCCCATTGTTGTCCTGCATAAGTAGTGGAAAGGCATGATAAGTACAGCAATCTGAACATCAAACAAATATAGCAAAGGTAAACAACATCATCTCCAAATAATATATTGAATGTGTTGGTTTAAGCATGCTGTTAAAGCAGATATAAAATGGAAGGCAATGTTATCGGCAAAGCAGCTTAACAGCCATCAAATATTGCAATTCAAACTGGTATTGTTGAAAATGAATAGAACGTAGTTAATTCTTAAAAAACACACTGGATAAATGTGTAAAATTGAAATAAAGGGCATGTGTTACCTACACCAGGAATAACCGGAACCAAATATAGCCGTTCAAACTGGTATTGATGTAGTCGAGCGGCACAGTTCCGACTTGCACATAATGAACAACACATTGTGAATGACAGAAATAAACAAGGCATAAATGACCATAACAACCAAATATAGCCATTGAAAACTGGACAGAGTCTCACTGCAACCAACCTAACAAGCAAATACAGATAAACAAGGCATATGCTTGAAAACTGGACAAATGCTCACTACAACCAACCTAACAAGCAGATAAAGATAAACAAGGCATCTGCTTGATAACTGGAGAAATGCTAAAAAAGCAACCTAACAACCAAATACAGATAAACAAGGCATCTGCTTGATAACTGGACAAATGCTAAAAAAAAGCAACCTAACAACCAAATACAGATAAACAAGGCATCTGCTTGATAACTGGACAAATACTCACTGCAACCAAACTAAGAACCAAATACAGATAAACAAGGCATCTGCTCGGTAACTGAAAAAATGCTCACTCCAACCAACCTAACAACCCAATACAGATAAACAAGGCATCTACTCACTATAAACAACCAAATATAGCCATTCGTGAAACTAAAGTGGACAATTCATACGTAAACATCACATAGACCTATTGAACAATACATTTTTGCATAACTGAAATAATTAAACACGACACAGTTAAAGCACCGCACGGCAAATGCTACTACAACAAAGGGTACGGGTTGGCAAGCTAGAAAAGGTAATATTTGCTGATAGAATGTTGCCTCACATTTCATGGACGTGATCCTTCTAGTTGGAAGATCATAGACCCATGGTGCGCTCTCTGATGTCACAGATGGGCTGTTTCACCTTGGAAGAACCTTCGTGGGTGCCCTCCTCCTGGTCCTGGTCGTGGTCGTGGTCGATGAGATCTGACTTGGCAATTGAGGATCCCAAGCCGCCGCCATAGAACATGTCCTTTAGAAGTCACAAAATGGGCTCGATGGCGTATAAAGCTCGCAAATCCTTGACCGCTTGGCTGAGGAGATCAGCGGTAGGGCCGTCAAAGAGATCGACGGCGGTTGAACCAGAGGGGTTAGGGATGGACCACTTAACCTGTGACATGACCCGCGTGAAGCCGTCGGTGTGGACGAGCTTGATGTCGTAGCCAGCTTTCCCGAGATACAGTAATACGCTAGCCCGCTGACATGAAGCCTTCGACATGGCAACATAGTGAACGTCTTTGCCGGCTTCCACGGCGACGCGTTGCTCCGAGATCGACGGGTCGGGGCAAACGGCGGCCACCTCGCCAACGTCCGCCGGAGAGGCCATGGTAAACCTCTTCTTGGCCGAACGCTCGTCGGGCTCCCCGGGATACGTGGTCGAGCTTAGGCTGCGACATTCTGGAGCAGGGGTTGTGGATCTGGTGGGGAGGGACACCGCAGGCCTCATCTAAAAACTCGGGGGAGTGGGCCGACGGTATAGGAATCGCTGGATAACCTGAACTTTATTATATAAGCTAGGAGGAACGGGCAGACCGACAGGGTTGGCGGCGGCATCGGCGGCGGCCGCGAGCTAGGGTTCGAAGGAAGGGAGGGGGCGGGTTGGGGATTGTGGAGGGGGGGTGTTTGAGGATACGCCGCAGCTACTGAAAATTTTAGTAATGGTGGGTGGAGATGGTGGTGGACGAGAGAGGGCGACGGTTCAAATGCGGGGCGGTGCTGGAGGAGGGTGGGCGACCGTTGAAGTACGACGGCTACTAAAATTTGGGTAAAGGAATTGATGCGGCGCGGCAGTGCCCAAGATCGCGCACGGTCTAATAACAATATGCGTGTATGATAATAAGGAAAAGTGGTGCGGATCCTCTGATTTTTGCAATGCTCAAGGCGGGTAGTTTGTTTTTTATATTTCTAGCTAGCTGGTCTATCGCACACGGTTCATCCTAATTTCCAAATAAACTTACCCGCCTTTAGCTTCCACAGGTGGTGGTTTCTACAAATGCACTTGCATCGCTGCAGTTAAGCCCGATTACCTCGACCCTTCTTTCGGCGCTTGCCGATTGTAGTGATTTCAGCGCACTTGCATCGCACACGCAGTTGAGCCAGTACCTCCACCCTTTGCTCGCGCTTGCGATCGTAGGATTTCAGCGCACTTGCATCGCACACGGTTGAGCCAGTACCTCCACCCTTTGCTCGCTCTTGCGCGGTCGTGGTGATTTCAGCGCACTTGCATCGCACACGGTTGAGCCAGTACCTCCACCTTAATTTGCTCGCACTTGCGCGGTCGTGGTGATTCA
This sequence comes from Aegilops bicornis, assembly GCA_021605145.1. Lineage (NCBI taxonomy): Eukaryota > Viridiplantae > Streptophyta > Magnoliopsida > Poales > Poaceae > Aegilops > Aegilops bicornis. The sequence goes on from CM038671.1 coordinate 511,196,354, forward strand.
CATCGCACTTGTATCGCACACGGTTAAGATATTATACCCCGTGTCCGTTGAGGATCATCAGAGTCTTTGCAGCAAAAAATAACGTTAGGGAGGGTCAAAAGACAGCCACACCAGCATGTGGCCCAAATATATATGAGTGTAAAGGGTGGTATGTGATGTTCAAAATTCCAATGCACAACTTTGACCCTGCGGGCCCACAGTTGGGCGCGTCATTGAAGATCCATGAGAGGGGCCAGAAGTCAAGAACCACCTGGGAGTGGCCAAATATATGTACGGATATTGGGGATGTTTAAAACATTAAATACACAATGCATAACTTTGGTGGCACCTGCCTCGCAAACCCGAAAGCACCCTAACAACCACCTAGCTAGGGTATATATATAATGACATAATGTCGTACCTAGCTAGGATGCTTGGCTCACCACCTCCCACTTCGTGTCAGCGGGGCAGATGCACGTAATGATCGATACTTTGGTCATACATGCATGTCGCCATGACCTACCATAAGACGGACCAATGAATCTTTCGTTTGGTCAAATGACAGTTGTTGTTGTCGATAAACCGCTTAGGCTAATAGATTGAACCATCATAAACATCGCACGAGAGGGACCACAAAACCAGCACCTCTTGCATGCGGCCCAAAATGATGTACGTTGGGAAGGGGTGATGTGTGTTTTCAATATAGAATAATGTACACTTTAGATGTGGTCCCTACCTCTCGTCTGCATAACAACCATGAAGGCAAGGTAGTTAAGGATGAGATACGTACGCAGGGTTTGATGTAGGTCGAACCAGCAATCCGAGCATCTGGGAGGGAATCCTGACAACGCATGAGCTCGAGCTTTGGTTGACCGGTATTTGATGGTGACCAGCCCTAACATGAACTAGGAGGAATCCATTCATGGCCAACACATACCCCTCATTATCGGTCAAAGGGATAATATATATACACTCGGGGAGCCCACATATATCAGTGTCGTCACAAAAACCCGCACAAGGGAGACGTGGTCGATCAGAAGACCCCGTATACACTGCATGCTGCCCGAAAATATGTATGGGTACGATGGTGTATGATTTGTTTAAATCCCAAATGCACAACTTTGATGGGCCACGCCAAGTACATTACGAACCGAACACCGTACCCGACTCCAAGCCTGGTTCAATACCTATGATGTCAGTTTCCCAACTTCGAGGCGGCAGGGGGGTCCCACGCATGCGCTCAAACTTTATTTTGTCTAGCATGGGACACATCTATATATATATATATATATATATCTATACATCTATACACATATATAGTATGCGAATAACTATGAAAGTTGCTCGTTGGATGAAGCCAATCCGATGGTACGGAGATGGCAAATCTGAGCACTACTGGCCGTTGGATATCATCTACATTCCACCAGATTCTGCCACATGTACAATCTAGAAGACTCCATGGTTGAACTTAATCATAATGCACAAACCTCAAAACACAAGCACTTCTCCTTTGTTCTCTAGAATCTTTCATATCTTAATTGCCCAAACCTTTTTTTTTCTAAATGAATTGTCACTTTTTGTTTTTACCATTACAATGCACAATTCCATGAATCTTAAAATAGTTTTTTACAAAACTAATTGATTTTGGATGAGATGAACTATAAGAATTAAACGAACATCTACATCATGCATATCTGGAAAGAAGAGGCGGGAACCCGATGAGAGAAGTGGCGAGAAACGGTAGCCTGTTTTGAATGAAAACCTACTAGTAGAGAAGGAAGCGTGAGATACACGATGCATGCGCATAGTTCTTACCCATGTACTGCATGTGCTGTCGAAAGGGCTCATGGTTGCCGTTCGATCTGGGAGCATCCAACGGTGCACACGTACGATCCGTGGGGTTTGGGTTTGGCGGTCGAGCAGGACTCCGATCGCCGCGCCTAAGCGGGGGGATATCATACAGAAACCAACATTCGGTGGAAACCGGTGAAAACCACGAGAAAAAGATGTTTTGAAGTTAAAAAAAATCAAAAAAATGCAGGATGTTAAGAGGATGATGTTTTGTTGGCACACAAAATTTCAAGTTGAAACACATTAAGAGATGTGAGCTATGAAAAAGACAAAATCAGTGTTGAATAGTGCCGAATAGTAATGTCACTATTCAGGGCGGAATTTGTCTTTTTCATAGCTCACATCTCGTAATGTCTTTCAACTTGAAATTTTGTGTCGCAATAAAAAATCACCTTCTTAACATCCCACATTTTTTTTCAGATTTTTATGAAACTTTAAAATATGGTTTCACGAAGTTTTCATTGAATATCGGCTTTCCTGAGTGAACAGTGTGCTATTTGAAAACATTTCGTGAGAAGAATCTCGGTTTTTAAATCCCCGTATCCAAAACTAAGCTGAAAATCGTGAAACCTGCCATGGTGTGATGACATCGCACTTATATGTCGAGGAATTTTTTTCCGTCCATTGTGGCGCAAGTTTTATTACAAGCCTCTTACAAACCGGAGCTTCTCTCAAAGAAGCCTCGTGGTTCCGAGAGGGAAATGTGTCCCCCTTGTGGGAGAAATGTAATCACTGCCTCTTTTCACCTTGTATTTTCTTCTACCGGCAACATGGAACGACGGGATATGCGTGCTAAAATTTAAACTTATTCAGGGTTCGTTTGGCCTTTTTATACACTAATTGATTTCCCTAGGCATTTAATGTCCATAATTCAAATCTGAACTACAAATACATGCTCCAGTTCACCAAAATGGCTAGAAAAATTATACATGTGTCCTTGGGTGCATGTTTAGGTCCCATGTCAGGAATGGGAACGAATTACAACCGTACTGGTGTCATGGCTCGTACTCAAACATTTCGAATATTGGTTTTTAAGTCCCCATAAATCCTAAACTCACCAGAAAGTCATCAAAGGTAGCATGGTGTCGCGTCATGGCACATATATGTCGTGGTAAAAACATTGTCCAATTTGGGACAAACTTTATTACAAACCTCTTAAAAAAACTGGAGCTTCTCTCAAAGAAGCCTCGTGGTTCTGATAGGGAAACGTGTTCCCCTTGTGGGTGAAACGTAATCCCTGCCTCTTTTCACCTTGTATTTTCTTCCACGGGCAACATGGAACCACGGGATATCCGTGCTGAAATTTAAACTTATTGAGGGTTCGTTTGGCCTTCTGATACACTAATTGAGTTTCCGAGGCATTTAATGTCCATAATTCAAATCTAAACTACAAATACATGCTCCAGTTCACCAAAATGGCTAGAAAAATTATACATGTGTCCTTGGGTGCATGTTTAGGTCTCATGCCAAGAATGGGAACGAATTACAACCGTACCGGTGTCCTGGCTCTTCCTCAAACATTTCGAATCTCGGTTTTTAAGTCCCCATAAATCCTAAACTCACCAGAAAGTCATCAAAGGTGGCAAGGTGTCATGTCATGGCACATATATGTCATGGTAAAAACATTGCCAATTTGGGCCAAGCTTTATTACAAACCTCTTACAAACCAGAGCCTGTCGCAAGAACCCTCATGGTTTCGATAGGGAAACATGTCCCCTTGTGGGCCAAACGATAATCACTCCCTCTTCTAGCCTCGTATTTTCTTCTACACGCAACACGGAACAACTGGAGATTCGCGCTGAATTTTGAAATTATTCAGGGTTCGTTTGACCTTTTTTATTCATTAATTGAGTTTTCTAGGCATTTAATGTCCATCATTCAAATACGAACTACAAATACATGCTCCAAAGGCACCAAAATCGCTAGAAAAACGTACATGCTTCCTTTGGGTGCATGTTTAGGTCCCATGGAACGAATGGGAACGAATTCAACCGTCTCGCTGTCCTGGCCTGGCCACAAACATTGCGAATCTCGATTTTTAAATGTCTGTAAATCCAAAACTCACCAGGAAATCATGAAACATGGCATGGTGTCACTACATGGTATATAAAATTGTCCAATTTGGGCGAAGCTATATTACAAGCCTTTACAAACCGGAGCCTGTCGCAACCCTCGTGGTTCCGGTAGGGAAACATGCCCCTCTTGTGGGCGAAACGATAATCGATCCCTCTTCTCGCCTTGAACTTTGTTTTCTACATGCAACATAGAATAACAGGAGTGTCGGGCTGAAATTTGAAATTGTTCAGGGTTCTTTCGGCCATTGTATATATATTACTAATTACTAAGTTTTATATGCATTTAATGTAGTCCATAATTCAAATTTGAACTACAACCACATGCTCCAGTGAAGCAAAATGGGTGGGAAATCGTACATGTGTCATTGGGTGCATGTTTAGGTCTTGTTTAAGGAATGAGAATGAATTACAAACTTGTCGTCGTCCTAAAACATTGAGAATCTCGGTTTTTATATCACAGTAACTAAAAAAGTCACCCAAAAAACATGAAACTTGTCATGGTTTCATGACATGGCACATATATGCTGTGGTAAAAAAAATCGTCCAGTTTGAGAAGAGGCGCACACATTAGTAGCCAACGAAGTCCTTTTTGAAACAAAAAGCTGACAAGTTAATCTTGCAAACGGTTGTATTATATTTACCGTCTTGAAATATAACCATACTCGGTGGCGTGCGTGCAGCTGTTTGATTAGACGGGACGAGCGCGAGAAGTCCGCCGTGCAGGATCGACGGGACGAGTGCGAGCAGTCCGCCGCGCAGGCTCGACGGGACGTGTGCATCCTGTCCACCTTGCAGGCTCGACGGGACACGTGTGAGCAGCAAGGCCGCCCATGCTCACCGGGAAGCGAGCTCTTTGACCTCCATGCACCAGCCGCCGCCCGCCTCGCTCACAACTCCATTAATGGGTTAATTAAAGCACCTGGACGGAGGGTGTTTGCTTGTGATCCCATGGTAGCATTTGCTTTGTTCGTGTTTTCAACTAGTATTACGCCCTAATTTAAATTGCTACATAGGGCAACGGATAATACGACCACAAATAAAATGGCAACAGATAATACGACGACAAATTTACAATGGCACACATAATAATTGTCTTACATATTCCGGATAATTTAAAATGCCACATGCGGCAAAGCCCGGAAGACACGGGGGCAAGAGAAGAAGGAAATTGCTGACAACGATCTGGGTCGCTACTTGTCGTGGTTTTGTCACGACAGATGTCCTAGTGAAAGGACTTAGTCGTGCAGCCATCGCGACGGGATAGCTTAGAGGGGTTAAAGCGGACAAAGGACAGAGAGAATTTATACTGGTTCAGCCCCTTGCAGTGAAGGTAAAGGCCTAATCCAGTTGTTGTGGAATTGCTAGGGTTTCGATGACCAGGGAGCGAATTCTCTATGCCTGGCTCTCGAGTTGTTGTTTGTTGTCCCTAAACCGCTGCCGGGTCGTCCCTTTATATACATAGGTTGACGCCCGTCGGTTTACAGAATCCCGAGGCCGGCTCATAAACGTGTCCGGCTTGGTCTCTACTCTTTCTATCTTATAGCACAAGTTTACATACCAATGTCGGTTTATGTCTACAGGCCTTAATCCGCCTTTGGGCCCTGGGCCTTCATAAAGCGCCACCATCTTTGTCTTCATGGGCTTCAAATATAATAACTCATTATGGGGATAACCTGGCCTCTCCTGGCTGGTTTATGCCCAACAGTAATATCCCCAACATTAGGCCCCAGATTGATTTGAACTGCTTCATGTCAATCTTCAATACTTAGGAAAATTTCTTCTTCAGCACCTTCACGTAAGTCTCATAAACCGCCATGACGTCATCTTCCAGGATCATGATAAACCGCCATGACGTCACCTGTTATTAAAGATTGCATATATCTCGCCTTCATTAATGAGCCTCCAACAATCGAGGCAACAGAGCCGTCACATATCCCATTTTTGGGCTCCTCGATTCCCGCGCCTGTCACTTATCCATTCACCTTATAAATAAAGCCGAAGGGTCCTTTTCATTTTTTCCCTTCGTGCCCCTTCACATCATCCTCTTCCTCGCGTCGCCCGAACGTTGGAGCTCTGCCGCCGCCGTCGTCCTTCGCTTCCGCCCCAACGACGGCCGCTACATCAACCTGACCGCACCAGAGAAACGCGACGCTCCTCCGCTGTTCCGTCAGCATCAGTAATTTCCTCCTTTCCTTGCTCTAGATCCACCATTAGGGTTTCGGTGTTCATCGGAGTTCATTGAAGCTCTGACGCCGTTCTTCCCAGTTTTCCTTAGTAGCATAAATGGCTAGTTTGGATCTGATATTTCTTGTGCTGCCGTAGCCATAATCCCCTTTTTCCTCATTAGAGCATCCCCTTTATATGGAAAAACTCATCTGAACTTGATGAACTGTTTAAGCACCTGAAGTTTAGGTCTGAATATATTCTAGTTTTCTGTCACACCGCAGATCTGAAATTATCATATCAATCTGTGAAACTTGTTTTTCCCTCACTTAGATACTTTAGATCTGTACCTTTCATACCAATATAGGAGGTTTAGCTTTTTGAAAAATGATAATCCGGTAGGTACCATTAGTCCCCTCTTAAACCGCCAATTCATTTATCTTTGCACCTCCTCCATTGTCAGACTCCAGTTTAGCAATATCAGACTCTGGTTTAGCAATATCAGACTCCGGTTTAACAATATGCATACACCTCTGCTTCTGCTTATCTTGCATCGCTTTATGCTTGCCCGTCATCAATCTTAAACCGGCATTTATCTTTTTCTAGCTTTTCATTGCAATGGCCAAACAATTTTATGCTTGTAACTGGGTCCCTTCCTGGGTTACGGAATCGCAACTAGAGGGATGTGTCGCAACTGGCGCTTTAGCGAAGAAAGAAGCTATCCAGTGGAGGGCCCCGGTCCAGAAAATCCTCCTGAGCCCAAGGATGGGGAAGTAGTCGTGTTTGTCGATCAACTGAGCCGAGCCCTCCCGGATCAAATTTCTTCCGAGATGTACTTGCTAGCTTCCAACTCCACCCTCAGGACATTGGCCCAAACTCTGTGTCCAATGTTTGCCATTTCCAAGTATTTTGAGAGGCTTATCTTCAAGAGGAGCCCACAGTCGAACTGTTTAGGGATTTCTTCTATTTAAACCATCGCACAGAGTTCACAGACGAACCCAACACTGAGCTTGGTGGAATGGCAATTCAAAAAGGAAGGATGTCAGCTTCCCTCACGCCAAACTTCATAGTCACCCCAAGGACTGGAACCAGACTTGGTTTTATTGCAAAGACACATCTCCAACTGATGAAAATCCTCTGCCGGGTTACCGCCCTCACCGTCTTAGCAATACACATCCCTTTCCTTAGAGATTAACTGCAAAGGAAAGGTCCAACTACGCTCCACAACTGTCAAAGCTCAGAGCCTTTATGGCGAACGATTTAACAGGTGTTGATTTTGTTCGCTGTTGGATAACCTGGAGCATTCTACCCTTAAGTCGGCACCCCGGTTTGATGTGTGAATACACAGGGAGTTTGAAAGACCCTCAATGACATGTTGATATTCAGCTAACAGAGGCTGAAGTTACTGAGGCTGTTAAGAAAATACTGAATGAACCGGAGTCTGTCTGTAGCCAGACCGGACTAAGTCCTTTATGTGTTTCCAACAAACCGCCAACTGTAAGAATCACATAACTTTTTTTTGTTCTGACTTGCTCCTTTCAAATATTCTCTCAAAATTTTGTCCATCTTTGACAGGGCGATGATCCGTTCTGGAAGAAGAAACCACAAGATAAACCGGCCAAGACACCTCGCCCCAAGACCAAGGTTGTTAAAAAACCTGCCAAGAAGAGGACCACTGGGTCTTCTGAACCAAATGCTGATGCTGACCTGGATAATCCGGACTTAGAGGTAGAACTTGACTCCCTTGGTTCTTTTTTCATACACCTCATTGATAATGACTATTATCAGGATGACAACGAAGGCAGCCAAGCTGAGTATGCAGAGGTAATTATTCTTTCCTCCGGTTCAGATCCTCTGCCAACACAGACAATCCGTCAAGCAAACCGTAAAGTAAAATTTTCTCACCCCCTTGCTCACTTGGACCCAAACTTTCTTTTGAAGAAGCAGCAACACGAAGCCCGCCGCACAACCCGGCATAGCGGCCAGGTAGTTACCTCCGCCGGTTTACCGAACACTCCCGTCCGAAAACGTCGATCAGAGGTCTCTTATATTACTGATGCTTCTTGCCCCAAGGCGGGTTGTTTCTGACAGCCTCTTAATCCATCTGACTCAATTATCAGGGAACACCTCACTCATCCTCTGGCGAGTCATCGGCCACATAGCTTCCACCTCTCAAGACAGTTCCTGGGTGAGTTATGCTTTGAATTTATCCTTAATATCTTATGTTCACCTGATGTACTGACCTTTATATTTGTTCTCAGTGCCAAGCCTAGACCCAGCAAGAAGGCCCGGTTAAACAAAACGGCTGACGATAATGCAGTTGTTGAACCGGAAAAAACTCCCGATCCAGAGGAAACAAATGTTGACGCCATGCTCGATGATCCGCCACCACAAGATGATGACTTCTTCGTTGAACAAGCCGAAGTTGATACAACGGGCCATGCAGATAAACCGACAAGCCCAATTCGAGCTGACGATAAACCGGCAAGTCCAGCTAAGGCTACTGATAAATCATCAACTCCAGTGAAGGCTGCTGATGACAAGGAGGATGACATCATGATTACTGGCTTCGGCCATACCACCCCTGGCAATCTTGTTGCCTTGTCAAAGCATAATGCCAAGGACGAACTTTCTGCTATGGGCAAAGGCAAATGGAATGCCGATTTATCAAGCTATGCTCATCTCAACGCCCAAGATATTCATTCTGGCTTCTTGAACTGTCTATACACAAGCCGCGACTATGAAGCCGGCTTAGTAAATCTGATGAAGGAGCGATATGAGGTAACTACATAACTATCTCTCTCTTATGTACAATTTCAAATATCAACTCCAGTAGCCCCCAAGGGCCGGTTTATGATGTTAATCTAAACCGGAACTTTGTAATATCTCAAGTTTGCATACTTAGCCTCCAAGGGCCGGGTTATCTTTTCAAGGTAAACCGAGACTTTTAGAAGAAAACCCATAATGTTACTTTGAACAATCATACATTAGCCCCCAAGTGCCAAGAATAATACTTGTATTGTGCTTGGGACTTGTAGAAATTTCTGATAATGAGCAAATAAGCATTAGCCCCCAAGTATCATGTGCATAACTTGTTATGTGCTTGGTACTTTAAATATGTATTGCCAACTCATGACATGTCTGTCTCTTATAGGCTGAGATGAGCAAAAAGGAAGCTCAAGCTGCTGATCTGCAAGAAAACATCAAGTCCCAGCAAGCAGAAACCTCCAAAGCAAAAGATGAGCTGACCAGTGCCTTAGCCGCCATGGAAAAGCTGAAGGAGGGTTTCAATAAGGAGCCGGCGGATTGGGCCATAGAAAAATCCGCATTGCAAAAAAGAGCCGAGGATGCTGAGGCAGCCCTTAAACCGGTGGCGGAAGAACTGACTGGTCTAAAGTGGCAGATCAATGCTATGACCACTGCTGTATTTGGTAAGTCTCCTCACTTTAAGTTTTCAACATAACATCCCATATATTGCCGGTTTACTGATGTTTTGTAATGATGCAGGGACTCGCATTACCCATCTAGGTTCTGACATGCAGAAGAAGTTGAAGGCTGCCTATACTCTGATAGAGCAATTATATACCGACGCACAACGGATCATCTGCACTGCTTCTCACAACAAGCCGCCCCCACTCTTATCAAGGAGACCTTAGAAAGGTTGTCAATGCTGCCTGCCCGGGTAGAAGAGCTAAAAAGATCTGCTGCAAGGGCTGGTGCTCTGACCGCGCTAACCCGGGCAAAAGCATGGGTGCCTGATCTTGATCCGGTGGATGTGGGTAAAGGTTATCTGAGCTTGAAATAAGACGGATCAGAATTTGGCAATGATGACCTCCGAGCCATAAACCGGGAAGTACGTCCACTGGCTTGCCAATTGGCTGAAGAAGCTGATCTTTCACATTACTAGGCGAGTTATGACGTCAACAACAAACGGGTTGCTGCTCCAACTCCTGAGGCTCAAAATCTTATCCCGCCAATCCGTAAGCACACCTATGCCCCTGACATTGAATCATCCATCCTTATAAGCGACAAAGCTGTATTCCAAGACCTAACTGGGATCGATTGGGCAACCATTGACTTCCAGCCACTGGGTAGAGATGAGGAGGATGAACCGGCACAAGATGATCCGCAACCGTCAAGTCAGCCTGGTGACGAGTCGTGATCCGGAAGCCGGTTTAGCCTTCTGCTTGCTGCAATACTTGCCAAAAAACAATTATTCTTTTTGGGCATTAAAGCGCTTTGTAATAGGCTAGTTCAAACACTTGGTCTGCTATGCCGTCACTCATATTTATTTTGCCTGACACTGTTAATCCGCCATGCTTTATGCTCATAATCCATAGCAATTTATTCCAACTGTTCCTGCATACCTGAAGTTTTGAAAGTGTCCTGGCGGTTTACCGCCGGACGAGTCATGATGCCCAGATATATAGCCAGGGTTTTTAATCAAGGCTATAAAAAGATAATCAAATATGAAAATAAATGATACCTGTGACATTGAATCACAATGTTGGTTGACCACCTTTTGTAGTGAGGGTGATAACCCCAATCTTGAGTAATAATAACTCCTTTCATATTATACCGGTTTATGATAAAACCGTACCGGGTTGTGATAAACACCGGATTAACCATACATATGACTGGTGACTTATAGTCAAAACTAGACCGGGTCAAGAAGCGCCGGATTATAATTGATCTTGTACTGACAACTTGTAGTTGAAAGCTGAGCCGGGTTAATGAACGCCGGTTTTTCAAAACCATTATAAATCTCATCAAAGGGGAAAAAACTTGGCAAATAAAAGCATATGAAAACTTGTAGTCGAGGCTTTTCACGGGCAGCCAGGCCCCAAATTCGAGGCTTTTCATGGGCTGCCAGGCCGCTGAGTTAAACCATTTTGCAAAGCCTTTTAAGATGGACCTCAATCTTTAACCAATCGTCATTTTAACTTTGACAAGTTCAGGGTTTATGGGATTGACTTGTTAAAAAGGCAAGCTAACCCGGGGTTTTAGGTGTATACACCAGGCTTCCAAGCCGTGGCTTGATAGCCTATTACAAGTGTAGATTCTTTGTTCATTGCGAAGCAAAGAATCCCCAAGCAATATTTTGAGCTGTGCTCAGTGGGTGCCTATGTTTGAGTTGTTCTTTGCAACACTCTCTTTGGCCCCTAAGTAATTTTCTCTTGGCCTTGAGCCGATCAAGAGGTGTGGCTATGGTTCGAATACGACCAAGCCCCCAAGTGATTTTCCTAGTGGTCTTGCGCCGATCAAGAGGTGTAGCTACGGTTCGAATACGACCGAACCCCCAAGTGATTTTTATATATGGCTTCATAAGCTGAATCAAGGGGTAAACCAGACGCCGCTTTATAAATAGAAGCCCCCATGTAACCACGCATGATGTAAGAAAAACAACAGATACCCCACTTTAGCTGAGGCTCTGGTTTATTATATTGATCATAATATATACATTGTCATAACACTACGAAAAAAGACACATCCGTGACATTTTGGGCTGAACGAATTTTTTTTCTGTCATACATATGACACTTCTACGACGATAATTGTGACAAAACCCGGTATCATCATAGATGTGGTGGGCTCCTACTTCCATGACAAAAAATCATGACAGAAAATGGGCTTTTCGTCCTGGGCGGGCCGGAGACGCTGCTGCATGACATTCTTTGGGTCGTCCATGATGGAAAAAACCATGGTAGAAGCGAGGGGGAGGAAAATTTCGGGGAGTTCCCGATTACGGTGGGAGGTCGGGGGCCGAGCGATGCGCGTTTCTCTCATACACGTGACGCTGCTGCGTGCGTAGGCGTTGGCTCTAATCGAACTCCGAAGCGAGGCGTTGGGCTCTAATCGAACCCGGCGACAGACCGCAGGCTACGTGTTACCGAACCCGAGCGATCGATTGATGGTCATAATCGAACCCGATCGAGCGATTCTTCGCCATCTGCTGCTAATCAAGCCGATCGATTAGATGAACAGTGGCGTTGCGTGGGGGTTTGGATGAATAAAGGAGCGGTGGCGTTGCCTCTGGATGAAACAGGACTTCGTGGTGTGGTGGAGGGCTGGATGAACAGATGACGGTGGAGGGGTGCCCGTGGAGGGGTGGATGAACAGGACCCGTGGTGTGGAGGGCTGGATGAATAGTAGACGATGGAGGGGTGCCCGTGGAGGGTGGTTGAACAGACCCGTGGGGTGGAGGGCTGGATGAATAGTAGACGATGGAGGGGTGCCCGTGGAGGGGTGGTTGAACAGGACCCCGTGGTGTGGAGGGCTGGATGAACAGTAGACGGTGGAGGGGTGGTTGAACAGTAGCCGGTGGACGTGGTGGAGGCTGGATGAACAGGAGCCCGTGGATGCTGGAGGAGGTCGACGGTAGCCCGTGGAGGCTGGAGGAGGTCAACGGTGGAGATGAACAGTATCCTATGGAGTCCCGTTTTGCGGTACGCCACACCCCTCCCGATGAACATGACCCCGTTTCGACCGTAGCGCTCCAACACAAGTCCGTTTCGTTCGTTTTGCGGTACGCCACACCCCTCCCGATCAACAGGACCCCCGTTTCGACCGTAGGAGGTCCGTTTCGTCCGTTTTACGGTACGCCACACCCCTCCCGATCAACAGGACCCTGTTCCGAACGTAGGAGGTCCATTTCCTCCGTTTTGCGATACGCCAGGCCTCGTTTCCATCGCCTGTTCCGTCCAAGCCCTCCCGATGAACACGACCATGGCTCCCACGCGTTCCGTTGCCTCCCGATGAACACGAGGCATTCCGTTGCCTCCCCATGAACACGACGCATTCCGTTGCCTCCCCATGAACATGACGCATTCTGTTGCCTTCCCATGAACACGACGATGACACTGTTTCTCCGTTTCGACCCAGCCATGTACACGAGCCCTGGCCGTACGTATGCGCGAGTAGGCATTCGAGACCCCGCCCATATGTACACATACGTGGCCATATTTTCTTTCTTGCACCCTGGCCGCTGTACGTACGTGTACATGCTACGTGCGCGCCTCTACTACGACATGTGCGCGCCTCTACATCGACCAGTATATATGTACGTACACATTCGCGACCAGAATGACAACGCTACGTACGCTTTGACCAGGTGGGTCCCGACCGCCGTGCACTTCCTTGCGTGCGAAGATGTAGCTGGTGGGTCCCAGCAGTCGGGGGCGAACACGGTGGCCCGTCCGGTAGGTCCCCGCCGCCGTGGAGGAATAATTATTTTGCACGTAATAAGGAGGCACTTCCTTGCTGCGGCCGTGGACCCAGCTGTCAGCCTCTCCACGTACAGTCCACGTCCGATGGAAGCCGTTCCTTGACCACGTTGACCACGCCGCGCCGAGAGCACCAGGGCGGTTGTCGGGGAGGCTGATCGTACCCACGAACACCTATGGGGCCGGCGGAACAGGCCCCTTGTGGTTCGGAGGGGGGCGGAGATCGCACGAAGAGCGGATCGAGGCGAGGCACACGAGCAGTTTACCCAGCTTCGGAGCTCTCCGGAGAGATAAAACTCCTACTGCTGCTTGTTTGATGTATTCTGTTCTTGCTAGGGAGCGATGCCAGCTACAAAACCTAGCGTGAGCGTATCAGGTCTCGAGTGAGTCGAATGAACCGAACCCTCTCTATGTTGCGCATGGGCCTCCTTTTATATGCTCAAGGGGTCTCCAACAGGTGGCAACATAGGCGAGGGTACAAATGTAAAAACAGGAGTTGGTACACCTACTCGAACAGTGTACAGTGCAAAATACCTAACTCTGATGGTAAGGGACAAAAGCAATAAATGCCCGTCTGTCGCCCCAAACAGCGATTACAGAGACCGTCAGTGCGCCACCGCCGCCACGATGGCAAGCTTGTCGGCCACCGCTTATCGCTGCTCTCCGCTGGCTGCACAGCCTCTTGACACGCTGCCAAGGCATGGAATGGTCTCACGGCGACACGCTGCTGGATGAGCCGGAGCGGGGACGGAGAGAGGTTGCTTGCCGCGTAAGCGCCTTTGCAGCCGAATCCTTGTCGCGTCCGGAGGCTTGTCGCGCCCCGAGCCTTCCCGGCAAGCTCCTCTTGCCGGGGCCTTGTCTTCTGCATGCCTTGAGTGGCCTTCCCCGCAAGCTCCTCTTGCCGGGGCCTTGTCTTCTTTGTCAAATACTTTGTTCTTGAATGGCTCCAAAGGAGCCACGGAGGATCTTGGCGGTGACCAGGCAGACCTTGCCGCGGGGTGCTACAATCGTCTGCGGCACGTGCACGGGATACTAGGGTACCCCTACTCTAGTACACCGGCAGAGCCCCCGGCTGGGTTACATCGGTGCCGAGCGCTGTCGGGCCAGGCCCAAAACAAGCAGACGGTCACACGCGGCCTCGATCACGCCGCAATTTCGCCCGGACCCACCACGACCCCCACTAACGCACGCACCGAACGTGGCGTCGTCAGGCGAGATCGTGGGCGTGGTCGTGGGGTTTCTTTATTAGGAAAAGCGGAACGCCCACCCTCCCCTCTTTATAAGCGGAGGGAACAGGGCAGGCCGTCCACTCCGCCATTGCTGTCTTGTCAAGAAAACCACCGCCGCTTCCCCTTCTTCCCCAAAGGCGAAGAGAGCAGCGCCCGCCTTTCGCCACAAGCGCACTCACCGCCATCGGCCTCCTTCGCCGCCCTCGCCATGGCTCCGAAGCCGACAAGGAGAAGGGCGTCTGTTGGCCGAGGCGCAGCTGCTCGCGGGCGCCACGCAAGGAGCGGGCCATCTTCCTCAACTCGGGTGCAAGGGAGCTGCGGGATGTCTTCTATCTCTTTTGGTCGACGGAGACGCGTGCGCATCCGTGCACGAAGGTACTCCCCGCCTCCGCTTCTGATTTGGCCCCAACTGGGTACCCCTTCTTTGCCCTTTTCTTCTATTGCGGGCTTTGCCCGCCCTTTTCCGAGTTCTTCTGCGATATCATGAACACATATGGCCTCCGCCTCCTTGATTTCACCCCCAACGCCGTCTTGACCATGGCAGTTTTCGCACACCTTTGCGAAAACTTTGTCGGGATCCACCCAAATGTGGCACTCTTCCGCCACTTCTTCGTGCCCCGCATCGAGAGAGGAGAGCCACTTGCCGGAGGGATAGCTTGGGTCTCCAGGATCGGCAAGAAAGAAGCCTATCTGGAAGGGGAGTTCCGCAACAAGTGGGAGGAGTGGAGAGCCAATTGGTGTTGGGTCGTAGAGGAGAACCCACAGCCTTTTCATCGCTGCAGTCGCCAAACCCCAATAGTGCGCGGCAAAGATTGGAGAAGCTACGCCGGAGGATGCTAGGTTGAAGATAGTCGGACCGGATTTTGCGCCTCGGGCTTGCCGGACTAACCGTAAGGCGCGGTTGGCGCAGACTTCCTTCGCCGCCCGCATCGCTTCCCTTGCAGGAGAGGAGGAGGCCTGCTTGGGAGTTCCAAAATGCGGCAGACATCATGAGGTTGCGCCTGGCCTGAATCGAATTTCACCGTCCCCGAGCTGGATGCGATGTCGCTAGAGCTGTTCAAGAACGACCCGATCACCCCGAGTGGTTTAGGTTGCCGAGGGGTCGTCCCATTGTGCAACAACTTCGGCGCCGACCGCATCCGCGCCATGATGCCGTTGTCAGCGATTCCCATGGGATCGTTCCAACTGGCAGAGCCCCCGACGAGGTCGTGCAGCAGTTCTTGACGACTTGGAAGAAGTGCCGATCCGCCCGACGAAAGCGTAAAGCTCACTCGCGACACCACCGACGAGGAGATGGCGCGTATTGCCACCAGGGTGGAGGAGGCGGCAGCAGCCGCCGCTGGAGCCTTCGGTACACCGTGGAAGAGGCGGACGCCGAAGGCGGCAAGCCTTGCCGAGCGAAGGGAGATCGCCGGCGAGGACGAAGCTTGTCGAGCCCGAGGCCGGGTCGAGTGGACCCGCCGAGGGCGCTTCTTCTCCACCACCCAGCGACTTGCCGCCAGTGAGCCCGGCTCCGCTGAAGAGGCGTCTCCGCAAGGCCGGAGACGAATCGGGCGGCAGACCGCCCACAGCAGCGGCGCCAGCAACGCGCTCTATCATGACAAGCGATGTTGCGCTGAGCGCCTCACACTGCCGCGACAACTGGGGCGGGATCTTCCCAGGCCACCGCCGACGCCTCCGCCAAGCGGCCAAGAGAGCCCACCCCTCCGCCTCGTCGCACCGGAGGCGAGCCGGAGTTTGACTTCTCCGCGCTCAGCTCCGAGGAAGAATATGAAGAGTAAGCTTTGAGATTGTGCTTGTATTTCTTCAATTTTATTGCTTTATCTTGAATCTGATTTGCTTCGTTCTGGACTCTTTCCTTTTCAGGACGCTGGCCCAGAGAGCGTTGAAGAGGGCCAAGATCCCGACGGTCGTCGTTGAGGACGATCCGCCCGTGGCAACAGAGGATGCGTCTGAGACCCCCTTGCCGGACCCGGCAACCCTTCCTCAGAGCAGCCCCCAGCACAGCCCCCAGAGTAAGTGTGCGGTTTTTTTTTCTTACTATTAGGTGTGCAGGGGTGCTCCTTCTTCGTTGATATCTGATTGTTTGCTTGTGTAGGAGCAGAGCAGCCTCATCGGAGGGCGCGGACGCCGCCTCGAAATCCTCGCTCACGCCACCACGCCGCCAAGGGAGGATTCTCCGGCAAGGGAGCGCCCTCCGACAAGGGAGGCCACTCCGGCAAGGGAGGCTACCCGGCAAGGGACAACGCCAAGGACCCTCCGGTGGTCGAGGCCATGGCTGCGGATCCCGTTGCAGGTAATTTCCTTACACGAAAATCTCCCTTGGGCTTGTTTTCTTCTCTTTCTCTTTTTGAACATTTGCTTGACTGCTCTTTCTTCATCTGACGCAGAACCGATGGAGGTCGAGGTCGCCGGCGAGGAGGAAGCGTGCGACAACACCGACGAGGCCGTCGTCGTGGAAGAAGAGGTCGTTGCTGTGGAAGAAGAGGCCGTCGCCGATGAGCCTGTTGGCGAGAAGGCCACCGAGATCGCCGACGCAGAGCCGGGCGAGGGTCGGGCGATCGTGACCGACGGCCCCGAGGCCGCAGGAGCGCCAGCGCTACACCGACAACCGACTCCCCGCCGTTGCCGCAGCGTCCAGCTCCGAGGAGCTCAGCCCGGCGCCTACACCAAGGCCGGCGAGGGTGTCTTCATCAAACTCCCCGGGGAGCCGCGCTCCCGGGCGCCGGTCGAAGGAGAGACCTTCGACGGCGAGCTACTCACCTCCGCTGGGCTGACGCTGGTGGACGCGCCAAGCAGCAGCAGCGGCGAGTCTGAGGAGGAGCAGCTGCTGAAGAAGCTGCTGTCGCTCTACCGCGCCCGACAAGCCAAGTTGGAGTCCCGGGAAGCACTTGTCGCGAGGGCGGGAGCGGACATGGAGAAGCGCGCAGAAGAGCTCCGTAGCGCCAACCAAGAAACTCTCCGCGACGTAGCAGAAGCGCGGGGGCAACTTGTAGAAGAGCGCACGGCCTTCATCCTTGAGAAGGCCGCATCTGAGGAGGAGCAGCGGCTGGCTGCCGAGAAGCTCTCCGCAGAAAGCGAGCCGGCGCAGCGGAAGGTCAACTGGACAGCCACGAAGAAGACCTTGCCACGCGAGGAGTCACTTGGCGGGCGCTTAAGGAAGCGGGCGATGCTGCCGCAGCCGCCGAGGCCGCCAAGGAAGAGTTGAAGGCGAAGGTGGCACAGCCGAGGCCAGCCTCAAGAAGAGTGGCGAGGAGCTTGTCGCGCTCAAGCACGAAAGCACGAGAAGGACGCTTACACCCTTGGCGAGCTGCAGGCCGCCTCTCCGATAGGGGCAAGGAGCTCGACGCCGCCAAAGATTCCAAGGCGGATCTTGAGCTGAGCCGACCACTGACGCAGACGTTGGACGGCGCCAGAGAGCGGGAAGTGGGCCTGTTGGAGACTATCAAGGCCAAGGAGGAGCTGCTAGCGAATGTTGTCTCCACCAGGCGCCTTGAGGGAGAGTGTGGAGCACCGGATCAAGGTCTTGTGGACACCGCCGACATCCACAACGAGCCGATGGAGTCGGGATGGCGAACCTTGCATACTCCTCCGACGAGCATCTCCAACCCAGCGCCAAACTCAGTTTATTCTTCAAAGGCGTGGACGGGCCTCCAGCTGACTCCGGGAAGAGGTCCCAAAGCAGCTGGCCGAGGAATTACGCCAGATCTGCAGGAGCCTCGAGAAGGTGTTGATAAAGGTGGCCTTCCGCAATCCGGGCCTCAACCTTAACGGCGTCCTCAGATCCTTGCCGCCAGATGCCAACGTGGAGGAGCTCAAAGCCCTTGTCGCACCCATTGTGGACAAGGTGAACAAGATCAAGCGGATTGATGGCGACCGCGTAGACTAGGCCGCCAATTTTGTCTTTCCCTTGTCGCTGCCGGTCTGTTTAGAACACTTTGTTAGATCAGCGACAAGTTATTTTGTAATATACTCTATCTTAGGCGATCAATGCAACGTTATTTCCTCTACTTGATTCCTTCCTTTGTACGTTTCTGCCCTCCCATTTGGGGGACTTGTCGGTGCGGGCACCTTTGCCGCGAGCGCTGAGTGCGGAACATCGCCACTGCCGGCCGCCTCCGACAAACAACCTTGTCGCGACTAGCCGCAGCTCACTTAAGTTGTTGAGCGGACTCGAAACAAAGTAAGGGCGCGACTAGCCCGCGAGTTGGTTCCTCTGCGCACAGGTTTTCCATACAAAGTACTCTCGTTCGAGGAAGATAACTTAAAAATTTAAAAATTGATTGCTCAAACTTTGGCAACTTAGCTTTTCCGTCTTTTGCTTCCCGATAAGGCGAAACTTCCTCGAGCGATGCCTGGTCCATAGTATTATCTTCTCCTTCCCCCCTGGTTAACTTGTGCGCGAGGGAGCCTTCCTTTCTTTGAGAAAAGAGAAAGAAGAAGAAATAAAGTTATGGAGCCTAGCGGCTCGATATTGCTTACCGAGTGTGGTTGCTGCACAAAGTGTTAGCCAAAATATGCAATGAAATGATGAAAGCATGAATTTGGCAAGTTGTGCGCAACACATTAGCTTTACTGATGCACGGGGTCTGCGCCCGGCTTTGTACAAAGGATTACATGCAACAACGGCAAGACTTGTACAAAAGGTGGTTGCCGGAACGGGTTCCGGCAACCGCGCCTTATGGGTAAAACTTACGAAGATGCTCAATGTTCCAGGAGTTGCTCACCGGAATGCCATCTTCGGTCTCAAGGCGGACAGCGCCAGCCTAGTGACTCGTTTCACCCGGTAAGGGCCTTCCCACTTTGGCGTCAACTTGTTTGAATTCTTGGCGGATGACGCGCCCGCGGTAACAAGGTCGCCTTCCTCGAGACTTCGGCACTAACTTTATGCGGCTATGGTAGCGACGCAAAGCTTGCCGGTAGCGAGCAGCTCGCACAACACCTCGAAGACGATCCTCCTCGAGGAGCAGCGTCATCTTGTTGCAGCTGCTCTTGCTCAAGCTCATCGTGGCGAGCACTCGAGGCGATCCGTGATACGAAGTTCCGTGGGGAGAACTGCCGCTTCCATAGACTAGAGCAAAAGGTGTCCGCCGGTGGCTCGATTTGGCGTCGTCTTTGATCGACCAAAGAACGGACCGACAGCTCCTCGATCCAGCTTTCTTCCGCACTTGTGCAGCCTGTTGAAAGTTCTGGTCTTGAGCCCGCGCAAGCACTTCAAAGATTTGCCCTCTCGCTTGACCGCTGCTTCTCGGGTGAGCAATGTAAGCAAAGCGCACCTTGGCGCCAAGATCTTGGACGTCTGCATGAAGGCGCGACCGTAGAATTGTGTGCCGTTGTCGGTGATGATCCCGTTAGGGATTCCAAACGGCAAACAATCGACCAAGAACTTGATCACGATCGTGATGTCACCTTCCTCATCGCTTCCACTTCCGCCACTTTGTGAACTTGTCGATGGCGACGCATAAGTACTCAAAGCCCCGACAGCTCGGGGAAAGGGCCGAGGATGTCGAGCCCCGTAATCAAAAAGGGCCAGGATAAAGGGATCGTCTGGAGAGCTTGAGCTGGCTGGTGTATCTGTTTGGAATGGAACTGCACGCTTCACACTTGGTTACTTGTGCGCTTGCATCCTGGAGGGCTGTCGGCCGAAGAAACCTTGTCGGAAAGCTTTGCCGGCAAGTGCTCTTGCGCCAATGTGGTGACCACATATGCCTCTCGTATCTCTCGCCAACAGCTTCATCCATCTTCCCCGGAATACACTTCAATTTCACACCGTTGAGTCTTCTTCGCATAAAGATGCCGTCGACAAACTGGTACATACTAGACTGCCGGGCTACTCTTTCCGCTTCTTCTTGCTCTTCGGGAAGTTCTCCTGTCTGAAGGAAAAGGACAATTGGCTGCGCCCATGCTGGAGCTTGTGGCTCGACAATGAGGACTAAAGGCACATCTGCTGCTGCGGGAACGTCAGCTTCTACGGCAAGAACCTGCGGCTCTGCCGGAGCTTGATGCTCCCCGGCAAGCTTGCCGGAGCAAGACTTGTCGGAAGCGTCTGCTTCAACGAAACAAACCCTGGGGCTTGTCGGAGCAGACTTCCCCTCAGCACAGTTGGAGTTCATCTTGGGGACCTTCGCAACGACGGCTTCAGGAAGCTCTGCCGGAAAGTAGTCACCAGAGAGCAACTTCCTCTTCTTGCTTTGTCCAGTTGATGGTGTTACGGTTGGTTGAGTCAGCTTGAGCACGAAAATCCCTGGTTCCATTGTGCAACTTAAGTGCAGCGCACTTTGACAAAGCCGTCGGCAATATCATTCGAGCTCTTGGAACATGTTCCATTTGCGAGCCGTCAAAGTGCTCTTCTAGCTTCCTCACTTCATCGACGTAGGCTTCCATCAATGGACTCTGATAATCTTTGCTCACTTGGCGGACGACAAGCTGCGAGTCACCCCTGACAATAAGCTTCTTGATCCCAAGGTCTACGACGATCCTGAGACCGGCAAGCAAACCTTCATACTCTGCAGTATTGTTTGTTGCTTGATCCTTGGGAAAGTGCATCCGACTACGTACTTGAGGTGCTCTCCGTGGGTGCGATAAGCAAGACGCCGCACCGGCGCCTTTGCAGCGAGAAGGCACCGCCAAAGTACATTAGCCACTCTTTGCTTGCTTCCTTGACGGGAATGCTCGTCTCTAATCTCTTCATCCGGGCGTTGGCGTCCACTCTACTATGAATTCTGCCAATGCTCTGCTTTGGATAGTTGAAGTGCTTTCAAACTTGAGACCAAAGCTTGACAGTTCCAGTGCCCACTCGACAATCCTGCTTGTTGCCTCTGGATTCTGCAATATCCTCTTCAGCGGAAAGCGAGTGACAACTGTGATCTCATGTGCTTGGAAGTAATGGCGCAGCTTTCTCGAGGCCATGAGGAGGCCAAAAAGCAATTTCTGCACACCAGAGTACCTTGACCTAGCCCCCTGCAGGAGGGAACTGACAAAGTAAACTAGGCGCTGCACCATCCTTTTCTGCATCTGTTCATGCGTCTGCGCGGATTCGTCTTTGTCGGGACCAGAGCTTGTCGGCGAAGCTCCCTGCTTGTCGCCGGATGTGTTTGGCGTGGTAGCTGGCTCGTCATCCGCCTCCCGCTCCACTACTAACGCAACACTAACTACTTGATTGGTTGCCGCTATATATAGCAGCAACTTCTCTTGTGGTTTAGGTGCGACAAGTGTTGGAGTGGAGGACAGGTATCTCTTTAAGTCCTGCAGCGCAGCCTCCGCTTCGGGAGTCCATTTCATTGGACCTGCCTTTTTCAAAATCTTGAAAAATGGCAGGGCGCGCTCAGCAGACCTAGAAATAAACCTGCTGAGAGCAGCTACGCAACCGGCAAGTCTTCGTACATCCTTGACGCGCTTTGGTGCTTCAATCTGCTCAATGGCCTTGATCTTGTCGGGATTGGCTTCAATCCCTCGCTGAGACACGAAGAACCCGAGAAGCTTGCCGGAAGGGACTCCAAACACGCACTTCTCGGGGTTGAGCTTGAGGTTGATCTTGCGCAGATTTGCAAAGGTCTCGTCCAAATCTTGAACCAGAGTTGCTTTGTTCTTGCTTTTGACCACTATGTCATCCATGTAGGCTTCTACATTTACGTGCATTTGTGGCTCAAAAGCGCCATGGACTACCCTTGCAAATGTTGATCCAAAGCATTCTTCAAACCGAAAGGCATCCGTATGAAACAGTATGTGCCACATGGTGTAATGAATGCGGTCTTCTCCTCATCTTTTTCAGCCATGAAGATCTGATGGTATCCTGAGTATGCATCAAGAAACGAAAGCAAATCACATCCAGCCGTGGAGTCAACAATCCGGTCGATGCGCGGTAAGGGAAATGGATCTTTGGGACAAGCTTTATTGACATCCGTGAAGTCAATACAAAGTCTCCGCTTTCCATTTGCTTTATGCATCGACTACAGATTGGCCAACCACGTGGGATGGAGCACTCCTCCGACAAGGCCTGCTGCTTCCAGCTTCTTGATCTCTTCGCTATGAATTCTTGGCGTTCCACCGCTTGCTTCCCCGACTTTTTGCTTGACGGGCCGCGCATGAGGACAAACGGCCGTGCGGTGCTCAATCACTTCCACAGGAACACTGGGATGTCGACGGTTGCCATGCAAACACGCCGACATTCGCCCGAGGAAAGCAACGAGCGCCGCCTTCCTATTTAGGGTCGAGAGAGGCACCGATGGTGAAGGTACCACCGGTGCCGTCCTCCTTGGCGGGCACCTTCTTGGTCTTTGGCGGAGCTACCATCTTCTTCTTGCACTTGCCGGTGGAGCTCGATGGTGCGTCCTCGACGGTAGCGCAGCACTCAAGAGGTGCGCTTGCCGGAGTGGGCATCGAGCTCTTGCCGGACTTGGACTTTGTCTTCTTCCCCGGAGCTTCAGCGCAAGTGTTTGGCAACTGTCGCGGCTGCTGCATCCCGGTAGATCTTGTCGGCACAGATAAGGGCATCCTTCTTGTCGCCATGGACATCGATGACGCTTATCGGGCTGGCATCTTGAGTAAGTTGTAGGCGTGGTGAGAGGCTGCCATGAACTTGGCGAGTCTTGGACGGCCAAGTATCCCATTGTAAGGCAATGGAAAATCGGCAACGCCGAATGTGACCCTCTCGATCCTAAAGTTCAGCTCACTGCCAAATGTTACCGGCAGCGTAATCTTCCCTTCGCTTGCTCCTTCCCGGATTGATTCCTTGAAAGTGCCGTCTCTTCGAGCTCGCTGTCGTGGATTTGAAGCTTCGAGCACCGCGGAGGAGATCAGGTTCAAGCCGGCCCGCCGTCAACTAGCATCTTGGTGACCTTGAGGTTGCGGATGGTTGGTGAGACCAACATCGGCAAGCACCCGACCGCAGCTTATGCGATCAGGGTGGTCCTCAATATCAAAGACGATAGGCGCGGCCGACCACTTGAGAGGCTTGCGTGACTCTACGGATGGTTCCGCTGCATTGACCTCCCGCATCCATTGCTTGAGTTGGCGGTGGGAGGTATGCAGGGAAGCACCTCCGTCAACGCAGAGGACCTCCGTGGCTTTCTGAAACTCCTGCTCATCGGCGTCGTCGTCTTCCATATCTTCGTCGTCGTCATCATCTCCATCCTTGTCGCGGCCGCGGGGAGGTCTGTCTCCTTGCCGCTGCTTGGCCTTGCCGCGGCGCCCCCCCCCGGCCGGGACGTTTCTTGCTCGCTCCCCCAGCACCTTCCTGGGCCTTCTCCTTGTCGCGCCGCCAGACTCAGCTCTCTTCGCTCGACAAGCTGCTCGACCTTCTTGCAGCTCTGGAGGTCGTGGCCCTTGGTGCGGTGGATCTTGCAGTACTGCTTGCCGGAGCCGTCCTGCTTGTCGGCGGCCGCCACAGACTGGTGGTTGGCGTCAGCGGCAACCTCCTTGCCGGAGCCACCAGCCTTGGCGTTCTTGTCGCCACCTCCGTTGCCGGACTGCTCAACAGCTAGCACTTCTCTGCCTTTCTTCTTTCTGTTGCCTCGCCACGGCTCTTCTTTGCCGGGCGGTCTCTCCCACCGCCGATCCTGCTTCTGCATTCTCTCCTGGGAGTCTCCTCCCTTCCTCAGCGCGTGCACACTTGTCGGCCAAGGCGTACAGCTCACTAACGTCCTTGACTTTGCACATCGCCATCTCCTCCCTCATCCCGCGGTTCCGCATGTTCTGATGAAACGTGCTGATCACCGCGGCAGGGTGGACATCTGGGATGTTGTAGTGCACACGGCTGAATCTCTGAATGAACTTGCGCAGGGACTCTCCTTCCTTCTGGGCGAGCAGATGAAGGTCACTCTCTTGGCCATGGGGCTTGTGGCCACCTGTGAAGGCGCCAACAAACTGATGGCATAGATCTGCCCAAGAGGATATGGAGCTGTCCGACAAGTGCATGAGCCAAGATCTGACATTGGACTTGAGCACGAGCGGGAAGTAGTTGGCGAGGATCTTGTCGTCCCGTCCCCCCGCAGCCTGCACCGCGATGGTGTAGATGATGAGGAACTCTGATGGATGCGTCCTGCCATCGTACTTCTCCGGCACATCTGGTTTGAAATTTTTCTGGCTGGGCCACTGGACTTGCCGCAGCTCACGAGTGAACGCAGGGCAACCTACAGCGACGGCAAGTCGCCCGATTCCTCCAGCCGCGCATGTCAACAGAAGGCCCAAGCGCTTGTCGGATCGACGTCAGCGCTTCTCTCCGGGCGCCGATGCGAAGTTCGAGCGCCCTCTTGTTGTCGCTCATGAAGAACTTGGCGCTGATCGCGCGAAGCTCATGGATCCGGACGACGTGGTGGAGTCGCCGCCGAGGTGGATCCGGTGAGTCGGCGATCTTGGCCTTCGGGCGGAGAGTGCATGGTAGTTGCACCTCCGACAGTCTCGTCGCCACCGGCTCGTGCCTTGTCGTCTTGCCGCCGCAACGACGGGCGTTGGTTGCCGCGAGCTGCCGCCGCTGGCAAAGCCGATGAGGCTCGATAGTGGCCTCCACTCGTCGACCTTTGTCGGCCGTTGGAGGGTAGTCGAGGAGCTGAGCTCTCGCCAGAGCTTCGCCTGGAGTAGTGGGTGGCATTGGCGAACGGTGCGAGGAGCGGATATGCTCGGACTTCTAACTACGTTAGAAGGAGCAGCACCCGCCCAGCGACCGCATCTCACTCGTGCCAAAGATGTTGGCGCCGCATGCTGGTCTTGAGGGTCTCGATCCAACGAACGTATGGCATTGTGAACGCCATGACGTTGTTGGTCCCGCACCTCCTGAGATGGGCGCGGGGGATGCGCGGACGCCGAGGTTTGCGGGGCCTTGTCCTTGGACTTGGCAACATCGCGGACACCTTCGTCGGCGCCCGTTCCTCCATCGGCGTCTACCCCACCACCCGTTTGCTGCGGTGAGGGTGGGTACGACGCGGACGGCTCTGTTGCCGCCGAAACCTTCTTCTTCGGTGGCATATCGGGGAAGATGTTGAGGACGCTGCTTGTGTGAACGTCGGATCAGATTCACACGGCCTCGACGCCCCCTACCTGGCGCGCCAAAGATGTCGGGGAGGCTGATCGCACTCCACGAACACCTATGGGGCCGGGCGGACCAGGCCCCTTGTGGTTCGGAGGGGGCGGAGATCGCACGAAGAGCGGATCGAGGCGAGGCACACGAGTAGTTTACCCAGCTTCGAGCTCTCCGGAGAGATAAAACTCCTACCGCTGCTTGTTTGATGTATTCTCGTTCTTGCTAGGGAGCGATGCCACCTACAAAACCTAAGCGTGGGCGTATCAGGTCTCGAGTGAGTCGAATGAACCGAACCCCTCTATGTTGCGCATGGGCCTCCTTTTATATGCTCAAGGGTCTCCGGCTGTGGCAACATAGGCGAGGGTACAAATGTAAAACAGGAGTTGGTACACCTACCGAACAAGGTACTGATGCAAAATACCTAACTCTGACGGTAAGGGACAAAAGCAATAAATGCCCATCTGTGTCGCCCAAACGGTGCAACAGAGACCGTCAGGTGCGCCACCGCTCGCCACGATGGCAAGCTTGTCAGCGCCGCTTATCGCTGCTCTCCGCTGGCTGCACAGCCTTTTTGACACGCGCGCATGGAATGGCCTCACGGCGACACGTTGCTGGATGAGCTGGAGCGGGGATGGAGAGAGGTTGCTTGCCGCGGCAAGCGCCTTGCCGCGGCCGAATCCTTGTCGCGTCCGGAGGCTTGTCGCGCCCCGAGCCTTCCCGGCAAGCTCCTCTTGCCGGGGCCTTGTCTTCTGTATGCCTTGAGTGGCCTTCGCGGCAACCTCCTCTTGCCGGGGCCTTGTCTTCTTAGTCAAATACTTTGTTCTTTAATGGCTCCAAAGGAGCCACGGAGGATCTTGGCGGTGACCAGGCAGACCCTGCCGCGGGGTGTTGCAACTGTCCGTGCACGAGTACGGGATACTAGGGTACCCCTACTCTAGTACACCGACAACGGTGGACGACGGCGAGGCCTAGGAAGGGGACGACGCGGAGCCGGGGAAGACGCGGCAGTGGATGCCCACGCGTAGAGGAGTACGAGGGTTCACTGGTTCGCTGCAGTGTGAGGCTGCCGTCGCCGCAGAATAACAGGGGGTGTGGGTGAGTAGAGGGATGGCCTGGCCAGAGGAGGGAGTAGTAGGGGGCGGTGAGGCCTCCGCCGCATCACAGCCGGCCACGGGAGGCAGGAGCACGAGGCACGACCGGCGCTGGTTTGGGAGGCTGGAGCAAGAAGACCAAAGGTTGAAGAAGCACTACGGCCGTTGGATGGACATCGTACGGTCACTGGAGCTAGAATCGTGCATATTAACTAAGTTGACAAAGACCTCCGTCCCCGTCAACTTAGCAGGCCCACAAGTCAGCCTGCCACTATACTGGGTCCCAGCTAAAGGGGGATTATTCATTTTTTTTGTGCGTAATAAGGAGGCACTTCCTTGCGTGCGAAGATATAGCTGGTGGGTCCGAGCTGTTAGCGGCGGTAACATTTTTTTGTGAAATACAGAGGCCCTTTCGGTGGGTTCCTGATGTCAGGTGTAGGAATACTTATTTTGCGGATAATAAGGTGGCTTTTCCTTGCGTGCGTCAGGACCCAAATCGGCCTCTCCACATAAAGTCCACTTCAGATGCATGTCGGTCGTTGACCACGTTGACCAGGCCGCGCCGAGAGCACCAGGGCGGTGGACGACGGCGAGGCCTAGGAAGGGAACGACACGAAGGCAGGGAAGACTCGGCAGTTGTTTCCCACGCGGAGGGGAGTACGACTGACTCGAGGGTTTATCGTTCGTCTGCCGTCACGGAGAATAACAAAGCAGTGTGGGTGAGTAGAGGGATGGCTAAGCCAGCGATGGGAGTACGGTGGGGCGGTGAGGGCTTGCGCGGCGCAGAGCCGGTCATGGGAAGGAGGGAGCAGGCAGTCCCACGACGCCTGCTTAAGCGGGCCGGAGCAGGAAGAGCAGAGATTGAAGAAGCACGACGGCCGGATGGAGTTGACGATAGCGGTGGCTGTTGGATGGCCATCCAATGCCTAACGCTTGTGCGGCCAACCTTTTTTTAGGAAAGCCTCAAATCTGTGGAAAACAACATATAACCCATCTGCCATTATTTCTAATAATTTACAGCCCATTTGCTAATTATTAATGTTTTTTTGGAGCCCGTATTCCTTTTGTTAGCATTACAACCCATATTGTGGCCACGGTTAAAAAATTATACGAAATTTTGCATATTTCGGTGCGGTCCGAACTGTTTTTAATCCCGAAATTTTGACTCACATTCAAACTGATTTTAAAATAAATGTATACCAATATAAAATCCAACAAATTCTTCACGATAAAAATTAATGTAATTTAAAATCTCGAAATGAAAAAAAAAGATATTTGAAACTAATTGCCGGTTTGATGTGTTTTAAAAATGTACAGCCCATTTCTCATTACTGATGGGCCATTTTCTCGGCCAGCCGAATGAAGCTCTCCTCGTCTTCAAAGATTTGCAGCCCAACAGGCCTGGCAAAGCGACTTACTTGGTAAATCACAAAAAACTGGGTTGTGGCCGTGGACCCAGCTGTCAGCCTCTCCATGTACAGTACTCCTCCGATGGAAGTCGGTCGTTGACCACATTGACCACGCCGCGCCGAGAGCACCAAGGCGGTGGATGACGGCGAGGCCTAGGAAGGGGACGACGCAGAGCCGGGGAAGACGCGGCAGTGGATGCCCACGCGGAGAGGAGTACGAGGGTTCACTGATTCGGCTGCGGCATGAGGCTGCCGCCTCCGCAGAATAACAGGGGGTGTGGGTGAGTAGAGGGATACCCTGGGCCAGCGGTGGGTGTAGTAGGGGGCGGTGAGGCCTCCGCGACATCACAGCTGGCCACGAGAGGCAGGAGCACGCGGCACGACAGGCGTTGCTTTGGGCGGCTGGAGCAAGAAGACCAGAGGTTGAAGAAGCACTATGGCCGTTGGATGGACATCATACGGTCACTGGAGCTAGAATCGTTCATATTGACTAAGTTGACAAAGCCCTCCGTCCTCGTCAACTTAGTAGGCCCATTAAGTCAGCCTCCCACCATGGTGGGTCCCAAATGAAGTGGGGAGTATTCATTTTTCCGTATAATGAGGAGGCACTTCCGGTGGGTCCGAGCCGACAATGGGGAACATTTTTTTCGCGAAATACGGTGGCCCGTCCGGTGGGTCCCAACAGTCAGGGGCAAACGTTTTTTTCGCGAAATACGGTGGCCCGTCCGGTGGGTCCCAGCAGTCAGGGGGAAACATTTTTTCCGCGAAATACTGGTGGCCCGTCCGGTGGGTCCCTGCTGTCAGGTGGAGGAATAATTATTTTGCGCGTAATAAGGAGGCACTTCCTTGCGGCTGCCGTGGACCCAGCTGTCAGCCTCTCCACGTATAGTACTCTTCCGATGGAAGTCGGTCATTGACCACATTGACCACGCCGCGCCGAGAGCACCACGGCGGTGGACGACGGCGAGGCCTAGGAAGGGGACGATGCGGAGCCGGGGAAGACGCGGCAGTGGATGCCCACGCGGAGAGGAGTACGAGGGTTCACTGGTTCGGCTGCGGTGTGAGGCTGCCGTCGCCGCAGAATAACAGGGGGAGTGGGTGAGTGGAGGGATGGCCTGGCCAGCGGTGGGAGTAGTATGGGGACGGTGAGGCCTCCGCGACAAAGACAACCGCCACGGGAGGCGTGGAGCATGCGGCACGACCGCAAGCCTTTGCTTTGGGCGGTCGGGGAAGACCAGAGGTTGAAGAAGCACTACGGCCGTTGGATGGACATCGTTGACCACACCGCGCCGAGAGCACCAGGGCTGTTGGGGATATAACTACTAGATATAAACCACCCTGAAGGGGCCGGGTTACCCTCGTCCATGATCAGGGCCCACGAAGGCACGAGGCCCAGAGCCCAGAGGCGGATTAGGATCCATAAGTGTAAACCGCCTTAGTCATGTAAACTTGTGCCATAAGATAAGAAAGAAGAGACCGAGCCGGACTCTGGTATGAGCCGGATCGGGACTCTGTAGGCCGGCCGGGCGTCAACCCGTGTATATAAGGGGACGACCCGGCGGCAGTTTAGGGACGGACAATTCGAGGCTTAGGCGGTTATAGCTCCCTAGTCGCCGAAATCACATCAATCCCATCACAACTAGACGTAGGCTTTACCTTCATCGAAGGGGCCGAACTAGTATAACTCCCGTGTCTTTGTGTCCGCTTTAACCCCTTTGTGTTAACCCATACGATGGCCCTGCGACTAAGTCCTTTCACGAGGACATCTGCCGTGACAATTCCACGACAGTTGGCGCCCACCGTGGGGCTATCGCACGATGGTTTGATGATCTTAGAGGGCAAGTTCGAAGGACTCGAAGGCTATGCTGTGGGCCGGATGACTAAGAGTCATCGCGGCAAACTCTACATCGACGATGCAGGCTGGAGCCCCGAGGCCGGCTCGATTGAGTACGGGTACCGGGTCCCCTTTGGTGGCATACATGTGTTCATCGGCAAGATCGGCGAGCCAGGGCCTGGGCCGGACATCTGCACCGACCTCGTCGAGACGGCCCAGCGGGCGAAGAAGAGTCCTGCCCTGGCTAAACCGGCTGTCAAGCATGCTTTCGTGGGAGTCGTCCACGGAGACTATGAGGGTGGATCAGCATCTGGCGGCGAGACCGTCGTCTACTCTGGCGACGAGTCGTCAGCCGGAGAAACCGAGTCTCAGACCGGTACCAAGATGGCCAGATCGGGGCTGTTCGAGAGTATTCCGGACCCCTTTGATCTACCCAACCGGGTTGGAATCTTCATGGCGGTACACAAGCAACGCTTCACTCTTCGATCATGGCGCCCATGGTCGCCGGTTCAGCAGCCGTGATGGCAGCGGGAAGGAGGCCTGTCGCCCGCCGCTCAAGTTTTATCGAGCTTTTTCGACGCATTGGCTGTGCTCATGGCGCAGGCTAATCCGGCGGATCAGGACCTGCACAGCGGAGATTGCAAAGGTGAAGGAACAAATCACTAAAGCTAAAGCGGATCCGCAGCCGCGACGTGAGGATGGCGGCGGAACGGGCCGCTGGATGCACAGTGCTTATAGGCTCATGCCGGATCGCATCCGCGTCACATGAAGTCATGAAAAGGAAGTACAGATCCCGCTTGCCTTCGGGTTTTCGAGGAAGAGATCTCTTTAATACCCCGGGGCAGGGACCAGAATCCGCCGCCGGTGGTGAACCGCCGGAAGCACTGGACGGGCGCCACCGATCCAGCCCTGCAGTGATAGATCTGCCTCGCCATCATACCGGCGCGCCTGTGTTGTGCAGACACCTCCGGGTCACTACTCCAACCCGATGGATAATCTTGTTGCGGCTGCGGCACGGTTGGAGGCGATTCCAATTGAAGGTGATTCACCGCAGGCGATAGAGACACGCCGGGTAAAGGAGCTCCTTAGGACAGCCCTGGCTCAACAGGAAGCGTATTCATACAGCCGATCGGATCCACTCCACCCCCGCCTAAGCCGGAGTTATAGCCGGGCGCTACCGACGTAACCAGCCAGATCAAGCAACGCTAAGCGGTTCGCCTCAAGGCAACAACCCGCGGGTGGCTTCAAGACGCTCAAGTGGTGGTGGACCGGCCAGGCACGAGGGAGACCGAGTTAGCAAAGACAACATGAGGATCATCAGCTCGCCGTTCGTCTAACCATCTTCGAACCGGGGTCACGTCGCTCTTTGGGGTGCCTTGCCTCGCCCCCGCTTTACGCAATGTGCGTTTGCCCAAGGACTTCAAGGGGCCACGCAAGGTGCCCAATTATACCGCCGATTTGGCTCCAGAAGCGTGGATAGAAAGCTATGAGATGGCCATGGAGATGCTGGATGTGGATGAAGCTACGTGTGCGAAATATTTCACAATGATGTTGGAAGGTACGGCCCGTACTTGGTTGAAGAACTTGCCACCCAACTCAGTCAGTTCATGGACCCAGTTGCGGACCCGGTTCATTCAAAATTTCAAAGACACCTGTAAACAGCCCATGTCTGTGGTGGATTTGGCGGCTTGTGTCCAGGCAGAGGGAGAATCCACAACCCATTGGGTGCGCCGCGTTTCGGAGGTTTTACATTCGTCAGACCGGATCAACCCTGATTCCGCGATCTTAACCCTAGAAGCCAACTGCAGGTTCAAACCGTTGAAGTTGAAGCTGGGTCACATGAAGCGTTTTTGCAATGACATGGGCACTCTTATGGGCGTTTTAGTAAAGTATGCTGATTCTGATAGTACCAAGGATCCCGAGTCCGAGGAGGATGACGAAGTAGGGAAGGGAAAGGTAACAACAACTCCAGAGGCCAGCAGATCATCGGTGTAATGGAGGAAACGAGCGTAAGGCAAACGGTAACATGGGCTTCAGAGCTAACACCAACGCTACAGGACAAGGGTCAGCGCAAGGGTAAGTAATCAAACCGGGCGGTGCGCAAGGTCACAATCCGGATCGCTTGAATTACCTATTGAATCAACCTTGTCCGAAGCATGGGACGAAGGAGGCACCAAATAACCACCTCTGGAAGGATTGTTATATTATGCAGGAGTTCAAAATTCTAATGCTTTCCGGTATGATCAAGGGCCCGCAGCGGTTCGTGGTCCGCCCGGTTACGGTGGAGGAAATTCCGCCCAGGCTTCGTGGTAATCCGGGCGGCGTAACAATCGTAACAATCAGAGCAATCGTAACCAAGGGGTTACAATCAACAACAGCAGCAATGGGTTACCAAAGTAATCCCAAGCAGCTTGAACGGTGGATGCGATTACCATGTCTTTACCACCAGCTTGGACAAAGTAGACCGAAACTCCGTAAGCGGGCGGTCGTTGTTGTTGAACCGGCTACACCGCATTACCTACTGGTCGAGCAGCCTATAATATGGAGCAGAGAGGATCATCCTCCCCGTGTTTACTATCCGGGTCAGCTAGCCCTAGTGGTGGCACCTCAGGTGGGAGGATACAAGTTTACCAAGGTGCTTATGGACGGAGGGAGCAGCATCAACATCCTGTACTACGAGACCTTCCGACGTATGGGGTTAACGGATAGGCATCTCAGGCCGTCCAGCACAGTGTTTCACGGTGTGGTGCCTGGCAAGTCAGCGTACCCGGTCGGCAAGATAGCTCTGGAGGTGGCCTTTGGGGATGAACATGACTCCAGATCGGAAACATTGACGTTTGAAGTGGTGAAAATTCAAAGCCCTTACCATGCCCTGTTTGGGCGGCCGGCGTATGCTAAGTTTATGGCACGGCCTTGTTATGTCTATTTGCAGCTGAAAATGCCGGGTCACAAAGGGACGATAACGGTTGATGTGAGCCGCCGGATCGCTTTGGAGTGCGAAGAAGGTGATGCGGCTTACGCAGAGTTGGTTTGTGCCACTGAAGAGCTAAAGTATTATAAATACAATGTTGATCCGGCGGATATGACCCCTTTGAAGAAGCCAACTACAGAGCATGATCCGGATTTGAAGTTCAAATCGGTGGCTGAGACTAAACTTGTTGATTTTTTGCCCGGCGATTCGTCCAAGCAGTTCACCATCAGTGCTAACTTGGATCCTAAATAGGAAAACGCGCTCATCGAGTTCATCCGTGAGAATCGGGACATTTTTGCATGGAAACCTTCTGACATGCCAGGTGTACCGAGGAACTCACTGAGCACACTCTTAATGTTGATCCCAAGTATGCATTCAAGAAAGCAGTTTCTTCGCCGGTTTAACGAAGAAAGGCGCAAGGCCGATGGAGAGGAGGTTGCCAGGCTCTTAGCGGCAGGGTTTATCGTTGAAGTTTTCCATCCAGAGTGGCTTGCTAATCCGGTGTTGGTCCTTAAGAAGAATGGCACTTGGCGCATGTGTGTGGATTACACAGATCTTAACAAGGATTGTCCAATGGATCCTTTCGCCTCCCCGCATTGACCAGATTATTGATGCTACGCGGGTTGTGAGCGCTTGAGTTTTTTGGATGCGTATTCTGGATATCATCGATTAAGATGGCGGTTAAGGACCAGGAGAAGACGGCGTTTATCACCCCTTTTGGAGCCTTCGCTATGTATCTATGCCTTTTGGACTCAAGAGCGCCTAAGCAACTTATCGGCGTTGCGACAGAATTGCTTGCACGAACAGATCGGCCGTAACGCATGCTTATGTGGACGATATCGTGGTTAAGTCAAGGAAGAAGGAAACTTTGATTGAGGATCTAAAAGAAACCTTTGACAACTTGCGGGTGTACAAAATGATGCTCAACCCGCCAAGTGCGCCTTCGTGTTCCGCAGCAAGTTATTGGGTTTCCTCGTGTCCAACAGGGGGATTGAAGCCAATCCGAAGAAAATTACGGCTATCACCTCCTTGGCTAAGCCAAAGTGCATCAACGATGTCCAGCGATTGGCGGGTCGGATTGCCGCATTAAGCCGGTTTATCAGCCGCCTCGGAGAGAAGGCCATTCCTTTGTACCAGAATCTTTGAAGAAGACGGATCGGTTTGTCCGGAGTTCACCGCCGATGAAGCATTGGAGGATTTAAAGCGGCAGTTGGCCAACCGCCCGGTTCTCGCCGCTCCCATTGACAAAGAGCCGCTTCTATTATATGTTGGTGCTAATGCTGTATGGTTAGCGTAGCCATTGTGGTAGAGCGGAAGGAGGCGAGGAAGGAATATCCGGTTCAACGGCGGTTTATTACATCAACAGGTGCTCATTGAATCTAAGCGAAGATATCCGCATTGGCGTAAGCTGGTATATGGAGTTTTTATGGCAAGCGGAAAATTTGAAGCAATATTTTCAAGGGCATCCCATCACGATGGTCGGTCAGCTCCCTTGGGCGATATCATACGTAACCGAGAAGCAATCAAGGATTGCTAAGTGGGCCATAGAGCTTGGGCCGCACGGTTTACGGTATGTACCTCGGATGGCGGTAAAATCTCGAGCACTTGTGGATTTCATTAATGATCGGACGGAGTTGCAAGCACCTGAAGAAAGGCCGGATCATACCTATTGGACCATCCACTTTGACGGGTCCGCATAATTGGAGGGCTCGGGGTCGAGTTGTGTTGACTTCCCCACGAGGTGAAAAGTTTTGTTACGTCCTCCGCTTAATGTTCCCATGTACTAACAATGCAGCTAAGTATGAAGCTTTGCTCCATGGTCTCCGGATGGCTAAGGAGATGAATCTAAGCCGGGTTAAGTGCTTTGGTGACTCGGACTTGGTGGCCCAGCAAGTATCAGGTGCTTGGGATTCCAAAGATCCACTCATGGCTGCGTATCGTCGGGAGGTGGATGTTGTTGCAGGACACTTTAAAGGATATCAGGTGGACGGATGCTTTAAGCCGGCTGGGCTCTCAACGTAAACCGGTCCCGCCCAATGTCTTCCTTGATGTACTGCACAATCCGTCAGTCAAGCTTCCCGATGAAGTAGATTTGGTTATTCCTGATCCGGAGGCTCGGTTGGTAGCAGCCTTACACGTCATTCCGGATTGGACGCTCCCTTATTTGGCATACATGACCCGGGGCGAGTTACCAGAAGATGAGACGTTGGCTGGCTGTAGTTCGGGCGGTTCTAAGTCTATGACCATTGTTAATGGCGAGTTGCATCATTGCAAAGGTGTCGTGGGCGTTTCAGCTGTGTGTCCCCCGAGGAAGGCTGTGAGATATTGCGTGAGATCCATGAAGGGGACTGTGGTCACCACGCCGGTTCAAAATCCTTGGTTGCCAAAGCGTTCCGCCATGGTTTTATTGGTTGACCGCCCATGCCGATGCGGAGGATCCGTCAGCGATGTGATGGTTGCCGTAAGTTTTCTAGACGTGCCCACATACCGCCCGTGAATTGAGGATGATTCCAATTACTTGGCCGCTTATGCGACTTGGGGGCTGGACATGGTGGGGCCTTTAAAAGGTCCAAGGACAAGAAAACACACTTGCTGGTCGCAGCTGACAAGTTTACGGCGGGTCGAGGCGAGCTCGTTAGCAAGTGTGATGCGCCACGGCGGTTCAGTTCATAAAAGGGTGATCTTCCGGTTTGGATTTCCGCATAGTATCATCACGGATAATGGCACCAATTTGTCCAAGGGTGCCATGAAAGAGTTTTGTGAACGTGAGCACATCCGGCTTGACGTTTCTTCAGTGGCCCACCCGCAGTCCAATGGTCAAGCAGAACGAGCTAATCAGGAGATCTTGAGAGGTATCAAACCCCGGCTTATGGTCCCTTTACAGAGGACACCGGGTTGTTGGGTAGAAGAGCTACCGTCTGTGATATGGAGTATCAATACTACCCCTAACAGATCCACTGGATACACACCGTTCTTTATGGTCTATGGAGCGGAGGCGGTCCTTCCCAGCGATATCCGTCATGATTCACCTCGCGTGGCAGCCTATGTTGAGGCAGATAGCGGAAGCTGCACGGCAGACGCTTTGGATCGATTGGATGAGGAGCGAGATATGGCGGCTGCTCGTTCGGCGATTGACCAGCAGGATCTTCGCCGGTATCACAAATCGCCGGGTTAAAACCAGAACCTTTCGTGAAGGAGACTTGGTGCTTCGCTCATTCAAGACCGACAGATATGCACAAGCTATCCCCACCTTGGGAAGGGCCTTTTGTGGTCAGAAGAATCTGCACAACGGGTCATACTATCTCGATTGATGTTCGAGAGCGAAAAGACTCACGCACGCCGAAGAGGAGACCAACAGGCCCTGGAATATAGCTCATCTTCGGCCTTATTATACCTGAGCCATCGGCTCTACTTATGTACATATTATGACAATGTATATATTTTGAATAAAAGCAATAAACTGGAGCCCCGGCTAAAGCGGGGTATCCGTTCTGTAAAAATCCGGTGTGGGTACATGGAGTGGTTGTCGCCAAGCAGCCTCCGGTTTAGCCCTTGATCTTGATTTTCAGAAGTTTTGTCATCTGGGGGCTTGGTCGTGTCCGAACCAATGCAACACCTTTTGATGGGCGAAAGCCACCGGATCACTTGGGGACATGGTCACATCTGAACCGATCCACGCCTCTTGGTCGGCCTAAAGGTCATAGAGTCACTTGGGGGCTTGGTCGAACCCGAACCATTGCCATGCCACTTGATCGGCATAATGCCACGGTTTCAGCTTGGGGGCTGGCTGACTTGAACCATAGCTACACCTTATGGGGAGCTTGGTCCTGTCCACCATGGTAACACCATCTCGATCGGCTCAAGAAAGCCTCTTCTTGCAAACGGTTTTATCATTGCCTTTTCTTCCATATTGGTTTCATAATCAATTATTTGATTTTTACTGACCTTTTTAACCGATAACATTTTTAAACCGGTTCAAGCTGTCAATTAACGGAATTCGGTCCATTTTTAATCCGGAGATATTTGTTTCGGTTTGACTTTTTCTGTTAACATCCCATTATGGAGTAACAGGGGGCTTGTCATGACCCGACACGGTTTACACGGTAAACCGGCATTATAAACACAGGGGTTGTTTTTCTCCTTTGACGGTAATGGTTTGTACAACCTCCGCCTCAAGATTGGCTAAGCCAACTGCATGCCCGACGCTGGCAGGTATTTTTGTATAACAAAATTTTGATCGTATACATCAATATTTTCTTATATAAATATATAGGCGTCACAAACCGGCTGGCGACATAAGCCGCCGTGGCGGTTTAAGAACTTGTGATTGCAGGCAAAATACATTGAAGGTTTCAATTCTTCAAACCAAAGTATCAGCACCTCCGCGCAAAGGTTACAGACTAAGGGCATAAAGGCATGTTCAAAAACAAAGTGCTAGCTATTCTATTACAAAGCCTTCCAAGGCCCGGCGTTTCGCATGGCGTTATGACTAGCAGTTTCTGATGCATCACCCGGCTTGGCCGATCAAGCTTCCTCGCCAGGTTGACGTGAGGAGGAGGGGGCGTCTGGCGTCGGTTCAACTTCTTCCTCTTCATCACCCAAAGGCCGGAAGTCATTGGTAGACCAGTCAATTCGGGTTAAGGCCTGAAAGACAGCCTCTTCACTTATTAGCTCAGCCGGATCAACGTCAGGGGCGTAAGTGTGCTTACGGATTGGAGGAACAAGGCTCTGCACTTCTGGAATGACAAACTCCACCCGCTTGTTGTTTGCATCATAGAAAGAGCGGTGAACCGCCAGGTTGGCTTCTGCTGCCAGTTGACTCGCCAATGACGCATCTCTTTGTTATTCGCTTGTATGCGTCATTATCAAAGGCTTCGCCGTTCTCTTGAGCTACTGGGAAAACCTTGGCTATGTCGATCGGATCAAGATCCGCTATCCATGCCTTTGGCGCGAGTTAGAGCCAAGAGAGTGCCAGCCCGGCTGCGGATCGTTCAACTCTTCAAGCTGCCTCGAACCATGGACAGCCGGTCCAAAGGTATCTTTGATCAAGGACGGAGCTGTGTTGTCGTGCGATCACGGCACATATGACTCATTGGCGCCAGCAGTACAACCGCTCAATCAGCGTGTAAGCGGCCTTGAGCTTCTTCCGCACATCGAGCCCAAATGAGCAATACGCTTACGCACCAGTTTCGCATAGCTCAAAGTTAAACCGCGGAAATATCAAAACAGGTGTACTCGGTGCAAATTTTCTTACCAAACCCGGCAGAGGTCATGGCATGAAGTTGGCGCTTGAGTGCGGTAAGCTCTTCACCACCGGTTTAAGAGCTGATTCAAGATCTTCCGCCTGCTTTTTCAAACCGGCCTTCTCGGTGTCCCAGTTGGCCCGCTCGGATTTGTACCACTCCTTCAGCTG
The DNA here is from genome assembly GCA_021605145.1 of Aegilops bicornis. NCBI lineage: Eukaryota > Viridiplantae > Streptophyta > Magnoliopsida > Poales > Poaceae > Aegilops > Aegilops bicornis. Next base: position 511,234,609 of record CM038671.1, read on the forward strand.
TTCCATAGTGGCCAAAGCAGTTTTCAATTCATCCTTGGCCTTGGTGGTTTCTGCTTGTTGAGTTTCCAGATTGGCACGAAGGTCCTTGAGTTGCACGGTTTGGTCGGGTATATCTCATTCTAGGAACAAAGGAAGCACGTTAGTTGTTCCATTATCAAGTCCCAAGCTCAATACAAGTATTCAACTTGGCACTTGGGGGCTAATGGCTAGTTGATCTCAGTTTGCTATGGGGATACAGAAATTAAGTCCCGGTTCAACTATGCTAAGTTGAACCGACCCTTTGGGGGCTACAAAGATCGCAGTTTAAGGCGTATGGTTTCTATATAAAATTAAGTGCCGGTTTGACTATGAAAAGTTGAACCGACCCTTGGGGGCTATTATGCAGCAAAAGTACAAGGCATAAATCCTTACCTCATAACGGTCCTTCATGCGATTTACCAGACCAGCTTCAAAGTCACGGCTTGTGTAGAGCCGGTTCGTAGCCGGAGTGAAGTTCTTGGGCGGAGAGGTTGTCATAAGGTCGATAGATTAGTTTTCCCTTATCTTTGCTCATAGTAGTAGACTCGTCTTTGGTGCTGTGTTTTGCTAAAGCGACCGGTTAGCTAGGAGTGGTGTAGCCAAGGCTCTGCCACAATAACACCATCATTTTTGATCGGCTGGCCAGATTGGTGGTCTTCTTTGGGGCTTGGTGTCTTCGCATTACTGCTCGGCGGTTCAGCAATTACGACCCGCCTGCGGGCCGGACTCGGTGGAGCAGGATGCGAGGTTTCCACTTGGGCCTCCGGTTCAGTTTCTGGCGGATCAGCGTTGTCGTCTTTGTATAACTCGCCAGAGCTATTTTTAGCGATTTCAGGATTTTCGTGGGTCTGCTTTGGGGTCTTCTCCGGGTCAACATCCGCAGAGGGTCAAGGATTTTCGCTTTTACTCAAGCGAGCCTTGGTGCCGCAGTGTTCAGAATTAGAATAAGATAAACCGACCAACGCAAATATAAACCGAATTGGCGGGATGTAAGTATGGTGCTTACCCTGCAGCAACTTTAAGCGGAGGCGCTATGCGGTTGATGAACCGCCAGAGGAGTTGGAAGAGGCCTGATAATTCTGGTCGACGGATTGAGAGGACATCGGAAGAAGCCTTTTAAGGGATAACGCTTTTCAGGAGAATAAATCACCTCACGACGCTCGGGTTGGTGTATCCGTAAACCGGATGAGGTAATCTGTTGACCACTGTGCCGGGTCGTACGGCGCTCTTCAGCCTGCTGTGTCTTCAAGGAAAGATTTGGATTCAAGTGAGCATAGGAATGAGATTTTTTCACTTTCCGGACGGCGCGACGAATTCTTTTAACCGGCACGAGGTCGGATTCGGAAGAAAGAAAGATTACCTCGACATGGTCGGCATGACTGGCTTCAGCATCATCCTGGGAGTTAAAATTGTCAGTAAATGGAAAAATAAAAAGGAACAAACTACAAGTAAGAAGAAACGCAAAGTGGAGGGCCGGTTTATGGCGACTCCCTCGTGAGGATATCAAGTTTTACCTCAACTTCGGATTCTTCGTCTTCCGGCGGATCAGAAGACTCGGCGGTTTTCCTCTTGCCAGCCTTCTTGGTGGCCTTGGACTTTACACGCGAGCTCCGGCCGGTTTGGTACGCTTCGTAGGAGCTGTTAACTCGAGAAGTAACAAGGATTAACATATATATATCAACAAGGCATTAATGGCGTAAAAGCGGTGAGTAGAGCCTACCGCTGGCGGTTTGTTGGCAACACGTAACGGAGCCAACCCGGTTTGGCTGCGCATGAGATCGGTTCATCAAGCAGCCTCTTTACCGCCTCTGTGACTTCAAGCTCGCTTATTGGTAGCTCGTGACGCCTTTGAGGGTCTTGGAGGCTGCCGGTGTATTCGCAGCATCAATCCGGCCGGTGGCTTAGCGGCAAGATGCCCCAAGAAACCCAAAGATCGCACAAGGTCCACGCCAGCTTAGTCCATTGGCCAAGAGAGCCCGGAGTTTAATGATTTGAGGCGCAAAATTCTTCCGTTCCGCGGCGGTCAAACGTAAAGGCAACGGATGATGGTTGCTAAGCCGGTGAGGACGGTGACCCGGCAAGGGATTCTCGTTGTCAGGAGCAGTGTTCCGGCAGTAGAACCAGGTTTGGTTCCAATCTTCGGATGGCTATGGTGTTTGGCGTGAGGAAAGTCTACTTCCTTCCTTTTCGGATTGAAACGCCGCCAGCTCCGTGTTAGGACCATCCGAAAATTCTGTACGGCGGTTCAAGTGAAAAAAATCCCGGAACAGCTCCACAGATGGCTCTTCTTGAAGATAGACTTCACATAAAACTTGGAAATTGCATATATTTGATACGGAGTTCGGACCAATATCCTGTGGATGGAGTTGAAAACTTGCAAGGACATCCCGGAAGAATTTTGATCCGGGCGGGCAGAATCCCCGGTCTAAGTGCTGCACAAACACAATTACTTCTCCTTCTTGCGGATTGGGAGGGCATTCGTCATCCGAAACCCGCCAAAGGAGGACGCTTTTAGAAGCTAAAGCGCCGGTGGTGACGTATCCGCTGAGTTGCGTCTCGGCTGATCTTAGACCGGACCCAATTGCAAGCTGAGAATTGTTTGGCCATTCCGGAAGACTAAACTGCGAAAGGAAAGGAAAACGATTCACCGTTAAACGGTTCGTATACATTATACAATGTTAAACCCGCGATTCGGCAGCCAGTTTCCAATTCGGTTTAACTGAGGACTAATGGAGTGACGGATTGGCTATCAAAAGTCAAACCGCCTAAAGAAGCGTAATCGAAAATCTACTAAGTATGGACAGAAACAGTTTTCACATTTGAATGGAGGAAATTTGGATCTACCGAAGATTCAGTAAGAAAAACTTCATGCGACCTATGCAAGCCTCATAAAGGGCGTGAAGGTTCGTATGCGTTCTAAACCGGAGGGTCTCGAACAAAAGAAAGATGCATAAAGAGTTAAACCGATGGCGGAGGGCCGCCAAGACAGACGTATGGTACGGTTGAATCATACGGCCATGGCAGGGTAGGTATGAGGAAATTAAGACGAACACCTATGAACTACGAGATGAACAGGACCTTCAGATGCGGATCCAGGGCGTAAGGAGGGACCTTACCTGATGCGCAGAACCGCGGATGAGCGCCGAGAGCCTCGAACGATCAGGTTGATGCAGCGGTTCGCACCGACGCCGGGCGCCGAAGGTCGAGGCGACGGTGGAGCTTCGAGCTGGGGCGCCGCGAGGAAGAAGAAGCGCGAAGAAGAAGAGAAAGGGCCTGCCGGTCTATTTATAAGGAGACGGAATAATTAACAAAGCGCGAGAATCGAGGAGCCAAAGCGGCGGACGGCGCAATGTCGCCTCGATTTCCGGGATGGTATTAAATGAAGGAATCTTACTGCTCGGATTTCTTTATTAAAGATGACGCCAAGGCGCCTGTGGCTGTGGTTGGAAGATGACGTCATGGCGGTTCAAGCAGACGGCGGTTTACGAAATATGAAGGGAGATTCAGAGTTTCCTGAAGATGTTGAAGATTAACATGAACCGGTTCAATCAATCTGGGGCCTAATGTTGGGGATATAACTCATCGGATATAAACCGCCTCAAGGGGCCGGGTTACCTCGCCCATGATCGTGGCCCACGAAGGCACGAGGCCCAGAGCCCAGGCGGATTAGGATCCATAAGTGTAAACCGCCTTAGTCATGTAAACTTGTGTCAGAAGATAAGAAAGAAGAGACCGAGCCGCACTCTGGTATGAGCCGGATCGGGACTCAGAGGCCGCCAAGGCGTCAACCCGTGTATATAAGGGGACGACTCGGCGGCGGTTTAGGGGGGGACAATTCGAGGCTTAGGCGAAGCTATAGCTCCCTAGTCGCCGAAATCACATCAATCCCATCACAACTAGACGTAGGCTTTACCTTCATCGAAGGGGCCGAACTAGTATAACTCCCGTGTCTTTGTGTCCGCTTTAACCCCTCTGAGTTAACCCGTACGATGGCCCTGCGACTAAGTCCTTTCACGAGGACATCTGCCGTGACAATTCCACGACAAGGGCAGTGGATGACGGCGAGGCCTACGAAGGGAACGACACGAAGCCGGGGAAGACACGGCAGTGGCTGCCCACGCGGTGGAGAGTACGAGGGTTGACTGGTTCGGCTGCCGTTGCCGGAAAATAACAGGAGGTGTGGGTGAGTAGAGGGATATACATGCGAGGGATGCGAGTATGATGGGGCCGTGAGGCCTTCCCAGCAGCACTGCCGGCCACGGGAGGCGGGAGCAGGCGGTTCCGACGGCGCTGGTTTGGGCGGTCAGGTGAAGATCGAGACCGAAGAAGCACGATTGCCGTTAGATTGACAGCTAACGGTCTGACGCTGGTAGAGTCGATTGTTGACTAAGTTTCTTTTTTGAGAAACCTTGTGTACGCTTGAACTTAGTAGGCCCACAAGTCAACCTCCAAATCTGTGGCAGACAACATAAAGCCCATTTGCTATTTTTTATAATTTACAACCCATTTGCTAATTCTTAAGTAATTTATTACATCCCATTTTCTGCCCAGGACCACGGTCAAAAATTTCAACCTTATTTTATATTTTGGTGGAGTCCGAACTGTTGTAATCCTGAAATGATAAACATTTGTTTAAGAACTTATTTATTTGCCACAAAAATCGTTGTTTTTGTAAGCAAATAAGACGTGGGACAATTGAGTTGGTTTAAGGGAAAACCAGTGGTAAAAAATCAGCGCTGGGTGGGAAAAACAACAAAAATAAGGATGTAAATATGAAAAGGGAATTTTATGTGTTTTCAATATAATGATACGTGTATATGAACTAGTAAAACTATAGGTAGAGATTAGAAAACGGATGTAGGACATGCGTTTCAAGAGGAAAATGGAACTGGGCTGTGTGTTTGATTCAGTAAAAAACTACCTGCGGATGTTGAAAGACAAAATATAACTAACGCTTAGCGGGCCGAGGCCAAGAGATACCGCTGGATCTTTGTGCCCCGTTGTCGTCATGGGCTGGGCCTGTTAAAAACAAAACTAACCCTGGGCAATCTACAACCCAGTTGAAACTTGCTCGACCTGAAAAAACAACATACGTGCTCAATAAATGAGAGAATTCTGCAAGTACAGACTGATAACTAGGATGCAGCACGGATATTGTTTTTTATCGTGATAATAAGTGCATGCACTTGTTTCGAAAAAATTGGAGAACTGGAATTAACGGCGGGTGCTTATGCTACCCATCAAATAAAAATCAGGTGCCTGAAAATTCGTTTCGAAACAAATGATTCAGCTTTATATCCACGTCGACCCTCGGCATGATGGTTGGAAGCAAACGCAAGTTAATACCAAAAGATCATTAACAACAATACCAACTTGCGGACGATAAGGTAGTACAACTACCAATACCAAACTAACTTATAATCTTTTTACTCCTGGCCCTAGTGTTCGTCTGGTAGAAAATCTTGCAGAGGACCAGCTCCGCCTCCTTCTCTTGCTCCAGTCCCCGAGGTGGTATTAGTGCATCACCCAGTTGGTCCTCTCCGGACGGTTCTTGTTGGTGTGCAGCACCGTAACCTTTTTGCTGCCCGCTTGCCGGTTGTTGACCATCACCGGCAAGGTATTGCCGGTCTTGTGCCACATCGCGTGCATGCCGTGACTCGATCAGATTCTTGCGACGCATCCACGTGCCCTTTGAATGCCCTGAATTGCGCTTAGAAGAAATGCTTCCTTAGGCCACTCAAAGTGTGATACCCGCAGATTGTGGAATACAGGTTTTAGTGTACCTAGTTGGCATTTTCATAACATCTTTGGCATGTTGCGCTCACTTGTTTCACTTTTTATTAACTGTCAAATTGTAATTGCTTCACCAGATGTCTCGAGTCTAAAAATAAAAATAGAGCTATAAACAAAGGAATATGTTTGTGCAAGTAGACGGCCGATCGGTGTCTTACCTGGAAGTTTCTCAGGTTGGGTGTAGCATATGCCATGCTCGCTGTCGATGGTTGATATGAACAAATCGATGAGAGACGGAAATCTCGCACTGTCAGCACTCACTTTGGCCTGAAGGTGCTCGATCAGCTCCTGATCCGTGGGATCGAACTTGATGCCAGCCGGCAGCATCGGCCAATCCTTCTTCGACTTGCATCGGTAATTCCAGTTATATGGTACTCAATGTATGATCAATCGATCGCTTTAAGTGAATGATGAAAGATTTCGACAGATAAGTGGTACTCCAAATCTGAAGTCCAGAATACCCGAACACGCCGCCGGGATTCTTGTGTCACCTCACGCGCAGCGTGTTGTCACGTCAATTCAATGTGTGGACATGATGAATAATTTGGCCGACGTATACTAGTACTGCTATTGTACTACTTACTAGTCGTATTTAGTGTCACAATTTATACATAGGTTTAACTAACAAGTACGCACTTGAAGCCTAACTGATATATATATATATATATATATATATATATATATATATATATATATATATATATGGCTTCTGCACAACATCTCCATCATCATTATCAGTACATCCTACGCAGGTGAGTTAGGATGCACTTGATCCCAGGAAGGTATCTATCCTTCAAACCAGAGGAGTGCTTCAAACTAACAACAATACATAATATCCAACAAAAGAGGGTCATGCTACAGCAGCAGAATACATGGCTCAGTCTAGATATCATCACGAATCAAGTTTGTGCATATTTGCTGTTGGGATGAACCACATCGCCGCATGTCGGGTTTGCAAAAGCCATCCATCGCATGGAAGCTTGATGCCTTTCACACACTGAAGATTATCTGGCAACAAGCTGTGTCGACGAATCTCTAGATATGGTGATTCATGAAACCCATGGTATGATGTGCAAACACAGCCCCCCTCGTGAATGGAAGTTGCATAGAACAGTAATCATCGCCGGTGATATGATCGATGATTGGTTGGATGATCGGATAATTGAGCCCGAGGAACAAGGAGTGGTTGCCGAGGCTATAAACCCGCCTCCAGTTAAATATGCCTGGCCCAACGGAGCTGGGATCTTTCTCGAACACGAAGCAGCCATAGCCATCAATGTCACGAACGCCCCATGCATTGTACTGCATGTGGTTTGATGTAATGGTTTGGTCAATTTGGTACGTGCGAATGAGCATCAAATGACCGCCGTCAGCTGAACGAAGGATAAACCACCACCCATCGGCTGGTATGATTCCAGGTCCTGGAATGATGAAGGCCAGCGCATTTGCGTCTGTTGCAACAATTCAAATTGGAGACCAAAAGGACAAAAATAAACAATCATGTTCAGAGTATGTTTGGAATTAAGATTATTATAACAATGACACATATCATAGACAGAGAATTGCAATGCCGTGGTCATAATCATACCCCAAGTTAAAAAATAAGCCAATGGCTTTCATATTCTAGCAATATGTCATGGTTCAAACATCATGTAACAATGAGAGGAAAACAGCTATGACAGCGCCTACTCATATTCTACCATAGCACTTACTACTACCTTCTCATATCAACTCTAAGCAATAACATGCGTTGTTATAAAAATCTTGTAAACGAGAGTAACATATAGCAATCATGATGTTATGCTCCTAATATGTATTCTAACAATCATTAGATGCCAATTGTTCTCATATCAACTCTAGCAATAACATGTGTGGTCATAAAAATCTAGGAAATGAGAGGAACATATAGAAATGATGTGGTTAGACATGCTATGCATTCTAAATTTGTAACAAATGAACAGCGATGTATTCGTAGGTAAAGATGAGATGAGATAGAACAATTACATCGATGATAGATTCCACCAAGATAGGTAGCCAATCATGCGTCGATCACAGAACGATGCCATCGTGCACTATAGCATCGTACGTAAATGTTTCCTCAACAGATTGATGATGAGCCATAACCATGTATGGCGCACCGGATTCCGTGATAGAATAATCCCTTGTTGAACAAGGCAATGAGCTTGTAATCCATGTAGTCTTACGATGGTGTGGGCACTTTGCAGATTACAACTTTCTCGCAAATGCAGGTTGAGCCAAAAGCTTGACGTGTCTCGTGCGTAGTAGGCAGGAGTGTCCGGCGGGTCAGCGAGGCTCGATGGCGGCGGTATCCAATGATGGAAGGGTGATCTCTCATTTGGGTGTAGATATCCACGAGACGCCACGGACTACCGGTGTGGAGGATGAGGACGATTCAGTTGGCCTTCATGCCCGCCCATGAGTGGCCGCGCATGAAGGATGTGGACGGGTAGTGGTAGCATGTCGAGGGGCACCACGACAAACTCCGTAGGATCGTCAGAAGTCGGTGTCTGGGCCACCTGCGAGGATCGGGCATCGCAAGCGTGGTGTCTTGAAAAGAGCCGGCCGGTTGCGCATTTAGTAGACGGTACAAAGACACCGAGCATGCGCCGCATCGGACGGTGCTGAGTAGGTCCATACGACTACGCTTCTGCTTCCAAGAGAACATCGGGAGGGAATTCCAATCGCGGCTCTACATGTCGATCGGTTCTGCCATTGGGGTTTTCGGTGCCTGCGAGTCGGGGGAAGTGGATTCGGGCGGGCGAGCGAAGAAGCTTCTCCTCGTGTGGCCGAGCAGTGAGCGGGGGGATATGGTATGCGCGAGCTACCAAGGAAGATGGCGCGGGCGGGCGAGTAGTGAGCGGGGGTAAATGGTGTGCGGCCGACGATGGGGAAGAGAGGAGGAAGAAGAAGAGAGGAGGAAGAAGAGTGGAAGACGGGAAAGAAAGTGCATTCAATCTCAATTCTACTAGTACTACTACCAGGATATACCGTCCTTCGGAGTGTAAATAGTTACACCGATGACATGTGGGTCTACCACAACAGGGCCCATATGTCAGTTAATGGAGGACAGAGGTGCGTAGGCGTATTTGCGGAAGATTACTAGCAAACATGACGGCAGTACTGGGTAAGGCTGATTTAGTAACACCAAGACGCTGGTTCAGCTTATTAATTACGTGTCCCATCTGCTGCAACGTGTATTGTCACTTCACTGCGAAGACTAGTTGAATAGTTCTCTCTGACCAAGATGGGGAATAATGGATCGCGAGGACTTCCTTTCTACAGTATCCCTATGCCTCTACGCTCACTTCACTCATTTTTCTCCGTACCTAGTCACTTGTTGAAATCTGTAGAAAGACAAATACTCCGTATTTGGGAACAGAGGGAGGCTTTTACTCCATACTATTTGGGAACAGAGGGAGTATCACCAAATTGAGGGAACAGAGGAAACTTGAAATATGAACATGTCAATGGGAGGGAGTAAGCCCCATGCATGCATGCATGCATGCATGCAACATGCAACACTCACACGTACACATGGACGCATGCAACACTCACGCACCCATGCGGCACACAGCACACGACGCAACACACACGCTCACGCTCAAGTGCTCAACCTACTCCATACGTCCGTGAAAGACTGTACATTTAGAGATTTACACATTGACCAGGGCATAATTAACGCCCAAAAGTAGCAGACTTATGTGCGCATGCGACCATTGAGATAAGAAGATTAAATGAAGGCCGTTGCATGCTGTAATTAAGGATAGACATGTAGCCTATACCTACAACACAAGTTGGTGCATTAGTCAATCAATATCGATTTAGATTAAAGGCTAAATGCATTGGAAGTGTAGATGTACATCATGTAGTACACTCTTTGTTGGAAGACCGAAGGAGGACACGTGCATGCACTCACATACACAGCCAGGGCGGTTCGCGCGCAAGGGTTGGACTCGTGTCGCGCCTGCGTAAAGTTTTGTTTAACTAATTTCTTTGCTCTGCCAACTGATAGGTGGGACCCAGAAACCAGGTGACAATTTAACCAGTCAACAAAGTGCCACGTCGACTATGTGGCCGGTCAGTAGGGTGCAATACGGTGCTCTACGATGAGCTAGTGATCGTATAATCGCCGCAAAACTATATATAGTGACCGTAAAGAGCGTACTGTTACATATGTTGTCCGCCAATCTATTTTTCTCGTTTCAAATTAAGCCATATTAATCGGAAAGGACGCAGTATGGACTACTACTACTAGTACTAGTACTGCTTTGATGTGTCCCGTCAACTCGCCGAACGAGGAGAAGCTTGCATACTATGCCTCTCCCTTGCCCACGCGCGCGATGGTTCGCAGGACGAGGAGAGGGTTTTGACTACAACGCCCTCTCCCTCGCCCTCGCCCTCGCGGTGGACGTGCAGCAGTTCAATCGGTGTCAGATTGCCAGAAGCATATTGTACTGTAGTATCATCATTGTTGAACCTTCCGTAGAGGCGAAGAGCCAAGTGCAAGGTTCACACGAGTACGAACTGTTGAACCTCCCGAAGAGGCAAAGAGCCAAGCGCAAGGTTTTATAGGAGTTTTCGTCCTAGTAGGAGTGTACTAGTACAACTATAGCGAACGATGCTACTGTATGATGCCGCCACGTCACGTATATCCAAAGCTGTGCCACCTTTTTTTCTCAAAGAGCGTGTTGGAGCCCGTGCAACAACCACACAAGTTGCACGTACACATAACACATTTACTAGTAATAAATTCTAAAGGACAAATGCCAAGATGCCACACAAGTTCATCTCCAACTCATGTGATAAATTTGTGCACGACTAGTCTACATATATTCACAGCGCTACCGTTCACAATTACCGTACTCCACTTACACGTTATAGATGGGCTGCATGTCCTCCTCCAGGTTCCAGTCCCAGGTGTTCTTCATGGATGGCACGATCCATAGCGATGGGCAACGGGAATCATTGTCGCAACTTTCTAGTCCGGTTCCACAAGATGGAGACTCATCCAAGCTGAAGCGGCATAAATCAGGGATAGCGTGTCCCAGCATGTCGTTCATCCGGTGGTGCGCACTGAAGACACAACCATGCTTCATGAACGGCAGGCCTTCCGTGTCTTGCACGGAAGGTGGCATCCGCTTCACAATGGGGTAGCTGTCCCCGATGAAAAGCGAGTACTCTCCAAGAGTGTTGTTCGGCACCCACGTAGCATCACGGGGGTCGAACTCGGCGCCATTCATCTGGTACACGCGGCATCCCAGATCTAGACACAATGTGACGTACATAGTCAAGGTCCATGCATAATAATGTTGTGCTCAAATGTGGCGGTCCATATCTTGTGCAGCAAATAGTACTACTCCGGTATAGAGGAAGTAAAATAACCGGCTTATTATATATAGCCACTCTTGGCTACATGGATGAGATAGTAAGACATGGAAAAACAAAAATGGTGGCAGCTAGTGGGTTCAAGTCTTCAAGGGCCTAGCTAGCTATACGCGTCCTCCAAGGTAAAAAGTACTCCTACTAGTACTACAAAGTATACTACTAGTACAACAATGAAAGAGAAGGCGAGAGGGTTAAAAATGGAATACCTGGGTAGATGGTGACGGTCCAATCGTTGTAGATTGTGTGACCATGTTGCACATCAGTGGTACCATGGGTAACGACTGCTAAGATAGTTGATCCCAATATGCCAAAGTCAGCTACAAGGTTCCGTGTTAGACCGAATCGCGGATGCAAATGCACATCCAGGATCGGTGATCTTATTTTGATCGGGGATGGTGGTCCTGCAAAATAATGGAGTACCGTTAGGGATGCAAATGATGGTTTGTGAATTCCGTTTGTAATCTCCCGTACCTTAGGATGTCAACCAGATGAAACAAGCCCCCTGGCTTGTCACCGTGAAGATGCGGCCTAGATGGCGCACGGAGTCTTCGAACGTGTAGGGGTACAAATCTGCCGCCGCCAACATGCGCCAGCCTCTGCCGTTACTGCCTCCTGCATTGATGGTAATCCTTATGCCGAACACCGCGATGAGATAGTAATTGTCGTAGCCGCGTCGCTTTGTCGGCGGGTCCGCAATTGCTATCTTCTTCAATCTCATGTAGGCATCGTCATACGTATTCTTGCCCAGCCAGTCCGGAAGGCCGATCCCAATGGTGGAGAAGGGGTCTACCGGAACGGCTGCACTGCTGTGGATGTTGTGCAAAATCATGGTGGTATTCGGCCGGAGGTATGCAAGCCAATCTTCGTTGGCACCGACCCAGACCTATATATAATACGGTGGGCAACGGAGAATTTACGGGATGGAAATGGAATAACGAAGTAATACATGATCAAACTCCATTACTGACCTACTCATCGGACAAAATCCAACTACCTCTCAACGTCGTCAACTCTAGCGGAGTCAACGTGGAACCATGGCCAGGGAGCGGTGGACTGTTCGAAAAATTGTCCCATAGAAGAACTGTAGGTGTCAAAACCGGCGGATCTCGGGTAGGGGGTCCCGAACTGTGCGTCTAGGAGGATGGTAACAGGAGACAAGGGACACAATGTTTTTACCGAGGTTCGGGCCCTCTCGATGGAGGTAATACCCTACTCCAGCTTGATTAATATTGATGATATGGGTAGTACAAGGGTAGATCTACCACGAGATCAGAGAGGCTAAACCCTAGAAGCTAGCCTATGGTATGATTGTTGTTCGTCCTATGGACTAAGACCCTCCGGTTTATATAGACACCGGATAGGTTAGGGTTACACAGAGTCGGTTACAATGGTAGGAGATCTACATATCCGTATCGCCAAGCTTGCCTTCCACGCCAAGGAAAGTCCCATCCGGACACGGGACGAAGTCTTCAATCTTGTATCTTCAAAGTCTAGGAGTCCGGCCAAAGATGATAGTTCGGCTATCCGGACACCCCCTAGTCCAGGACTCCCTCAGTAGCCCATGAACCAGGCTTCAATGACGACGAGTCCGACGCGCATATTGTCTTCGGCATTGCAAGGCGGGTTTCTCTTCCGAATACTTCATACAAGGTTTTGAACACCAGGATAGTGTCCGGCTCTGCAAAACAAGTTCCACATACCACCGTAGAGAGAATAATTTTTGCACATATCTGCTGACGTATTCCGCGGCGTGACATCACACCACAGCCAGGCCTTTATATGAATTGTTTTTTTACTGTTCCACCCTAGCGCGTTTAGCGAGGCGGTTTCCTTGGCACGTCTTTATCAAAGCGTAGATCGCCCCCCTTATTTCGGGATTCTCATCAAATACGGACGTGGGTAACCCAACCGTGCGGTTAGCACGCCTCCTCTATCGGGCGCGAGTCCCAATCGACCACGGGAGGGCTCTTGGTATTCAACCTCTTTATAATGAGACCAAGGCCCTCTTCTTTTCCACCCTCCATCGAAGTTAGCCTCGCGCTCGAAGTTCTAACACCCAAAGCTTCAGACTTAGGCGCTCCGGACCTTCGACGATGTCCGGCTCCGACCAGCTCGGCCGATGGATGTCTTCTTCCCTCACAGAAGAAGATGTGCTAAAGCTGCGAGACGCCAAGTATCTAACCGGCGAGATTTCGCATAGGCTGCCTGCTCCAGGGCAGGTCATTCCCACTCCCGAGCCCGGCGAGAGCGTGGTGTTCGTGTCAGACTTCCTTCGGGGTTTAGGCTTCCTGACGGACCCCTTTGTGCGGGGACTCATGTTTTATTATGGGCTGGATTTCCATGACTTGAATCCGGAGTCCATCCTCCATATATCGTCATTCATTGTCGTATGTGAGGCCTTCCTCCATATTACCCCTCACTTTGGATTGTGGCTCAAGACCTTCAAGGTGGAGCCGACGATGATCGAGGGCAACAAGCAGAGTCTTGGAGGGGCGGTCATAAGCAAGTGTCTTTGATGCTCCGTGGCCGAGGGCTCTTTTCAAGAGGAGCTTGGTTTGTGGCAACGGGAGTGGTTTTATATCACCGCTCCCTGGGGCACCAAATGGGTGGCGCTTCCGCCTTCCGGCTCAGTCCACCACAACGGCTGGCATCATGGGTCAACAAGGGGCTCGACCGAGGGCCGCCCAAGGGCGTTCCTGCATTGCAGGGCCGTATTCGAGACCTCCAAGAAAGAGAGATCAATCTGGTCGCAGTGGCGCAGGTTATGTTGATTCGGCGCCTTCTGCCCTGCAAACGTCGCCCCCTCCGTATGTGGGAATTCAATCCGGAGGGACCACGAGCTCTCCAACATTTTATGGGTACGACACCCGTGGAGATGTATAAACTGTTCTTCGGATCACAAGAGAAGTGTACGGACCTGACTGAGGACGCAGGGCTAAGCTGCAATCGCCCAGATACTCAAGTAAGTAGTCCTGTATCCGGACAAGCTGTCCGTTCATTTATCATAGACTTGCCCTTAAAGGAGCTATTTCTTGAACAGGAGTGGATAGCGAAGGCAAAGTTGATAAGGTGTCTGGCTCCCCTCCCAGAGACCACGCCGGATCCCATGCTGACCAAGATGTTGAAGGCCGCGCCTTTTAAAGAAGGCGAAGGGGGGAGCAGGGAAGCAACTGCCTCCATGAAGGAGGCTTCCGAGGAAGGAGGGATCAAAAATCCCACCCTCCAAGGAGAGAAGAGGACCGCTTCGGAAGATCCGGAGGTCAAGGCCTCAAAGAGGGGAAAGAAATCTTCGTCAGAGAGTCCGGCGCTGGGAAGTAACCCAGCCGCACTATTTCACCAAGGGGATCAGCCCCCAAGTGAGCCGTAAGTAAGGGGTCTTGTAAATAAGGAACATCCCTGCATTTATTTCTGAAGATAACTGAAATTGTACCTTGTAGTTCGGATCTCAGCCCTTCTCAGCAGAGCTCATATTCGGGGGATCTTCTTCCGGAGATGATGGAGAGAGAAACGCCTCCACCTGTCGCACCTTCATGTGAGGCGCCCTGAGGTGTCGTCGCGGAGGTTTCCCTAGTCCGACGGGGCGGAAGGTCCAACGCCAATCGGCGTCGGTCGGAGGAGTCAAGGATCTGCTCGGGCGGCGGCTATCTCGTAAGATCACCGTGCTCTAATGGGTACGATGATTGAAAGAATTGCATCCGCCGAGAGCGGATTGCATGAAGCCGCCGTAAGTTTATCGACGGGGTTTGAGGTACGCAAAATGATGTACCTTCGGCAGTTTTGCATATAGAATGCGCACTGTATAGATAGTAGCCCCTGAGACTCGGTATGTTGTCAAAATTGACAGCGTGCCGAGGATCATAATCTTAGTTATAACATATCGCTGCTCCTAAATAGGTGGCGGGGTGTCCGGTGGCCAGCCGGACTGATGAATTTGCCAAACTAAAGCGGCAACTTGACGAGGCGGATGCGGACATCGCGCTGTTCAATAAACGGTTTGACGAGTCACAAGGTATGCGACTTCTCCGCGGACACCTGGTAAGGGAGCTTGACGCCCATTCCTTACTACTTGTATGCTTTTGATGCATACGGTGCCGCTGCTGTGGAGGAGCTCCAGGCGAAACTCGCCCGAGCTAAAGAGCAAGCCAGAAATTGTAATGCGGCCGCTTTAAGGGCGGCCGAAGAGCTAAAAGCCGAACGGGCTGCTCACTGCCGAAGCAAAGAGGAAATGGCCGATATGGCCATAAAGTTGAAGAATGCTACCGACCGCTGCGGGGTTCTTGAAAAAAACGCCAAGCGAGCAAGAGGACCTGAAAAAGGCCACCGCCGAAGCCAAGGATGCCCGCTCCGCAATGAGAGCTGCAAAGGAGGAGCTGCGTCGGGGCTGTGGATGTTGCTGCTGGAAAGCCTTTTCTGCTGCGGAGGAAATATACGGATCCGAAGTATGCTCAGTTGGACAAGTTATGGAGTTCGGAGGATGCTTATCTGGACTTAGCGGCGAGCGCTGCGGACGCGATCGAGCACTTCCGAGGTCAGAAGGGGCACAGAAGGGAAGAGCTATATTGGTCGCAATACCATAGTCCGGAGCGTCCTCTTCCGTTGACCGGTCGGTTGGCCGAATGGGCCGAGCTGAATCGATTATCCGGACTTGCCATGAAGTATGTCATGACTCATTTGTGGCCAGGCGGACCCCAGCCAAAGAGTTATTTTGGCTTAGTGCAGCAGTTCCTTGGTGCGGTACCGCGTATCGACGCAATGAAGTGGTCGGCATGCATACAGGGAGCGCGGATGGATCTTGCCCGTGTCAAGACATACTGGGCGGAGATGAAGGCCACCGACGTTGCATTCCAGGATTCGGACAGAAGCCGAGTACCTGCCGAGCACTATTTTGAGGAAGTCCTGCAGGGCGCTCGTTTAATAGAGATGCAGTGCTCGAAGGATGTTATGTTTGAATGACATGTATAATTTATGAAACAACGTTTCAATATAATATAAGAGCTTTTTATACTTGTGCGTTCAAGTAGTAAACTACTCCCCTGTATGCCGTTGATGTATATGTATATATAACCTGAAAGATGGCAGTCTTGACTTCACGCACATAGTGCGGGGGTGTTTGCAAATAAGTCGCGCTTTCACACTTAATCCAACGTCTTGGTCCTATAAAGGAGGTGGTGGCGTAGCAAACTAGGCAACCGGACTATAATGCTTTATCACTTTCACTTAGCCATAGGAGTTCGAGGGTGGGGCTACTATATAGCCCCTGGGGGCACCGCACTCTCCCGAATTCGGGGTGCGTATGTGCCTGACCGAAAAATGGTCCTTCATTAATGCGGAGGAATTCTAAACATTCCGGTGAGTCATCGAGTGGTTGACCAGTCTCTCATTTGTATCATGACAGTTTTCGGCTTTCTCTCTTGAGGTGCTCGCCCATCAACTGGGGCACAATCGCAATAGTTCTCCTGGTGCCGCGTTAGCCGATAGAACGGAACGTAAGGCAGCAAAACACAGGAGCAGGGCAAACCCAACATTTGACCAAAGACATGATTCGGAGCTGATGCATATAAGGCCTAACTCGAGACGCCGAACACTCCCTAAGGTATTCGGTCTTTTATAAGGCGGGCGTAACAATGCCCTTGGTAATAAGCCCACAGTGTCCGTGCGTGCAAAAATTCTGACGCGGCCGATGCCAAAACGCCAGCCTCCTCCTCAGTTATAACTAGAAACCAGGGGATGTGTATCAACAAGAGACAGTAAAAAAGGTTACCCAGGGTCTTAATCTGAAAATAATCCTTGCAACGGGTCCCTACTGCACGTCTGCGCCTGTGTCTCCGTTGTGCCGTTTCCTGGACGGGTGTAGCACGTTGTTCATCTGTAGAAGAGAGGAACTTAGTTGAAAAGAAAAAAAAGATCGTGCGAAAAATGTACTTTATATTAAATAAACAGAGTACAATTCGAGAAGTGAATAAAATTGAGCTTTATTGTCTCTTGTTGTACATGCGTGCAACCCCTTGTACGGGGTATGCCGCTAGTCGGCGCCGGACTCGTCTAGCCGTGTCCGGGGTTCGAATTACCTATTCAGGTGCTTTGGTTAGCGGAGCCGGATTGGTGTGGGGCTATCAAGGCAGCCTCGCATTCTTCCGTGCTCGAGTAACACTTAATACTCCCTTTTAATGAGATGATGCCGCGTGGACCGGGCATTTTAAGTGTAAGATATGCATAATGCGGTATTGCGTTAAAGCGGGCGAAAGCTTCACGCCCCAGTAGTGCTTGATAGCTACTTTCGAATGGGGCGATGTGGAAGGTTAACTTTTCGCGGCGGAAGTTGTCGGATGAGCCGAACACAACTTCTAGCAGTAGGGAGCCCCTACAATGGGCATACAGGCCTGGCATTACCCCTTTGAAGGAGGTGTTGCTATGGCGAATTTTGGTTGGGTCTATCCCCATCCTGCGGATTGTGTCCTGATATATCAGGTTTATGTTACTGCCGCCATCCATGAGGACTTGTGTAAATTGGAATCCGTCGATTATAGGATCCAATATCAAGGCAGTCCATCCTGCGTTCCGGATACTTTCGGAGTAGTCCTGATGGTCGAAGGTGATTGGTTTTGACAACCGGTGTTGGTACTCTGCTAGGGTAGTATGCGTGGCGTCTTAATGGGCGCCGCTCTGTTTTTCCCTTTTATCACGTGAAGTGAGTTTACTGTTTTAACCTCTTGAGGGAAATTCTTTTGTTTTCCAGTGCTCTGCTTGTGGGGTTCGTCATCATCCTCACTTGGTGTGTCGAGTCCCTTGTGTTAGGCGTTGAGTCTGCCGGACTGCTTGAAGACCCAACAATCTCTGTGGGTATGGTTTGCAGGCTTCCCGGGAGTACTGTGGATTTGACATATCTTGTCCAAGATTTTGTTTAAGTTGGATAGCTCATCGCTATTGCCCTTAAGGGGCAGTTTTTATTGTTCTGCCGTGAGCTTTTGAATCCGGCGTTGACTGCCGCGCTCTTTGGACCGTTCCCCTTAATCCGGCGCTGGTCCTTGTTGCATCGTGGTTTCCTGTTTCCATCCCTGACTTCGGATGTACTTGGGTCGCTGGGGCTGCATCTTGCTAGCCAGCTATCCTCTCCCGCGCAAAAGCGGGTCATGAGGCTTGTTAATGCGGCCATTGTTCTTGGCTTTTCTTGGCCGAGGTGTCTGGCGAGCCATTCGTCTCGGGCGTTGTGTTTGAAGGCTGCTAAGGCTTCGGCGTCCGTCTGATCGACTATTTGGTTCTTTTAGTAAGGAACCTGTTCCAGAATTTCGGGCTGACTCTCCGGGCTGTTGAGTTATGTGACTTAGATAAATGCTGCATCCGGAGGCGGACATAGGTCCCCTGAAAATTTGCCCGAACGCATCCTCGAGCTCTTCCCAACTTCCAATGGTATTTTCGGGAAGGCTTTTAAGCCAATGCCGAGCTGGCCCTTTGAGTTTGAAGGGTAAGTATTTTATGGCGTGGAGATCATCTCCTCTAGCCATGTGTATGTGTAGGATGTAATCCTCAATCCGCACTCGTGGTGCATTGTTCCGTCGTATGCCTCTATGTTTACGGGTTTGAATCCTGCTGGAAATTCGTGATCCAGCACCTCATCGGTGAAACATAGGGGATGTGTGGCGCCCCTGTATTTGGGTGTGCCGTGATGTTCGGAGATTTGGCGTGTTGCATTGCTTTGAAGAGCTTGCTTTCTCCGCCCATAGATGGACCTAACTGGGCCATTCTTTTGATGCGAATCCTTATGCGGATCGCGTCGCTTGTGTCTTGGCGCCATTTGCCGCCCTCTGTTTGCCGTGGGGTCATCCATCCGACCGGGTGGCCTTCTTGCTTTTTGATTGTGGGGGCTCTACGGCCTCCTCATCAAATTCGGGCAGTAGTTTTCTCTTTGGGTAGCTCTTTGTTCGGCGATCGCCGCCAGATTTGTCTATGATGTTGAATACTTTGCTCCATCTGATTACGAGTGCATCTTCCGCTATTTTGAGCTTCCGCTTCGCTTTTTCAGGCTACGCCAGCGATGGCGGCAAGCCTTTTGTGGAGGTTCTTCTGCTCCAACAATTTGTCCGTGATGAGATCGTCCGGACTGTTATCTTCGGCCGGGACGGGTTGTTTATCCAAGTTGTCCTGTTCGGACGGTTGCTCGATAGCATGTTAGTCGTCCACCGGTTCGCCCTGCTCTATGGCTGGGTCTTTGTTGAGGCGGGACTTGGTGCGGCGTTTACGTTGCCGTTTTGACTGCTTTTCGAGGGATTTATCCTTCGTAGCGTCCCGTTGTTCCTCGTCGTCACTTCCTTTAGGTGTATCCACCATGTATACATCATGGGATGAGGTGGTTGTCCAGCATCCTATAGGTGCTGGTTCATGGTTGTCTCCTACATCGTCGTCCATACCGCCGATGTATTCGGAGTCGAAATCGAGCACGTCGTGTAAGCTTTCGACGGTGGCTACAAAGTGGGTGGTGGGTGGGCGTTGGATTTCTTCGTCGTCCGCATCCCAACCTTCCTGACCGTAGTCTGGCCAGGGCTCTCCTGATAAAGAGAGAGACTTTAGTGATTTCAAGATGTCGCCAAAGGGTGAGTGCTGAAAGATGTCCGCGGCAGTGAACTCCATGACCCGCGCCCAATCGGATTCGATCGGCAGGGGCGCGGAGGGTTTGGAGTCCGGAGAGGAGTCCAACGCCTTGGAGTCACGGTCTTCGCAAAGGACAAGGATTGTGTTTGGCTCAATCGCCGTAGAGATTTCAGCCCCCGAGGTGGTGTCCAACTAACCATCCTCGGTCGGCGAGACCGGCTCCGAATCAATGTTCGGAGCGGACACTAGTGCGGCCTCCAGGACACTGTTCGGCGGTAGAGTTAGATCATGCCCATCGAGATAGTGCGGCGCGCTTGGCTGTGGCTCGAATCCGTCGAAGATCAAGTCTCCGCGGATGTCGGCCGTGTAGTTTAAACTTCCAAATCTAACCTGATGGCCAGGGGCGTAGCTTTCGATCTGCTCCAGATGGCCAAGTGAATTGGCCCGCAGTGCAAAGCCACCGAATACGAAGATCTGTCCGGGGAGAAAAGTCTCACCCTGGACCGCGTCGTTGTTGTTGATCGAAGTTGCCATCGGGCCTATAGGTGATGACACAGAGGAACTCTCAATGAAAGCACCAATGTCGGTGTCAAAACCGGCGGATCTCGGGTAGGGGGTCCCGAACTGTGCGTCTAGGCGGATGGTAACAGGAGACAAGGGAGACAATGTTTTTACCCAGGTTCGGGCCCTCTCGATGGAGGTAATACCCTACTCACCTTGATTAATATTGATGATATGGGTAGTACAAGAGTAGATCTACCACGAGATCGTAGAGGCTAAACCCTAGAAGCTAGCCTATGGTATGATTGTTGTTCGCCCCACGGACTAAAACCCTCCGGTTTATATAGACACCGGATAGGGTTAGGGTTACACAGTCGGTTACAATGGTAGGAGATCTACATATCCGTATCGCCAAGCTTGCCTTCCACGCCAAGGAAAGTCCCATCCGGACACGGGATGAAGTCTTCAATCTTGTATCTTCAAAGTCTAGGAGTCCGGCCAAAGATGATAGTTTGGCTATCCGGACACCCCCTAGTCCAGGACTCCCTCAAGAACCTTCTCCTCGAGGACGCATGGAAGACCAACAAGCATGGCCTTTTCCCAAGCCTGTTTAAGCAGCATCTAGAAAAAGTTGGTGCAGGAAGCACTGAGTCTTGCGGCGGTGAGGACGTCGGAGTGGCGTGCGATTTCACCTAGAGAATCGTCGTCCAAGGTCTCCTAGCCCCGACGAGGAGTAGAACCGCCTGGCGAATCCATGGGAGCAGCAACGAACTGCCTTCTCTTCGGGGGGAGGGGAACTAGCGAGGAGGAGATAAGAGCGTACTAACCGCAGGGCCTCGTCCCTTCCAACTATAGATCGTTCCTCAGCGAAGGGGTGAGGCTATTATTTACTACTCCCTCCTTTCCAGTTTATAGGGCTTATCTCAAAATTTTAGTTTTTCCATTTTATAAGGCTCAATTTGGTTGTTTTCCATCACATGTTTAGATTCCAAGGTGCATTAAATCATTGCATGCAAGTACTAGGAGAAAATTGACCAATGCATGTAATTTAGGCATGCATGCATTGCAATTAATGCATTGGTAAACATACTTTTTTGAGGAAAACAAGAGCATTAATTGGGTGCTTTTGCAAACTACAAAAAGTGTTCCACCACTCACCATCTACCTTGGTTGGTGAGAATTTTGAATTGAGCCTTATAAACCGGAAAGGAGGGAGTACTAGTACTAGCATTATGGAACGTTATGGGATTGCATTATACTGTAAATAATAGCACTAGTAAGAAAATTTTGGCACTAGGTAGTAGTTTTTGGCGTGGATTAAGATTTTTGGGCATGTCTTTGCCATTTTTTGTACACGCCAACTAGTGTCAAAAAACGTCGTACATTATGTGATTTGAGGAGTACGTCTTGCATCAGAAAGTACTAGTACTACTTTTCTCAACTAGTAGTGCGATGTCTTTGTACTTCTAGTCTAGTCTAGTATAGTGCACCAGTTTTGAACTCTTGAATCTCAGGGCCAAGGAGCTACAGTTGGAAGTGGAGGGTACTACTGTTCTCTAGAACCATCACTGTACTATCAATGCAGGGGAAGTACACCTGCGTAGTGGTCTAGTGGGTACTCTCGGTGCTCTATTCAGCCGCTCCTCTCACGTCGTTGGCCTACTCAACCGCTTCTCTCACGCACACACTAGCAGCCTGTTTATCAGCGACGGTTACTGCGGGGGTAGAACATTTGAGTTATTTGATACAGCGAGAGTAGGATTTTCGCTTCCATTTGTGGAGGTGTAATGGATCTCGTCAAACTTTGTTAGTAGTTCCTTCTTTATGAATGAGATGAAGCAAAGTTTTGCCTCCGTTTAAAAAAACACGTCAAGAGGAATTTCTTTTATAGTAGAGCCGATAATGGAGTGAAGTCCATGCATGCAACGCCACAAGCTACAGAGTAGTAGTAGAGCACTTTACGTACAGAGCCATATTGCACAGTCCCCAATGCCCCGCCAGGCTTTTCCGGCTCCTCGAGCTTAATTGGGAGGTGCTAGTTTAAATATTCTACTAGCTGGAAGCTGCAAGCAAGGTGCGGCTAGGGCGAGCACGCGAGCCACATGATGCTGGGAAGGAAAGCCCGTTCACGTGGCTAGGCTGTCTCTGTCACCCAGATTGTGGGGCCGCACGTCCGTTTGACTTCAAAACTCAAACTACCCGTGTAAAATATTGGCTCGCAGCGAAGTGTAGTAGTACTATTTAAAAAAAAAGGCCACCGTGCGTTCGGCCGGGATCGAACCCACAAAACGAGGTATACACTCCCGCGACCACTAGTAGTACTCGTTGGAGTACAACGCAACCTAGAATCTCCTTTTGTCGCTAGTAGTACGTACATTGTTCCTTACAAGAAACCCCTAAGAGCATGGTTAATAGTATAGCCAGCTGCTGGCTACAAGGCAGTGCCATGTCATCTACAGCCCATCTTATAGCCAACATGTAGTACTCCCTCCGTCTAGGTGAACAAGTCATCTTAGATTGTGCACCGTGACCAAGGAGGAGGGCAAAACTAGAGAACTTAATGTTTATTTGCTAATTAATAGCATTGCATGCAATGAATTAACCACTGCATGTCGTGTTTGGTAGTTTCAAGTCATTAAAAGCATGCACACCCACATCTCTTATTGGTTGATATGTCAAGAAACAAGAAACGAGGTAGAAGTTAATGCACCGCGCCTAAGTGTTTTGGGATTATTTGGTTTTCGTAAGATGACTTACACACCTAGTCGGAGGGAGTAGTTTATTTCTTATAGCCCGTTGACTCAGCTCTATTGTACTTGCTCTAATAATGCAAGAAACCACTAAAATGCCAAGAAACTACTACCACTTGCATACATGGCAGACTTAAGATAAGACTACCTTATCAACCATTGTACATGCTCTTACCAACAAAAATCCTCGAGTGACCTCCTACCTCCGGCCCGTCCACCTAGTCATCCTCGACCATGGGACGCCGCTACCGTCGCCGGCAGAAGGCGAGGTCAAAACCGCCGGCGGTGCGGAGCCCATGTTGCGGCAGCCCGGATGCCAACTCCGTCCAGCCCGTCCAGCGGAGCAGCGGCCAACTCGCTCATCACCGGTGCCACCGACGAACACGCATCAGTACTGTTTGAAGTAATGTTCAGGAAAAATAATGATTTGAGGGGGAATAACAGGATAGAAGGTCAGATGTGGGTCCCTCGTGTCAACGGTCAAACAAAATGTGTTGGTTTAAGCTACCTCGTCAGCACGGACGTGTGGGCCAACCCTGTCATAAATGGGTTTAAACGAACCTAATCGGTAGGAGTACTAGGTAGTTTTTGGCGTGGATCAAGAAATTTTGGGTATGTTTTTGCTATTTTTTGTACAATAGATTCTTCCTAGGGCTAGTTGAAAGTGGTAGTTTTTTGTTAAATACTCTACTTATTGTAAGTAGGAGTGAAAGTTAAGCTTTGGAAGCCAATAAGCAAGGCTAGTTACATAGTGCATATGTGTACATGATTGAAAGTAAATATCAACCATGAGTGACTAATATCTTGATGGAAAACTTCAAACTATGGAATACTAGGAAAAGAAATGCATGGTTGGAAATACTAGCAATGTTCATGTCCGTTACAACGAATCAAAATTAGAATAATACTTATTAACAAACTTTGTAAAAAACACTCTAATTTTGATATACATATGTCACTAGAGACATATTATGTTTCAATTAGAATATATTCCTTGGGCTGTTTTGGTGAGGTCAGGGAGGGATGTGGTTGGTTTTAAGATACTAATTATGGGTTTTTCTGCAAATTGGTAGACAAGTGGGATGTTGGTGAGAAAAGGCAACAACTTACCTCACAATCGTTAGATGTAGATATAATGGTCAGAAACGACGGATGGCAGACACGCCAGCATCACCAACTTAGTCTTGTGTAGGAGTACTAGCAAGATCCGTGCATTGCACGGAACATCAAGATGCATTTATTTATAAAACACTTGTTGTGATTGACCCTTGCGGGAGTAATCCCATGTGTAAAAACTAATGATATCTCGAGAAATATGAGATAAGGTGAAGAGGAGTGGGGTGTGGTGGTGGTTGGTGGTCGGATGGCGGAGGCATGGGCATTGACGACGCCGACAGCGGCCACCAGGCCAGTTTGTTCAAGAGGCTTCCTTTCTTAATTGCTCAACAATGAGGTTTGTTGGAGATAAGGATGAACGAGGGAAGGCCTTGTCTGCAAATGTGGAGAGGGGTGCGGGTATCTTTTAGTTTAATTTCCATCCGTCAGGTATAGATCGGACGGTCTATATTGCAAGATGGCACACGTACCATCATCACCAATTCGGTTTTTTATAAGAGAAGAAATATAAGTATGGAGATACAAACGTATTATCGATACTTGCTTCCGTAGACTAGCATCTACATTCTATTCAACGCCTCGGCATGTGGGGCCTTAGCACAATGACTTCTCGACTATGTAAATCAAAGATTTTCCCGTCGCCGACAAGGAGGGGGTGACGGCGGCGCACTTTTTGGCTTGCTCTAGTCCTAGTAGTCATACTAGGTGGTCTAAGCACGTGTAGATTTATTCTTTTTCACGTCTCGTGTTCGCCGTACTGCCACGACTGTTGATGAATAGATGGTACGTTATTCACGGGGAAACCCTTGTTGAGCGTGTTTGCGAGAGAGAGAGACAATGTGCGTGTGTGATATGTTAGAGACTGAGGCAATGATAACAGATTCTTTGTGTCTATGTGTGTGGAGGATAGAGAGAGACATGTACATGGGGCTTTGTGTTGTGTAACGTGGAGACACATATACATAATTAGAGAGTGAGTGTGTGAGATACACATGCGGACATGAGGAGAGATGAGGATCCAGGTAAATGGGTGTTTGTGCGTGTTTGTGTGTGTTTGTGCACACGTTTGTGTGTGAGAGGGAGAGAGTGTATGTGGAGTAGAGAGACCACTGATGATGTAAACCTAGTATAAGGGAAGGGGGAATGGTGTGACATGTGTAGTAGCGAGATAGCACGGTGCGGGCGGGGAGCAGACTATTTGGAAGAGACGTCGAGTGTGTGTGGGGGAGAGGGGTGTGAGAGCGAGAGAAAGAGAGAGCTAGCGACTAAGAGAGAGAGAGAGAGAGAGAGAGAGAGAGAGAGAGAGAGAGAAAGAGAGGAAGAGAGGGGGCGAGAGGGGTCGTTTGTGTCCATAAATTGCGTATAGATAGGGAGACAATGTTGATGTTGTCCGAAATTGGCCTATGAAGGAGACGCAAGGGAAGCGAGTCATCGTGTGTGTGATAGGGACTTCATGAGAGATCTAGAATAGATGGTGTAGAGAACAATGTGCGAAATCGAGAACGATTATACATTAGGGAGCTATGCAAAGAGTCATGACATATATGTATACAGGGAAGGAGCTAGGGCGGGTCCGCATGTGGGAGAGATAGAAAGAGGAGAGTGGTGCACAAGGAGACAAAGTGTGCTTGTTTGCAGTGGGGGTGGTGTGTGAGGTGAGTCTTGCGAGAAACACATAACTAGGGAGATAGACGTTTGGGGGCGACGTTTTGTGTGTATGGGAAATATACACTCTACATAGTGCGTGTTCTTGGGTAAGAGAGATAGCGGGAGACCTAGAGAGTGAGGGAAGAGATGTGTGCATGCCCGAGAGACAAAGTGATAGAGACCTATGTTGGGGTCCGGACTTTACAAGAGAGAGGGGTGTTAATGTGCTCGTGTGTTGGTGTTTGGGGGAGAGAACGACTTCTCTATGTGTGTGTGTGTGTGTGTGTGTGGTGGGGGGGGGGGGGTTGACTTCAGATAAAGAGTGAGGTGTCTATATTTGAGGGACTTTAGCATAATTGAGATTTGTACTATGAGATAATGATACTTTTGAACATGCGTGATATACCTTGATGTACCAGAATTACAAACCTAAGATTGGAATTTTGGAATTCGACTCCATCATTAGCTTTTGTAATTCATTTAAATGAAGGTACATTTTTTAAGCCGGGATTTCGTGATTTCAAGTTCATATATCAAACCTAGAGATATACACATACGAGCATGTTCAAACTTTATAATCATCCACTTTATTCATACACATACACATTTTTGCTTTTGTCATCATATTTAGGATAAACGCATTTGGAATTTTATTTGAATTGGACCGTATGATGGTATTTGCGTGTAGTAGCTCAATGATCCATATTTGAATTGAATGGACAATCTAAGTTTCGAGTTGGAGACACTGGTTTTCAAAACTTGCACATTTTTTAGCATGCAAAACAAACAAATTGTCGGCCATGATACCATCGTCGGCCGTACGAGAGCAGAATACTTATAATTTTAGGCGCCAAAAGCTTTCAAACTTCCCGCTCACATCGAAATATCACGCGCCCGAAAGTTTAGCCCTGCGATATTCCTGTTTTACCCCTGCCACATGAATGGAAAAGGGCTGCTTTGGTAACTCCATTGTTTTCCCCTCTTTGCCCCAACATTCTTCCCAGTAGCCCCTCCTTCCCTCCCCAACCCCCCAATCACGCCAAGCCGCGAATCTAGTCCTCCGCCGCAGCGGTGGACCTCACACCCCGCCGGATCTACCTTCCGCACCTTGGAACCCCCAACTGCCAACTCACCACTTCACCGAGCCGCTTTAGCGACTGGCTTGTCCACCGCTCCAGATCTCCTTGACCGCCATCATGGTCCACCGCACGAATCTGGTTAACCGCGCCCTCGTCCACCATAGCGTAGGCCCTTCATCGACTCCCTCGTCGCCTTCGCTGGCCCTTCATACAAGCCCTCGTCCGCCGCAATGATCCGCCTCACCGAAAGCATCAGCATAACGCGCCTTCCAAGCTTTCGGCCCATCGCACCGGACCCGCTCCACGGACGCCATATTCAAATCCACCGGCCCTGCTTTACTGACGCCGCAGCCTCATCAGGTTATTTCGATTTGTACTCCTTAGGTTTTTCTCTTTATCGTGCAACTGTTTGCTTACCACAGATGAGCTTTCTTGTATGTCGACATGCGCCATAACCGTAGCACCGGAGCCACTTCAACGACGGTGACAGCCGGCCCAAACTCAACCGCAACACGAGCACCATCGACGATCCTTAGCTATCAAGTATGACAACGATACCCATACACCGCCGAGAATCGTGTACTATTATCCAACGGCGGCGCCTACATTCACTTTCCTAGCATAAGCACCGCACCTTTGAATTTCTTGAGGCATCATTCAGTTTTTCATGAGACGCGTTATTCGCTTTGCACCGTAGGGCCATACTTACGGTAGTGAACATGTTACATGTGCTAAATTACATACCAAAGTGCACATATAGTTAATATGCTTTAGTTTTGTTACGATGCCACTGTTGGTTCCATCGGGCGCTTAATGTTCTCTATGCTTAATTACACATCAGCAAACTAGCATGTGGTTCCACTGCTTTTTGTTCGTTTTACCCTACATTTTCTGATGCTAGCTATTACATCACTGCTCCGAGCCTATGTTCATTACTTGTTTGTGTGTTCTCGATCTTCCCATGTTGCATGACTAATTTGATGCTTCTATTAATTATGGAGCTGCCAATCCCATCAAGAAAAATATTTGTTCTTTTGGGGCTGGCACCTCGAACAAGCATAAAAATAGAGGGAAGCAGATATATTGTCGTGTATGCATACACCCTTCTTTCATTAGTTTAGATGAACCATTGATGATCAATTCGGACCAGTGCATGCGATTAAAATAAATTTTACCTAAATAGATGGTGCAGAATAAACTACAACAACTAGATTTGCAACCACGGGATCTTGTGATATCTTCAAAGAACATTGCAACAGCAGCTAGGCTTGACGGCAACATATGGTAAGCCAGTGTGTTTTAGTACATGTGAAATGTAATGCGAGTGGGCTGCTTTCTTGGCTTGTGCCCTCAACGTGTAATCCTACCGAAATATAAATAGTTCAGTTGTCTGCTTTGCTGTATTGCTTGATTCGAATGCTTATTTGTTGTTACGCTATACCTGAGTTGGCCAATATGTTAGCGATTACTGTTTGTACTATCGTAAAGAAATGCATGCCTATTTCATTTGAGTCCTTAACTTTTCCTCTCAACTTCATCACAAGACTGTCTTCGTAGTTTATATGAGGCCACACCTGTTAAGTGCTTTCTCGATTATTTCAACTGCTTAGATGCCTTGGCAACTTAAATATAGCGGTTGTACACTCCCTTTCAACTAGGGATGTCAATCGGGTCCGTTTAATCCCGATTAAAGTCCACTAGTGGTATGATAGTTCAAAAGAGTTTTTGTTTTTTGAGGAAAATGAGCTAGGGAGGTAGCAAAACTAACTAGATGGGATGGCGGATTTCGCTTATTTGCCACTTACATCCCTAGTTTCATCTTACCATTTTAATTTCTTTTTACTGATGCTGCTTGAACCATTTAAATATAGTTTTCCATGCTCGGCAATAATTAGGTCAATGCGTTTACCATGTAAGCTTACTACCTGGATCATACGATAACTATCTCTTCTTGATGTCCAGTGAAACCTTTCAGAAGCCGTTCACACTAGGACACAATGTACAACCCGTAATCTATTTACAGGCGGTCGCCATCCATGTTACCAAATGGTAGCAGTTCGGAGGCAACACCGTGGGAGAGCGATCGAGCACAGATATTATAGTGCTTGAGTCTCTACTAGAGGCAGAAAGAGATGGTGTGGCTGCCATGAATGAGGTAATATTTATCTTGAGGCTGGAAATTACGGAATCAGCGGCACGCATTATGCAAGCAACCCAAGAATTGGAGGAAGTAAGAATGTTGCATTTGAAGACGGAGGAGGTCCTGCTGTTTCTGCTATCTGAAGCCCAAGATAATCCCGGTTCTTCTTTAGATACCAATTGAAATTTCCATTAGATTATTGTACTTGCATGTTGTGTCATGTCTCTAAATGGATTATGTTGCAAGACCCCCTATGTTGTCCATGTGTTGTAATGATTCAAATTTTTTAGGCGAGGTAATCCTCAGTACTTGATTGACATAAGGTGAACTGTTTTTCGTGTGAGCATATTGTATTGGATGAAATAACTGTTTGACTCAGAGTGTATCCAACCTACTGAATTTGAAGATCACGACATTTCTAAATCATAATCATATATAAAGGTGGAATAAATCTTTGTTGTGGTTTTGAAGAAATAAATAACAAAACGTGTAATTATCTGTGGATATTCGTAATCGAATACAAATTGGATTTGAATTTAGTTTGCCAGGTCCCTTGGCAAACGTGAATGCTAATTCTCCCAAGTTTTGAACGAAGCGGCTAAACACCCACTATAATTTGTGGGCTGCCCGAAGCAAGTGTTTGCGAGATGGAAATTACTGTCTACCCCTTACACTTGACATCCTTATCGGCTGTGATTTACACTGCTGTCGATAGGGGTAGACTAGTAACTTCAATCAGACGTGACACGACGGCCTCTGAGCCCATTCAGACACGGTGGGCGCCAAACATGGGCGGCTAAACACATTTGATTCAAGCTCGTCCGAAAGGCATGTGTCTCTTCCTCCATTTCCCCATTCATACATGGTGGGCGACAAAAGAAACTCTCCTCGTCCGAAATTGATGTAGGCTTATATTTTAAATAGGGGCAGATGTGTAACTTCCATCAGACGTGACACAACCGCCCTACCTGTCAGCCCCGTTCATACACCGTGGGCGCCAACCGTGGGCGGCAAAACACCCTCTCCTCGCCCGAAATCGATGTAGGCTAATATTTTAAATAGGGGCAGATGTGTAACTTCCATCAGACGTGACACAACCGCCCTACCTGTCAGCCCTGTTCATACACCGTGGGCGCCAACCGTGGGCCGAAAAACACCCTCTCCTCGCGCGAAATAGTTACCGGCAAATATTTGGGCGATTCGAGATTACCGTCCTATCCCCAACCGACGCGATGTCCGAAATTTTAAACGAGGGATAAGTTCGTAACTTTCCCCCATTTCAGAGAAGCGCGTCCCAATGTTTGAGATCCCCCTCCCCTCCATTTCCCCATTCATACACCATCGGCGGCACGACAACCTCCGCGCTGCGGCTAGCCTCCTCCGTCCGCCACCCCATCCTCCACCTTGCCGGAGCCGCTACCCCTACCCCGTCGTCCACTGCAAGAGATGGACGTCTCTCATCCATGGCGCTGGACCAGGATCCTTTCATCGCCTCCTCTCGCTTCATCGGCGCCGTCGTCCACCTTGCCGTTGCCGCTCCTATGACCGCCTCGTCCACGGAAACATGATATATCCCCCGACCCGACCGTCTGCCGTCTAAAGTCTTCTTCCCCGCCGCCGATAGCCATCGCACCCGCAACACCCTCAACGTATCAGCATAGGCCTACACAACGCTGCAAGAGAGGTGGTACTCTTCCATATGTGCTTAAGTTATTGATCTCACCCGGAAAATAGATCGTAATTTGTTTACTGTACTTTTCTTGTCCGTACCAAATCGTAGTGGCTAGTTGAAAGCAAACATTGGTTGCAGTAGCTTTGTCCGGTTTGCACCTTCAGATCCGCCATGGCACGGGCACTATACTCGTAAAGCTTATGGTTTCCCCCCTTTATATTTACTACCATCATCGTAGGTGCTTCGTGTCGTGCTAGCACTGCTCCTCAAGACCTCAACCCAAAGCTTACGTGTTGAAATATGAATCTGATATGATGCTCATATCACTAAAACAAAGAAAGTTTAATTGGTCACCCAATGTTCCTATATTCGTTTCGAAAAGCATGTGCGCCACCCACTGGTCCAGATAGTTCCACTTTCCTGATTTTTCTCTTGATGCTTAGGGTTTTCCCCTTTTATCTACTCTACTATGATCTGCGTAGGTGCTTTCTGTCGTACTAGCATTACTCCACCATTCAAGCTAAACAACACAATACTCATAATTCGAAAGCTTACTTGTTCAAACATGATTGTGATATGATACTGATATTAGTTAACCGACACATTTAATTGGTTAGCTAAAGGTCCCACTTGAGTTTCCAAATGCATGTCGCGACATATAGAGAGACATCATAATTGCATTTCTTTGTCACTTGTTGACCGTACTTTCTTGTCCATACCAAATCTTAGTTGTTATTTCAAAGCAAACATCGGTTGCTAACTACCCTTTTGCGGTTTTGACTTTCAGATTTTCCATCCCATCGCCACGGTCAACACCGTACTCATCATGCTTATGTTTTCCCCATTTTATGATGACCACAATCAGCCTCGTGGTTCGTGTAATAAGTAATAGCATTGCTCCACCCATCGAGCTAAACAAGCTTAGTTGTACAAATTCATATATGATATTATTGCTGATATTAGTAAAACTGAGAGATGTTTAATTGGTTAGCTAAATGTTCCTACTTTAGTTTCGAAATGCATGTGAGCCACATATGGAGAGACCGGAAAGAATAGTATTTCTCTGTGCGCTCTGGTTCATCATGGGTGGCCAACCGACATTGTATTAAAAGACTTGTAATATCTTCAATCTGCTTGCTCTTCTGCTCTTCTTTAAGATGATACTCTTCTCTTGCGATCATTTGGTCGTGTCGAGTTGTTCTCCTTAGTATATTTTGAATCACGAGGTCAGGTCGACTTGTTCTTCTTTACTATATGTTGAAGCTATCATCTGCGAAGTGTCATCACTTCTGGAGCTCTCATATTTTGAGTAGTAGGCCACATTATATTAATGCACACAACAAATTACAGCATGCATCATCTTTTAAAAGAATTGCAGAGATAGCACAAAGGGGTTTACAGGGAGGTAGTGTTGGATTAGAATCACTTCTGCATTACAAAGAAAATCTCACTTGTTTTTATGTTTTCATGCATGTCAGATATTGAACATTATCAAAATAAATATGAGAATGGGCGCAGGAGAGGAATATTATGAACGATCCAATCGCTAACAAACTTGGCATGGTGGAGGATGGCCTATCTTATTCACCCATCAAGGTGCTTGCTCTAACTTTGCAAAGTTGTATTGGTCGCATATATTTTGCTTGACCTCTTGCATTACTTCTACTTTGTTACACCATCTTCTTAGTTTAAGCATCATATATGAGTATATGCCATACCTATCCATTTTCTCTGTACCTATTCCATGTGTCGTCACACTATGTTTTTCCAGTCAAATGTTGTTCTTTTGTAATAGATGTCCAAAAGGAAGAGGGTGAGTGCAGATCCTCAAGGAGTACAAACTAGGTATTTGGAAAAGGTAGTGATACCTGTTAAATCGGATAGATCAGCAGCCACGTAAAACACAGGCCCAACTGTACCACACTTTACCCCTACTCCAATTGGACAAACCCCTATTAGAACTCTTTGGGAGCCCAGTACGTCAGTCTTGTCTATGACATCAATTCAAAATTTGAACTCCTAAATTTCTGCTTGTGCCTTACCTTCTCTCTTGTATGAAAACTAATTTCAGATGAATCTCCTTGCTCAAAGGATCATACGATCTCAAAACAATAATGGGCTCTGCATTGCTCTTGTCAAGATTACCTCTCTCCCTTTTGCCTTATAACGTTGTATTTAATTAATTGCTATTTGATTATGTATCATCGATGCACTTTTGAGCTTCATTATCCTCTGTTTCTTCCAATATTATTTGACCTATATTTACTCTATGCAAAATGTAGAATATTGGCAACGCTTATAAAGAATTTTCTTTGGGGAATTTATTGTATTATCCTTCCATCAACATGGAGAAGGGCTTTGTCCAGCCCGTGTTAACATGTAATGTTAGTTCATCCTTCTCAAGCCTTCAAACTTTTTTCTAGTATAGATTAGGATAGGCATCATTTCCTCCTTCTTTGTTTGCTTCATTGTTTACATCTGATTGGATGTTTGCAACAACTACCAGTTTCAAATTGTAGTTGTAAAAACATGTTCCTTATGCAAACAGATCCATTTATTTGCTTATATAATTGTGAAACCTGTTACGTGTCTCCTTGTTTCTCTTTCGCACTCATATCTCTTACTCCAGGCAGAACTTTAGGGAAGATAGTGAGCCAAACCATCTTGAGGACAGCGAGATGACCCCAAGGTCCTATCTTGATGAAGACAGTGAGTTGAAGCTACTCACCAGCAGGTGTGAGACAGCCTCTATGCAGTCGCTGCCTCAATCAGTTCGACGTCTTCAGTCTCAACTTAAAGCGGAAAGACTTGCTTCAGCTCAGCTCCGACTTGAAGTCAAAGATGCAATGAAGATGTCAGAGGACTGCCGTTCGCACCATCATGCCTTAAATCTAGTGTTGATGCATCTATCGTTGACACAACTGAGGTATACTCAGCTTCTTCAGCTGTTTGGGGGGGCCCGACCTGGCCAGGCCTAGTGCCTTCTGAAGTGCTCTCAGTTTTGTATATTCTTTTGTCGGCGCATTTATTTGCACTGGTGGAGAACTTTGATGCCCAGTGGATGTAATATGTGTGATAGCCGTGATAGCCTAGCGTAAGTTGCTTGCTTATTTATTTCCTTGTTGTGTTGTTTATTTGTTTGCTTCTAGTCATTGCAGTTCTTTTTCCGCGGTTTGCTAGTGGCTGCAATAACCTATCTTTTAAAACTAGGCCACAATAACCATGGGCTAGTATTTACTGTAGTGACACTCGGCCTCCTACGGGCCGTAGAAACAGTGGGCCTTCTACGGGCCATAGAAACAATGGGCCTTCTATGGGCCGTAGAAACAATGGGCCTTCTACGGGCCGTATCATCAATGGGCCTTATACGAGCAGTATGATCGATGGCCAAACATGTGCCAATAACAGGCCGCATTATGGCCGTAAACGGGCTAGAGTTGGAATCATCCGTTCATGGGCCGACCATAACGGGCCATCGTTAATAGGCCGGATGTGATGACGCTATGAAAACGGCCCAACGTATTAACGGACCACAAATGGGCCGATCAGAATTACGGGCTGAATTTGGCCCTAGCGTAAAATGACAAGAACGGGCCGTAAGTAAACGAATCTTTGGAAATGAGCCCAAGAATAAATGGGCTTTGAGAAGGCCGAAAGATAACATGGGCTGGAAACGGCCCAACGGAATAACGGGCCGTTAATGGGTATTAGGTGATACACTGTTCATTACGGGCCAGTTTCACCACGGGCCGTTAATGGGTGTAAAGTGATACACTGTTCATTACGGGCCAGTTTCACCACGGGCCGTTTAGGCCAAGAGTTACATAGGGCCTCATATGGGCCGAAAGACGTCATGGGCCATACATGGGCTAGAAGTGAAAACAGGCTGGAATCATATTGGGTGGCCCAGATGACGCTACTGGGCCTAATTCGGATAGGGCGTAACGGGCCTTGGGTTAGCAGGCTGTAAATGGGATATATGCGAACATGCCGTTAACAGGCTTTACATGGGCGCCCGCCACCTTTGACCAAGTCAAACGGGACGGCCTTTTCACAGAATGGGCCTCTGTTGGGCGTGCCACGTGTCGACGTATCATAGGCGCCTATCTCGACCCAGCGACGAGCTGACACGTGTTTCGTCCGGCCAATAAGAATTTTACACGTGGAAATTTCCCATTTGTCGGGGCTGTTAACGGGTTATCGGATCCAAAACCCGACCCGATAGCTTAATGGCGTTCCGTTACGGTGGATGCCATGTGTCGGTCACCCTTGACAAAAGCACTTCTGTGACGCGCGATTTATCGTCATGGAAGTGGACACTTCCGTGATGATAATTTTGGTAATGTCATGGAACACTTCTACGACAGCACAGGTATGACTATCTTGATTCTGTCATAAATTTGTCATGGATGTACATGCATGACAAAAAATGCGACCTACTGTGACAAACACGTATCATCACGAAAGTGTATTTTTTTGTAGTGTAACTATGTACATGAGCAGAGCCTGTGGCTCAAGTATAGTAAGGCCGAAGATGAGCGATATTCCACGGCCGGTGGGTCTCCTCCTCCGATTTACGTGAGTCTTTGTGCTCTCGAACATCTATAAGGTAGTATGACCCATTATGCAGATTTTTGCTGACCACAAAGGGTCCTTCCCAAGGCGGGGATAACTTGTGCATATCGATCGATCTGGATGAGTCGGAGCACCAGATCGCCTTCTTGAAAAGTTCTGGTTCTAACCCGGCGGCTGTGATAACGACGCAGATCTTGCTGGTAAACCGCCGAATGAGCCACTGCAATGTCACGCTCCTCGTCTAACAGGTCAAGTGCTTCCTATCGTGCCTTCTCATTATCAGCTTCGACATAAGCCGCCACACGAGGCGAGTCATGATGGATGTCACTAGGGAGAACCGCCTCCGCTCCATAAACCATGAAAACGGGCGTGTGACCCGTGGATCTGTTGGGCGTGGTATTGATGCTCCACAACAAAGAAGGTAACTCCTCCACCCAACAACCCAGCGTCCGTTGCAAAGGAACCATAAGCCGAGGTTTGATGCCTCTCAAGATCTCTTGATTGGCTCGCTCCGCTTGACCATTAGACTGGGGGTGAGCCACTGATGATACGTCAAGCCGGATGTGCTCTCATTGACAGAACTCCTTCATAGCACCTTTGGATAGATTGGTACCATTATCAGTTATAATGCTGTGTGGAAAGCCAAACCGGAAAATCACCTTCTTGAGGAATTGAACCGCCGTAGATGCATCACACTTACTGACTGGCTCTGCCTCCACCCACTTAGTGAAATTATCAACTGCCTCCAAAAGGTGGGTCTTCTTGTCCTTGGATCTCTTAAAGGGCCCAACCATATCCATCCCCCAAGTTGCAAAGGGCCAAGTGATTGGAATCATCCTCAATTCCTGGGCCAGAACATGGGCTCGGCGTGAAAATTTCTGACAACCGTCGCACTTTTTCACCAAGTCTTCCGCATCAGCATGAGCCGTCAGCCAATAGAAGCCATGACGAAAGGCTTTAGCTACCAGGGACTTTGAACCGGTGTGGTGACCACAATCTCCTTCGTGGATCTCGCGCAAAATCTCACGGCCTTCTTCAGGAGACTTGCAACACTGAAACGCCCCTATTACACTGCAATGATGTAACTCGCCATTGACAATAGTCATGGACTTGGACCGCCGGATTATCTGCCTGGCCAAGGTTTCATCCTCCGGTAACTCGCCCCGGTTCATATACGCCAAATATGGGACCGTCCAATCTGGGATGACATGAAGCGCCGCCACCAACTGAGCCTTCGGATTAGGAACAGCCAAATCCTCTTCTGTTGGGAGCTTGACCGACGGATTATGTAGCACATCCAGAAAGACGTTGGGTGGAACCGGTTTACGTTAGGAACCCAAGCGACTTAAAGCGTCCTCCGCTTTGTTCTTCCGCCGGCCCACATGATCAACCTGATAACCTTTGAAGTGATCTGCAACAATATCCACCTCTCGTCGATATGCTGCCATGAGTGGGTCCTTGGAATCCCAAGTACCAGACACTTGTTGAGCCACCAGGTCCGAGTCACCGAAGCACTTAACTCGGCTTAAGTTCATCTCCTTAGCCATCCGAAGACCATGGAGTAAAGCCTCATATTCAGCTGCATTGTTAGTGCAAGGGAACATTAAACGGAGAACATAACAAAACTTATCACCTCGTGGGGAAGTTAATACGACTCTGGCCCCCGAGCCCTCCAATTGCCTGGACCCATCAAAGTGAATAGTCCAATAAGTATGATCCGGCTTCTCTTCTGGCGCTTGTAACTCTGTCCAGTCATTGATGAAATCCACCAAAGCTTGGGACTTGATTGCCGTCCGAGGCATATACTTTAATCCGTGAGGCCCAAGCTCAATAGCCCACTTGGCAATCCGGCTAGTCGCTTCCCTGTTCTGGATTATATCCCCCAAAGGAGCAGAGTTGACCACAGTGATTGGATGACCCTGGAAATATTGCTTAATTTTTCGGCTCGCGATAACTCCATACACCAGCTTCTGCCAATGCGGGTACCTTTGGTACCTCACTGATATAATAAACCGGCTGTTGAACCGGATACTGTTTTCCGGCCTCCTTGCGCTCCACCACGATAGCCACGCTAACAGCTCGGGCATTAGCAGCCACATATAACAACAAAGGCTCTTTATCAACAGGAGCAACAAGGATAGGTGGCCCGGCTAGCTACCGCTTCAAGTCCTCAAACGCTTCATTGGCAGCGTCACTCCAGACGAAGTTATTTGTCTTTTTCAGCATCTGATACAAAGCGATGGCCTTCTCTCCAAGGCAACTGATAAACCGGCTTAAGGCTGCAATCCGGCCTGCCAGGCGTTGAAAATCATTGATACACTTCGGTTTAGCCAAGGAAGTAATAGCCTTGATTTTCTCCGGTTTAGCTTCAATGCCCCTATTAGACAATAGAAAGCCCAAGAGTTTGCCTGCCGGTACACCAAAGACACACTTGGCCGAATTAAGCATCATCTTATAAACCCGGAGGTTATCAAAGGTTTCCTTCAAGTCATCTACCAAGTCTCCTCCTTTCTGGACTTCACCACAATATCATCCACATAGGCATGAAGATTGCGACCGATCTGATTATGAAGACAATTCTGCACACAACGCTGATAAGTCGCCTGGGCACTTTTGAGCCCAAAAGGCATAGATACATAGCAGAAGGCTCCAAAGGGAGTTATGAAAGTTGTCTTCTCCTGGTCCTTAACTGCTATTTTGATCTGATGGTAACTAGAATAAGCATCGAGAAAACTCAAACGCTCGCAACCCACCATAGCATCAATGATTTTATCAATACGAGGGAGGGCAAAAGGATCTGTTGGACAAGCCTTGTTTAAATTTGTGTAGTCTACACATACGCCAAGTGTCGTTCTTCTTAAGTACCAGCACCGGATTAGCCAACAACTCAGGATGAAACACTTCAATGATAAACCCAGCCGCCAAGAGCCTAGCTACCTCCTCACCAATAGCCTTGCGTCTTTCTTCATTGAACCGGCAAGGAAACTGCTTGACCGGTTTAAACTTGGGATCAACATTAAGGATGTGCTCAGCGAGTTCCCTCGGTACACCTGGCATGTCAGAAGGCTTCCACGCAAAGATGTCTCGGTTCTCACGGATGAACTCGATGAGCGTGCTTTCCTATTTTGGATCCAAGTTAGCGCTGATGCTAAACTGCTTGGATGAATCGCCAGGAACAAAATCAACAAGCTTAGTCTCATCAGCCGATTTAAACTTCAAGGCTGGATCATGCTCTGTAGTTGGATTTTTCAAAGAAGTCATATCTGCCGGATCAACATTGTCCTTGTAGAACTTCAACTCCTTTGTTGCACAAACCGACTCAGCATATGCCGCATCACCTTCTTCACATTTTATAGCGATCTTGCGGCTCCCATGCACCGTGATGGTCCCCTTATGGCCCGGCATCTTGAGCTGCAGGTAGACATAACAGGGCCATGCCATGAACTTAGCATAAGCCGGCCGTCCAAACAGGGCATGATACGGGCTCTTGATTTTCACCACAAAAGTCAATATCTCTGATCTTGAATCATGCTCATCTCCAAAAGCAACCTCCAGAGCTATCTTACCAACTGGATACGCCGATTTACCAGGCACCACACCATGGAAGACCGTGTTGGACGGTTTAAGATTTTTATCTGTTAACCCCATGCAACGGAAGGTTTCATAATAAAGGATATTGATACTACTCCCCCCATCCATGAGTACCTTGGTGAACTTATAACCTCCAACCTGAGGTGCCACCACCAATGCCAGATGACCCGGATTATCAACCCGAGGTGGATGATCCTCTCGACTCCACACAATAGGCTGTTCGGACCAGCGTAAGTAACGGGGCACCGCCGGTTCAACGGAGTTCACTGCCCTTTTGTGCAGCTTCTGGTCACGTTTGCATAGGCTCGTGGTGAAGACATGGTACTGTCCACTATTCAACTGCTTTGGGTTACTCTGGTAACCCGACTGCTGCTGCTGCTGACTCCCCTGATGATTATAACCACCTTGGTCGCCCTGACTGCCTTGATTGCCATGTCCGCCTTGATTACCGTGACATCCTGAACCAGAACTGCCTCCACCGTAACCCAGCCCATGAGATCCGGGGCCTGAACCGCCGCCCGGTCCATGATCATACCGAAAAAATCTGAATTTTTGAATTCTTGCATAATATAACAATCCTTCCAGAGGTGCGTGGCCGATTTATCCCGCGACCCGTGCTTTGGGCAAGGCTGGTTTAACAGGAGAGACAGGCGCTCCGGATTGGGACTTGGTACTCCACCACGTGGGGGTGGTTTACCCTTACGACGCTGGCCTTTGTCCTGCGCATTGGTATTAGCCACAAAATCTAAACTATTATCCGCTTTACGCTTACCGCTGTTTTCGTGACCCGCCGGGTTATGCTGCTGCCCTTTGGTGCTGCCGCTCTTCTTTCCCTTCCCTGTCTTGTCATCATCAGATTCAGGGTCCTTGGTACTATCAGAGTCGGCATACTTCACCAAGGCTGCCATAAGAGTCCCCATGTCATTGCAATGACGTTTGAGCCGTCCCAACTTCAACTTCAGAGGTGTAAACCGGCAATTTCCCTCCAACGGTAAAACTGTTGTATCAGCGTTGATGCGGTCTGATGAATGCAAAATTTCCGAAACTCGGCACACCCAATCGGTTGTTGATAATCCTTCCTCCTGGACACAGGCAGCTAAGTCCACAATTGACATGGGCTGCTTGCACGTGTCTTTGAAATTCTGAATAAACCGGGCCCTTAACTCGGCCCATGACCCAATGGAGTTAGCTGGTAAGTTTTTCAACCAAGTGCGAGCCGTTCCTTCCAACATCATGGTGAAGTATTTGGCACATGCCGCATCATCCACATCCAGCATCTCCATCACCATATCATAGCTTTCGACCCATGACCCGGGGGATAAATCAGCAGTATAGTTGGGCACTTTACGTGGACCCTTGAAGTCCTTGGGCAGCCGTACATTGCGCAGAGCCGGAACAAGACACTGCACTCCCAAAGAGCTGGAGGTAACACCTAGCTCCACCGAAGTTGTCGGACGAACCGGGTG
Organism: Aegilops bicornis; assembly: GCA_021605145.1. Taxonomy (NCBI): domain Eukaryota; kingdom Viridiplantae; phylum Streptophyta; class Magnoliopsida; order Poales; family Poaceae; genus Aegilops; species Aegilops bicornis. Next base: position 511,274,949 of record CM038671.1, read on the forward strand.
AGCTGGCGGGCCGCGTACTGAGCCGCTAACTCGGCTTCTCGATGCACTCTTCCTTGGTCCACCATGTTCTGAGCATCAGCGCCACCACCCGCCGGGTTATGGCCACGGGGCGGATTACGGTCCCGCGCACTGCTTGATACGGCCAGTTCATCAAGGCGCCTGCTAATGACTCCGGCTTGGGCGGGGAGTGGAATGGATCCTCTCACGACTGTATGAATAAGCCTGCTGCTGAGTCAAGGCCGTCTGAAGAAGCTCCCTAGCCCGTCGTGTCTCAACTGCTACTGGAGACTCACCTTCGATCGGGAGAGCCGCCAATCATGAAGCGGCGGCAACGATGTTATCCAACGGGTTAGAGTAATGACCCGGTGGTGTTGGGACATGCTGTGACAAGACATTGTTCTGACGAGGTGGGTCCGTCGGGCGCGGCTGAACCGGCGCTCCCATTCCAGGTGCCTCCGTCCGGTTTACCGCTGGTGGATTACTGGTTCCGGCCCCTTTAGTATTAAAGAGGTTCCTGGCCTCATAAACTGAAGGCAGGTGAGACCGGTACCTCCTCCTCATGACATCGTTTGACGCGCTCTGATCCAACATAAGCCGGTAAGCCTGTGCCTCCAACTCGGCCCGCTCCATGGCCATCCTGGTATCCTCGGCTGCCAGATCTGCCTTGGCCTGAGTTACCCGATCCTTTACCTTTGCGATACCGCATTATGCTCTTCCTGATTTGCCGGATTAACTTCTGCTAGCAACGTTGCCAAAGCATCAAACAAGTCAGACAAAACCTGAGCCGGCGGTCGCACAGAGCCTCCTGCCCCGGCTGCTGTCGCCGCTACTGTTCCGGAAATCATCGCTGCTGCTATCGAAGAGTGCAACGCAGGCTGTGTACCAGCCATGAAGATCGCAACCCGGCTCGGCGGAGCAAAGGGGTCCGGAATACTGTCGCCATTGGAACAGCCCCCAATCCGGTCATCTTGTAACTAGTACAATGACTCGGTCTCTCCGGTCGATGACTCGTCCTCAGAATAAACGACGGTTTCTCCACTAGATGCCTATCTAACCTCAGATTCCGCTCCATGGATGACTCCCACGAAGGCACGCTTCATGGCAGGCCGAATCCGGGCGGGTCTCACATGCTGAGCCGTTTCGATGATGTCGGTGCAGGTGTCCGGCTCAGGACCCGGTTCGCCGATCTTGCCAATGAAAACGTGGATGCCGCCGAAGGGGACCCAATACCCGTACTCGATTGAGCCGGCCTCGGGGCCCCAGCCTGCGTCGTCGATGTAGAGCTTGCCACGACGACTCTTAGTCATCCGGCCCACAGCGTATCCCTTGAGCCCTTCGAACCTGCCCTCTAAGAACTCGAAACCATCGTGTGATAGCCCCACGGTGGGCGCCAAATGTCGTGGTTTTGTCACGGAAGATGTCCTAGTGAAAGGACTTAGTCGTGGAGCCACCGCGACGGGTTAGCTTAGAGGGGTTAAAGCGGACAAAGGACGCAGAGATTTATACTGGTTCGGCCCCTTGCGGTGAAGGTAAAGGCCTAATCTAGTTGTTGTGGAATTTCTAGGGTTTTGATGACCAGGGAGCGAATTCGCTATGCCTGGCTCTCGAGTTGTTGTTTGTTGTCCCTAAACCGCCGTCGGGTCATCCCTTTATATACATAGGTTGACGCCCGTCGGTTTACAGAATCCCGATGCCAGCTCATAAACGTGTCCGGCTCGGTCTCTACTCTTTCTATCTTATAGCACAAGTTTACATACCAATGTCGGTTTATGTCTACAGGCCTTAATCCGCCTTTGGGCCCTGGGCCTTCATAAATCGCCACCATCTTTGTATTCATGGGCTTTAAATATAATAACTCATTATGGGGATAACCCGGCCTCTCCTTGCCGGTTTATGCCCAACAGTAATATCCCCAACACTGCTGTCTCTACTCGTCGATGGATCGTCGGGCGGCGAAATCCTGCAGCTCCTTCTTCATTTCCTCACGACTTTGCTTGAAAGCAGCCACAGATTCCTCCACCTCCTTCTTGCGCTTGATCCGGAGCTTCCTCAAGCCACCCATCAGTTCCTCGACGACCGCTTTCAGCGTCATCTCCGAGGCACTGCTCTACTCATGCAGCATCTTCCAGCCGGCGGACTCCTGAGCTTCGCATTGTCATCCATGAGTTGCTCGACGAGGCCGGTCGCCTTGTCAACTGAGGCATCGCTGATCTTGAGCAGCTTCATCAAGCCATCGACCAGCTCCTGCTGTGTAGTGACGCCAACGAGAATATCATTGTCGCCGGTGAAGGACTTCGGGAACACCGGCTCGTCGCGATGGCCGACGCCGCGAATGCGCTTGTGAGAGCCCTCGCGTGCTCGTGAGAGCTTGTTCGAGGGCTCCGCGGCGCGCCGGGACATCTCTGCTGTGGCTGCGGCTTCGTGGCGGGACCTCTCTAGTGCTTCTACGGCCTTGGTCTTTGCTACCTGGTTATATGTCCACCCTAAACTCCTCCTACCGGGCATGGCGGAACGACTTGACAGAGAAAACCAGTTTTGTGGGTGATGAGGAGAGGAACTGTGAAGTAATTTTCGAGTGGGTAGTTTTTATAGCCCGATGCTAAGTGTGAACACATATTAGTTTGTTTGGTGTGAACAGATTTGCAATCATACTTATTGCGTTGTAATCAGCAATGTGACGAGAAACAAGGTCAAAATTTATTGATGGCAGAAGGTTGACCATGTGGTTGCTTTCATTTGTTGAGGCGGCGGGCGCGCGCTCCTGGCGTCCCTGCGCGCTCTCTGCTCGCCATTGAGACAAAGTTACAATGGCAACTGTTAATAATTCTTAATAATTGTCTTACATATTCAGGTTAAAATGCCAAATGCGGCAAGGCCCAGAACACTCACGACCTACATATGCATACAATTATAATAAAATATAAGCTAAAAGGCCGGGCTGGCGGCCTTCCGATGATGGTCTTCTCGGACTCCATGATCAGCATAGCCCCCTTGCGGTTGTTCACTCCGAGTGTCCCGACACGCTGTAGGATCGAAAGTATGTCTGGAGGGGGGGTGATTAGACTACTTGACCAAATAAAAATCTAGCCTTTTCCCAATTTTAGTTCTTGACAGATTTTAGCAACTTTGGACTAGTCAAGCAATCTTAACACAGCAGGCATGCAAAGAGTATATGAGCAGCGGAAAGTAAAGCATGCAACTTGCAAGAATGTAAAGGGAAGGGTTTGGAGGATTCAAACACAATTGGAGACACGGATGTTTTTGTTGTGGTTCCGATAGGTGGTGCTATCGTACATCCACGTTGATGGAGACTTAAACCCACGAAGGGTAATGGTTGCGCGAGTCCACGGAGGGCTCCACCCACGAAGGGTCCACAAAGAAGCAACCTTGTCTATCCCACCATGGCCGTCGCCCATGAAGGACTTGCCTCACTAGCGGTAGATCTTCACGAAGTAGGCGATCTCCTTGCCCTTACAAACTCCTTGGTTCAACTCCACAATCTTGTTGGAGGCTCCCAAGTGACACCTAGCAAATCTAGGAGACACCACTCTCCAAGAAGTAACAAATGGTGTGTTGATGATGAACTCCTTGCTCTTGTGCTTCAAATGATAGTCTCCCCAACACTCAACTCTCTCTCTCTCAGGATTTGGATTTGGTGGAAAGAAGATTTGAGTGGAAAGCAACTTTGGGGAAGGCTAGAGATCAAGATTCATATGGTAGGAATGGAATATCTTTTCCTCAACACAAGTGTAGGTGGTTCTCTCTTAGAAAATGTAGGTTGGAAATGTAGGTTCGTTCTGATGGCTCTCTCCACGAATGAAGAGCAAGTGGAGGGGTATTTATAGCCTCCACACAAAATCTAACCATTACACACAACTTGCCAAACTCGGTGGGACCGAATTGATAAACTTGGTCGGACCGATTCAGCAAATCTAGTGACCGTTAGGATTTTCGATGGGACCGACATGCAACTCGGTATGACCGATATGGTTAGGGTTAGGGCATAATGTAATCTCGGTGAGACCGATTACGCAAACTCGGTGAGACCGATTTTGGTAATAAGCTAACCAGAGAGTTGGTCAGGTAAACTCGGTGGGACCGATTCGCTCATTTCGGTGAGACCGAAATGTTACAAAAGGGAAATAGAGAGTTTACATTGCAATCTCGGTGGGACCGATCGCTCATCTCGGTGGGACCGAAACGTTACCAAGGGAAACAGAGAGATTACAATCCCATCTCGGTGAGACCGAGATCCCTATCGGTGAGACCGATTTGCCTAGGGTTTGTGGCAGTGGCTATGACATCTGAACTCGGTGGCGCCGGATAGAAAGAATCGGTGGAGCCGAGTTTGACTTTTGGTTTAGGTCATATGTGGATGCGAGAAAGTAGTTGAGGTGTTTGGAGCATATCACTAAGCATTTTGAGCAAGAGCCTCATTAAGCAACACCTCATCCCTCCTTGATAGTATTGGCTTTTCCTATAGACTCAACGTGATCTTGGATCACTAATATAGAAAATGTAGAGTCTTGAGCTTTGAGCTTGAGCCAATCCTTTTGTCCTTAGCATTTTGAGGGGTCCACTTTTCTCACCCATGCCATGCCAATCATTGAGCTTTTCTAAAATATTAATCTTGAAATAGCATTAGCTCGATGAGCTATATGTTGTTAGGAATTACCAAAACCACCTAGGGATAGTTGCACTTTCAATCTCCCCCTTTTTGGTAATTGATGACAACATATAGATCAAAGCTTCGACAAATGATAGTAAGAGTGAAAGACATCGTCGCTTTGAGAAGTATGTGATAAGCAAGAGCTCCCCCTAAATTTGTGCATAGTTTAAGATTTGCTTTCGACTGCAAATGCACAATGAGTTAGGATCATAGGTTACTCTTCCATGTCACATACATCTTGGTGGAGCGCTCAAAATGATAATAATTAAATACATGCACTCATCACCAAGCAAAGTGAATGATCATAAAAGGATAATGTCATCCAACAAGCATTAAGGTAGCATATGATCAAACACATGATCATCCAAGTATCACACAAAAGCATAAAGTATCTCAAACAAGCAAATGACAAAGTTCAACCACCAAAAAGGCAAGAGAGAACAAAAAGCAACACTCTCTCTCGAAGCCTATGATCTATACATTTTCTCCCCCTTTGGCAACAAGTTACCAAAAAGTTCATAAAAAATGCATCAGGCTTGGTCTTCAGGTGGTGGTGTAGATAGAACTCCAAGGACGAATGCATCACCGATGTAGATGGAGCTAGAGGAGTGGGTCTTTGGAGCTGGTGGCACCGAAGGCTGTAGTCGTGCAGATGAAGTTGCTCACGTGTCCGTAATGTGCATAGCAGTAGATCTCTGACCTCTGGGCACTCTAGCAAAAGCATCAGTGGTTGTCTTGCCCTTCTTCTCCTGCACTTCCTCCTGAAGTTGCTCAACAACAGACTGTATCTCAGTTACCTTCACATCTAAATCATAGAACTTCGCTCTATGATCCTCTCCAAGCTCTCCTGGTTTTGAGTCAGGGTGGCCAATCCCTTCTCAATCCTCAAAGTGGAGGTAATCAAGTAGCCAAGCTGATCTTGCTTGCTCTTCAGAAGATACTGAGATGCCTCATCCATGGTTGGCATCTTTGCAGCCTTTTCAGTCCTTGCCTTTTTGCTTGTGGTCTTGTGGTGGAAGATCATCTTGAGCTTGTGTCCCTTTGAAGGAAGTAGGATCATACTTCTCTTGTTGAGGAACAAACTTAGTCTTGGGGTATTGATCTTGTTCCCACTCAACTCCATTGGCATTGAACTTTCGTTCAAAACCAACACCTTGGTTCTTCTGGTGCCTTCCTTGCTTGTGTATAATTTCCTCGAATTGCTTACTCCCGGCAAGGCTCTTGTAAACACCTTTCTCTATAATTCCCTTCAATAAGCTATTTTCTTGCTCAAGTGTAACTTGGCTAAGAGAATCATTAGTGGAATCAAGAGAACTACTAGGAGCAACAACATTGGGTTTAGCATGATTATTGTTACTACTAGAGGAAGAATCTTTCTTGTTCTTGTTACTATACTTGACTTGAGGCATGTAAGTGGATAAGAGTAAACGCTTGGCAATGTAAGAAGAACTTTTCTTGTGAAGATCATCATTGATTGCCTTTAAGAACTCATGCTCTTGCTCAAGATTGAGCTTCTCAAAACGTAATTTCTCATGAGTCCTTAAAAGTTCTCGATGATCTCCTAAGATAGTTTCATGAGCTAACTTAAGAGTGTTTAGTTCTTTAGTTAGAGACTCAATCTTATCCTTATCATTTTCATTCGTTTCATCTTGATTTGCATGATTAATTGATGTTTAATCATAGTATCTATCACTAGAGTTGTCAACAAGTAAATCATCATCACCTAACAAGTCATCCTCATCACTATTGAAATCAACATACTCGGGGTGTGTTACCTTTGGACCTTTGGCCATGAAGCATCTTCCAATTCCTTCATTTGGTGAATCAAATATGTCGTAGGAGTTGGTTGACACAAGTGCTAGACCGGCAACACCTTCATCTTGAGTATATTCGGAGTCGGAGTGATAGCTTCTCTCGGAGTGATTGTCGGAGTCGGAGCCGGATACCCACTCACCAACATGAGCTTGATGTCTTCTTTCTGTGTAGCTCCTTGATGACTTTTCCTTTCTTTCCGAATCCTTGCTTCTCCGAGAGGGTCTTCGCTCATAACGATCATCTCTGCTCCTTCTCTCTCTTGATGGTGATTCTTCTCTTCTATTCCTTCTTTTGGGAGAATCTTCTCTTCTTTTGTAGGGGCGTACACTCATTGGAGTAGTGTCCGGTCTTCCACAATTGTAGCAATTTTTTCTCTCGACTAGAAGATCTTTTGTCATTGTAGGACCTTGACTTGGAACTTCTCTCTTTGCTTCTACTCTTGTAGAACTTGTTGAAGTTCTTCACCATTAGGCTCAATTCTTCATTGAAGGTTTATTTCTCACTTGATGATGTGGGAGCTTCACATGAGGCTTTGTAAGCACCACTTGACTTGTTATGGAGCTCCTCCTTATCCTTCAAAGGACATCTCATGAGCAACAATTCTTCCAATGACTTCATTGGCTTGAGATCTTTGTAATTGGGCATCATTTGGATCAATGTGCATACGGTATCATATTTTCCATCTAAAGCTCTTAGGATCTTCTTGATGATGAATTTGTCGGTCATCTCTTCACTTCCTAAGCCGACAATCTCAGTTGTGATGATGAACTTGTCAAGTTGACTTTGAAGCACATCCAACTTGGATTCCTTGACGGAGTCAGTACCTTCGTGCATATCAATCAAAGTATCCCAAATTTCCTTTGCATTCTCAAGACGGCTGATTTTGTTGAATTCTTCGGGGCACAATCCGTTGAAGAGGATATCACAAGCTTGAGCATTGTATTGCAGCATCTTCAACTCTTCCGCGGTAGCTTCACGGTTCGGTTCGGTTCTCTCCCATCAAAGAATTCACCTTGCAAGCCAATACACACAATAGCCCAAACGGCGGGGTTATGTCCAAGAATATGCATTTTCATCTTATGCTTCCAAGTAGCAAAATTAGTACCATCAAAGCAAGGACCTCTACGGTGGTAATTTCCCTCGCTAGACGCCATACTCTCCTAGGTTGTGAAACCAAGGATATGACTACCAAAAGCTATGGAAATCAAAGCAAATGGAGACAAAAGCTCTGATACCACTTGTAGGATCGAAAGTATGTCTAGAGGGGGGGGTGATTAGACTACTTGTCCAAATAAAAATCTAGCCTTTTCCCAATTTTAGTTCTTGACAGATTTTAGCAACTTTGGACTAGTCAAGCAATCTTCACACAATTCAAGCAAGCATGCAAACATTATATGAGCAGCGGAAAGTAAAGCATGCAACTTGCAAGAATGTAAAGGGAAGGGTTTGGAGAATTCAAACGCAATTGGAGACACGGATGTTTTTGTCATGGTTCCGATAGGTGGTGCTATCGTACATCCACGTTGATGGAGACTTCAACCCACGAAGGGTAACGGTTGCGTGAGTCCACGGAGGGCTCCACCCACGAAGGGTCCACAAAGAAGCAACCTTGTCTATCCCACCATGGCCGTCGCCCACGAAGGACTTGCCTCACTAGCGGTAGATCTTCACGGAGTAGGCGATCTCCTTGCCCTTACAAACTCCTTGGTTCAACTCCACAATCTTGTTGGAGGCTCCCAAGTGACACCTAGCCAATCTAGGAGACACCACTCTCCAAGAAGTAACAAATGGTGTGTTGATGATGAACTCCTTGCTCTTGTGCTTCAAATGATAGTCTCCCCAACACTCAACTCTCTCTCTCATAGGATTTGGATTTGGTGGAAAGAATATTTGAGTGGAAAGCAACTTGGGGAAGGCTAGAGATCAAATTCATATGGTAGGAATGGAATATCTTGGCCTCAACACAAGTGTAGGTGGTTCTCTCTCAGAAAATGTAGGTTGGAAGTGTTGGTTCGTTCTGATGGCTCTCTCCATAAATGAAGAGCAGGTGGAGGGGTATTTAGAGCCTGCACACAAAATCTAACCATTACAAACAACTTGCCAAACTCGGTGGGACTGAATTGATAAACTCGGTCGGACCGATTCAGCAAATCTAGTGACCGTTAGGATTTTCGGTGGGACCGACATGCAACTCGGTAGGACCGATATGGTTAGGGTTAGGGCATAACGTAATCTCATTGAGACGAATTACACAAACTCAGTGAGACCGATTTTGGTAATAAGCTTACAAGAGAGTTGCTCAGGTAAACTCGGTGGGACCGATTCGCTCATTTTGGTGAGACCGAAATGTTACAAAAGGGAAACAGAGAGTTTACATTGCAATCTCGGTGGGACCGATCGCTCATCTCGGTGGGACCGAAATGTTACGAAGGGAAACAGAGAGATTACAATCCCATCTCGGTGAGACCGAGATCCCTATCGGTGAGACCGATTTGCCTAGGGTTTGTGGCAGTGGCTATGACATCTGAACTCGGTGGCGCGGATAGAAAGAATCGGTGGGGCCGAGTTTGACTTTTGGTTTAGGTCATATGTCGATGTGAGAAAGTAGTTGAGGGCTTTGGAGCATATCACTAAGCATTTTGAGCAAGAGCCTCATTAAGCAACACCTCATCCCTCCTTGATAGTATTGGCTTTTCCTATAGACTCAATGTGATCTTGGATCACTAAAATAGAAAATGTAGAGTCTTGAGCTTTGAGCTTGAGCCAATCCTTTTGTCCTTAGCATTTTGAGGGGTCCACTTTTCTCACCCATGCCATGCCAATCATTGAGCTTTTCTAAAATATTAATCTTGAAATAGCATTAGCTCAGTGAGCTATATGTTGTTAGGAATTACCAAAACCACCTAGGGATAGTTGCACTTTCAATCTCCCCCTTTTTGGTAATTGATGACAACATATAGATCAAAGCTTCGACAAATGATAGTAAGAGTGAAAGACATCGTCGCTTTGAGAAGTATGTGATAAGCAAGAGCTCCCCTTAAATTTGTGCATAGTTTAAGATTTGCTTTCATTTGCAAATGCACAATGAGTTAGGATCATAGGTTACTCTTCCATGTCACATACATCTTGGTGGAGCGCTCAAAATGATAATAATTAAATACATGCACTCATCACCAAGCAAAGTGAATGATCATAAAAGGATAATGTCATCCAACAAGCATTAAGGTAGCATATGATCAAACACATGATCATCCAAGTATCACACAAAAGCATAAAGTATCTCAAACAAGCAAATGACAAAGTTCAACCACCAAAAAGGCAAGAGAGAACAAAAGCAACACTCTCTCTCGAAGCCTATGATCTATACATTTTCTCCCCCTTTGGCAACAAGTTACCAAAAAGTTCATAAAAAATGCATCAGGCTTGGTCTTCAGGTGGTGGTGTAGATAGAACTCCAAGGACGAATGCATCAGTCGATGTAGATGGAGCTAGAGGAGTGGGTGCTGGAGCTGGTGGCACTGAAGCTGTAGCTGGTGCAGATGAAGTTGCTCTGTGTGTAATGCTTGAGCATAGCAGCAGATCTCTGACCTCTGGGCACTCTAGCAAAAGCATCAGTGGTTGTCTTGCCCTTCTTCTCCTGCACTTCCTCCTGAAGTTGCTCAACAACAGACTGTATCTCAGTGACCTTCACATCTAAATCATAGAACTTCTGCTCTATGATCCTCTCCAAGCTCTCCTGGTTTTGAGTCAGGGTGGCCAATCCCTTCTCAATCCTCAAAGTGGAGGTAATCAAGTAGCCAAGCTGATCTTGCTTGCTCTTCAGAAGATACTGAGATGCCTCATCCATGGTTGGCATCTTTGCAGCCTTTTCAGTCCTTGCCTTTTTGCTTGTGGTCTTGTGGTGGAAGATCATCTTGAGCTTGTGTCCCTTTGAAGGAAGTAGGATCATACTTCTCTTGTTGAGGAACAAACTTAGTCTTGGGGTATTGATCTTGTTCCCACTCAACTCCATTGGCATTGAACTTTCGTTCAAAACCAACACCTTGGTTCTTCTGGTGCCTTCCTTGCTTGTGTATAATTTCCTCGAATTGCTTACTCCCGGCAAGGCTCTTGTAAACACCTTTCTCTATAATTCCCTTCAATAAGCTATTTTCTTGCTCAAGTGTAACTTGGCTAAGAGAATCATTAGTGGAATCAAGAGAACTACTAGGAGCAACAACATTGGGTTTAGCATGATTATTGTTACTACTAGAGGAAGAATCTTTCTTGTTCTTGTTACTATACTTGACTTGAGGCATGTAAGTGGATAAGAGTAAACGCTTGGCAATGTAAGAAGAACTTTTCTTGTGAAGATCATCATTGATTGCCTTTAAGAACTCATGCTCTTGCTCAAGATTGAGCTTCTCAAAACGTAATTTCTCATGAGTCCTTAAAAGTTCTCGATGATCTCCTAAGATAGTTTCATGAGCTAACTTAAGAGTGTTTGGTTCTTTAGTTAGAGACTCAATCTTATCCTTATCATTTTCATTCGTTTCATCTTGATTTGCATGATTAATTGATGTTTAATCATAGTATCTATCACTAGAGTTGTCAACAAGTAAATCATCATCACCTAACAAGTCATCCTCATCACTATTGAAATCAACATACTCGGGTGTGTTACCTTTGGACCTTTGGCCATGAAGCATCTTCCAATTCCTTCATTTGGTGAATCAAATATGTCGTAGGAGTTGGTTGACACAAGTGCTAGACCGGCAACACCTTCATCTTGAGTATATTCGAGTCGGAGTGATAGCTTCTCTCGGAGTGATTGTCGGAGTCGGAGCCGGATACCCACTCACCAACATGAGCTTGATGTCTTCTTTCTGTGTAGCTCCTTGATGACTTTTCCTTTCTTTCCGAATCCTTGCTTCTCCGAGAGGGTCTTCGTTCATAACGATCATCTCTGCTCCTTCTCTCTCTTGATGGTGATTCTTCTCTTCTATTCCTTCTTTTGGGAGAATCTTCTCTTCTTTTGTAGGGGGGCGTACACTCATTGGAGTAGTGTCCGGGTCTTCCACAATTGTAGCAATTTTTTCTCTCGACTAGAAGATCTTTTGTCATTGTAGGACCTTGACTTGGAACTTCTCTCTTTGCTTCTACTCTTGTAGAACTTGTTGAAGTTCTTCACCATTAGGCTCAATTCTTCATTGAAGGTTTATTTCTCACTTGATGATGTGGGAGCTTCACATGAGGCTTTGTAAGCACCACTTGACTTGTTATGGAGCTCCTCCTTATCCTTCAGTGACATCTCATGAGCAACAATTCTTCCAATGACTTCTGTTGGCTTGAGATCTTTGTAATTGGGCATCATTTGGATCAATGTGCATACGGTATCATATTTTCCATCTAAAGCTCTTAGGATCTTCTTGATGATGAATTTGTCGGTCATCTCTTCACTTCCTAAGCCGACAATCTCAGTTGTGATGATGAACTTGTCAAGTTGACTTTGAAGCACATCCAACTTGGATTCCTTAATGAGTCAAGACCTTCGATGCATATCAATCAAAGTATCCCAAATTTCCTTTGCATTCTCAAGACGGCTGATTTTGTTGAATTCTTCGGGGCACAATCCGTTGAAGAGGATATCACAAGCTTGAGCATTGTATTGCAGCATCTTCAACTCTTCCGCGGTAGCTTCACGGTTCGGTTCGGTTCTCTCCCATCAAAGAATTCACCTTGCAAGCCAATACACACAATAGCCCAAACGGCGGGGTTATGTCCAAGAATATGCATTTTCATCTTATGCTTCCAAGTAGCAAAATTAGTACCATCAAAGCAAGGACCTCTACGGTGGTAATTTCCCTCGCTAGACGCCATACTCTCCTAGGTTGTGAAACCAAGGATATGACTACCAAAAGCTATGGAAATCAAAGCAAATGGAGACAAAAGCTCTGATACCACTTGTAGGATCGAAAGTATGTCTAGAGGGGGGTGATTAGACTACTTGTCCAAATAAAAATCTAGCCTTTTCCCAATTTTAGTTCTTGACAGATTTTAGCAACTTTGGACTAGTCAAGCAATCTTCACACAATTCAAGCAAGCATGCAAACATTATATGAGCAGCGGAAAGTAAAGCATGCAACTTGCAAGAATGTAAAGGGAAGGGTTTGGAGAATTCAAACGCAATTGGAGACACGGATGTTTTTGTCATGGTTCCGATAGGTGGTGCTATCGTACATCCACGTTGATGGAGACTTAAACCCACGAAGGGTAACGGTTGCACGAGTCCACGGAGGGCTCCACCCACGAAGGGTCCACAAAGAAGCAACCTTGTCTATCCCACCATGGCCGTCGCCCACTAAGGACTTGCCTCACTAGCGGTAGATCTTCACGAAGTAGGCGATCTCCTTGCCCTTACTAACTCCTTGGTTCAACTCCACAATCTTGTTGGAGGCTCCCAAGTGACACCTAGCCAATCTAGGAGACACCACTCTCCAAGAAGTAACAAATGGTGTGTTGATGATGAACTCCTTGCTCTTGTGCTTCAAATGATAGTCTCCCCAACACTCAACTCTCTCTCTCATAGGATTTGGATTTGGTGGAAAGAATATTTGAGTGGAAAGCAACTTGGGGAAGGCTAGAGATCAAATTCATATGGTAGGAATGGAATATCTTGGCCTCAACACAAGTGTAGGTGGTTCTCTCTCAGAAAATGTAGGTTGGAAGTGTTGGTTCGTTCTGATGGCTCTCTCCATAAATGAAGAGCAGGTGGAGGGGTATTTAGAGCCTGCACACAAAATCTAACCATTACAAACAACCTGCCAAACTCGGTGGGACTGAATTGATAAACTCGGTCGGACCGATTCAGCAAATCTAGTGACCGTTAGGATTTTCGGTGGGACCGACATGCAACTCGGTAGGACCGATATGGTTAGGGTTAGGGCATAACGTAATCTCATTGAGACGAATTACACAAACTCAGTGAGACCGATTTTGGTAATAAGCTTACAAGAGAGTTGCTCAGGTAAACTCGGTGGGACCGATTCGCTCATTTTGGTGAGACCGAAATGTTACAAAAGGGAAAGCAGAGAGTTTACATTGCAATCTCGGTGGGACCGATCGCTCATCTCGGTGGGACCGAAATGTTCTGAAGGAAACAGAGAGATTACAATCCCATCTCGGTGAGACCGAGATCCCTATCGGTGAGACCGATTTGCCTAGGGTTTGTGGCGGTGGCTATGACATCCGAACTCGGTGGCGCCGGATAGAAAGAATCGGTGGGGCCGAGTTTGACTTTTGGTTTAGGTCATATGTAGATGTGAGAAAGTAGTTGAGGGCTTTGGAGCATATCACTAAGCATTTTGAGCAAGAGCCTCATTAAGCAACACCTCATCCCTCCTTGATAGTATTGGCTTTTCCTATAGACTCAATGTGATCTTGGATCACTAAAATAGAAAATGTAGAGTCTTGAGCTTTGAGCTTGAGCCAATCCTTTTGTCCTTAGCATGTTGAGGGGTCCACTTTTCTCACCCATGCCATGCCAATCATTGAGCTTTGCTAAAATATTAATCTTGAAATAGCATTAGCTCAATGAGCTATATGTTGTTAGGAATTACCAAAACCACCTAGGGATAGTTGCACTTTCACTCGCCTCCGCCTACGGAGTTGCTGGTGCTGGGAGGCTCTTGGGGCTGCTGGGCCTCTTCCAGAAGGGCTTGATAGCGTGCAATCGCGTGCATGACAACTCCGGGGAACCGCTCCATTTCCATGTCTTTGGCCTGGTAGCAAATTCCGTCGATCACCTGCATCCTCAAGATATCACGTTGGCGATGTTCTACTTCATCGGGGACGTCAACTACGCCAAGGATGCGTTTGAGCCTGGCCACCACATCATCGGGATCGAGGTTGACACGGTCGCCGTGGGCAATGATGAAGCCGTAGGCTGCCTTTCTCTTGACTGAATCGCAGAGGTCCTCTGCCCATTCCTTGCGGGGCATCAGGATCTCGATGAGCACTGGTGACGGCGGCTCTTCGGATGGGTCGTCGATCAGGCCGCCGAGCAGCTCTGGATCTTTTGCACGGTGGATGGCAAAATGCTCATCACACCTCCTCTGCAATATGTCGATTGTGCTCCCAAGTACTGTGACACCGATATCGCTGCCGATGGGCCATGGTGCCTGCACTGGCTGATGAAGCTCTTGCTCCCCGACGTACTCCGACTCGTTCTCCTCGCTGAAGATGTAACGCAGGTTGGCGTCGACGTCGAATCTTTGGTCGTTGCCTGGCATGATTGGAATAGCTAATGGTAGATGGGTGAGGACTAGATCTTCACAGAGTGTCGTAGTGGTGCGTTGCCGCCTGGGTTATATGCAGCAAGCCCGGTAGCTGGTGGCGGGAAACCGGTGAGGGAATAGGCGTGGATTTTACAATTCATCCATGTGGAGCGCGGGAAGCATTCGCTGGAGCGCGGGAAGACTAAGTGGAGCACACACACAACCCGAATACCGTATCCGATGCCACGTGTTATTTATCACACAAGTGTTAACATAAGGAAACGTATGTGTAACTTACTAATCATCGCACACGAGTACTCGCAGACGCATCGTGTGCGATATTCCTAGCCACCGCAAGCAACTAGTTTGCATATTTCAAAGTTTTTTGTACACACAGAATCGCACACGAACTAACTATATTAACCATCTGTGTTGTAATTTCTCATCGCAAACAGTTAATCTGATTCGGCTGTTTGCCACGTATCACACACATCTTGTTGAGTTGAACCGTTTGTGTTGCGTCCGCTAATCGAAAACAGTTCGTCCGAGTGAACCGTATGCCCTATATCACACACACCTTGATCCGGCTAATTGTTTATGTTGCACTCCCTAATAGCAAACGGTTCATCAGAGCGACCTGTATGTCGTATATCACAGACACATTGATATGGCTGCCCGTTTCTGTTGTTCTGACTCATCGCAAATAGTTCTAACGGGTTAACTGTGTGGCCTGAATCGCACACGCAACTAAAATCTGAACCGTGTTTGATGCATCCTCCATCTCAAACGTTTTGCATGATTTTTGACGGTTTTCATACAGCATCGTTTGTGATTATTGCATCACACACAGTTTCTTGAAGGGTCTCTGATCGTAGTGTCGCGTTAGCAGCATCCTGCAGTAGTGGCCTATTGCAAGGACAAGCGTACGCAGAAGGCGGCCGCTCAATTCAACATCAAGCTAGGAGCAGCGTCGCCCTAGGACTCCGACGATGATGGGTATCTTGACGCCTACATTGAGATGTTGGAGGAGGACATCACCGAGGAGGAGTCGGATGACGAGGAGTAGTTGAACTATCTATTTTTTATCTATCTATGATGTATCTATGCTGAGAACTATCTATGTCTCTACTCTCTACTCTCTATACCCTTATAAAAATTAGAGTTGGTGATGATGGTGTTTATGTCTACTACGCAACCTTCTTCTTGTAGACGTTGTTGGGCCTCCAAGTGCAGAGGTTTTCAATACAGTAGCAAATTTCCCTCAAGTGGATGACCTAAGGTTTATCAATCCGTGGGAGGCGTAGGATGAAGATGGTCTCTCTCAAGCAACCCTGCGACCAAATAACAAAGAGTCTCTTGTGTCCCCAACACACCCAATACAATTGCAAATTGTATACGTGCACTAGTTCGGCAAAGATATGGTGATACAAGTGCAATATGGATGGTATATATAGGTTTTTGTAATTTGGAAATATATAAAAAACAAGGTAACTAATAGCAAAAGTGAGCGTAAACGGTATTGCAATGCTTCTAAACAAGGCCTAGGGTTCATACTTTCACTAGTGCAAGTTCTCTCAACAATAATAACATAACTGGATCATATAACTATCCCTCAACATGCAACAAAGAGTCACTCCAAAGTCACTAATAGCAGAGAACCAACGAAGAGATTATTGTAGGGTACGAAACCACCTCAAAGTTACCCTTTCTGATCGATCTATTCAAGAGTCCGTAGTAAAATAACATGAAGTTATTTTTTCTGTTTGATCTATCCTAGAGTTCGTACTAGAATAACACCTTAAGCCACAAATCAACCAAAACTCTAATGTCACCTAGATACTCCAATGTCACCTCAAGTATCTGTGGGTATGATTATACGATATGCATCACACAATCTCAGATTCATCTATTCAACCAACACAAAGAACTTCAAAGAGTGCCCCAAAGTTTCTATCGGAGAGTCAAGACGAAAACGTGTGCCGACCCCTATGCATAAGTTCGCAAGGTCACTGAAACCGCAAGTTGATCACCAAAACATACATCAAGTAGATCACATGAATATCCCATTGTCACCAAATATAAGCACATGCAAGACATACATCAAGTTCTCAAATCCTTAAAGACTCAATCCGCTAAGATAGCTTCAAAGGGAAAACTCAATCCATTACAAGAGAGTAGAGGGGGAGAAACATCATAAGATCCAACTATAGTAGCAAAGCTCACGGTACATAAAGATCGTGCCAAATCAAGAACACGAGAGAGAGAGAGAGAAAGAGAGAGAGAGAGATCAAACACATAGCTACTGGTACATGCCCTCAGCCCCGAGGGTGAACTACTCCTCCTCTCGTCATGGAGAGCGCCGGGATGATGAAGATGGCCACCGCGGTGGATCACCCTCCCGTGAGTGCCGGCAGGTCTCGATTGGTTTTTGGTGGCTACAGAGGCTTGCGGCGGCGGAACTCCCGATCTAGGTTTCTTTCTGGGGGTTTCTGTATTTATAGGAATTTTTGGCGTCGGTCTCACGTCAGGGGGGTCTCCGAGTCATCCACGAGATAGGGGGGCGCGCCCTCCACCCTCGTGGATGGCTCGGGACTCTTCTGGCCCAACTCTTTTACTCCGGGGGCTTCTTTTGGTCCATAAAAAATCATCAAAAATTGGCACATCAATTGGACTCCGTTTGGTATTCCTTTTCTGTAAAACTCAAAAACAAGGAAAAAACAGAAACTGGCACTGGGCTCTAGGTTAGTAGGTTAGTCCCAAAAATCATATAAAACAACATATAAATGCATATAAAACGTCTAGGATGGATAATATAATAGCATGGAACAATAAAAAATTATAGATACGTTGGAGACGTATCAAGCATCCCCAAGCTTAATTCCTACTCGTCCTCCAGTAGGTAAATAATAAAAACAGAATTTTTGATGTGGAATGCTACCTAACATAATTATCAATGTAATTTTCTTTATTATGGCATGAATGTTCAGATCCGAAAGTTTATAGACAAAAGTTTAATATTGACATAAGAATAATAATACCTCAAGCATCCTAACAAAGTAATCATGTCATCTCAAAATAACATGGCCAAAGAAAGTTCATCCCTACAAAATCATATAGTTTAGCTATGCTCCATCTTTCGTCACACAAAATATTCAAATCATGCACAACCCCAGTTTCAGCCAAGCAATTGTTTCATACTTTAGCATTTTCAAACTTTCTCAACTTTCACGCAATACATGAGCGTGAGCCATGGACATAGCATTATAGGTGTAATAGAGTGGTGGTTGTGGAGAAGACAAAAAAAGGAGGAAGATGGTCTCACATCAACTAGGCATATTAATGGGCTATGGAGATGCCCATCAATAGATATCAATGTGAGTGAGTAGGGATTGCCATGCAACAGATGCACTAGAGCTATAAATGTATGAAAGCTCAACAACAGAAACTAAGTGGGTGTGCATCCAACTTGCTTGCTCATGAAGATCTAGGGCATTTGAGGAAGCCCATCATTGGAATATACACGCCAAGTTCTATAACAAAAAATTCCCACTAGTATATGAAAGTGACAAAATAAGAGACTCTCTATAATGAAGATCATGGTGCTATTTTGAAGCAGAAGTGTGGAAAAAGGATAGTAGCATTGTCCCTTCTCTTTTTTTTCTCTCTCTCTCTCTCTCTTTTTAGAGACTCCCCTCTTTTTTGGAGACTCTTTCTCTTTTTTTGGAGACTCTTTTGGCCTCCTTTTTTATTTCCTCACACGGGACAATGCTCTAATAATGAAGATCATCACACTTCTATTTATTTACAACTCAAGAATTACACCTCAATACTTAGAACAAAATATGATTCTATATGAATGCCTCCGGCGGTGTACTGGGATGTGCAATGAATCAAGAGTGACATGTATGAAAAATTATGAATGGTGGCTTTGCCACAAATATGATGTCAACTACATGATCATGCAAAGCAATATGACAATGATGGAACGTGCCATAATAAACGGAATGGTGGAAAGTTGCATGGCAATATATCTCGGAATGGCTATGGAAATGCCATAATAGGTAGGTATGGTGGCTGTTTTGAGGAAGGTAGATGGTGGGTGTATGGTACCGGCGAAAGTTGTGCAGTACTAGAGAGGCTAGCAATGGTGGAAGGATGAGAGTGTGTATAATCCAAGTACTCAACATTAGTCATAAAGAACTCACATACTTACTGCAAAAATCTACAAGTCATCAAAACAAAGTACTACACGCATGCTCCTAGGGGAAGGGTTGGTATGAGTTAACCATCGCGCGATCCCGACCTCCACACATAAGGAGGACAATCAAAGAGATACCTCATGCTTCAAATTTGTTACACGACGGTTACCATATGTGCATGCTATGGGACTCACAAAACTCAACACAAGTATTTCTCAAATTCACAATTACACCACTAGCATGACTCTAATATCACCATCCTCATGTATCAAAACAATCGTAAGGAATCAAACTTCTCATAGTATTCAATGCACTTTATATGAATTTTTTTATTATATCCCTCTTGGAAGCCTATCATATTAGGATTAAATTCATAACCAAAGCAAATTACCATGCTGTTCTAAAGACTCTCAAAACAATATAAGTGAAGCATGAGAGTTCATCTATTTCTTCAAAATAAAAGCACCGCTGTGCTCTAAAAAGATATAAGTGAAGCACTAGAGCAAACGACAAACTACTCCAAAAGATATAAATGAAGATCAATGAGTAGTCGAATAATTATGCAACTATGTAAAGACTCTTTAACATTTAAGAATTTCAGATCTTGGGATATTATTAAAAACTGCAAGGAAAACAAAACAAATGACATTTCAAGGATAGCACACACCATGTGAAGAAGCAAAAACTTAGGCTCAACCGATACTAACCAATAATTGTTGAAGAAGAAAGGTGGGATGCCCTCTTTGGGGCATCCCCAAGCTTAGATGCTTGAGACTTCTTGAAATATTATCTTGGGGTGCCTTGGGCATCCCCAAGCTTGAACTTTTGCGTCTCCTTAATTCCTTTTATATCTCGGTTTCCCTAAATCTCAAAAAACTTCGTCCACACAAAACTCAACAAGAACTCGTGAGATAAGTTAGTATAAACCAAGGAAAAAACCTTATCATTCTCTTCTGTAGCAAATCACAAAAATAATTATTCAACATTGCATACTAAACGCCTCTGCATATTTAATACTCCTATCCTCAAATAGAATCATTAAACAAGCAAACATATACAAACAATGCAAACATAACAGCAATCTGCCAAAACAGTACAGTCTGTAAAGAATGCAATTGTATCAATACTTCCCTAACTACAAAAGTTATGAAAATTTACCATACTATATAAAATTTATCAGAGCTCAATATGCAAAAAGTTTCAACATTTTATCGTATTCATACTTTTATAGGGAATTTTTGTAACAGCGGTAAACTTTCTGTTTTGAAACAGCAACATGTATACTTGCAAAATAAGCATGGTAAGGGCTATACTTGAAATTTTTATTGAAAATAAAGATGCAAAACATTATTCTAAATATCAGCAAGAAAATCCTAGCTAAATAAAATGACGCTCCAAGAAAAACTCATATCATGTGGTGAATAAAAACATAGCACCAAGTAAAGTTACCGATGAATGAAGACGAAAGAGGGGATGCCATCCGGGGCATCCCCAAGCTTAGGCTCTTGGTTGTCCTTGAATATTTCCTTGGGGTGCCTTGGGAATCCCCAAGATTAGGCTCTTTCCACTCCTTATTCCATAGTCCATCGAATCTTTACCCACAACTTGAAAACTTCACAACACAAAACTCATGAGAAAATCTTATGAGCTCCGTTAGTATAAGAAAGTAAATCACCACTTAGGTACTGTTATGAACTCATTCTAAATTCATATTTGTGTTATATCTACTGTATTCCAACTTCTCCATGGTTCATACCCTCCGATACTACTCGTGGATTCATCAAAATAAGCAAACAACACATAGAAAACAGAATCTGTCAAAAATAGAATAGTCTGTAGTAATCTGTAACTCTTGAATATTTATGTAACTCCGAAAATCCTGAGAAATTAGGAAGTCCTAAGAATTTTTTTTATTAATCTTCTGCAAAAATAATAAACTTAAAAACACTCTTCTGTGAATTATGAAAATTATTTTCGTGCGCGCGAAAGTTTCTGTTTTTCAGCAAGATCAAATCAACTATCACCGTAAGCCATCCCAAAGGTCTTACTTGGCACTTCATTGAAACAAAAGCTATAAAACATGATTACTACAATATCTTAATCATGTGGACACACAAAAACATTAAGGGTAAGTATTGGGTTGTCTCCCAACAAGCGCATTTCTTTAATGCCTTTCTAGCTAGGCATGATGATTTCAATGATGCTCACATAAAAGATAAGATTTGAAACATAATGGGAGCATCATGAAGCATATGCCTATGTAAAGTTTTCAACTTTTTTCTTCTTAATTTCCCTTTACCCCTTTTCCGTTTTATAAAAAAACTGTACGAGCGACTGTCTGCTATCCCTCGCCAGCGTGCGCAACATAGCAGCAGGACAGGCTATATTATTTTTTTCTGGTTGTCCTTCAATTTATTTATTTTCTGTTCAAGAGAAATATAGTTTTCTTTTCTAAAGAAAAGGTAGAAAAAAACTCTGTGCACGCACACATGCGTGCACACGCGCAGGCCGGCCGAAGGCCCATGCGGTGGCATTTCTTTTCTTTGTCTTCCTATCTCTTTGTCTCCCTTTTTGTCTATGTTTAGTCTCACATTGCCTAGCCTTTGACCCCTAAACCTCTTCTACACCTATAAATATAGACCCATAGAGCCTCGAAAAATCATCCAATTCGGATTAAATTAGTATTTTGATTTGACTAGATTCACTAAAAAAAATATTTCTCCTCTCCGGCGGGACTTCTGGAAGTTGTCTCTTCTCTCGGAAGTCGTCTTTTCTCTACCTTGTAAAGGTATCTAGTTTTTTTATATACTCCCGTAGCTTATTATTTCTAGACTAGTACGATAGAATAATTAGATTATCAATTATTCTATGTATTACACTTTAGACGTAGAAATCTTTTAGCAATAGCTCTTTTGTTCCGTAAAACAACTTGGCCTTGATTTTTCAAATAGCCATAACTTTCTACTCGTTCATCCAAATTAGATAAAACCAACGCCTATATTTTCTTATTGATTCCACCTATCTAGTGAATCTATCAAATAAATTTTTTGCAACTTTCAAATTTTGAAATTTGTTTAGATTCATTTTCAAACGTCTTTTGTTCATAATTTGAGTTTTATAACTCCGATTTAATTGATTCTTTTTGCTAAATGAAGCTCTTGACCTAAACTTTATGATAAGAGCAAATTCACCCAACTTTGGTCATGTTAGAAATTGTTTTCTGTTGCAAGAGTTATTTGCTTGTTTTCAAAGTTTTCCGAGATCTTTTCTTTGATTCTTTCGCATGAGTGCTTATGTATGCAATTGCTTGCTTACGATAGATTGACCGGAGTGCGACGAGTAGAACTATCATGAGTTATGAATGCGAATCATCTTCATCAACAGTACAAGACAAGTTCACACTTTGATCATACTCTTCATACCCAGTTTTTATGCATTAATTTCAACCCTCAAACATTGCATGAGTAGGATTTTGATAACATGTGGGTATTGGGAAGTAATTTATGAGGTAGGAACCTATTGTCTTACATTCAAACCTAGGGTATTATTGCGTTATGCTTGCACTACTTTGCTATGCTCGTAGACGTGGATTGGTTTGAGATAATTCATGACAGATGTGAGAGTTATTGTTAAACTAAGGTTTAAACTTAAGGTGGTTACTTTAATACACATCTGGGTGGATTGGTTGGAGCACCCTGAGGATACCAGTGGCTTGCCCAGACACCTGGGGAATCCAGTGTTGTCCAAGGAGATCCGGGGTACCCGTGTGATCATTCTAAGGTTCGCCTCCCAGGCTCAAAGGGATCATAAGATTATTCATGCTAGAAATTTCCGTGTGCAGCAACAAGCCATTATGGGCTCTGGCATAGTTGAGTATGTTGTGTGACCTCTTACAGTGGTAGACCAGCAGATGTAGGGGATGTAGGTGGTACTGTCTACCCGTCGTAACAAGCTAACACTTCTGAAAGACTGTGTCTCGGTCGTCCGTTTCTCAAACATAATGCAGTGCGATATATTTGACGGTGGAGATCGAGTCTTGTGGGGAAAAGTGCGCAAATCTGTGCAGAGTGTACAAACTAATCACGATTGGTCGTGTCCCCTGTTATGGACATCTTGAGTATCTGTTACTTGAATTATTGGTTTGATCTCATCACGTTACTTAAATAATTTTTTGGGTTATTGATGTTAATTTGAGATTGAGTTGGGGTTAACTTCTCAATATTTTTAACAAACTTTGTACTTAAATAAAATTTATTCCTTTGTTGTAGGGAAAAATTAGCTTTATGAAAAGCTTAAACTTAGAGCCTCCACCAGCCAAATATGCATGTAGTGATAGTCATTATTCATCATTGCTCTACAGTGTGAAATTGCCAGTACATCCAATGTACTGACCTATATGGCTGCAACGTCTCATGTTGCAGGGATCTTACGACGAGTAAGTGATACGTTAGGGTTACGATTTCTACACTCAACTTTGCCGTTGGTGTTGATGGGAATCCACAACCTTGCTGTTACTTCCGCTATTTGGATTGAGGTAATAGTATTTATGTTACTTTATACATGTGATTTACCTCTGTTATAAATCCTTGAGTACTGTGTGTCAGCATACTCATCTAGGGATGACACTTAAGAACAGAGACTTGATACATTCGGGTCAGGTCGATACAAGATGGTATCAGAGCACATGTTGACTGTAGGACGTGACCCTAGAAACTGGCAAGCCCATAGGAAAGATTTTCTCTACAACTTCATTTTCAAAAAGATCTTTTACCTCTCTTCTTTTCTGAGCTTTATCAAATATTCCCTTTTAGTTAGACTATACGCCTTTCCCCTTTTGACCACACGAAGATTCGACTGATGAGACCACTCCAAGAAGTACAGGATATCAAACAACTAGGACCACTTCGGAATGAAGAAGATTTTACCATGCATTATAATAATGGAAACTACAACAATTGAAGACTCCGAAGACTAGGAGAATTTGAAGGCTCTGTAGAATTTCCAGATTGATATGACCTAGGAAGGCTACCCTTATGGAATCTTGTCAGACTACTGAAGCTACCAATACCTGGGATCAAGGTGTCGGAAGAAGACCGGAAAATGGAGCGTTAAAACTCAAAGTTTTTGTCAAAAAAAAAACCCTAAGGCAGGACATATCAACTATGGAATGATAGCTCATGGCAATGACAAGGGCAGAAACACATCTATCCATGATGCTACCGCTCGCTCATGCTATTGTCACCGTGCTGAGTTAAGCATGCATTTCTTCGGAAGGATTGGTTGGTAGAAGGCTGATGGAGCATCTATCAACAAAGGATAAAGTTTTAACCTTAGTTGGTGTATCACCAGGATCTGAAGTATTACATCAAAAAAATTAAGATGGACCTGCAGGAAGCCATATTTGACAAGGAGCATTTCGTGAAGAACTCATGACCCAGAAGCTGAAAGTAGCCTAGCTGGAGGAGCAAAACCTCGAGATACCGGAGATACGTCAGGAACTGAAGGACAGTAGGACCATGGTTCATGCCAAGGATGTTGAAACCCAAAAGTTTGGAATGCAATTCCAGAATTATTAAAGGACGTCATGAGAGACTTCACGTCAACAGAGATGATCTGGCAAAAGAACTTGAGAAGGACAAGCACGATCGGAACAAGCCATCGGAGGCATGAATAAGACTTGAAGAGTTTGGCGACGTTGAAGATTTATTGACCTTTAGAAGACCAAACCCCTGTTATATACCTATGTTAGATGCGACGATTGTGAGCTGTCATTTGTTTGAAGTTTTTCTGACAGCCACAAATAAAATCTGTCTTTTCAAAACTTTTGTTTGTATTGTGTGTATCCCTCTCTATCTCTCTTATCTCACCCCAAAACCCATGGACCCAATAGAGGATGAATGGAGATGAACTCATATGTT
Source organism: Aegilops bicornis (assembly GCA_021605145.1). Classification (NCBI taxonomy): domain Eukaryota; kingdom Viridiplantae; phylum Streptophyta; class Magnoliopsida; order Poales; family Poaceae; genus Aegilops; species Aegilops bicornis. Next base: position 511,299,805 of record CM038671.1, read on the forward strand.
CTGGACCGGTAAGTCAATTGGAGACGGACCGATGGATTTAGAACATGGAAGATCACATGAAAAATAACTCTATGGCCGGAAAGGATATGGCCCAACATGCTCTTCAGTGCTTTGAAAGAGGTGCTGCTACTTGGTGGATGATGTACCAAACCATCAATGGATGGCAAGGAGTAACCACTTGGAAGGAATTTAAGTTGACTTTGCTAAAGTCTCGTCTTGTGTCCCCGAATTTGAAGCCTTATGGAAATGATATGAAGAAACCCTGTGCATGCAAGCTTTGTGGAGAAATAGGACACAACCATAAAGAACACAAGGATGAATGCCCAAATTGTGAAGGAAGTCACCCAGCTGAAGAATGCCCAACTAGGTAGATTACTTGTTTCTTGTGTGAAGGAACTACCCACTACCCTGCTAAGTATCACATTTACTCCATGGTACAAAGAACCATCCAACAAAAGAAAGAAGCAATGAAAGGAGCCCTCATGGAAATTTTAGAAGAACCTGTGATGGAGGAAGAGGTGGAGGACACACCCAAAGAAGAAACCATCTAAACCTTGCACCAATTCATGCTATTCATGTGGAGAAGAAGGACACATCTCCTGGAATTGTATGAATGGGGATCTAGTAGAATTCCTGACAGAGGAAGTAGAGTATGACCCACAGGAAATAGAAGCCTTGATTGGCACGGAAAAGTCCAGGAAGAGAAATAGATTGGATCCTAGGAACAACCCAATTTCTACAAAGAAGGACCTAAGTCATATCACATCTTTCAGGTGCAAAGATTCAGGGCACTACTTTAGCAGTTGCCCAAAAAGGAAGCCGAGGACCCAAGGAGGCTATGTAATCACAAGGAAACCTCGAGACTTGTCAGAAGTAATATGTTTTCGTTGTAATGAAGCAGGGCACTTTGCCAGAGGTTGTCCCAAAGAGAAGGAGGCTTGTGATAAATATTTGAGTTTGCAACAAAAAAATATAGTAGTAGTAGTGGGAACGATTCTTTTATATCAATGCGTTGAGTTGAGGCATCTAATGGAAATGCATGAGATTGAAATGATTTGAGAATTAATGAAGTTAGCATCATTGGTACTGATTTGGATTTTATGAGTAGTGACTCTATGAAGGAATATTTTGACCATTTTCTAGGATATGAGAAATATGGTCTATGGAAGAATTGGTGCATTTTAAGGGCGGTAGTACCCTGTGAGGACCCTTGACCCCTGGAAAAGATAATGGTATTCCACGAAGTGGACTTCGGACAAAATAAGTATGAGTTTTATCTCGATATGTGGGATGCCCGAAGAATATGAAGGGACGAAGTACTATTGGATATAAAGGAGGTATAATGTTGGTAATATGGAGCACTTGTAACCCCAGGATGAGTTGAAGCTATAAATGTGATGAGGTGAGCCCATAACCCACAGGCTCCAGGACCTGCCAAGAAGCAAGCACACTCTTGCTGAAGGAAAAAACCCTGGAAGAGGATATGCCTTTATCAACATATGATCTTATAGGAGTTTACGCAAAACCCGAGAGTTGTGAAAAAGATAGATGTTTGTCTGGCTTGCAGAATCAACGGATTTTTTCGGAACTTAGTTCGTCGACAAGAGAAATTCTGCAATGATTGTGAGGATGACCGGGTGTTAGAATGCGAGATTCGCTAAACCATATACAAGGTAATGATTTGGGTGCGGGATGGATTGATCACCATACCGACTTACTCTTATTATTCGCTTTGCTATATGGGATGGTAAATCTGAGTGACTTACCCATAGTAGAGAGACGACGATCAAAACCTTGTTTGAGCCTTACAATGGTATGACAATTTTCCCTTGTACAAGGCAGCTGTTGCCAATCGTAGGATATACGGTGAGAATGAAGCCAGACCCATTTCCTGCAGGAGAAACCATAAATTGTTGACCACCATGAGATATCGATAGTTGTTTAGTATTGACGCCAGACCTGTCAGCTAAGAAGACCCAGTCATAGAAGAACCTAGATGAAATGGACACATGAATTGAGGAAAAGGGTTATGCCACTCCCAAAAGAGCCCAGAGAAGGAATTATCCCGAGAATCTGAGAAGACCGACACTGTCAAAGAATTAGGATGGAGTATATGAGTATTGATGGAACCGTAACAATGCTTCTAAGGGTGGTAGCACCCCGGACCCTTCGTGTCAATCGGTGGATTTTTTAGGAAACCCCCGAACCTAACCTATTTCTTGCTAGCCTCTCCAAATCTCGAGGACGAGATTCATTTTAAGGGTGGTAAGTTTGTAACATCCCAAAATTCTAAATTTTGGTATGTTATATTAAATAGATAGTTTCGATTGTTTGCTTGATTGTGATGTGTGAAATTGAGTGAAATTTGAAAAGTTTTTGAAAGTTAAATGAGAGGGAATAAAAGGACTTTCCCAAACTTTAATATTACATTTATGATCTCCATGAATTCAAATTCATTTCATCACAAAACCCTAGAGAGAAGATGACATGACTTCTTCCATTTAAATAAATGCAAAGAGTTTTGAAAAGATTTCAATTCCATTTGGAACTATTTCAAATTCAGAAACTTTAAGCAACTCAATGATTTTCATGAGAGAAGATAAAATGACTTCTTCAAAACATATGCAATATGAGTTGGAAGTTTAAAAGAAATCCATTTTAAAGTCTCTTTGAAAATTATTTTCAATTTGGAGTTATTTGGTTTTTATTCAAATTATTTTCGTCCAAAAATAAAATATACATAAATTAGGGTAAAATGATTCCCTGCAATAGATAAATGGAGAGAAATAAATTTGAAATTATTTTGGTATTTTTAAAATGATTTTTATTAGGTTTTATTACAACAGTAGCACTGTTTGCTTTATTTAAATTTTTGCGTATTTTATTTGATGCTAGAAAAATGTTTATATTGTAGAAAATCTTTTTTTGAAATTTTTTATATATAATACGCCAATGGAAAGTTTTTAATTTATTTATTTTCTTATTTTCCGTTTACCCCTTTTCCGTTTTGATATAAAAAAACTGTACGAGCGACCGACTGCTATCCCTCGCCAGCATGCGCAACATAGCCAGCAGGCCGGACTATATTTATTTTTCCGTTTGTCCTTCAACTTATTTATTTTCTGTTCAAGAAAAATATAGTTTTATTTTCTAAAGAAAAGGTAAAAAAAAAACTCTGCGCAGACGCGCACGCCGGCCGAAGGCCCATGCGGCCGCGTTTCTTTTCTTTGTTTTCTTATCTCTTTCGTCTTCCTTTTGTCTACGTTTAGTCTCACATTGCCTAGCCATTGACCCCTAAACCTCTTTTCCACCTATAAATAAAAACCCATAGAACCTCCAAAAATCATCCGATTCGGGTTAAATCAATATTTTGGTTTGACTCGATTCACTAAAGAAAAATATATTTCTCCTCTCCTGCGGGACTTCTGGAAGTTGTCTCTTCTCTCGGAAGTCGTCTTTTCTCTACCTTATAAAGGTATCTCGATTTTTATATACTCCCGTAGCTTATTATTTCTAGACTAGTACGATAGAATAATTAGATTATCAATTATTCTCTGTATTTACACTTTAGACGTAGAAATCTTTTAGCAATAGCTCTTTTGTTCCGTAAAACAGTTTGGTCCTGATTTTTTCAAATAGCCATAACTTTTTACCCTTTCATCCAAATTAGATAAAACAAACGCCTATATTTTCGCCTTGATTCCACCTTTCTAGTGAATCTATCAAATAAAATTTTTGCAACTTTCAAATTTTGAAATTTGTTCAGATTCATTTTCAAATGTCTTTTGTTCATAACTTGAGTTTTATAACTCCGATTTAGTTGATTCTTTTTGCTAATTGAAGCTCTTGACCTAAGATTTCTGATAAGACCAAATCCACCCAATTTTGGTACTGTTAAAATTGTTTTCTGTTGCAAGAGTTATTTGCTTGTTTTTGAAGTTTTCCGAGATCTTTTCTTCGATTCTTTTGCATGAGTGCTTATGTATGCAATTGCTTGCTTACGATAGGTTGACCGGAGTGTGACGTGTAGAACTATCAGGAGTTATGAATGCGAATCATCTTCATCAACAGTACAAGGCAAGTTCACACTTTGATCATACTCTTCATACCTAGTATTTATGTATTAGTTTCAACCCTCAAACATTGCATGAGTAGGATTTTGATAACATGTGGGTATTGGGAAGTAGTTGATGAGGTAGTAACCTATTGTCTTGCATTCAAACCTAGGGTATTATTGCGTTATGCTTGCACTACTTTGATATGCTCGTAGACGTGGATTGGTTTGAGAGAATTCATGACAGATGTGAGAGTAATTGTTAAACTAAGGTTTAAACTTAAGGTGGCTACTTTAATACACATCTGGGTGGATTGGTTGGGGCACCCTGGGGATACCAGTGGCTTGCCCGGACAACTGGGGAATCCAGTGTTGTCCAAGGAGATCCCGGGTTACCTGTGTGATCATCCTATGGTTCGCCAACCAGGCTCAAAGGGATCATAAGATTATTCATGCTAGAAACTTCCGTGTGTAGCCACAAGCCATTATGCGCTCTAGCATAGTTGAGTATGTTGTGTGACGTCTTAGAGTGGTAGACTAGTAGATGCTAGGGATGTAGGTGGTACTGTCTACCCGTCGTAACGAGCTAACGCTTCTGAAAGACTGTGTCTCGGTCATCCGTTTCTCAAACATAATGCAGTGCGGGATATTTAACGGAGGAGATCGAGTCTTGTGGGTAAAAGTGCGCAAACCTCTGCAGAGTGTAAAAACTAATCATGATTAGCCGTGTCCCCGGTTATGGACATCTTGAGTATCTGGTACTTGAATTATTGGTTTGATTTCATCACGTTACTTAAATAATTTGTTGGGTTATTGATGTTAATTTGGGATTGAGTTGGGGTTGCCTTCTCAATATTTTCAACAAACTTTGGAGTTAAATAAAATTTATTCCTTTGTTGTAGGGAAAAATTAGCTTTAGGCAAAACTTAAACTTAAAGCCTCCACCAGCCAATATTCAACATTGCTCTACAGTGTGAAATTGCCAGTACATCCAATGTACTGACCTATATGGCTGCAACGTCTCATGTTGCAGGAACCTTACGACGAGTAAGTGATACGTTAGGGTTACGATTTCTACACTCAACTTTGCCGTTGGTGTTGATGGGAATCCATAACCTTGTTGTTACTTCTGCTATTTGGATTGAGGTAATATTATTTACGTTACTTTGTACATGTGATTTACCTCTGTTATAAATCCTTGAGTACTGTGTGTGTCAGCATACCGATCCAGGGATGACACTTAAGCACAGAGACTTAATCCATTCGGGTCGGGTCACTACATTGCATGGGAAGGCAAAACAAGTGCAACTTCAAAAATTTCAACACATAGAGAGGAAACTTGATATTATTACTATATGTAAGAGCACATGTTCCTCTCTCATAATAATTTTCAGTAGCATCTGTCGGCGTTCTGGGAACGGGGGTCCCCAGACTTGCCTGCCTGCGGCCTGCGGCGTGGCTCAAGTGGGGGCCCAGCGCGGCCCATCTTCATCAGCTCAAGCTCAAGACCCTCGCGAGGGGCCAAGCCTCGCGGGGCGGACGACAGGAAGCTTCCTCAGAGGCAGCCTCATCAGGCAGGCTCGCGAGGAGGCGGAGAGATCAAGGCAGGGGCACCTCGCGAGGAGCCCGTGACGCAAGCCATGACGATCGAGTCCAGGCGGGCGCCAGGCGGGCGCCGGCCTGCACAGTGTCCTTGTTTCCTCTTCGGTGCAAAGGGAGCAAGCACGGGCCAAGGCATCGGGCAAAGGTTACCATTCTGGTGCAACGAGACCAAGACCAGGAGAGTGGCATGACAGAGGTCACCGTGGAGCCCAAGACGTCGTCATCACCAGTGCTTTTGGCAGCCGAAGACCACCTTTGGTCAGGATAACTTGTACTAGATGTTCCCCTTCAAAATGGCCAATTGTTGGCGCCCTTCCCGCTCATTATTTGGGAAGAGGACCAGGGCCTCTATAAATAGGACTAGACACCATAGGGATCGGGGGAGATCCAGACCAAGTAGAACACACCGCATTAGCTCAAGAACACCTCTCACGAGGCTGTTCTTCCCCTGTACTGTTCATCTTCAGCCCCTGAGGCAATCCACCACACCACACACTGGAGTAGGGTATTACACCACAACGGTGGCCCGAACCAGTATAAATCTCGTGTCCTTTGTGTTGTTCATCGTTTCCAGCTTAGATCACGCGAGGAGATCGGACGTAGATCGGTAGGGGAGAGACCTCCGCGCGCACCCCAGAGTTCAAACCTTAATGGTCTGTCGGAACCCGAAATCCGACAGCATCATGAATGAATTCAACGATATAACCATCACATAAAGCATTCTTTTCATGATCTACATGCATATAAATTTTATTACTCGCCACATAAGCAAACTTCTTCTCATGAATAGTAGTGGGAGCAAACTCAACAAAATAACTATCATGTGAGGCATAATCCAATTGAAAATTAAAATCACGATGACAAGTTTCATGGTTATCATTAATATTTATAGCATACATGTCATCACAATAATCATCATAGATAGCAACTTTGTTCTCATAATCAATTGGAAGCTCTTTCGAAATAGTGGATTCATCACTAAATAAAGTCATGACCTCTCCAAATCCACTTTCATAAATATAATCATCATAAATAGGCAGCATGCTTTCATCATGATAAATTTGCTCATCAAAACTTGGGGGACAAAGAATATCATCTTCATCAAACATAGCTTCCCCAAGCTTCTGGCTTTGCATATCATTAGCATCATGAATATTCAAAGAATTCATACTAAGAACATTGCAATCATGCTCATCATTCAAAGATTTCGTGCCAAACATTTTAATGCATTCTTCTTCTAACGCTTTGGCACAATTATCAGAATCCTTATTTTCACGGAAGACATTAAAAAGATGAAGCATATGAGGCAACCTCAATTCCATGTTTTTTTGTAGTTTTCTTTTATAGACTAAACTAGTGACAAAACTAGAAACGAAAAGATTCGATTACAAGATCTAAAGTTATACCTTCAAGCACTCACCTCCCCGGCAATGGCGCCAGAAAAGAGTTTGATGTCTACTATGCAACCTTCTTATTGTAGACGTTGTTGGGCCTCCAAGTTCAGAGGTTTGTAGGACAGTAGCAAATTTCCCTCAAATGGATGACCTAAGGTTTAGCAATCCGTGGGAGGCATAGGAACATCTCATATGCTCCATGACATTCAAAAAATCGTTGAAGTACCGGTTCCAAGCCGTAAATCATGGCACATTGAACTATCGAGTGGTCATCAGCTTTGCTCTGCCAGACGTTCTTAACGTCGTCAGTTGCATCAGCAGCAGGCCTGGCACCCAGCGTTGCTTCCAGGACATAATTCTTCTGTGCAGCAATGAGGATAATCCTCAAGTTACGGACCCAGTCCGTGTAATTGCTACCATCATCTTTCAACTTTGCTTTCTCAAGGAACGCATTAAAATTCAACGGAACAACAACACGGGCAATCTATCTACAATCAAACATAGACAAGCAAGATACTATCAGGTACTAAGTTCATGATAAATTTAAGTTTAATTACTCATATTACTTAAGAACTCCCACATAGAAAGACATCCCTCTAATCCTCTAAGTGATCACGTGATCCAAATCAACTAAACCATAACCGATCATCACGTGAAATGGAGTAGCTTTCAATGGTGAACATCAATATGTTGATCATATCTACTATATGATTCACGCTCGACCTTTCGGTCTCAGTATTCCGAGGCCATATCTGCATATGCTAGGCTCGTCAAGTTTAACCCGAGTATTATGCGTGTGCAAAACTGGCTTGCACCCGTTGTAGATGGACGTAGAGCTTATCACACCCGATCATCACGTGGTGTCTGGGCACGACGAACTTTGGCAACGGTGCATACTCACGGAGAACACTTTTATCTTGAAATTTAGTGAGAGATCATCTTATAATGCTACCGTCAATCAAAGCAAGATAAGATGCATAAAAGATAAACATCACATGCAATCAATATAAGTGATATGATATGGCCATAATCATCTTCTGCTTGTGATCTCCATCTCCGAAGCACCTCCATGATCACCAACGTCACCGGCGCGAAACCTTGATCTCCATCGTAGCATCGTTGTCGTCTCGCCAATCTTATGCTTCTACGACTATCGCTACCGCTTAGTGATAAAGTAAAGCATCACAGGGAGATTGCATTGCATACAATAAAGCGACAACCATATGTGTCGATGTACAAAAAGAGGGGTACACTTTTTGTACCCCTATAACTGTGCACGGGCAGTCTGAGCCGCGGGCACCACCGCACTGGGCAAGGCAAGGGAGGTGAGCCAAGGTAAAGCCGAAGCTCGAGAGGAGCAGAACGACGCCAAGACCAAGACCACAAAGAGCAAAAGGGACGAAGCGGACTCCCCCGGCGAGATCCTTGCCGGGAGGCGGTTTTAGCAAACCCGGCAAGACCCTTACCGTGGCAGCTCGCCCCACACCTACGGAGCGAGTCACCCTTGATTCCATTGCCCCCATGGGGCAAGGATTCGGGAGACATCCCCGTGGTGGCATGCAGATCTTTGTGAAGACATTCAAGATCAGATACACACTATAGAAGATAACGACCCTTGGCGGGATCCCAGCCAAGGGTGACCACAAGGCCCCTGGCAAGAGCCTTGCCGGGGATGACAGCAGGCGCCCCGACAAGACCCTTGCCGGGGCCCCGGCAAGGCCGTTGCCGAGAACACCCAAAGGGCCACCATCAGGCCCACGCCAATCAACCCTCCACCACCGTTCGCATGCAGCTGCCAACCCAACCAGTTGGGCAGGCACCTGCGTGGCAGCAAGCGGATCTTCGTGGAGACACACCGTTGCGCCACCTCAGCTGCCTGCCTGTCTACATGGCACCGTGGGCACCGCTGGCCAGGGCGCGTGTCAACACGAGAGGGAGCAGCGATGGACGAGACAGGGCTCTCCCCCGTCCCCGATAAAGCAAGGACACCTAAGCAAGACGCATTAAATGCGCCTTGTCATGTAATGCGAGGGATAAACTCGCATCACTGTACCCTTCCACCTCCTGTGTGCCATTGTGGCAACCCCTTTCCCTATAAAAGGAGGCCCAAGGTGACCAGGAGGAGGATTCGGCTTTTTGGAGCTCCTCACGCCCCATTGCTAGTTCAAGAACACAGATAAACAAACCACCAAGGCAGGAGTAGGGTTTTACGCATTCTCGCGTTGAACCTGGATAAAGGAACCGTGTGCTATCTGCTTGATCCGCTCTTCTCACGACCCGCCCGCAACCGTAGTAGGGATTCTTGTGATCCCATAGGTGTCGTTCCCACCGACATCTTTGGCGCGCCAGGTATGGGGCGCAGTTGTGAGAATCGGCTCTAGCAGTTAGTTCGACGCTTCTTCATCGCCATGGCGCCCAAGAAGAAGATGACGATGGCGGTTGGCCCGTCGGAAGCCGGGCATCCCGCTCCGACGTGGGCGAGCAGCGGACCGGTCGCAGAAAGGACCCGGGGCGCTGTTCACGAACACCAACACCGTCCCAGCAGCCGGAGTTTGGGAGGCGGCGACGTTCGTGCGCCTGGTAACGGGCCGCACGCCGCCAAATCTAAAGACGGAGCCAGGCCCTCCACGGGTAGCGCGGGGCCTTCCAAGATTGCTGCCACCCCGCCTGAAGGCGGCGCGAGGGCTTCCAAGACTCCCACGCCGGCGCCGACGGCGTGCTCCTCTCAAGCGGCGTGCAACGAACGGCATAATCAAGCCAAGGACCCCGCGCGTCGCCGCGGAAAGAGCCCCGAGCGCCACTCCCAGGATGTAGAAGACCTGCCCGCACGCTGAGGCGCTGGTGAAGATGGCATGCGACCGCGAGGTCGTGATAGAGCTCCTTCTGACACGGTCAGAAGTCGAAGCGCGTCGTGATCCGTGCAGGTTTCGCTGCCACCAACACCAGCAGAAGCCCTGGCGCGCGTGCAGTTGCTCCTCGATTTTCCTCCCATTACGGGGAAACTCGACGAATGGGGAGCCACTATCCGAAGCCTTGTTGCGGTGGCCAACAAAGACGAACCAAGTCCGGTGGAGCCCCCGGGTCGACGCTCCGACGGAGTCCCACGCACCAGTGGCAGGAAAGCCGGCGGCACCGCGACCACGGTGCACTCGCCTCCTCCTCGCCCGGTGCCGCGGACGCCAGCCCGTCGCGACGTTACGGGCGACGAAATCTCCATAGCGTCGTCCGACCCGCGGACCCACTGTGACCAGCGCCAAGTTCTTCGGGAGTGAGAACATGAAGACGCTCGAACCACTATCGGCGCCGGGCGCGAGCGCCACCAATCGACAGGCGGCGAGGGCCTGCTGTGAGCCACCCGCACCGGAGAGCCACAGAGGCCTACCTTACGAGGTAGGCTGTCCGGCTTTACCCGTGAGCTGCGGCAGTTCGATGGCCCACTCACGCACCTTCAAACTGGCGTGGGCGAAAAGTACAGCGGCAAGACTCACCCGTCCGAGTTCCTCAGCGTCTACACCATCGCGATGCAAGCTGCCGGAGCCCGCGACGATAAGGTGCTTGCGAATTACTTTCCGTTGGCCCTTAAACCCAACGCCATGTCATGGTTGATGCACTTGCCGGTAGACTCTATTTCCTCCTGGTCGGATTTGTGCCATGAGTTCGTGGGCGCAGGCCACCAAGCCCATGGCCAATCCAGCGACCTGCACGTCATTCCCTAGAAGGGAGGCGAGAGTCTCTGCAAGTACATACAGAGGTTCAGCCGAGTACAGTACAATATCCCTGATGTTCACCCTGCCGCCATCATCAGCGCGTTCCATCAGAACGTGCGTAACCGCAAGATGCGTGAAGAGCTGGCAATGAATAAGGGGAAAGATGTAGCAGAACTCTATGTTCTTGTTGACAGATGTGCCCGAGCTGAAGAGGGAAGGAAGTACCCCGGTTAAGATGCCGGCGCGGAAACCGACTTCTCAGATGAGGATATTGCCGCCCCGGCAAAGAAAGGCCGGCGCCGCAACAGGAAGCGCAAAGGTAAAGCCGTGCTTGCTGTCGAGGGGTCTGATGACGCCGGCTCCACCAGGAAGACCAAGGCAGACGACCCCGGCAAGGAAGTTGCCGGATGTGTCGCCTGCCGGCCTTAAGGCCGCCGAGAAGCCAGGAAACTCCGACAAGCGATACTGCAAGATCCATCACACCAAAGGCCATGCTCTCCAAGACTGCCAACAGGTTGAGCTCCTTGCTGAGAAGCAGAGGGCTGAATATGAGAGGCGGGACAAGGAGAAGGGCCCACACGGTGCTGAGGGGTCCGGCAAGAAGCGTGACGACCAGGTAGGCCGTCGCGACAAGGATAAGCAATAGGAGAGGCCCGCCTGGGGCCGTGATAGAAAGCCAGAAGACGACGATCACGAAGAGGACGATGAATCCGGCAACCAAGAGTTTCACAAAGCTACAGAGGCCATGTGCATCGACGGCGGCGCCTCGCTGCATACTTCTCACCGCCGGCTTAAACAGTGGGCACAAGAGATTACAGTGGCAGAGCCGTCGTTTGATGCCCAAAAGCCGCTGAAGTGGTCCAGCACACCTATCATTTTTGACACTGAGGATCACCCTGATCGCACTACTGCGGTCGGGTGCTTGCCATTGTTGGTTTCACCAACAATACGCAACCTCAAGGTGACAAAGATGCTAGTCGATGGCGGGGCCGGTCTAAACTTGATATCGCTGCCGTGATCGAGAAACCGCAGATTCTGATGGAGACCTCGAAGAGACAAAGCGCTTCGTGGGTCAACCCAGGAAGAAGCCAACCCAAGGGAAAGGTCACGCTGCTGTGACTTTCGGAAGCGACACGAACTACGGGGCGGAGAGGATCGTGTTTGATGTTGCCAAGATCCCTTGACCTACAACGGGATCCTTGGCCGCCCAATAGCCAGCCAAGTTCATGGCAGCGTCACACTACGCCTACAACACCCTGAAGATGCCAGGACCCGTGACGGTCATCACCATCCCTTCCGATAAGAAAGATGCGCTGATTTGCGCTGACGAACTATACCAGCAAGCAGTTGCAGCAGCTGCCGCCACTAGGGCACTTGCTCCTGCCGCTGGGACCCCGGGAGGGAAGAAGAAGAAGAAGACCGGTGAGACCTCGGACACCCACTCCGGCAAGCGCATCTCTTCGAAGTATCGCGCTGTCGTCGAGGACGTGCCGGAGAGCTCCACCGGCGGAAACAAGAAGCCCAGGGCCATACCGCCGGGAACCAAGAAGGTTTTTGTCAATGAGGACGGCACGGGAGGAGCTTTTATCATAAGCTCCACCCTTGACGACAAATAGGAAGACATGCTCGTCACCTTCCTGCGGGCGAATGTCGATGTGTTTGCATGGCAAGCTTCCGACATCCACGGTGTTCCCAGGGAGGTGATTGAGCACCACCTTGCTGTCTGCCCTCATGCGCGGCCCGTCAAGCGGAAGGTCGAAGCAAGCTTTGGAACGACAAGAGTTCATCACGGAAGAGATCCGAACCGGAAGCGGCGGGTTTGGTAAGAGGAGTGCTCCATCCAACGTGGTTGGCCAATCCGGTCGTGGTGCGCAAGGCAAATGGGAAGTGGAGACTGTGTATTGATTACACAGATATCAATAAGGCTTGCCCTAAAGACCCCTTCCCGTTGCCGCGCATCGACTAGATTGTTGACTCCACGACTGGATGTGATCTGTTGTCATTCCTCGACGCCTACTCCGGCTACCACCAAATCTTCATGACAAGAGAAGACGAAGAGAAAACAACATTCATCACCCCATGTGGTACGTATTGTTTCATGCGGATGCCTCTCGGGTTGAAGAGTGCTGGTTCGACGTTTGTAAGGGCGGTCCAGATTGGTTTTGAACCCCAGCTCCATAGAAATATGGAAGCTTATATGGATGACATAGTGGTCAAAACCAAGGACAGGGCAACCCTCATACCAGATTTGCAAGAAACATTTGCAAACCTGCGCAAGATCAATCTCAAGCTGAACCACGAGAAGTGCGTCTTTGGCGCCCCGTCCGGCAAGCTTCTCGGTTCCTGGTGTCACAGCGTGGGATAGAGGCCAATCCAGACAAAATCAAAGCTATAGAGCAGACTGAAGCACCCAAGCGAATCAAGGATGTGCGTCGGCTTGCTGGTTGAGTCGCCGCCATGGGCAGGTTCATTTCCAAGTCTGCCGAGCGCGCCCTCCCCTTTTTCAAGATCCTGAAAAAGGTGGGCCCGATGGAGTGGACGCCAGAAGTCGAAGCAGCATTCCAAGGGTTGAAGAAGTACCTCTCCTCCGCGCCAATACTAGTTACGCCTAGGTCACAGGAGCCGTTGCTGCTATACCTGGCGGCACGAACCATGTGGTCAGCGCCGCACTAGTGGCGCAGAGAGAGGTTGACGACGAGGTAATGGCAGCGGCAGAGCCCGACACCACCAATGCAGAGACGACACAGCCAGTTGAAGTGCCGCCGAAGAAGAAAATCATGCAGCGCCCGGTCTACTTTGTTAATTCCCTCCTGCAGGGGGCTAGATCGAGGTACTCCGGCGTGCAGAAACTGCTCTTCGGCCTTCTTTTGGCCTCGAGGAAGCTGCGTCACTACTTCCAGGCACACGAGATCACTGTCGTCACTCGCCTCCCTCTGCAACAGATATTGCACAATCCGGATGCAACTGGGAGAATTGTGGAATGGGCACTGGAGCTGTCCAGCTTTGGCCTCAAGTTTGAAAGTACTTCGACGATCCAGAGCTGAGTCCTGGCGGAGTTCATTGCAGAATGGACCGCGACGCCTGACGAAGAAGCCCAAGAGACTGCTCTCCCCGGCAAGGAGGCAAGTTGTGATTGGATCATATACTTTGATGGAGCTTTCTCCTTACAAGGCGCCCGGGGCTGGCGTCGCTTGTCGCGCCCATCGGAGAGCACCTCAAGCACGTGATCCGGATGCACTTCCCGTGGAGGTGTCAACAAACAATACGACAGAGTACGAAGGGCTGCTTGCCGGTCTTAGGATTGCGACGGACCTCAGAATCAAGAAACTCATCGTCAGGGGAGACTCGCAGCTTGTCGTCAAGCAAGTCAACAAGGATTACCAGAGCCCATTGATGAAGGCCTACATCGATGAAGTGAGAAAGCTGGAAGAACGTTTCGACGGTATACAGGCTGAACACGTTCCCCGAGCGGAGAACGATATCGCCGACTACCTGTCAAAACGCGCTGCCCTCAAGCTACCTGTGGAACCAGGTACCTTTGTGCTTCAGCTAACTCAGCCATTCGTTGATCCATCAACAGAGCAGAATAAGAGGAGGAAATCAGGGCCCGGCAAGTACTTTCCCGCCGAGCTCCCCGGAGCCGCCGGCAAGGATGTTGCCGGGATCTTGAGCCCGCCAGACGATCGGCTCCGGCAGAGCGTCAAGCTCTTGCCGTCGAGACAGCCGCTCCTACAGCGGAGGAAATGCCTTTAGTCCTCGCCGTCGAGCCCCGGGCTCTAGCGTGGGCACAGCATACCGTCCGATTCCTCCAAACAGGGGAACTTCCTAAGGAGCAGGAAGAAGCAGAAAAAGTAGCCTGTCGCTCTACCATGTACCAGTTCGTCGATGACGTCCTATACAGAAAGAGGCCGAATGGTGTGAAATTGATGTGTATCCCTCGAGAGGAAGGACTGGAGCTGTTGGCGGAGATACACGGAGGCATATGTGGATCCCACATTGGGTCAAGGGCCCTTCCCGGCAAGGCATTTCGGCAAGCCTTCTTCTGGCCCACCACCCTCCAGGATGCGATGACACTAGTCACCAGGTGTGAAGCGTGTCAGTTCCATTCAAAGAAGCTTCATCAGCCAGCTCAAGCCCTTCAAACCATTCCTCTCTCCTGGCCCTTCTCGGTGCAGGGGCTCGACATATCGGGCCCTTTCCCCGTCTTTGTCGGGGCTTTGAGTACTTGTACGTTGCAATCGACAAGTTCACAAAGTGGCCGGAGGTGGAGGCGGTAAGGAAGGTCACAGCTTCGATCAACCGTCAAGTTCTTCAAGGGACTCTTTGTGCCGTTTTGGCGTACCAACAGGTTATCACCGACAACGGCACAGTTCACAAGCCGCACCTTCATGCAATATACCCAAGACCTCGGCAGAAGTCTATTTCGCCTGCTGCTCACCCGCGAAGCAATGGTCAAGCTGAGAGGGCAAATGCTGAAGTACTGCGAGGCTTAAGGACCAAGACCTTTGACAGGCTGCACAAGAGCGGAAGGTGCTGGATTGATGAGTTGCCGGCGGTTCTTTGGTCAATCAGGACGACGCCAAATCGAGCCACCGGTCAGACACCTTTTGCCCTAGTATATGGGGCAGAAGCAGTTCTCCCATCGAACTCATATACGGGTCACCTCGAGTGCTCGCTTATGACGAAGCTTGAGCAAGAGCATCTGCGGCAAGATGACGCAATGCTCCTTGGGGAAGATCGTCTTCGGGCGGCTGTGAGAGCAGCACGCTACCAACAAGCCCTGCGCCGCTACCATAGCCGCAAGGTTCATGCCCGAAGCCTTGAGGAAGGCGACCTTGTTCTTCGGCGCGTTCAATCGGCCAAGAATTCCAACAAGTTGACTCCAAAGTGGGAAGGCCCTTCTCGGGTATCTGGTCACCAGCCCGGCCAGTGATCACGGGAGATCGAAGATGCCGTTCCGGTGAGTAACTCCTGGAACATTGAGCATCTTCGCAAGTTTTACCCGTGAGGCGCGACTTGCCGGGCTCCCCCGGCAGGCCACCTTTTGTACAAGCATTGCCGATGATGCATGTAACCCTTTGTACAAAGCCGGTATGCAGACCCTGAGCATAAATAAATGAAGCGCTGGCGCCCTAAGTTATAGCATGCATGCTAGGTCAAGTCTCGTCCTTGGTTAGGGTTGATAGAGCTTGGCGGCGGCTAACCCCTATCTTAGAGGTCGAGGGTGCGTCTCTTTGCCATTCTTTTGTCTTCTTTGGTTCGTAGGACTCACAGATATCCTTGCCGGATCACTTGAGGACAAAAAGGAGAAGAGGGACAGACCGACATCTAGACCCCGACAAGCCAGTGTTGCCGGGGGCTGCAAGTACAAAGGTTCACCCACGGCAAACCAGAGTTGCCGGGGGCTACAGCTTCAGATAAGTTCTTCATCCCTTATCATGCATTCCCTTATGGACTGAGGTATGTGAAACCTCGTTTTTCATAAAGCTACCGTGCTCCCCTAAAAACTTCGAGACCCTAGGGCTCGTTCACGGGCCAGGTTTGGTCGCGATTCTTGGCAGCAAAAGGATGAAACGAGGAGCCTGAACCCACCTCATCCCTGCCTCCGCCAAAAGCGTGAGAAAGGTCGAGCGAAGTGGGAAGACGGCAGGGCCTGTTGCCGGGCAAGGAAATGTTTATCATTGGGATATCAAGGATTTACTCCTTGTCGTGGGTTCTACCCGCAAACAAATGACCCGGCAAGCATCCCTTTTTCATTAAAAACATTCCACTCAGGTACATTCCATGGGGAATGAAAAACATGAATGATGGGATTACAAGTTTTAAATTCAACCAAGGCCTAAAGGCTTACAAGTTAAAAAGAGATAAGGTGCCCGTAACCCCTTTCTTGTCCCTCTCCTCAGGAGGCAGGTCAAGGAGGCAAAAAGGGCAAAAGGGGCGCCTAGGCGAGCTACGGGTGGCAGAAGACACCAAGAGAACATCTCGGTGGCCGTCCGAAGGCTGGATGGTGATGGCGGCGCCGGAAGCAGAGCTTCGAAGACGAGGCGGCAGGACGTCGACGCGTCGAAGGCGCATCGGAGCCCGCAGATTCGACTTGACGGCCTTGCCGCCCGCCCTCTTCCTCTTCGCAGCCTCCCAACGCCACCCGCCTAAGGAGACGACCCGAGAAGTTCAGGAAGCCGGGCGACACGGATGATGGGGTCGCCGGTGCCATGGAGCGGGCGCCCGACACCTAGTCGGACCCGTCATCCTGCCGGCTGCTACCCTCGTCGTCGCTGTCGCTGTCCTCCTCGCCACTCCCGTCCGAGGAGGAGTCTTCGCTATCAGAAGAGCTCTCCACGCAGCACCTTGCCCGGGTCCCGAAGAGCCCGAAGACCTTGACGGAGAGGAGGCCACCCTCCATCAGCTTGAAATGGAGAGTGAGCCCCTCCGTCAAGCTGTGGATACGAGCGAACGTCTTCCATCCCTGACGAAGATACATCACGTGAGGGGCTGGGAAGTCGACGCGAACTCGCGTACCGCTGTTCCCACAACCCCTCATGTGCAGCCGCAATGACTGGCGGATCCGGCTCCATCTCCCGGGCGAATGGAGTCGGGAGACAAAGACGACGGTGAGGCGGCCGGCGCAACCTGACGAAGAACTCGCAAGGGTCATCCCCAACATGGCCCTCCATGGGGGGAGGAGCTACTGGCGGAGGCGAGACCGACGCGCTGCCCTGTCCTCGTCTTCCACGAGCGCCCACGACCTCGCCCCCTTCCCCTTCCCCTCGCGGCTGGCTCCTCCACCGCAGGTGCAGGAGAAGGAAGAACGCGTTGTCGAGCGGCGACCCTCGCCCCCACCGTTGATAGACCGGGGTTCCTTCCTTCCATGGAAGATGGAGGGGGAGCAGAAGCTAAAGGAAGGAGGAGATGAAAGAATGCAGGACACCATTCCCCCCTCCCGCTCTTTATAAAGGAACGAGGTGGGGGCTCGGCCGCCCTGCTCAGCCAATCAAGACACGGAAGGCGCAGGGAACTAGGACCAACCCGCTGCCCCGGCCCGTGACGGCCCGGTTTCCCGCCTCCACCGTTCGCCACCCCAAGCGCATGAAAGCCACGTGGCGGGCGTGCGGGACCCAAGCGACGGGTGAGGCGACCTCTCCCCACCCCGTGATCGTGGGGAGTGGACACCTTGAAGACCGCGCCTCGGCCCCGTTCAGTAAATGGGCCGCGCCTCCACGCCTCCCTCCGTTTATGGGGAAGGCGCGAACCGCCCCCTTTACTACGACGTGACGCATGCGCGCAAAGCTCAGCCCCACGCATGCCGCCCACGTCACACACGCCTCCCCACGCCATGCCACGCACGGGAAGCGTGGGAAGCGCAGCGCGCGAAGAAACTTACCGCGGTAAAAACCGCCCCGCCTGCCCGCGCACCGTTTTTTTGGGCCTAGCCCAACGACGCGATTGCGCTTACGTGTGGCCCAGGCCCGGGGGCTCCTGTCGGTGTACAAAAAGAGGGGTACGCCTTTTGTACCCCTATAACTGCACGGCAATCAGAGCCGCTGCACCACCAAGACTGGCAAGGCAAGGGAGGTGAGCCAAGGTAAGGCCGAAGCTCGAGAGGAGCAGAACGACGCCAAGACCAAGACCACAAAGAGCAAAAGGGACGAAGCGGACTCCCCCGGCGAGATCCTTGCCGGGAGGCGGTTTTAGCAAACCCGGCAAGACCCTTGCCGTGGCAGCTCGCCCCACACCTACGGAGCGAGTCACCCTTGAGTACACTGCCCCCATGGGGCAAGGATTCGGGAGACATCCTCGTGGTGGCATGCAGATCTTTGTGAAGGCATTCAAGATCAGATACACACTATAGAAGATAACGACCCTTGGCGGGATCCCAGCCAAGGGTGACCACAAGGCCCCCGGCAAGAGCCTTGCCGAAGATGACAGCAGGCGCCCCGACAAGACCCTTGCCGGGGCCCCGGCTAGGCCATTGCCGAGAACACCCGAAGGGCCACCATCAGGCCCACGCCAATCAACCCTCCACCACTGTTCGCATGCAGCTGCCGACCCAACCAGTTGGGCAGGCACCTGCGTGGCAGCAAGCAGATCTTCGTGGAGACCCACCGTTGCGCCACCTCAGCTGCCTGCCTGTCTACATGGCACCGCGGGCACGGCCAGGGCGCGTGTCAACACGAGAGGGAGCGGCGACGGACGAGACATGGCTCTCCCCCGTCCCCGATAAAGCAAGGACACCTAAGCAAGACACATTAAATGCGCCTTGTCATGTAATGCGAGGGATAAACTCGCATCACTGTACCCTTTCCACCTCCTGTGTTCCACCGTGGCAACCCCTTTCCCTATAAAAGGAGGCCCAAGGCGACCAGGAGGAGGATTCGGCTTTTTGGAGCTCCTCACGCCCCATTGCTAGTTCAAGAACACAGATAAACAAACCACCAAGGCAGGAGTAGGGTTTTACGCATTCTCGCGGCCCGAACCTGGATAAAGGAACCGTGTGCTATCTGTTTGATCCGCTCTTCTCACGACCCCGTGCCCCGCAACCGTAGTAGGGATTCTTGTGATCCCATAGGTGTCGTTCCCACCGACAATATGGCTCCTGCCAGTTGCCGATAACTCGGTTACAAAACATGATCATCTCATACAATAAAATATAGCATCACGTCTTGACCATATCACATCACAACATGCCCTACAAAAACAAGTTAGACGTCCTCTACTTTGTTGTTGCAAGTTTTACTTGGCTGCTACGGGCTTAGCAAGAACCATTCTTACCTACGCATAAAAACCACAACGATAGTTTGTCAAGTTGGTGCTGTTTTAACCTTCGCAAGGACCGGTCGTAGCCACACTCGGTTCAACTAAAGTTGGAGAAACTGACACCCGCCAGCCACCTGTGTGCAAATCTCGTCGGTAGAACCAGTCTCGCGTAAGCGTACGCATAATGTCGGTCTGGGCCGCTTCATCCAACAATACCGCCGAACCAAAGTATGACATGCTGGTAAGAAGTATCACTTATATCGCCCACAACTCACTTGTGTTCTACTCGTGCATATAACATCAACGCATAAAACCAGGCTCGGATGCCACTGTTGGGGAACATAGTAATTTCAAAAAAATTCCTACGCACACACAAGATCATGGTGATGCATAGCAACGAGAGGGGAGAGTGTTGTCCACGTACCCTCGTAGATCGAAAGCGGAAGCGTTAGCACAACGCGGTTGATGTAGTCGTACGTCTTCACGATCCGACCGATCAAGTACCGAACGCACGGCACCTTCTAGTTCAGCACACGTTCAGCTCGATGACGTCCCTCGAACTCCGATCCAGCCGAGTGTTGAGGGAGAGTTTCGTCAGCACGACGGCGTGGTGACGATGTTGATGTTCTACCGACGCAGGGCTTTGCCTAAGCATCGCTACAGTATTATCGAGGTGGACTATGGTGGAGGGGGGCACCGCACACGGCTAAGAGATCAATGATCAATTGTTGTGTCTCTAGGGTGCCCCCCTGACCCCGTATATAAAGGAGCAAGGGGGAGGCCGGCCAGCCCTCTATGGAGCGCCCCCAAGAGGGGAATCGTACGAGGACTCCAAGTCCTAGTAGGTTTCCACCAAAAGGGAGAGAGGGGGAAGGAAGGAGAGGGAGAGGGAGAAGCAAAGGGGGGCGCCGCCCCCCTCTCGTAGTCCAATTCGGACCAGAGGGGGAGGGGGCGCGCGGCCTGCCCTAGCCGCCCCTCTCTCTCTCTACTAAGGCCCATCGAGTCCCATTAGTTCCCCCGGGGGTTCCGCTAACCCTCCGGTACTCCGGTTTTATCCGAAACTTCTCCGGAACACTTCCGGTGTCCGAATATAGTCGTCCAATATATCAATCTTTATGTCTCGACCATTTCTAGACTCCTCGTCATGTCTGTGATCACATCTGGGACTCCGAACAACTTTCGGTACATCAAAACACATAAACTCATAATAAAATTGTCATTGAAACGTTAAGCGTGCGGACCCTACGGGTTCGAGAACTATGTAGACATGACCGAGACATGTCTCCGGTCAATAACCAATAGCGGAACCTGGATGCTCATATTGTCTCCCACATATTCTACGAAGATCTTTATCGGTCAAACCGCATAACAACATACGTTGTTCCCTTTGCCATCGGTATGTTACTTGCCCGAGATTCGATCGTCGGTATCTCAATACCTAGTTCAATATCGTTACCGGCAAGTCTCTTTACTCATTCCGTAATACATCATCCCACAACTAACTCATTAGTTGCAATGCTTGCAAGGCTTAAGTGATGTGCATTACCGAGAGGGCCCGAGATACCTCTCGACAATCGGAGTGACAAATCCTAATCTCGAAATACGCCAACCCAACAAGTACCTTCGGAGACACACAGAGAGCACGTTTATAATCACCCTATTACGTTGTGACATTTGGTAGCACACAAAGTGTTCCTCCGGTAAACGGGAGTTGCATAATCTGATAGTCATAGGAACATGTATAAGTCATGAAGAAAGCAATAGCAACATACTAAACGATCGTGTGCTAAGCTAACGGGATGGGTCATGTCAATCACATCATTCTCCTAATGATGTGATCCTGTTAATCAAATGACAACTCATGTCTATGGCTAGGAAACTTAACCATCTTTGATCAACGAGCTAGTCAAGTAGAGGCATACTAGTGACACTCTATTTGTCTATGTATTCACACATGTATTATGTTTCCGGTTAATACAATTCTAGCATGAATAATAAACATTTATCATGATATAAGGAAATAAATAATAACTTTATTATTGCCTCTAGGGCATATTTCCTTCAGTCTCCCACTTGCACTAGAGTCAATAATCTAGATTACACAGTAATGATTCTAACACCCATGGAGCCTTGGTGCTGATCATGTTTTGCTCGTGGAAGAGGCTTAGTTAACGGGTCTGCAACCTTCAGATCCGTATGTATCTTGCAAATTTCTATGTCTCTCACCTGGACTAGATCCCAGATGGAGTTGAAGCGTCTCTTGATGTGCTTGGTTCTCTTGTGAAATCTGGATTCCTTCGCCAAGGCTATTGCTCCAGTATTGTAACAAAAGATTTTCATCGGACCCGATGCACTAGATAAGACACCTAGATCGGATATGAACTCCTTCATCCAGACTCCTTCATTTGCTGCTTCCGAAGCAGCTATGTATTCCGCTTCACACGTAGATCCCGCCACGACACTTTGTTTAGAACTGCACCAACTGACAGCTCCACCGTTCAATGTAAACACTTATCCGGTTTGCGATTTAGAATCGTCCGGATCAGTGTCAAAGCTTGCATCAACGTAACCATTTCCGATGAGCTCTTTGTCACCTCCATAAACGAGAAACATCTCCTTAGTCCTTTTCAGGTACTTCAGGATGTTCTTGATCGCTGTCTAGTGATCCACTCCTGGATTACTTTGGTACCTCCCTGCTAGACTTATAGCAAGGTACACATTAGGTCTGGTACACAGCATTGCATACATGATAGAGCCTATGGCTGAAGCATAGAGAACATCTTTCATTTTCTCTCTATCTTCTACAGTGGTCGGGCATCGAGTCTTACTCAACTTCACACCTTGTAACACAGGGAAGAACCCTTTCTTTGCTTGATCCATTTTGAACTTCTTCAAAAACTTTGTCAAGGTATTTGCTTTGTGAAAGTCCAATTAAGCGTCTTGATCTATCTCTATAGATCTTAATGCCCAATATGTAAGCAGCTTCACCGAGGTCTTTCATTGAAAAACTCTTATTCAAGTATCTCTTTATGCTATCCAGAAATTCTATATCATTTCCAATCATTAATATGTCATCCATCAAATAATATTAGAAATGCTACAAAGCTCCCACTCACTTTCTTGTAAATACATGCTTCTCCAAAAGTCTGTACAAAACCAAATGCTTTGATCACACTATCAAAGCATTTATTCCAACTCCGAGAGGCTTGCACCAGTCCATAAATGGATCGCTGGAGCTTGCACACTTTGTTAGCTCCCTTTGGATCGACAAAACCTTCCGGTTGCATCATATACAACTCTTCTTCCAGGAATCCATTCAGGAATGCAGTTTTGACATCCATCTGCCAAATTTCATAATCATAAAATGCAGCAATCGCTAACATGATTCGGACAAACATAAGCATCGCTACGGGTGAGAAGGTCTCATCGTAGTCAATCCCTTGAACTTGTCGAAAACCTTTCACAACAACTCGAGCTTTGTAGACATTAACATTACCATCAGCGTCAGTCTTCTTCTTGAAGATCCATTTATTCTCAATTGCTTGCCGATCATCGGGCAAGTCAACCAAAGTCCACACTTTGTTCTCATACATAG
The DNA here is from genome assembly GCA_021605145.1 of Aegilops bicornis. Classification (NCBI taxonomy): domain Eukaryota; kingdom Viridiplantae; phylum Streptophyta; class Magnoliopsida; order Poales; family Poaceae; genus Aegilops; species Aegilops bicornis. Next base: position 511,322,911 of record CM038671.1, read on the forward strand.
ATCCCATCTCATATTTCATGGCTTCAAGCCATTTTGCGGAATCTGGGCTCACCATCGCTTCTTCATAGTTCGTAGGTTCATCATGATTTAGTAGCATGGCTTCCACAACAGGATTACCGTACCACTCTGGTGCGGATCTTACTCTGGTTGATCTACGAGGTTCAGTAATAACTTGATCTGAAGTTCCATGATCATCATCATTAACTTCCTCACTAATTGGTGTAGGTGTCACAGAAACCGGTTTCTGTGATGAACTACTTTCCAATAAGGGAGCAGGTATAGTTACTTCATCAAGTTCTATTATCCTCCCACTCACTTCTTTCGAGAGAAACTCCTTCTCTAGAAAGGATCCATTCTTAGCAACAAATGTCTTGCCTTCGGATCTGTGATAGAAGGTGTACCCAACAGTCTCCTTTGGGTATCCTATGAAGACACATTTCTCCGATTTGGCTTCGAGCTTATCAGGTTGAAGCTTTTTCACATAAGCATCGCAGCCCCAAACTTTCAGAAACGACAACTTTGGTTTCTTGCCAAACCACAGTTCATAAGGCATCGTCTCAACGGATTTTGATGGTGCCCTATTTAACATGAATGCGGCCGTCTCTAAAGCATAACCCCAAAATGATAGCGGTAAATCAGTAAGAGACATCATAGATCGCACCATATATAGTAAAGCACGATTCTGACGTTCGGACACACCATTACGCTGTGGTGTTCCGGTGTATGGAGTTGCGTGAAAATATTCCGTATTGTTTCAAATGTAGACCAAACTCGTAACTCAAATATTCTCCTCCACGATCAGATCGTAGAAACTTTATTTTCTTGTTACGATGATTTTCAACTTCACTCTGAAATTCTTTGAACTTTTCAAATGTTTCAGACTTATGCTTCATAAATTAGATATACCCATATCTGCTTAAATCATCTGTGAAGGTGAGAATAACGATATCTGCCACGAGCTTCAACATTCATCGGACCACATGCATCTGTATGTATGATTTCCAACAAATCTGTTGCTCTCTCCATAGTTCCGGAGAACGGCGTTTTAGTCATCTTGCCCATGAGGCACGGTTCGCAAGTACCAAGTGATTCATAATCAAGTGGTTCCAAAAGTCCATCAGTATTGAGTTTCTTCATGCGCTTTACACCGATATGACCTAAACGGCAGTGCCACAAATAAGTTGCACTATCATTATCAACTCTGCATCTTTTGTCTTCAACTTTATGAATATGTGTATCACTACTATCAAGATTCATCAAAAATAGACCACTCTTCAAGGGTGCATGACCATAAAAGATATTACTCATATAAATAGAACAACCAATATTCTCTTATTTAAATGAATAACCATCTCGCATCAAACAAGATCCAGATATAATGTTCATGCTCAACGCTGGCACCAAATAATAATTATTTAGGTCTAAAACTAATCCCGAAGGTAGATGTAGAGGTAGCGTGCCGACTGCGATCACATCGACTTTGGAACCATTTCCCACGCACATCGTCACCTCGTCCTTGGCCAGTGTTCGCTTAATCCGTAGTCCCTATTTTGAGTTGCAAATATTAGCAATGTAACCAGATCAAATACCCGTGCTACTTCGAGCTCTAGTAAGGTACACATCAATAACATGTATATCACATATACCTTTGTTCACCTTGCCATCCTTCTTATCCGCCAAATACTTGGGGCAGTTCCGCTTCCTTTGACCAGTCTGCTTGCAGTAGAAGCACTCAGTTTCAGGCTTAGGTCTAGACTTGCGTTTCTTCTCCTGAGCAGCAACTTCCTTGTTGTTCTTCTTGAAGTTCCCCTTCTTCTTCCCTTTGCCTTTTTCTTGAAACTAGTGGTCTTGTTGACCATCAACACTTGATGCTCCTTCTTGATTTCTACCTCCGCAGCCTTTAGCATTGCGAAGAGCTCGAATCGCCTTATCCATCCCTTGCATGTTATAGTTCATCACGAAGCTCTTGTAGCCCGGTGGCGGTGATTGGAGAATTACATCAATGGCGCTATCATCCGGAAGATTAACTCCCAGTTGAATCAAGTGATTATTATACCCGGACATCTTGAGTATATGCTCACGACGTAACTATTCTCCTCCATCTTGCAGCTATAGAACTTATTGGAGACTTCATATCTCTCAATTCGCATTTGCTTGAAATATTAACTTCAACTCCTGGAACATCTCATATGCTCCATGACGCTCAAAACGCGTCGTTGAAGTCCCGGTTCTAAGCCATAAATCATGGCACATTGAACTATCGAGTAGTCATCAACTTTGCTTTCTCGCTAGACGTTCTTAACGTCGCTGGCCATTCGCCAAGCAGTTCGCACCCAGCGGTGCTTCTAGGACGTAATTCTTCTGTGCAGCAATGAGGATAATCCTCAAGTTACGGACCCAGTCCGTGTAATTGCTACCATCATCTTTCAACTTCGCTTTCTCAAGGAACGCATTAAAATTCAACGGAACAACATCACGGGCCATCTATCTACAATCAAACATAGACAAGCAAGATACTATCAGGTACTAAGTTCATGATAAATTAAAGTTCAATTAATCATATTACTTAAGAACTCCCACTTAGAAAGAAATCCCTCTAATCCTCTAAATGATCACATGATCCAAATCAACTAAACCATAACCGATCATCACGTGAAATGGAGTAGCTTTCAATGGTGAACATCAGTATGTTGATCATATCTACTATATGATTCACGCTCGACCTTTCGGTCTCAGTGTTCCGAGGCCATATCTGCATATGCTAGGCTCGTCAAGTTTAACCCGAGTATTCTGCGTGTGCAAAACTGGCTTGCACCCATTGTAGATGGACGAGAGCTTATCACACCGGATCATCACGCGTGGTGTCCGGGCACGACGAACTTTGGCAACGGTGCATACTCGGGAGAACACTTTTATCTTGAAATTTAGTGAGAGATCATCTTATAATGCTACCGTCAATCAAAGCAAGATAAGATGCATAAAAGATAAACATCACATGCAATCAATATAAGTGATATGATATGGCCATCATCATCTTGTGCTTGTGATCTCCATCTCCGAAGCACCTCCATGATCACCATCGTCACCGGCGGGACACCTTGATCTCCATCGTAGCATCGTTGTCGTCTCCCCAATCTTATGCTTCTACGACTATCGCTACCGCTTAGTGATAAAGTAAAGCATTACAGGGCGATTGCATTGCATACAATAAAGTGAGAACCATATGGCTGCTACCAGTTGCCGATAACTTGGTTACAAAACATGACCATCTCATACAATAAAATATAGCATCACGTCTTGACCATATCACATCACAACATGCCCTGCAAAAACAAGTTAGACGTCCTCTACTTTGTTGTTGCAAGTTTTACGTGCCTGCTACGGGCTTAGCAAGAACCGTTCTTACCTACGCATCAAAACCACAATGATAGTTTGTGAAGTTGGTGCTGTTTTAACCTTCGCAAGGACCGGGCGTAGCCACACTCGGTTCAACTAAAGTTGGAGAAACTGACACCCGCCACCAATTGTGCAAGGCATGTCGGTAGAACCAGTCTCGCGTAAGCGTAAGCGTAATGTCGGTCCGGGCCGCTTCATCCAACAATACCGCCGAACCAAAGTATGACATGGTGGTAAGCAGTATGACTTATATCGCCCACAACTCACTTGTGTTCTACTCGTGCATATAACATCAACGCATAAAACCAGGCTCAGATGCCAAAGTTGGGGAACGTAGTAATTTCAAGAAAAATCCTACGCACACGCAAGATCATGGTGATGCATAGCAACGAGAGGGGAGAGTGTTGTCCACGTACCCTCGTAGATCGAAAGCGGACGCGTTAGCACAACGCGGTGGATGTAGTCGTACGTCTTCACGATCCGACCGATCAAGTACCGAACGCACGGCACCTCCGAGTTCAGCACACGTTCAGCCCGACGACGTCCCTCGAACTCCGATCCAGCCAAGTGTTGAGGGAGAGTTTCATCAGCACGACGGCGTGGTGTTTTACCGACGCAGGGCTTCGCCTAAGCACCGCTACAGTATTATCGAGGTGGACTATGGTGGAGGGGGCACCGCACACGGCTAAGATATCAATGATCAATTGTTGTGTCTCTAGGGTGCCCCCCTGCCCCCGTATATAAAGGAGCAAGGGGGAGGCCGGCCGACCCTCTATGGCGCGCCCCCAAGAGGGGAATCCTACTAGGACTCCAAGTCCTAGTAGGTTTCCACGAAAAGGGAGAGAGGGGGAAGGAAGGAGAGGGAGAGGGAGAAGGAAAGGGGCACGCCACCCCCCCCTCTCCTAGTCCAATTCGGACCAGAGGGGGAGGGGGCGCGCGTCCTGCCCTGGCCGCCCCACTCTCTCTCTCCACTAAGGCCCATCGAGGCGCATTAGTTACCCCGGGGGTTCCGATAACCCTCCGGCACTCCTAAATACTCCAATAGGATCACTCTCGGACATAGATTTATTTAATGTGATTGATAAATGTTTCGTGCATTCGGTACTTGATCGGTCGGATCGTGAAGATGTACGACTACATCAACCGCGTTGTGCCAACGCTTTCGCTTTCGGTCTACGAGGGTACGTGGACAACACTCTCCCCTCTCGTTGCTATGCATCACCATGATCTTGCGTGTGCGCAGGAAATTTTTGAAATTACTACGTTCTCCAACAGTGGCATCCGAGCCAGGTTTTATGCGTAGATGTCATATGCACGAGTAGAACACAAGTGAGTTGTGGGCGATATAAGTCATACTGCTTACCAGCATGTCATACTTTGGTTCGGCGGTATTGTTGGATGAAGCGGCCCGGACCGACATTACGCATACGCTTACGCGAGACTGGTTCTACCGACGTGCTTTGCAGACAGGTGGCTGGCGGGTGTCAGTTTCTCCAACTTTAGTTGAACCGAGTGTGGCTACTCCCGGTCCTTGCGAAGGTTAAAACAGCACCAACTTGACAAACTATCATTGTGGTTTTGATGCGTCGGTAAGAACGGTTCTTGCTAAGCCCAGTAGCAGCCACGTAAAACTTGCAACAACAAAGTAGAGGACGTCTAACTTGTTTTTGCAGGGCATGTTGTGATGTGATATGGTCAAGACGTGATGAGATATAAGTTGTTGTATGAGATGATCATGTTCTGTTGAAGTTATCGGCAACTAGCAAAAGCCTTATGGTTCTCTCTCTATTGCATAAGATGCAAGTGCCAAATAATTGCTTTACTTTATCGCCATGCGATAGCAATAGTTGTAAGAGCAATTGTTGGTGAGACGACCATGTCACGACACATGGATATAGATCAAGATGATGGAGATCATGGTGTCATGCCGGTGACAATAGAGATCATGACGATGCTTTGGAGAGGGAGATCAAAGGCACAAGATGATGAAGGCCATATCATGTCACATATTATGATTGCATGTGATGTTTATCTTTTATACATCTTATTTTGCTTTGATTGACGGTAGCATTATAAGATGATCTCTCACTAAATTTTAGGATAAAAATGTTCTCCCTGAGTATACACCGTTGCCAAAGTTCGTTGTGCCCAGACACCACATGATGATCTAGTGTGATAAGCTCTACGTCCATCTACAACGGGTGCAAGCCAGTTTTGCACACGTAGAATACTCAGGTTAAACTTGACGAGCCTAGCATATGCAGATATGGCCTGGGAACACTGAGACCGAAAGGTCGAGCGTGAATCATATAGTAGATATGATCAACATAGTGATGTTCACCATTGAAAGTTACTCCATTTCACGTGATGATCGGTTATGGTTTAGTTGATTTGGATCACGTGATCACTTAGATGATTAGAGGGATGTCTATCTAAGTGGGAGTTCTTAAGTAATATGATTAATTGAACTTTAATTTATCATGAACTTAGTCCTGGTAGTATTAGCATATCTATGTTGTAGATCAATTGCTCGCGTTTAGCTCCCCTGTTTTATTTTTGATATGTTCCTAGAGAAAACTAAGTTGAAAGATGTTAGTAGCAATGATGCGGATTGGATCCGTGATCTGAGGTTTATCCTCATTGCTGCACAGAAGAATTATGTCCTTGATGCACCGCTAGGTGACGGACCTATTGTAGGAGCGGAATCTGCGGCGTTATGAACGTTTGGCTAGCTCAACATGATGACTACTTGATAGTTTAGTGCACCATGCTTAACGGCTTAGAATCGGGACTTCAAAGACGTTTTGAACGTCATGGACCATATGAGATGTTCCAGGAGTTGAAGTTAATATATCAAGCAAATAACCGAGTTGAGAGATATGAAGTCTCCGACAAGTTCTATAGCTAAAAGATAGAGGAGAATAGCTCAAGCAATGAGCATGTGCTCAGATTGTCTGGGTACTACAATCGCTTGAACCAAGTCGGAGTTAATCTTCCAGATAAAATAGTGATTGACAGAATTCTCTAGTCACCATCACCAAGTTAGTAGAACTTCGTGATGAACTATAATATGCAAGGGATGACGAAAGTAATTCCCAAGCTCTTCGTGATGCCGAAATCGATGAAGGTAGAAATCAAGAAAAACATCAAGTGTTGATGGTTAACAAGACCACTAGTTTCAAGAAAAAGGGCAAAGGGAAGAAGGGGAACTTCAAGAAGAACGGCAAGCAAGTAGCTGCTCAAGTGAAGAAGCCCAAGTCTGGACCTAAGCCTGAGACTGAGTGCTTCTACTGCGAAGGGACTGGTCACTGGAAGCAGAACTGCCCCAAGTATTTGGTGGATAAGAAGGATGGCAAACTGAACAAAGCTAGATTTGATATACATGTTATTGATGTGTACTTTACTAGTGTTTATAGCAACATAGATACTGTCGTGGAATTGATACTAGTTCAGTTGCTAAGAGTAGTAACTCGAAACGGGAGTTGCAGAATGAACAAAGACTAGTTAAGGGTGAAGTGGCGATTTGTATTGGAAGTGGTTCCAAGATTGATATGATCATCATCGCAGACTCCCTATACTCTCGGGATTAGTGTTGAACCTAAAATAAATGTTATTTAGTGTTTGCGTTGAGCATGAATATGATTGGATCATGTTTATTGCAATACAGTTATTCATGTAAGTTAGAGAATAATTGTTGTTCTATTTACATGAATAAGACCTTCTATGGTCATACACCCAATGAAAATGGTTTGTTGGATCTCGATCATGGTGATACACATTTTCATAATGTTGAAGCCAAAAGATGCAAAGTTGATAATGATAGTGCAACTTAATTGTGGCACTGTCGTTTAGGTCGTACTGGTGTAAAGCGCATGAAGAAACTCCATGCCGATGGACTTTTGGAATCACTTGATTATGAATCACTTGATGCTTGCAAACCATGCCTCATGGGCAAGATGACTAAGACTCCATTCCCCGGAATAATGGAGCGAGCAACTGACTTATGGGAAATAATACATACTGATGTATGCGGTGCGATGAGTGTTAAGGATCACGGCAAGTATCGTTATTTTCTGACCTTCACAGATGATTTGAGCAGATATGGGTATATCTACTTGATGAAACACAAGTCTGAAACATTTGAAAAAGTTCAAAGAATTTCAGAGTGAAGTGGAGAATCATCGTAACAAGAAAATAAAAGTTTCTACGATATGATCGCAGAGGTAGAATATTTGAATTAAAAGTTTGGCCTTCAGTTAAAACAATGTGAAATAGTTTCACTACTCACGCCACCTAGAACACCACAGTGTAATGGTGTGTCCGAACGTCATAACCGTACTTTATTAGATATGGTGCGATCTATGATGTCTCTTATCGATCTACCACTATCGTTTTGGGGTTATGCATTAGAGACAGCTGCATTCACGTTAAATAGTGTACCATCTAAATCCGTTGAGACGACACCGTATGAACTATGGTTTGGCAAGAAACCTAAGCTGTCGTTTCTTAAAAGTTTGAAGTTGCAATGCTTATGTGAAAAAGTTTCAACCTGATAAGCTCAAAACCCAAATCGGAGAAGTGCGTCTTCATAGGATACCCAAAGGAAAATGTTGGGTACACCTTCTAACATAGATCCGAAGGCAAGATATTCGTTGCTGAGAATGGATCCTTTCTAGAGAAGGAGTTTCTCTCGAAAGAAGTGAGTGGGAGGAAAGTAGAACTTGATGAGGTAACTATACCTGCTCCCTTATTGGAAAGTAGTTCATCACAGAAATCTGTTCTTGTGACTACTACACCACTTAAGTGAGGAAGCTAATGTTGATGATCATGTAACTTCAGATCAAGTTACTACCGAACCTCGTAGGTAAACCAGAGTGAGATCCACACCAGAGTGGTACAATAATCCTATTCTGGAGGTCATGTTACTTGACCATGATGAACCTACGAACTATGAGGAAGCGATGATGAGCCCAGATTCCGCGAAATGGCTTGAGGCCATGAAATCTGAGATGAGATCCATGTATGAGAACAAAGTATGGACTTTGATTGACTTGCCCAATGATCGGCGAGCCATTGAGATTAAATGGATCTTCAAGAGGAAGACGGACGCTGATAGTAGTGTTACTATCTATAAAGCTAGAATTGTCGGAAAAAGGTTTTTGACAAGTTCAAGGTGTTGACTACGATCAGAGTTTATCAAACGTATCTATGCTTAAGTCTATCCGAATCATGTTAGCAATTGCCGCATTTTATGAAATCTGGCAAATGGATAAACAAAACTGCATTCCTTAATTTATTTATTAAAGAAGAGTTGTATATGATGCAACCAGAAGGTTTTGTCAATTCTAAAGGTGCTAACAAAATATGCAAGCTCTAGCGATCCATCTATGGACTGGTGCAAGCACCTCGGAGTTGGAATATACGCTTTGATAAGTTGATAAAAGGATATAGTTTTATAAAGACTTGTGGTGAAGCCTGTATTTACAAGAAATTGAGTGGGAGCACTACAACATTTCTGATAAGTATATGTGTATGACATATTGTTGATCGGAAATAATGTAGAATTATTCTGCAAAGCAAAAAGGAGTGTTTGAAAGGAGTTTTCCAAAGAAAGACCTCGGTGAAACTGCTTACATATTGAGCATCAAGATCTATAGAGATAGATCAAGACGCTTGATAAGTTTTTTTTAAGGAGTACATACCTTGACAAGATTTTGAAGTAGTTCAAAATGGAACAGTCAAAGAAAGAGTTCTTGCCTGTGTTACAAGTGGTGAAATTGAGAAGACTCAAAGCCCGACCACGGCAGAAGATAGAAAGAGAATAAAAGTCATTCCCTATGCCTTGGCCATAGGTTCTATAAAGTATGCCATGCTGTGTACCAGATTTTTTGTATACCCTACACTGATTTTGGCAAGGGTGTACAATAGTGATCTAGGAGTAGATCACTGGACAACGGCCAAATTTATCCTTAGTAGAATAAGGATATGTTTCTCGATTATGGAGGTGACAAAAAGGTTTGTCATAAAGGGTTACGTTGATGCAAGTTTGGACACTGATCGAGATGACTCTAAGCTCAATCTGGATACATATTGAAAGTGGGAGCAATTAGCTAGAGTAGCTCCGTGTAGAGCATTGTTGACATAGAAAATTGCAAAATACATACGGATCTGAATGTGGTAGACCCGTTGACTAAACTTCTCTCACAAGCAAAACATGATCACACCTTAGTACTCTTTTTGTGTTAATCACATAGCGATGTGAACTAGATTATGGACTCTAGTAAACCCATTGGGTGTTGGTCACATGACAGTGTGAACTATGGGTGTTAATCACATGGTGATGTGAACTATTGGTGTTAAATCACATGGTGATGTGAATTAGATTATTGACTCTAGTGCAAGTGGGAGACTGAAGGAAATATGCCCTAGAGGCAATAATAAAGTTATTATTTATTTCCTTATATCAATGATAAATGTTTATTATTCATACTATAATTGTATTAACCAGAAACATAATACATGTGTGAATACATAGACAAACAGAGTGTCACTAGTATGCCTCTACTTGACTAGCTCGTTGATCAAAGATGGTTAAGTTTCCTAGCCATTGACATGGGTTGTCATTTGATTAATGGGATCACATTATTAGGAGAATGAGTGATTGACTTGACCCATTCCGTTAGCTTAGCACTTGATCGTTTAGTATTTTGCTATTGCTTCCTTCATGACTTATACATGTTCCTATGACTATGACATTATGCAACTCCCGTTTACCGGAGGAAAATGTTGTGTGCTACCAAACGTCACAACGTAAGTGGTGATTATAAAGGTGCTCTACAGGTGTCTCCGAAGGTACTTGTTGGGTTGGCGTATTTCGAGATTAGGATTTGTCCCTCCGATTGTCGGAGAGGTATCTCTGGGCCCTCTCGGTAATGCACATCACTTAAAGCCTTGCAACTAATGAGTTAGTTGTGGGATGATGTATTACAAAACGAGTAAAGAGACTTGCCGGTAACGAGATTGAACTAGGTATTGAGATACCGACGATCGAATCTCGGGCAAGTAACATACCGATGACAAAGGGAACAATGTATGTTGTTATGCGGTCTGACCAATAAAGATATTCGTAGAATATGTGGGAGCCAATATGAGCATCCAGGTTTCTCTATTGGTTATTGACCGGAGACGTGTCTCGGTCATGTCTACATAGTTCTCGAACCCGTAGGGTCCGCACGCTTAACGTTTCGATGAGAGTTATATTATGAGTTTATGTGATTTGATGTACCGAAGGAAGTTCGGAGTCCCAGATGAGATCGGGGACATGATGAGGAGTCTCGAAATGGTCGAGACGTAAAGATCGATATATTGGACGACTATATTTGGACATCGGAAAGGTTCCGAGTGGTTCGAGTATTTTTCGGAGTACCGGGGAGTTACGAGAATACGGGGGAAGAAGTATATGGGCCTTATTGGGCTTTAGGGGAGAGGGAGAGGCAGGCCGCGCGCCCCCCCCATTGACTAGTCCGAATTGGACTAGGGGGAGGGGCGGCACCCCCTCCTTCCTTCTCTTCCCTCTCCCCTTTCCTTGACTCCTACTCCTACTACTTGGAAGGGGGGGGGGGGATCCTACTCCCGGTGGGAGTAGGACTCCTCCTAGGGCGCGCCATAGAGAGGGCCGGCCCTCCCCCTCCTCCACTCCTTTATATACGGGGAGGGGGGAACCCCTTGGAGACACAACAATTGATCATTTGATCTTTTAGCCGTGTGCGGTGCCCCCCTCCACCATAGTCCACCTTGACAATACTGTAGCGGTTCTTAGCCGAAGCCCTGCGTCGGTAGAACATCATCATCGTCATCACGCCGTCGTGCTGACGAAACTCTCCCTCAACACTCGGCTGATTGGAGTTCGAGGGACGTCATCGGGTTGAACGTGTGCTGAACTCGGAGGTGCCGTGCGTTCGGTACTTGATCGGTCGGATCGTGAAGATGTACGACTACATCAACCGCGTTGTGCTAACGCTTCCGCTTTCGGTCTATGAGGGTACATGGACAACACTCTCCCCTCTCGTTGCTATGCATCACCATGATCTTGCGTGTGCGTAGGAAAATTTTGAAATTACTACGTTCCCCAACAAGATCATGGTGATGCATCACTAGAATAATTTTTTATGACGGTAATGATTTTGTTACATTAGCATAAGAATGACGATCGTTTATTCATGCTATCGTTTTGGGGTTATGCATTAGAGACAGCTGCATTCACGTTAAAAAGGGCACCATCTAAATCCGTTGAGACGACACCATATGAACTGTGGTTTGGCAAGAAACCAAAGTTGTCGTTTCTTAAAATTTGGGGTTGCAATGCATATGTGAAAAAGTTTCATACCGATAAGCTTAAAACCCAAATCGGAGAAATGTGTCTTCATAGGATACCCAAAGGAGACAGTTGGGTACACCTTCTATCACAGATCCGAAGGCAAGACATTCTTTGCTAAGAATGGATCCTTTCTAGAGAAGGAGTTTCTCTCGAAAGAAGTGAGTGGGAGGAAAGTAGAACTTGATGAGGTAAATGTACCTGCACCTTATTTGGAAAGTAGTTCATCACAGAAATCTGTTCCTGTGACTACTACACCAATTAATTGAGGAAGCTAATGATGATGATCATGTAACTTCAGATCAAGTTACTACCGAACCTCGTAGGTAAACCAGAGTGAGATCCGCACCAGAGTGGTACGGTAATCCTATTCTAGAGGTCATGTTACTTGACCATGATGAACCTACGAACTATGAGGAAGCGATGATGAGCCCAGATTCCGTGAAATGGCTTGAGGCCATGAAATCTGAGATGGGATCCATGTATGAGAACAAAGTATGGACTTTGATTGACTTGCCCAATGATCGGCAAGACATAGAAAATAAATGGATCATTAAGAGGAAGATGGACGCTGATAGTAGTGTTACTATCTATAAAGCTAGACTTGTTGAAAAAGGTTTTTGACAAAGTTCAAGGTGTTGACTACGATGAGATTTTCTCACTCGTATCTATGCTTAAGTTTGTCCGAATCATGTTAGCGATTGCTGCATTTTATGAAATCTGGCAAATGGATAAACAAAACTGCATTCCTTAATGGATTTGTTAAAGAAGAGTTGTATACGATGCAACCAGAAGGTTTTGTCAATCCTAAAGGTGCTAACAAAATATGCAAGCTCCAGAGATCCATCTATGGATTGGTGCAAGCATCTCTGAGTTGGAATGTACGCTTTGATAAGTTGATCAAAGCATACAGTTTTATACACACTTGCGGTGAAGCCTGTATTTACAAGAAAGTGAGTGGGAGCACTACAGCATTTCTGATAAGTATATGTGAATGACATATTGTTGATCGGAAATGATGTAGAATTTTCTGGAAAGCATAAAGGAGTGTTTGAAAGAAGTTTTTTCAAAGAAAGACCTCGGTGAAGCTGCTTACATATTGAGCATCAAGATCTATAGAGATAGATCAAGACGCTTGATAAGTTTTTTTTCAGTGAGTACATACCTTGACAAGATTTTGAAGTAGTTCAAAATGGAACAGTTAAAGAAAGAGTTCTTGCCTGTGTTACAAGGTGTGAAATTGAGTAAGACTCAAAGCCCGACCACGGCAGAAGATAGAAAGAGAATGCAAGTCATTCCCTATGCCTCAGCCATAGGTTTTATAAAGTATGCCATGTTGTGTACCAGATCTATTGTATACCCTACACTGATTTTTGGCAATGGAGTACAATAGTGATCTAGGAGTAGATCACTGAACAGTGGGCAAAATTATCCTTAGTGGAATATGGATATGTTTCTCGATTATGGAGGTGACAAAAGGTTAAATGCGTAAAGGGTTACGTCGATGCAAGTTTTGACACTGATCCGGATGACTCTAAGTCTCAATATGGATACATATTGAAAGTGGGAGCACTTAGCTAGAGTAGCTCCGTGCAGAGCATTGTTGACATAGAAATTTGCAAAATACTTACCGATCTGAAAGAGACAGACCCGTTGACTAAAAGTATCTCACAAGCAAAACATGATCACACCTTAGTACTCTTTGGGTGTTAATCACATAGCGATGTGAACTAGATTACTGACTCTAGTAAACCCTTTGAGTGTTGGTCACATGGCGATGTGAACTATGGGTGTTAGCCACATAAAGATGTGAACTATTGATGTTAAATCACATGGCGATGTGAACTAGATTATTGACTCTAGTGCAAGTGGGAGACTGAAGGAAATATGCCCTAGAGGCATTAATAAAGTTATTATTTATTTCCTTATTTAATGATAAATTTTTATTATTCATGCTAGAATTGTATTAACCGGAAACATAATACATGTGTGAGTACATAGACAAACAGAGTGTCACTAGTATGCCTCTACTTGACTAGCTCGTTGATCAAAGATGGTTATGTTTCCTAGCCATAGACATGAGTTGTCATTTGATTAACGGGGTCACATCATTAGGAGAATGATGTGATTGACTTGACCCATTCCGTTAGCTTAGCACTCGATCGTTTAGTATGTTGCTATTGCTTTCTTCATGACTTATACATGTTGCTATGACTATGAGATTATGCAACTCCCGTTTACCGGAGGAACACTTTGTGTGCTACCAAATGTCACAACGTAACTGGGTGATTATAAAGGTGCTCTACAGGTGTCTCCAAAGGTACTTGTTGGGTTGGCGTATTTCGAGATTAGGATTTGTCACTCCGATTGTCGGAGAGGTATCTCTGGGCCCACTCGGTAATGCACATCACTATAAGCCTAGCAAGCATTGCAACTAATGAGTTAGTTGCGGAATGATGTATTACAGAACGAGTAAAGAGACTTGCCTGTAACGAGATTGAACTAGGTATTGAATTACCGACGATCGAATCTCGGGCAAGTAACATACCGATGACAAAGGGAACAACGTATGTTGTTATGGGGTTTGACCGATAAAGATCTTCATAGAATATTTGGGAGCCAATATGAGCATCCATGTTCCGCTATCGGTTATTGACCGGAGACGTGTCTCGGTCATGTCTACATAGTTCTCGAACCCGTAGGGTCCGCACGCTTAACGTTACGATGACGGTTATATTATGAGTCTATATGTTTTGATGTACCGAAGGTTGTTCGGAGTCTCGGATGTGATCACGGACATGAGGAGGAGTCTCAAAATGGTCGAGACATGAAGATTGATATATTGGAAGCCTATGTTTGGATATCAGAAGTGTTCCGGGTGAAATAGTGATTTTACCGGAGTACCGAGGGGTTACCGGAACCCCCCGGGGACTTTATGGGCCTTAATGGGCCTAGGTGGAAGAGAGGAGAGGCGGCTAGGGCTTGGCCCCGCGCCCCTCCTCCCCAGTCCGAATAGGACAATGAGAGGGGGGCGGCTCCCCCCTTTCCTTCGTCTCCTCCACTCCTTCCCCCTCCCAAGTCCTATTCCAACTAGGAAAGGGGGGACTCCTACTCCCAGTGGGAGTAGGACTCCTCCTGGCGCGCCTCTCACCTAGGCCGGCCGCACCCCCCCCCCTTGCTCCTTTATATACGGGGGCAGGGTGGCACCCTAGAGACACAACAATTGATCATTGATCTCTTAGCCGTGTGCGGTGCCCCCCTCCACCATAGTCCACCTTGATAATACTGTAGCGGTGCTTAGGCGAAGCCCTGCGTCGGTAGAACATCATCATCGTCACCACGCCATCATGCTGATGAAACTCTCCCTCAACACTCGGCTGGATCGGAGTTCGAGGGACGTCATCGGGCTGAACGTGTGCTGAACTCGGAGGTGCCGTCCGTTCGGTACTTGATCGGTCGGATTGTGAAGACGTACGACTACATCAACCGCGTTGTGCTAACGCTTTCGCTTTCGGTCTCAGGGCGTAGACAACACTCTCCCCTCTCGTTGCTATGCATCACCATGATCTTGCGTGTGCGTAGGAAATTTTTTGAAATTACTACGTTCCCCTACAGTGGCATCCGAGCCTGGTTTTATGCGTTGATGTTATATGCACGAGTAGAACACAAGTGAGTTGTGGGCGATATAAGTCATACTGCTTACCAGCATGTCATACTTTGGTTCGGTGGTATTGTTGGATGAAGCGGCCCGACCGACATTACGCCAGACGCTTACGCGAGACTGGTTCTACCGACGTGCTTTGCACATAGGTGGCTGGCAGGTGTCAGTTTCTCCAACTTTAGTTGAACCGAGTGTGGCTACGCCCGGTCCTTGCGAAGGTTAAAACAGCACCAACTTCACAAACTATCGTTGTGGTTTTGATGTGTAGGTAAGAACGGTTCTTGCTAAGCCCGTAGCAGCCACGTAAAACTTGCAACAACAAAGTAGAGGACATCTAACTTGCTTTTGCAGGGCATGTTGTGATGTGATATGGTCAAGACATGATACTAAATTTAATTGTATGAGATGATCATGTTTTGTAATCGAGTTATCGGCAACTGGCAGGAGCCATATGGTTGTCGCTTTATTGTATGCAATGCAATCGCCCTGTAGTGCTTTACTTTATCACTAAGCGGTAGCAATAGTCGTAGAAGCATAAGACTGGCAAGACGACAACGATGCTACGATGGAGATCAATGTGTCGCGCCGCTGACGATGGTGATCATGACGGTGCTTCGGAGATGGAGATCACAAGCACAAGATGATGATGGCCATACCATATCACTTATATTGATTGCATGTGATGTTTATCTTTTATGCATCTTATCTTGCTTTGATTGACGTTAGCATTATAAGATGATCTCTCACTAAATTTCAAGATAAAAGTGTTCTCCTTGAGTATGCACCGTTGCCAAAGTTCGTCGTGCCCAGACACCATGTGATGATCGGGTGTGATAAGCTCCACGTCCATCTACAACGGGTGCAAGCCAGTTTTGCACACGCAGAATACTCAGGTTAAACTTGTGAGCCTAGCATATGCAGATATGACCTCGTAACACCGAGACCGAAGGTCGGCGTGAATCATATAGTAGATATGATCAACATAGTGATGTTCACCATTGAAAGCTACTCCATTTCACGTGATGATTGGTTATGGTTTAGTTGATTTGGATCACGTGATCACTTAGAGGATTAGAGGGATGCCTTTCTAAGTGGGAGTTCTTAAGTAATACGATTAATTGAACTTAAATTTATCATGAACTTAGTACCTAATAGTATCTTGCTTGTCTATGGTGATTGTAGATAGTTGGCCCGTGCTGTTGTTCCGTTGAATATTAATGCGTTCCTTGAGAAAGCAAAGTTGAAAGATGATGGTAGCAATTACACGGACTGGATCCGTAACTTGAGGATTATCCTCATTGCTGCACAGAAGAATTACGTCCTGGAAGCACCACCAGGTGCCGCACTGCTGCAGGAGCAACACCGGATGTTATGAGCGTCTGGCGAGCAAAGCTGATGACTACTCAATAGTTCGATTGTGCCATGCTTTACGGCTTAGAACCGGGACTTCAACGACGCGTTTGAACGTCATGGAGCATATGAGATGTTCCAGGAGTTGAAGTTAATATTTCAAGCAAATGCCCGGATTGAGAGATATGAAGTCTCCAATAAGTTCTATAGTTGCAAGATGGAGGAGAATAGTTACATCGGTGAGCATATACTCAAAATGTCTGGGTATAATAATCACTTGATTCAACTGGGATTTAATCTTCCGGATGATAGCGTCATTGACAGAATTCTCCAATCACTGCCACCAAGCTACAAGAGCTTCGTGATGAACTATAACATGCAAGGGATGGATAAGACGATTCCCGAGATCTTCGCAATGCTAAAGGGATGATGATCATAGAATTTCTGATATTATATGTGGATGACATATTACTGATTGGAAATAATATAGAATTTTTGGATAGCATAAAGGGATACTTGAATAAGAGTTTTTAAATGAAAGACCTCGGTGAAGCTGCTTACATATTGGGCATCAAGATCTATAGAGATAGATCAAGACGCTTAATTTGAGTTTCACAAAGCACATACCTTGACAAAGTTTTGAAGAAGTTCAAAATGGATCAAGCAAAGAAAGGGTTCTTGCCTGTGTTACAAGGTGTGAAGTTGAGTAAGACTCAATGCTCGACCACTGCAGAAGATAGGGAGAAAATGAAAGATGTTCCCTATGCTTCAGCCATAGGCTCTATCATGTATGCAATGTTTTGTACCAGACCTGATGTGTGCCTTGCTATAAGTCAAGCAGGGAGGTACAAAAGTAATCCAGGAGTGGATCACTGGACAGCGGTCAAGAACATCCTGAAGTACCTGAAAAGGACTAAGGATATCTTTCTTGTTTATGGAGGTGACAAAGAGCTCATCGTAAATGGTTACGTTGATGCAAGCTTTGACACTGATCCGGATGATTCTAAATCGCAAACCGGATATGTGTTTACATTGAACGGTGGAGCTGTCAGTTGGTGCAGTTCTAAACAAAGCGTCATGGCGGGATCTACGTGTGAAGCGGAGTACATAGCTGCTTCGGAAGCAGCAAATGAAGGAGTCTGGATGAAGGAGTTCATATCTGATCTAGGTGTCATACCTAGTGCATCAGGTCCAATGAAAATATTTTGTGACAATACTGGAGCAATAGCCTTGGCGAAGGAATCCAGATTTCACAAGAGAACCAAGCACATCAAGAGACGCTTCAACTCCGTCCGGGATCTAGTCCAGGTGGGAGACATAGAAATTTTTAAGATACATACGGATCTGAATGTTGTAGACCTGTTGACTAAGCCTCTTCCACGAGCAAAACATGATCAGCACCAAGGCTCCATGGGTGTTAGAATCATTACTGTGTAATCTAGATTATTGACTCTAGTGAAAGTGGGAGACTGAAGGAAATATGCCCTGGAGGCAATAATAAAGTTATTATTTATTTCCTTATATCATGATAAATGTTTATTATTAATTCTACAATTTTATTAACCGGAAACATAATACATGTGTGAATACATAGACAAACAGAGTGTCACTAGTATGCCTCTACTTGACTAGCTCGTTGATCAAAGATGGTTAAGTTTCCTAGCTATAGACATGAGTTGTCATTTGATTAACGGGATCACATCATTAGGAGAATGATGTGATTGACATGACCCATTCCGTTAGCTTAGCACACGATCGTTTAGTATGTTGCTATTGCTTTCTTCATGACTTATACATGTTCCCATGACTATGAGATTATGCAACTCCCGTTTACCGGAGGAACACTTTGTGTGCTACCAAATGTCACAACGTGAATCGGGTGATTATAAAGGTGCTCTCTGGTGTCTCCGAAGGTACTTGTTGGGTTGGTGTATTTTGAGATTAGGATTTGTCACTCCGATTGTCGGAGAGGTATCTCTGGGCCCTCTCGGTAATGCACATCACTTAAGCCTTGCAAGCATTGAAACTAATGAGTTAGTTGCGGGATGATGTATTACGGAACGAGTAAAGAGACTTGCCGGTAACGAGATTGAACTAGGTATTGAGATACCGACGATCGAATCTCGGGCAAGTAATATACCAATGACAAAGGGAACAACGTATGTTGTTATGCGGTTTGACCGATAAATATCTTCATAGAATATGTGGGAGCCAATATGAGCATCCAGTTTCCGCTATTGGTTATTGACCGGAGACGTGTCTCGGTCATGTCTACATAGTTCTCGAACCCGTAGGGTCCGCACGCTTAACGTTACGATGACAGTTTTATTATGAGTTGATGTGTTTTGATGTACCGAAAGTTGTTCAGAGTCCTGGATGTGATCGCGGACATGACGAGGAGTCTCGAAATGGTCGATACATAAAGATTGATATATTGGACGACTATATTCGGACACCGGAAGTGTTCCGGAGAAGTTTCAGATAAAACCGGAGTGCCGGAGGGTTATCGGAACCCCCGGGGGAACTAATGGGCCTCGATGGGCCTTAGTGGAGAGAGAGAGGGGCGGCCAGGGCAGGCCGCATGCCCCCTCCCCCTCTGGTCTGAATTGACTAGGGAGAGAGGCGGTGCCCCCTTTCCTTCTCCCTCTCCCTCTCCTTCCTTCCCCTCTCTCCTTTTGGTGGAAACCTACTAGGACTTGGAGTCCTAGTAGGATTCCCCTCTTGGGGGCGCGCCATAGAGGGCCGGCCTGCCTCCCCCTTGCTCCTTTATATACGGGGGCAGGGGGGCACCCTAGAGACACAACAATTGATCATTGATCTCTTAGCCATGTGCGGTGCCCCCCTCCACAGAAGTCCACCTCGATAATACTGTAGTGGTGCTTAGGCGAAGCCCTGCGTTCAACATCGTCACCACGCCGTCGTGCTGACGAAACTCTCCCTCAACACTCGGCTGGATCGGAGTTCGAGGGACGTCATCGGGCTGAACGTGTGCTGAACTCGGAGGTGCCGTGGGTTCGGAACTTGATCGGTCGGATCGTGAAGACGTATGACTACATCAACCGCGTTGTGCTAACGCTTCCGCTTTCGGTCTACGAGGGTACGTGGACAACACTCTCCCCTCACGTTGCTATGCATCACCATGCTCTTGCGTGTGCGTAGGAATTTTTTTGAAATTACTACGTTCCCAACACTTAAGACACAAATCAACCAAAACCCTAATGTCACCTAGATACGCCAATGTCACCTCAAGTATCCGTGGGTATGATTATACGATATGCATCACACAATCTCAGATTCATCTATTCAACCAACACAAAGAACTTGAAAGGGTGCCCCAAAGTTTCTACTGGAGAGTCAAGACGAAAACGTGTGCCAACCCCTATGCATAAGTTCACAAGGTCACTGAACCTGCAAGTTGATCACCAAAACATACATCAAGTAGATCACATGAATATCCCATTGTCACCATAGATAAGCACATGCAAGACATACATCAAGTGTTCTCAAATGCTTAAAGACTCAATCCGATAAGATAACTTCAAAGGGAAAACTCAATCCATTACAAGAGAGTAGAGGCAGAGAAACATCATAAGATCCAACTACAGTAGCAAAGCTCGCGGTACATCAAGATCGTGCCAAATCAAGAACACGAGAGAGAGAGAGAGAGATCAAACACATAGCTACTAGTACATACCCTCAGCCCCGAGGGTGAACTACTCCCTCCTCGTCATGGAGAGTGCCAGATGATGAAGATGGCCACGGTGATGGATCCCTCCCCCTCGGCAGGTGCTTAACAGGTCTCGATTGGTTTTCGGTGGCTACAGAGGCTTGCGGCGGTGGAACTCCTGATCTAGGTTTCTTTCTGGGGGTTTCTGTATCTATAGGAATTTTTGGTGCCGGTCTCACGTCAGGGGGGTCTCCGAGTCATCCACGAGATAGGGGGGCGCACCCTCCACCCTCGTGGATGGCTCGGGACTCTTCTGGCCCAACTCTTTTGCTCCGGGGGCTTCTTTTGGTCCATAAAAAATTATCAAAATTTTGCACGTCAATTGGACTCCGTTTGGTATTCCTTTTCTGTAAAACTTAAAAACGAAGAAAAAACAAAAACTGGCACTGGGCTCTAGGTTAATAGGTTAGTCCCAAAAATCATATAAATAGCATATAAATGCATATAAAACATCTAAGATGGATAATGTAATAGCATGGAACAATAAAAAATTATAGATATATTGGAGACGTATCAGGTGTGCCTGCCATCGTGCAATATAGGCTGTCCGATTTATATATGATGGATAGGAAGGAAACTATGGCAATTTTGCAAAAAGATACCCACACCCCTCTCCACATTTGCAAATAAGGCCTTCCCTTGTTCATCCTTTTCTCTCACAAGATAAACTACTCATACAAACGCATCTTGATGTTACGTGCAATGCACGGGCATCTTGCTTGTATCTATCTATGCCAGTATCGACTCGGAGTCGAATGTGTATCAAGTCAGAGTAGAAAGGAAAAAATATAGCGCGTCTGCTGGAGCGGCGCGTGCGCACATTTTTTGCAGTGGCCACTGGAGCCAGCACTCTGCAGCCCGCAAAAACTGGCTATTTCGGTGTTGTAAATGCTTTTTTAACGTGTCGCGCATTACGCTTCTGTTGGAGATGCTCTAGCATGGCAGATGAGTGCTTTAATGTTTCCCACAAGATGCGTGAGTATTACTATACTTTGCTTGCCATGTTGAGATTTTAAAACCACGGGTGCGAGCATGCAGAGGAGCAATGAAGACCAAACACAGGATATTGGGGATATCTTCAAGGAATGTGGCAAGTTAAAGAGGAGCGGCATCGAACCTGTAAAACAAGCTTCGGTAAGTAACACCCTTTCAATTACTTTTGTTTAGCCTCGTGTTCTTTGATGTGTATATGTTGTAGTTTCTGTTTCTCTTAGCATCATGTTCTTCGATGTGTAATAAGAAGAGTCTTAGTCGTCCTAATGCTTTCATTTTTAGCTTGATATAGGAAGTGGGTGTTCTCACCTTGGAGTCTGTTTTTATATTTCTCCTTTTGAATTCACTTCTCTGAGTCCTATTTATCTGGATTCTACTAAATGGATCTGGGATGAACTCTGAGTATTGATCTAAAAAAGAAGTAACTTCATGTCAGGATGCAGTTCCTGCGAAGAGGGAAGTATGGTCAACCTCGAGATCATGTTTCCAAAATGAGGCTGGATTACATACAAGGTGCCCATTCCCTAATGATGTTGGATTAGACACAAGGTGCAAATTCCCAGATGATGCTAGATTACACACAAGCCAGGTGGAGTCGTCAATTTTTCGTGTCCTCGTGGCTCTAGTAAAGGCTGAAAGAAAGCGTGCAGCAGCGCTTGAGAATGTAGCTGAGTTCCTAAAGAAGCGAAAAGAGCAATCAGATGCTCTCTTCACCCAAGCCAAAGAAGAGATGGAAGAAGCCAGAAAGAAGCTAGCACAGGCAGAGCAGGCTAGGCGTCTCCTGCTATCTAAAACTATTGTCAATACAAATTTTCCTTCATAATAGCTAGGTTCAAATGTTTATCCTGTCATCATGCCTGTTGTGATGTCCGTGCATCTATTGATGTGGCACAAAATAAAAAATCGGGTCATGTAATAACAGCAATTACTTTCCAAACAATAACAGACGAAGAATTGGACATGGTATAGTTCACACACAAGCCCAACATTCCAAGTTCAACTTCCACATCAAACTCATGTTCAGAGATATCTGCACATTCATAGATAATGTCCACAACCATGATTCACTTCAAAGCCAAAAAAATGTGAGGAGTTATAAATAAAGAAAAATCTCTAGTTCCTACTACCAGTGCGAGCACAACAATTCAAGACCATACATAATTAATTAAATTTTGGACATTTTTTTACTAAACACAAATAACTTCTGGAGGCATGTACAATATTTATAATGTCGGCCGCGGCTGGGGTCCATGATGTTCTGAGCCAAACCATGGGGTGTCTGCCGGCGACGCGGTGGTCGTAGCAATCGTGGGTTCCGAGCGGCAGCGGCTCTCGTGGTCTACTATTCCTCGGTGTCGGCAGCGGCCGCAGAGGTGTTTGCCACCTCCGCTAGCATGCCGCGGTTCCGCCAATGTTTGCGTCGGATGGCGCGGCCAACCACGGTGCACTGGAAGCCGTGGTCCCCCGTGTGCTGGCGTGCAGCAACTGGCGACTCTTCTGTGAGCAGGCTTGGAGCATTGAGTTGATGCACCAGGGGCCAGCTTGGAGTAGCGGCTTGCTCCTCCACTTGTCCGCATGCAGCCTCGCCAATGGTACTGACAGCCTGGGGCAGGGAGGGAGGTGGGGCAGCGAGTTGCCTGGCTCGTTAGGGCACCCAGCTGGCTTTTATGCCGGAGAACTTGTCTTCCTGCTCACCGGATGCTATGGAGAGTGTGGAGAAAATGGTGCAAGGAGGATATGGGGAGCGGCGGTGTGGTGCGGTTCTTGCCAGGTATCTAGCCTTGTTTAAGTCGCGGGTGGACGAGAGGAGCCAACCGGCGTTGTGTTCTAAAATGCTGGCCGGCTCATGGAAGGACGTGTTGCCAGCACACGCGTAGATGCAATGGAGGCAGGAAGGGCAGTCTAAAGCCGATTGCATGCGGCGAGGAGGCGTGTTCAACCTGGCCTGCAGCGAGTGGGGCCCTCTTGGCCGACGCGCTGGTTCAATTCCTGCACTATGAGAGGTCGCGTCCGTGTCAGAGCAATCACTCCCTCCAGTCCTTTTTTGTTTGGGTATAACAAAATCTCGTTTTCCATTCACATTTTACAAGTAAAATTCATGGACAAACTTTGACCGCAAATACGATGGGGACTAGTAAACCAGGATAGAGGTAGTAGTTATGAATTCCATTTTTCGCTCCATACCAATCATTCTAAAAACTAGCACTTATAACTTGCCATTGAAAATGGGAACTCTTACCCCGCTAAAAAATGATATTTTAAACGTGGCTACTCAATCAGTGGCGAGTGGCGAGCCACCGCCCCCAGGTCGTAGACCTGTGGTCCCGACCATCAACTCCTACAGATCAAATTATCACGCGAGCTGATTATTCCTACAAAGGTGCGCTCCACCACGTACCCGGTACCCGCGCATGCAGCAATCGTGCACCTAGGGTTTATTTTTTTATGGTGCCTTTACGTAACTTTCATGTGTGCGAGATAGTGATAGACCGACTGCATGTGTGCGCCTCTTCTCTTCGTATATGTACTCCACCGTTTGTCTGGCGTCCAAAAAATTATACAGTAGTAATAGCTAGTAATGTGCCAATGCGTTTCCACACGATCAAAGTAGATTAATACATATTCACCGATTTGATAGAAAAGAGTCTAGTTTTGAAATACGTATATCACTAAAAATATGTTATGTTTCACTCAAAATATATTCCTTTTGCGGTTTTGATGAGATAACGGAGGAATGTGGTTGGTTTCAAGATTCGAGAAGTGGTATATCTCTACTCTTATAAAAAACAGAGTTGGTGATGATGGTGTGCCTGCCATCCTGCAATATAGGTCGTCCAATTTATATCTGACGGATAGGAACGAAACTATGATAATTTTGCAAAAAGATACCCACATCCCTCTCCATATTTGCAAATAAGGCCTTCCCTCATTCACCCTTTTCTCCCACAAGATAAACTACTCATACAAATGCATCTTGATGTTTCGTGCAACGCATGGGCATCTTGCTAGTTGTTCCAAAAAGCCCATGTGAGTGTGTGTGTGGTGTGTGTGTGTGTGAGAGGGAGAGAGCAGGAGGACGGAGTGCGTGTGTGACAAAGACACAAAGAGTGTGTGTGCGAGAGGTATCACCATAAAATGAGGCGATAGTGTGTGTGTGCATGATCGAGAGGGCGTGTCTCAAGAAGGGACGAAAAATCTACATAGATACAAGGAGCACGAGAAAGACATGTACGAGATAGTGGAAGCAAGAGTGTGCGGGTGTATAAACCTATCTGGAGGCTAGTCAATCAGTGTTTGTGAGAGAAATACAAGTCGGGAGTGCGAAAGTGAGAGTTTTGCGTGTGTGAGAGAGAGAGACGGTAGTCGGGAAGGGGAGTGGAAGCAGGACTTGTGTGTGTGTGTGTGTGTGTGTGAGAGAGAGAGAGAGAGAAAGGGGGAGAGAGTTTGTTTGATCGGTAAACAAATGAATAATGTCAGTTTTATAACTGATATGAATACGGAAAGGAGACCGCAAGAAATATTATGTGTGCAGGAGAGAGTAATTTCAATGCTAGGAGTCATGTCGGGAGAGATATAGGGTGTGTGAGAGAACCTTAGAGAGAAATACAAAGTGAAAGACGAGTGAGAGTGTGTGCGTGGCTATGAAAAACAAAGCTTAAGTACCTAGTGATACCAGAGAACGATAGAGACGTGAGAGATAATGAAAACCGTGTAATGTATAATGATAGGGAGAGTGTGACACTTCTCAAGGGAGACGTCGAGAGACCATGTTTGCGAAAATAGGAGAAACATGAAGTGAGCGTGCGGGTGAGCTGGAGAAAAGAGAGTGATAGCTACATGAAGGAGCATGCGAGAGAGATGGGCGTGAAAGGAGATTCAAATATTTAGTTGTGTGTATAGAAAATGTCAACATAAAAGGGATTCAAATATTTGAATTCGAGATGATCATGTTGGGGAACGTAGTAATTTCAAAAAAATTCCTACGCACAAGCAAGATCATGGTGATGCATAGCAACGAGAGGGGAGAGTGTTGTCTACGTACACTACAAAAAAAACACTTCCGTGATGATACGTGTTTGTCACAGTAGGTCGCATTTTTTGTCATGCATGTACATCCATGACAAAATTATGACAGAATCAAGATAGTCATACCTATGCTGTCGTAGAAGTGTTCCATGACATTACCAAAATTATCATCACGGAAGTGTCCACTTCCATGACGATAAATCGCGCGTCACAGAAGTGCTTTCGTCAAGGGTGACCTACACGTGGCATCCACCGTAACGGAACGCCGTTCGGGTCGGGTTTTGGATCCGATAACCCGTTAACAGCCCCGACCAATGGGAAATTTCCACGTGTAAAATTCTTATTGGTCGGACGAAACACGTGTCGGCTAAATCGCTGGGCGGATAGGCGCCTATGATACGTCGACACGTGGCACGGCCCAACAGAGGCCCATTCCTATGGAAAGGCCGGCCCGTTTGACTTGGTCAAAAGGTGGCGGCCTGGCCCATGTAAAGCCTGTTAACGGCCTGTTCGCATATAGCCCATTTACAGCCCGCTAACCCAAGGCCCGTTACGCCCTATCTGAATTAGGCCCGATGGCGTCATCTGGGCCACCCAATATGATTCCAGCCCGTTTTCGCTTACGGCCCATGTATGGCCCATGACGTCTTCGGCCCATATGAGGCCCTATGTAACTCTTGGCCTATTAACAGCCCGTGGTGAAATCGGCCCGTAATGAACAAAGTGTATCACTTTACACCCATAACGGCCGATGGTGAACGGCCCGTAATGAAACGATGTATCACTTTATACCCATTAACAGCCCGTTATTACATTGGGCGTTTCAGCCCATGTTATCTTTCGGCCTTCTCGAGACCATTTATTCTTGGGCTCATTTCGGCATTCGTTCGTTTACTTACGGCCCGTTCATCATTTTACGCTTGTGGGCCAAATTCAACCCGTGGTTACAGTCGACCCATTTGTGGTCCGTTAATACGTTGGGCCGTTTTCATAGTGTCATCAAATACGGCCTATTAACGATGGCCCGTTATGGTCGGCCCATGAACGGACGATTCCAAATCTAGCCCATTTACGGCCATAATGCGACCTGTTATTGGCCCATGTTTGGCCATTGATCATACTGCCCGTATAAGGCCCATTGATGATACGACCCGTAGAAGGCCCATTGTTTCTACGGCCCGTAGAAGGTCCACTGTTTCTACGGCCCGTAGGAGGCCCAAAGGTCACTACAAGAATATTAGCCCATGGTTATTGTGGCCTAGTTTTAAAAAATAGGTTATTGCAGCCACTAGCAAACCGCGGAAAAAGAACTGCAATGACTAGAAGCAAACAAATAAACAAGACAACAAGGAAATAAATAAGCAAGCAACTTACGCTAGGCTATCACGGCTATCACACATATTACATCCACTAGGCATCAAAGTTCGCCACCAGTGCAAATAAACGCGCCGACAAAAGAATATACAAAACTGAGAGCACTTGTAAGGCACTAGGCACGGCCAGGTCAGACCCCAAACAGTGAAGAAGCTGAGTAGACCTCGATTGTGTCAATGATAGATGCATCAACACTAGATTTATGGCATGATGGTGCACACGGCAGTCCTCGACATCTTCATTGCATCTTTGACTTCAAGTCGAGCTGAAATTTGAAGCAAGCCTTTCCGCTTTAAGTTGAGACCGAAGAAGTCGAATCGATTGAGGCAGCGACGCAGAGGTTGTCTCACACCTGCTAGTGAGTAGCTTCAACTCACTGTCTTTATCAAGACAGGACCTTGGGGTCATCTCGCTGTCCTCAAGATGGTTTGGCTCACTATCTTCCCTAAAGTTCTGCCTGGCGTAAGAGATACAAGTCTGAAAGAGAAACAAGGAGACACGTAATAGGTTTCACAATTATATAAGCAAATAAATGGATCATTACGCATAAGGAACATGTTTTTACAACTACAATTTGAAATCGGTAGTTGTTGCAAACATCCAATCAGATGTAAACAGCAAAGCAAACAGCAGTGGAGGAAATGATGCCTATCCTAATCTATACTCGAACAAAGTTTGAAGGCTTGAGAAGGATGAACTTACATTACATGTTAACACGGGCTGGACAAAGCCCTTCTCCATGTTGATGGAAGGATAATTCAATAAATTCCCCAAAGAAAATTCTTTATAAGCGTTGCCATTATTCTACATTTTGCAAAGAGTAAATATAGATCAAATAATATTGGAAGAAACAGAGGATAATGAAGCTCAAAAGGTGCGGTGATGATACATAATCAAATAGCAATTAATTAAGTACAGCGTTATAAGGCAAAAGGGAGAGAGGTACTGACAAGAGCAATGCAGAGCCCATTATTGTTTTGAGATCGTATGATCCTTTGAGCAAGGAGATTCATCTGAAATTAGTTTTCATACAAGAGAGAAGTTAAGGCACAAGCAGAAATTTAGGAGATCAAAAATTGAATTGATATCATAGATAAGACTGGCGGCTTCCCAAAGCTTCTAATAGGGGTTTGGCAGTGGAGTAGGGGTAAAGTGTGGTACAGTTGGGCCTGTGTTTTCTGTGGCTGCTGATCTATCTGATTTAACAGGTATCACTACCTTTTCCAAATACCTAGTTTGTACTCCTTGAGGATCTGCACTCACCCTCTTCCTTTTGGACATCTATTACAAAAGAACAACATTTGACTTGGAAAAACATAGTGTGACGACACATGGAATAGGTACAGAAAATGGATAGGTATGGCATATACTCATATATGATGCTTAAACTAAGCGAGATGGTGTAACAAAGTAGAAGTAATGCAAGAGGTCAAGCAAAATATATGCGACCAATACAACTTTGCAAAGTTAGAGCAAGCACCTTGATGGGTGAATAAGATAGGCCATCCTCCACCATGCCAAGTTTGTTAGCCAAAGGATCGCTCCGCAATATTCCTCTCGTGCACCCATTCTCATATTCATTTTGATAATGTTCAATATCCGACATGCATGAAAACATAAAAACAAGTGAGATTTTCTTTGTAATGCGTAAGTGATTCTAATCCAATCGCCTCCTCAGAACTCCTTTGTGCTATCTCTGAAATTCTTTTAAAAGATGCCATGCATGCTGTAATTTGTTGTGTGCATTAATATAATGTGGCCTACTACTCAAAATATGAGAGCTCCAGAAGTGATGACACTTCATAGATGATAGCTTCAACATATAGTAAAGAAGAACAAGTCGACCTGACCTGACAGATTCAAAATATACTACGGGTGAACAACTGGACCTGACCAGTCGACCGCAAGAGAAGAGTATCATCTTAAAGAAGAGCAGAAGAGCAAGCAGATTGAAGATATTACAAGTCTTTTAATACAATGTTGGTTGGCCACCCATGATGAACCAGAGCGCACAGAGAAATACAATTCTTTCCGGTCTCTCCATATGTGGCTCACATGCATTTCGAAACTAAAGTAGGAACATTTAGCTCACCAATTAAACATCTCTCAGTTTTACTAATATCTGCAATAATATCAGATATGAATTTTTACAACTAAGCTTGTTTAGCTCGATGGGTGGAGCAATGCTATTACGACCTACGAACCACGTGAGGCTGATTGTGGTCATCATAAAATGGGGAAAACATAAGCATGATGAGTACAAAGGTTGACCGTGGCAGTGGGATGGCAGATCTGAAGCTGCAAACCGCGCAAAGGGTAGTTAGCAACCGATGTTTGCTTTGAAATAACAACTAAGATTTGGTATGGACAAGAAAGTACGGTCAACAAGTGACAAAGAAATGCAATTATGTTGTCTCTCTATATGTCACGACATTCATTTGGAAACTCAAGTGGGACCTTTAGCTAACCAATTAAATGTGTCGGTTAACTAATATCAGTATCATATCACAATCATATTTGAACAACTAAGCTTTCGAATTCTGAGTGTTGTGTTGTTTAGCTTGAAGGGTGGAGTAATGCTAGTACAACAGAAAGCACCTACGCAGATCATAGTAGAGTAGATAAAAGGGGAAAACCCTAAGCATTAAGAGAAAAATCAGGAAAGTGGAACTAGCTGGACCAGTGGGTGGCGCACATGCTTTTTGAAACGAATATAGGAACATTAGGTGACCAATTAAACGCTCTCTGTTTTAGTGATATGAGCATCATATCAGATTCGTATTTCAACACGTAAGCTTTGGGTTGAGGTCTTGAGGAGCAGTGCTAGCACGACACGAAGCACCTACGATGATGGTAGAGAATATAATGGGGGGAAACCATAAGCTTTACGAGTATAGTGCCCGTGCCATGGCGGATCCGAAGGTGCAAACTGGACAAAGCTACTTCGCAACCAATGTTTGCTTTCAACTAGCCACTACGATTTGGTATGGACAAGAAAAGTACAGGAAACAAATTATGATCAATTTTCTGGGTGAGATCAATAACTTAAGCACATATGGAAGAGTACCACCTCTCTTGTGACGCCGTGTAGGCCTATGCTGATACGTTGAGGGTGCTGCGGGTGCGATGGCTGTCGGCGGCGGGGAAGAAGACTTTAGACGGCAGCCGGTCGGGTCGGGGGATATAACCTGTTGCCGTGGACGAGGCGGTCGTAGGAGCGGCAACGGCAAGGTGGACGACGGCGCTGATGAAGCGAGAGGTGGTGACGAAAGGATCCTGGTCCAGCGACGTGGATGAGAGACGTCCATCTCTTGCAGCGGACGACGGGGTAGGGGTAGCGGCTCCGGCAAGGTGGATATCGGCGTTCTCGCAATGGGGGTCCCCAGACTTGCCTGCCTGCGGCGTGGCTCAAGTGGGGGCCATGCCCATCTTCATCACCAGCTCAAGACCCTCGCGAGGGGCCAAGCCTCGTGGGGCGGACGACAGGAAGCTTCCTCAGAGGCAGCCTCATCAGGCAGGCTCACGAGAAGGCGGAGAGACCATGGCAGGGGCACCTCGCGAGGAGCCCATGACGCAAGCCATGACGACCGAGACCAGGCGGGCGCCGGCCTGCGCAGTGTCCTTGTTTCCGCTTCGGTGCAAAGGGAGCAAGCACAGGCCAAGGCATCGGGCAAAGGTTACCATTCCGGTGCAACGAGACCAAGACCAGCAGAGCGGCAGGACGGAGGTCACCGTGGATCCCAAGACGGCGTCATCACCAGTGCTTTTGGCAGCCGAAGACCACCTTTGGTCAGGATGACTTGTACTAGATGTTCCGCTTCAAAATGGCCAATTGTTGGCACCCTACCCGCTGATTATTTGGGGAAAGGCCCAGGGCCTCTATAAATAGAGCTAGCCGCCACAGAGTAGAGGCATCTGATAGAGCCCTAGCAGAGAGAGAGAGAGAGAGAGAGAGAGAGAGAGAGAGAGAGTTGATTGAACTCACCCAAACAGTTCATCACATCAGTTCAAGAACACCTCTCACGAGGTTGTTCTTTCCCTGTACTGTTCATCATCAGCCCCTGAGGCAATCCACCACGCCACACACTGGAGTAGGGTATTACACCACAACGGTGGCCCGAACCAGTATAAATCTCGTGTCCCTTGTGTTGTTGGTCTTTTCTAGCTTAGATCACACGAGGCGATCAGATGTAGAACGGTAGGGGAGAGATCTTCGCTTGCACCCCAGTGTTCGAACCTCAAGGGTCTGCCGGAACCCGAAATCCGACATTTGGCGCGCCAGGTAGGGGTGCGCCGGAGTTTTCCCTCCTGACGACCCGCTCACCAACAACACCACGTTTCGCCCTCATGGCGGACGATGCACCGCCCGCTCCGGCAGCCGATGCTGGCACTGGGGCTTGGGGGATCCGAGCCTTGGCCCCCACCTTGCGACAGGTGCAGTGGCCACGCAAGTTCAAGCCCGAGATGCCGCCGCGTTACAACGGCGCGACGGATCCGCTGGTTTTCCTGCTGGTGTATGAAGACGCCGTCTTCAAAGCCGGGGGCGACGACCGGGTGATGGCCAACTGGTTTCCCATGGCCCTCGCCGGCGCCCCGCGCATGTGGCTGCTCCACCTGCCGACGACCTCCATGACCTCCTGGGGGGAGCTGCATGACCTCTTCCTCGCCCGTTATGCCGCACCAGTGCCGCCCGTCGTTGCAGCTCTCCTGGGTGGCTCGCAGGCACCACCCTCGAGCCGCCACGTCAAGTCGTTCACCCGCCAGATCAGCACCACCACCAAGCGCCGAGAAGCCCCCCCCAGGCTGGGTGGCGCCCGAGGCCGATCTA
This sequence comes from Aegilops bicornis, assembly GCA_021605145.1. NCBI lineage: Eukaryota > Viridiplantae > Streptophyta > Magnoliopsida > Poales > Poaceae > Aegilops > Aegilops bicornis. Next base: position 511,354,640 of record CM038671.1, read on the forward strand.
ACCTTCGACTCGGATGATCACCCCTCCAACCCCATCGATTCGGGCGCGCTCCCGATGCTGTGCACTCCCACCATCTGCCAAGTGGCCATCACCAGGACCCTCATCGACGGCGGCGCCGGCCTCAACGTGCTCTCGGTGGAGGCCTTCAGCCTCCTCCACGTGCCACTGGAGCGGCTTCAGCCCAGCATGCCTTTCTCGGGCGTCGAAATCGGTTCCACCGCCTCCCTGGGACAGACCCGCCTCCCAGTGACCTTCGGCACCTACGACAACTTCCGCACACAGCTGATCGACTTCGACATCGCCCCCATCAGCCTCCCCTACAACGCCATCCTCAGCTATCCGGCCTTGGCCCGGTTCATGGCAGCCACTCACCCGGCGTACAACCTCATGAAGATGCCTGGGAGCAGCGGCTTCCTTACCGTGTCAGGAGACACACGGGACACGCTGCAGGCGCTCAAGCTTGTTTTCAGGGCGGCCGCGCTGGCGCAGCCCACCGGCACCGATGCCCTTCAGCCCAAGGGGGCTGCGTCGGCTAAAAAGAAGTAGCTATTCACCCAAGACAAGGCGGAAACCAAGCAGGTATTGGTCGACGAGGACGGGTCCACTGACGCCACCTTCACCATAGGAGCCAACCTCGAGCTCGAGCAGGAGAAGGCCTTGGTAAGGTTCCTGCGCGTGAACAAGAAGGTGTTCGCATGGGAACCAGATCAGTTAGCGGGGGTCCCAAGGGGTGTGATTGAGCATCACCTCAACGTGTGCCCCAACATGCTCCCCGTGAAGCAGAAGGCGAGGCGACAGTCCACTGAGAAACAAGCTTTCATCGTTCAAGAGACACGGAAGCTAGAAGTAGCAGGAGTTATCCGTGAGGTCAGCTACCCTGATTGGCTGGCTAATCCGGTCGTCGTGCCAAAAAAAGGGGGGAAAGGAACGCATGTGTGTCGACTTCACCAACCTCAACAAAGCCTGCCCACAGGATCCATTTCCGCTCCCCCGCATTGACCAGATAGTCGACTCACCGCAGAGTGCGACCTATTGTGCTTCCTGGATGCTTTCTCGGGCTATCACCAAATCAAGATGGCGGTGGAAGATGTGGAGAAAACGGCTTTCCTGACCCCATGCGGAGTGTACTTCTATACGTGCATGCCATTCGGGTTGCGCAACGCAGGCGCAACCTTTCAGCGGCTGATGCACATCGCCTTGGGCCGGCAGCTCGGGAGGAATGCTGAAGCTTACGTCGACGACATTGTGGTGAAGTCTCGGGAGGCAAAAACCCTGATACAGGACCTGGAAGAAACTTTTGCGAGCCTCAACGAAGTGGACCTGCGGCTCAACCCGGAGAAGTGCGTGTTTGGAGTCCCCTCGGGCAAGCTCCTGGGTTTCCTAATGTCCCACAGGGGCATCGAGGCCAACCCAGAGAAGGTCAAGGCAGTCAAAGACATGCGCCCGCCAAGGACCCTCAGAGAGATGCAGAAGCTCAGCTGGCGTGTAACCGCGCTAGGGCACTTCATCTCCAAGCTGGGGGAACGAGCACTGCCCTTCTTCAAGCTTATGAAGAAGAAGGGCCCCTTCGAATGGACTGAAGAGGCCGACAAGGCATTCCAAGATCTCAAGAGGTACCTTACCAGCCCACCAGTGATGGTAGCTCCGCGTCCTCGCGAGCCCCTGGTGCTCTACCTTGCGGCCACCCACTACTCCGCTAGCGCAGCCCTAGTGGCGGTCAGGGAGGAGCGCCGGACCAAGGCCGCAGCAACCGTCCAGGCTGAAGCAAAGAAAAGCCAAGAGGGCCTTGCGAAGACCATGACCGCGGCCGAAAGGGAACAACCGCAGCAGGAGAACACGCCTGGAGCAGGAGAGGCCACTGCGAGCGACCAAGCACTAGGGGCTCTGCCATCTCAGGAGACGCCTCGGCCTCCGCAGGGCGCAAGCTGCGCCGGCACCCTCAACCTCGTCGAGCACCCCGTGTACTTCGTCAGCACAGTGCTACGGGACGCAAGGGCGCGGTACCCCATGCCGCAAAAACTCCTACTCTCGCTATTAGTGGCCTCACGCAAGCTGCGGCACTACTTCCAAGGCCATCCTATCAAAGTCGTCTCAGCGTATCCCTTGGAAAGAGTGCTCAGGAGCCCAAACTCAGCTGGAAGAGTCGCTGAATGGAACACCTAACTACAAGCATTCCAGCTAGAATTCAGTATGACCAGAGTCATCAAGGGAGCCGCACTTGCAAATTTTGTGGCGGAATGGGTAGAAGCACCGGGTCTCGAGGCAGGCGAGGACCGATCACTTTCCCCGGGAAGCGAGGCCCCGGATGGTTGGGTCATGTACTTCGACGGGGCATTCTCCCGGCACAGCGCGGTACTCGTATCCCCTACCCAGGACAAACTCTACTACACTGTACAACTCTGCTTCCAGCACGGAGAAAAGGTATCCAACAACATAGCAGAATACGAAGGCCTGATAGCCGGCTTGAAAGCTGCAGCCACCTTAGGGGTGAAGCGCCTCATCATCAAGGGTGATTCGCAGCTCCTCGTCAACTTCTCCAACAAGGTATACGAACCAAAGGACGAGCACATGGAAGCCTACCTCGCTGAAGTTCGCAAGATGGAGAAACAATTCTAGGGGCTGGAGTTGCAGCATGTGCCTCGCGGCACCAATCAAGAGGCTGATGACATCGCCAAGAGGGAATCCAGGCGGCTGCCACAGGAGCCTGGCGTCTTCGAGGAGCGGCTCTTCAAACCCTCGGCGGCACCGTCATCGTCGAGCACGGCGCAACCAAGGGAGGAGCTCCCTCAGCCGCCCGCCTCAGGAGCTCCGGTCTGCGGCCCGGCCTCAGGGGCACGCCTTCTCCTGGCGTTGGAACCTCGGGAAGGATGTTGGATCGCAGAGCTCAAGAGCTACTTGATGCAAGGGACCCTGCCGGAGAACGAGGAGGAGGCGGAGCGTGTAGCGTGGCAGGCCACTGCTTACTGCATCAGCGATGAAGAGCTCTACCGGAAGCGACCAAATGACGTGTCCCTACGTTGCATTTCCAGAGAGCAAGGGAAGGAGCCGTTGGCGGACATACACGGCGGAGACTGTGGGCACCACTCATCATCACGAACTCTCGTTGGCAAGGCATTCCATAGTGGATTCTACTGGTCCACAACACTCAGCAACACCGTTGAGCTGGTGAAGGCTTGTGAGGCCTACCAGTTTCACGCTAAGCAGGTCCATCAGCCTGCGGGGGGGGGGGGGGGGTCTACAGACCATACCCCTCTCATGGCCATTCGCAGTTTGGGGCTAGACATCCTGGCCCCGTTTTCTCGGGCGCCAGGGGGCTATCGCTTCCTCTACGTTGCCGTGGACAAGTTCACCAAGTGGGCTGAGGTGGAAGCTGTCCACACAATCCCGGCAGGCTCCGCAGTCAAGTTCATCAAGGGCCTCGTGAGCCGATTTGGGGTGCCTAACCGCATCATCACCGACAATGGTTCGCAATTCACCATTAATCTCTTCAAAACGTACTGTGCTAACCTTGGAACGCAGATATGCTACGCTTTGGTGGCACACCCGCGGAGCAACGGCCAGGCCGAGCGAGCCAACGCGAAGGTCCTGAGGGGCCTCAAAGCTAGGACTTTCAAGAAGAAGCTGGAGGCTTGTGGCAGGGGCTGGTACGACGAGCTCCAGTCCGTGTTGTGGTCAATTCACACGACTGCCACCAAGCCAACTGGCGAGACCCCGTTCTTCCTCATCTACGGAGCAGAGGCTGTTCTCCCTCACGAGATCAGGCGTCGCTCCGCACGGGTCCTGGCGTTCGACGAGACGCAGCAGGACGCCATGCGGGGGACGGATCTCGTGCTGGGGGAGGAACACCGTCGAGAACTCTTGAGGTAGGGGATCTCGTGCTCAGACGGGTTCTCTCCAGGGAGGGGCTGCACAAGCTCTCTCCCATGTGGGAGGGCCCATTCAAGGCTGTTCATGTTTCAAGGCCTGGCTCCGCGCGCTTGGAGACCCCGGAGGGGGTACCCATCCAGAACGCATGGAACATTCAACATCTCCGGAGGTTCTATCCCTGAGCGAGGCCTAGCGCCTATGAAAAGGCCCGGTGCCTGTGAAGAAGGCCAATGCCTGTGAAGCTGCCGCATTTCGGGAAAGGCCTGGTGCCTGTGAAGAAGGCCAATGAATGTGAAGCTGCCGCATTTCGGGAAAGGCCCAGTGCCTGTGAAGAAGGCCAATGCCTATGAAGTTGCCGCATTTTGGGAAAGGCCCGGTGCCTATGAAGAAGGCCAATGCCTGTGAAGCTGCCACATTTTGGCAAAGGCCCGGTGCCTGTGAAGAAGGCAAATGCCTGTGAAGCTCGCCGCCCGTGACATTCTCACGTAATTGAGTGGGGCTGTACACGCCCCGGAGTCTCCGGAGTGCCGCCCTCGGGCCTCGGGGGCTCCCGCCCACGCCCAGTGGCAGCACTTAGCTCCGCGCTGGTGAGAAGACGTCGAAGACTAGAATAGGTGCCGGACGCGGCTTTTTCATTTGCTTTCTGCAGTTGGCTTGTTTATTTCCGTTTGAAATTTTATTGGAGCTGTTGACGTTCCTGGCTTGTGACTCTTTATCTTTTTCACTCGCTTGCCTTGTTTTCTCTTGCACAAGTCTCGTGAGGGAGGTTCGCGGGCGCCCTCGCGAGTGTTTTCTGCCCGATTGTTTGGAGCTTTCCTATCCGAGTCCTCTGCGGGAGCACCCCTCCCGGTCCGTGCCCCACGGGCATCGTGACACGAGCGCAGGACCTGGGCCGATCGCCCCCAAAACCAAGACCGGAAGTCACCCCTCATGCTAATCCTTGCAGGGCATGAAGCGCACGGCGAGGCCTCAGCCTCGGGAGGCGAGGACCACTCAAGCCCCACCGAGCTAAAATACTTCCCGCACATGGGCACACGATGCGGAAACATAGCGCAGGAATAGTGGAAGCAGCGCGATGATTAACAGCAACAGTTCTAACACTCCCCCGCGGGGCCCTATACTACCTTCTCTTTCTGTGCAGGAAAAGAAGAAAAACAAAATGGGCGCGACTCGTCCGGCACCAACCCACAGCGAAAGTTCGAGCTGCTCCTGGGGCTCAGTGGATCCCTCCTCTCGCTTCACCGGGGCGCGATGGGGGGCTGACCCACTACCTTCACCCAGGCGGGCGCGACGGCGCTGGGCTGGTCGCCACCACCGGAGGAGAGCTGCTCGAGAGAGAGTCGCCAAGCTTAGCGAACCCCGAGCACCGCCGCAGACGCTGTCGCCGTCTTCATCCTGGTCAAGATCGGTCGGGCAGCGGTGACATGATCATCATCTTGAGGCAGCACCCAAAGACGGGCGACCGTCTTCCCCGAACACCCTCACGTAGAGGGTGGTGTCGCCATCGAACTTGAAGTGCAGGGTGCACCGCCGGTTCAGGCTGCACGCGCGGGCAAACGTTTGCCAGCCGTGGGTCAGGGCCTCATTCCCAGAAATAGAGACCTCCAGCGAAGCCCGAGAGGCCCTGTTGCAGTAGCCATCTGCCTGAAGCTAGAGGCCGCACCGGGCGCTGGCCGACAGTTCACCTACGAAGAAACGGGGGAGCTGGAGACGGGTGCTGGTTGGGTCCACCGACCACACGACGAACTCCGGCAGCACCTCCATCGAGCGAAAGCATGACCTGGGGGGCGCGCGGCCACGGCATGCCTCCCGTCGGCAACCGGGTGCTCATCACCGCGTAGAGAACCGCCTCCATGGCCACGGGGAGCCACTGTGGGGACCGCGGAGTGCTTGCGAGGACGGTCCCGGCTGCGCTTGGTCGGGGGGGGGAGTCAGGCCCTGCCTGGCGAGCCTTTCCTTTCTCTGCCGCTGGCGAGTAGCCAAGAAGAAGGAAAGGAGCAGCAGGAAGGGATGGACTGAAGGGGCTCACGCAGTCCTGTACTTATAGCCGGAGAAGGCCAACTGCCGGCCACCATGATCGCAGGTAATCATGACCCGTTTCTTTGCATGCAGGGACTTGTCAAGTCGTGCGGTCGCCGAGGCGTCGTGGGAAGCGCAGACGCCCATGTCCAATCAATTGCCACGCGGCGCCCAAGGACGCAGGCTATTGGGGCCTGCGGCGCTTCGCGCTTGCCCCTTCGCTTCTCTGCTAAGCCAAGCCCGGGCGCGCCTTGGGCCCGGGGGCTACTGTTGGTGTTCTGGGAATGGGGGTCCCCGGACTTGCCTGCCTGCGTCCTACGGCGTGGCTCAAGTGGGGGCCCAGCACGGCCCATCTTCATCAGCTCAGGCTCAAGACCCTCGCGAGGGGCCAAGCCTCGTGGGGCGGACGACAGGAAGCTTCCTCAGAGGCAGCCTCATCAGGCAGGCTCGTGAGGAGGCGAAGAGATCAAGGCAGGGGCACCTCACGAGGAGCCCATGACGCAAGCCATGACGATCGAGACCAGGCGGGCGCCAGGCGGGCGCCGGCCTACGCAGTGTCCTTGTTTCCCCTTCGGTGCAAAGGGAGCAAGCATAGGCCAAGGCATCGGGCAAAGGTTACCATTCCGATGCAACGAGACCAAGACCAGCAGAGCGGCAGGACGGAGGTCACCGTGGAGCCCAAGACGGCGTCATCACCAGTGCTTTTGGTAGCCGAAGACCACCTTTGGTCAGGATAACTTGTACTAGATGTTCCCCTTCAAAATGGCCAATTGTTGGCGCCCTTCCCGCTCATTATTTGGGGAGAGGCCCAGGGCCTGTATTAATAGAGCTAGCCACCACAGAGTAGAGGCATCTGATAGAGCCCTAGCAGAGAGAGAGAGAGAGGCGATTGAACTCACCCAAACAGTTCATCGCATCATTTCAAGAACACCTCTCGCGAGGCTGTTCTTTCCATGTACTGTTCATCATCAGCCCCTTAGGCAATCCACCACGCCACACACTGGAGTAGGGTATTACACCACAACGGTGGCCCAAACCAGTATAAATCTCGTGCCCCTTGTGTTGTTCGTCTTTTCCAGCTTAGATCACACGAGGCGATCAGACGTAGATCGGTAGGGGAGAGATCTTCACGCGCACCCCAGTGTTCGAACCTCAAGGGTCTGCCGGAACCCAAAATCCGACAATGGAGGATGGGGTGGCGAACGGGGGAGGCTGGCCGCAGTGCGGAGGTTGTCGTGCCGCCGATGGTGTATGAATGGGGAAATGGAGGGGAGGGGGGATCTCAAACTTTGGGACGCGCTTCTCTGAAATGGGGGAAAGTTACGAACTTATCCCCCGTTTAAAATTTTGGGCATCGCGTCGGTTGGGGATAGGATGGTAATCTCGCATCTCCCAAATTTTTGCCGGTACCTATTTCGGGCTAGGAGAGGGTGTTTTGCCGCCCACGGTTGGCGCCCACGGTGTATGAACGGGGCTGACAGGTAGGGCGGTTGTGTCACGTCTGATGGAAGTTACACATATGCCCCTATTTAAAATATTAGCCTACATCAATTTCGGGCGAGGAGAGGGTGTTTTGCCGCCCACGGTTGGCGCCCACGGTGTATGAACGGGGCTGACAGGTAGGGCGGCGTATGTCACGTCGATGGAAGTTACACATCTGCCCCTATTTAAAATATAAGCCTACATCAATTTCGGACGAGGAGAGTTTGTTTTGCCGCCCGCCGTGTATGAATGGGGAAATGGAGGAAGAGACACATGTCTTTCGGACGAGCTTGAATCAAATGTGTTTTGCTGCCCATGTTTGGCGCCCACCGTGTCTGAATGGGCTCAGAGGCCATCGTGTCACGTCTGATTGAAGTTACTAGTCTACCCCTATCGACAACAGTGTAAATCATGTCGATAAGGATGTCAAGTGTCAGGGGTAGACAGTAATTTCCATCTCGCGAACACTTGCTTCAGGCAGCCCACAAATTATAGTGGGTGTTTAGCCACTTCGTTCAAAACTTGGGAGAATTAGCATTCACGTTTGCCCTGGGACCTGGCAAACTAAATTCAACCAATTTGTATTCGATTACGAATATCCACAGATAATTATACGTTTTGTTATTTATTTCTTCAAAACCACAACAAAGATTTATCCCACCTTTATATATGATTATGATTTAGAAATGTCGTGATCTTCGAATTCAGTAGGTTGGATACACTCGGAGTCAAACAGTTATTTCATCCAATACAATATGCTCACACGAAAAACAGTTCACCTTATGTCAATCATACAAGTCTTGAGGATTACCTCGCCTAAAAATTCGGATCATTACAACACATGGACAACATAGGGGTCTTGCAACATAATCCATTCAGAGACATGACACAACATGCAAGTACAATAATCTAATGACAATTTCAACAGTTATCTAAAGAAGAACCGGGATTATCTTGGGCTTCAGATAGCAGAAACAGCAGGACCTCCTCCGTCTTCAAATGCAACATTCTTACTTCCTCCAATTCTTGGGTTGCTTGCATAATGTGTGCCGCTAATTCCGTAATTTCCAACCACAAGATAAAGATTACCTCATTCATGGCAGCCACACCATATCTTTCTGCCTCTAGTAGAGCCTCAAGCACTATAATATCTGTGCTCAGACTGCTCTCCGACGATGTTGCCTCTGAACTGCTACCATCTGGTAACATGGATGGCGCACTACTTCCACAAATAGATTCTGGGGTTATACATTGTGTCCTAGTGTGAACGGCATCCTTAGAGGTTTCCGTTGGACATCAGGAAGAGATAGTTATCGTATGATCCAGGCAGTAAGCTTACATGGTAAACGACGGACGAATTATTGCCGAGCATGGCAAACTATATTTAAATGGTTCGAAGCAGCTTTTATACAGACTGCTAAGTGCGGAGACGGGAATCGAACCCGTGACCTCAAGGTTATGAGCCTCGTGAGCTACCAAACTGCTCTACTCCGCTCTGGAGTACCAGAAGCCGAAAAGAAATAAAAATGGTAAGATGAAACTAGGGATGTAAGTGGCAAATAAACGACATCCGCCAGTCCCATCTAGTTAGTTTTTGCTACCTCCCTAGTTCATTTTCCTCAAAAAACAAAAACTCTTTTGAACTATCATACCACTAGTGGACTTTAATCGGGATTAAACCAGACCACGATTGACATCCCTAGTTGAAAGGGAGTGTACAACCGCTATATTTAAGTTGCCAAGGCATCTAAGCGGTTGAAATAATCTCGAGAAAGCACTTAACAAAGTGTGGCCTCATATAAACTACGAAGACAGTCTTGTGATGAAGTTGAGAGGAAAAGTTAAGGACTCAAATGAAATAGGCATGCATTTCTTTACGATAGTACAGCAGTAATCGCGACATATTGGCCAACTTCGGTATAGCGTAACAACAAATAAGCATTCAATCAAGCAATACAACCAGCGGAACAACCGAACTATTTGTAATTCGGTAGGATTACACGTTGAGGGCACAAGCCAAGAAAGCAGCCCTACGCATTACATTTCACATGTACTAAAACACACCGGCTTACCATATGTTGTTGTGAAGCCTAGCTGGTGTTGCAATGTTCTTTGAAGATATCGTCGACATCCCGTGGTTGCAAATCTAGTTGTTGTAGTTTATTCTCGCACCATCTATTTAGGTAAAATTAATTTTAATCGCATGCACTCGTCCGAATTGATCATCAATGGTTCATCTAAACTAATGAAAGAAGGGTGTGTGCATACACGACAATACTCCCTCCGATTCTTTTTACTTTGCGTATAACTTTTTCTCAGTTTTCTCGTATTAGTCTGCGCATTGCCGATTCCTAGCGCTGGTTTCCTTTTGTGCCCCGCCCCATCCGCCTCTGCCCTAATTAATTGGCAAATTAGTCCAGAAAAATTAAACCAGTGCCCTCCTTGGTATGCGGGTCAAGAGTTATCTGAGTAAATAGAATCGGAGGAGTATATCTGCTTCCCTCTATTTTTATGCTTGTTCGAGGTGCCAGCCCCAAAAGAACAAATATTTTGCTTGATGGGGTTGGCAGCTCCATAATTAATAGAAGCATCAAATTAGTCATGCAACTTGGAAAGATCAAGAACACACAAACAAGTAATGAACAGAGGCTCGGAGCAGTGATGTAATAGCTAGCATCAGAAAATGTAGGGTAAAACAAACAAAAAGCAGCGGAACCACATGCTAGTTTGCTGATGTGTAATTTAAGCATAGAGAACATTAAGCAGTCTGATGGAACCAACAGGTGGCATCAGAAAAAAAACTAAAGCATATTAACTATATGTGCACTGGTATGTAATTTAGCACATGTAACATGTTCACTGCCAGAAGTATGGCCCTACAGGTGCAAGCAGAATAACGCGTCTCATGAAAAACTGAATGATGCCCTCAAGAAATTCAAAGGTGCGGTGCTTATGCTAGGAAAGTGAACGTGGCGCCCGGCGTTGGATAATAGTACCGATCCTCGGTGCGTATGGGTATCGTTGTCATACTTGATAGCTAAGGATCGTCGATGGTGCTCGTGTTGCGGTTGAGTTTGGGCCGGCTGTCGCCATCGCTGAAGGGGCTCCGGTGCTATGGTTGCGGCGCTTGTCGACATACAAGAAAGCTCATCTGTGGTAAGTGACCAGTTGCACGATAAAGAGAAAAACCGAAGGAGTACAAATCGAAATAACCTGATGAGGCTGCGGCGTCGATAAAGCGAAGCTGGTGGAGTTGAATATGGCGTCCGTGGAGCGGGTCCGGTCTGATGGGCGAAGGCTTCAAGCGCGTTATAGAGTGCTTTCGGTGAGGCGGATCTGTTCTGCGGCGGACGAGGGCTTGTATGAAGGGCCAGCGAAGGGGCGGACGAGGGAGTCGATGAAGAAGGGCCCTACGCTGTGGTGGACGAGGCGCCCGGTTAAGCGGATCAGTGCGGTGGACCATGATGGCGGTCAAGGAGATCTGGAGCGGTGGAGAAGCCGATGAAGCGGCTCGTGAAGTGGTGAGTTGGCGATTAGGGGTTCCAAGGTGCGGAAGGTAGATCCGGCGGGTGCGAGGTCCACGCTGCGGCGGAGGACTAGATTCGTGACTTGCCGTGGTGAAGCGAGGGTCGGGGAGGGAAGGAGGGCTCTGGGAAGAATGTTGGGGGCAAAGAGGGGAAAACAATGAAGTTACCAAAGCAGCCCTTTTCCGTTCATGTGGCAGGGGTAAAACAGGAATATCGCAGGGCTAAACTTTCAGGCGCGTGATATTTTGATGTGAGCGGGAAGTTTGAAAGCTTTTGGCGCCTAAAATTATAAGTATTCTGCTCTCGTACGGCCGACTATGATATTATGGCCGACAATTTGTATGTTTTGCACGCAAAAAAATGTGCAAGTTTTGAAAATCAATGTCTCCAACTCAAATCTTAGATTGTCCATTCAATTCAAATATGGATCATTGAGCTACTACAAGCAAGTACTATCATACGGTCCAATTCAAATGAAATTTCAAATGTGTTTATCCTAAGTATGATGACAAAAGCAAAAACGTGTATGTGTATGAATAAAGTGGATGATTATAAAGTTTGGACATGCCCGTATGTGTATATCTCTAGGTTTGATATATGAATTTGAAATCACGAAATCCTGGCTTAAAAAATGTACCTCCGTTTAAATGAATTACAAAAGCTAATGATGGAGTCGAATTCCAAAATTCCAATCTTAGGTTTGTAACTCTGGTACATCAAGGTATATCACGCATGTTCAAAAGTATCGTTATCTCATAGTACAAACTGTGAAACAAATTGATCAACCATGAGTGGACAATAACTTAATTACGCTAAAATCCCTCAAATATAGACACCTCACTCTTTATCTGAAGTCAACCCCCCCACCACCACACACACACACACACACACACAGAGAGAAGTCATTCTCTCCCCCAAACACCAACACACGAGCACATTAACACCCCTCTCTCTTGTAAAGTCCGGACCCCAACATAGGTCTCTAATCACTTTGTTTCTCGGGCATGCACACATCTCTTCCCTCACTCTCTAGGTCTCCGCTATCTCTCTTACCCAAGCACGCACTATGTAGAGTGTATATTTCCCATACACACAAAAGCGTCACCCCCAAACGTCTATCTCCCTAGTTATGTGGTTCTCGCGCACTCACCTCACACACCTTCCCCACTACAAACAAGCACACTTTGTCTCCTTGTGCACCACTTCCTCTTTCTATCTCTCCCACATGCGGACCCGCCCAGCTCCTTCCCTCAGCATACATATATGTCGTGACTCTTTGCATAGCTCCCTAATGTATAATCGTTCTCGATTTCACACATTGTTCTCTACACCATCTATTCTAGATCTCTCATGAAGTCCCTATCACACACACGATGACTCGCTTCCCTTGCGTCTCCTTTCATAGGCCAATTTCGGACAACATCAACATTGTCTCCCTATCTATATGCCATTTATGGACACAAACGACCCCTTTCGCCCCCTCTCTTCCTCTCTCTCTCTCTCTCTCCGTCGCTAGCTCTCTCTTTCTCTCACTCTCACACCCCTCTCCAACACACACACTCGATGTCTCTTCCAAATAGTCTGCTCCCCCGCCCACACCCGTGCTATCTCGCTACTACACATGTCACACCATTCCCCCTTCCCTTATACTAGGTTTACATCATCAGTGGTCTCTCTACTCCACATACACTCTCTCCCTCTCACACACAAACGCGTGCACAAACACACACAGACACGCACAAACACCCATTTACCTGGATCCTCATCTCTCCTCATGTACGCATGTGTATCTCACACACTCACTCTCTAATTATGTATATGTGTCTCCATGTTACACAACACAAAGCCCCATGTACATTTCTCTCTCTATCCTCCACACACATAGACACAAAGAATCTGTTATCATTGCCTCAGTCTCTAACATATCACACACGCACTCTCTCTCTCTCTCTCTCTCTCTCTCTCGCAAACACGCTCAACAAGGGTTTCCCCATGAATAACTTACCGTCTATTCATCAACAGTCGTGGCAGTACGGCGAACACGAGACGTGAAAAATAATAAATTTACACGTGCTTAGACCACCTAGTATGACTACTAGGACTAGAGCAAGCCAAAAAGCGCGGTGCCGTCACCCCCTCCTTGTCGGCGACGGGAAAATCTTAGTTTTACACAGTCGAGAAGTCATTGTGCTAAGGCCCCACATGCCGAGGCGTTCAATAGAATGTAGATGCTAGTTTACGGAAGCAAGTATCGATAATATGTTACGTTTGTATCTCCATATTTATATTTCTTCTCTTATAAAAAACCGAGTTGGTGATGATGGTACGTGTGCCATCTTGCAATATAGACCGTCCGATCTATATCTGACGGATGGAAATTAAACTAAAAGATACCCGCACCCTCTCCATATTTGCAGACAAGGCCTTCCCTCGTTCATCCTTATCTCCAACAAACCTCATTGTTGAGCAATTAAGAAAGGAAGCCTCTGGAACAAAGCGGCACAGTGGCGGCCACGGCGTCGTCAATCTCCATGCCTCCGCCAACCACCACCAACCACCACCACACCCACTCCTCTTCACCTTATCTCATATTTCTCGAGATATCATTAGTTTTACACATGGGATTACTCCCGCAAGGGTCAATCACAACAAGTGTTTTATAAATAAATGCATCTTGATGTTCCGTGCAATGCACGAATCTTGCTAGTACTCCTACACAAGACTAAGTTGGTGATGCTGGTGTGTCTGCCATCCGTCAAGCTTTCGACCATTAGATCTACATCTAACGATTGTGAGGTAAGTTGTTGCCTTTTCTCACCAACATCCCACTTGTCTACCAATTTGCGTAAAACCCATAATTAGTATCTTAAAACCAACCACATCCCTCCCTAACCTCACCAAAACAGCCCAAGGAATATATTCTAATTGAAACATAATATATCTCTAGTGACATATGTATATCCAAATTAGAGTGTTTTGTACCAAGTTTGTGAATAAGTATTATTCTAATTATGATTCGTTGCAACGGACATGAACATTGCTAGTATTTCCAACCATGCATTTCTTTTCCTAGTATTCCATAGTTTCGAAGTTTTCCATCAAGATATTAGTCACTCATGGTTGATATTTACTTTCAATCATGTACACATATGCACTATGTAACTAGCCTTGCTTATTGGCTTCCAAAGCTTAACTTTCACTCCTACTTACAATATGTAGACTATTTAACAAAAAACTACCACCTTCAACCAGCCCTAGGAAGAATCTATTGTACAAAAAATAGCAAAAACATATCCAAAATTTCTTAATCCACGCCAAAAACTACCTAGTACTCCTTCCGATTAGGTTCGTTTAAACCCATTTATGACAGGGTTGGCCCACATGTCCGTCTTGTGAGGCAGCTTAAACCAACACATTTTGTTTGACCGTTGACACGAGGGACCCACATCCGACCTTCTATCCTGTTATTCCCCTCAAATCATTATTTTTCCTGAACATTACTTCAAACAAGATCTTGATGCGTGTTTCGCCGGTGGGCGGTGATGAGCGAGTTGGCCACCGCTCCACGGACGGACCGGACGCCGCTACCGCCTCCGTGACGGGTTGGCAGGCTGGCCCGAGCGTGACACACGAGCGAGCAAGCCGCCGCGCTGGCCTTTGCTCAAGCCAGATGGTTGGCCTTAGCGCGGCGCGCGCGAGAAAGCCGCCTCGCTGCCGTGCCAATCTAGCTAGAAAACCTTGCAGACAAGCAGCTGGATGGAGCTATCTTGGCTAGCTAGCGGTCGCGAGTGCCGGACGGAGCTGGCATCCGGGCTGCCGCAACATGGGCTCCGCACCGCCGGCGGTTTTGACCTCGCCTATACGGCGGTAGCTGCGATCCCATGGCCGAGGATGACTAGGTGGACGGGCGGAGGTAGGAGGTCACTCGAGGATTTTTGTTGGTAAGAGCATGTACAATGGTTGATAAGGTAGTCTTATCTTAAGTCTGCCACATATGCAAGTGGTAGTAGTTTCTTGGCATTTTAGTGGTTTCTTGCACTATTAGAGAAAGTACAATAGAGCTGAGTCAGTGGGCTATAAGAAATAAACTACTCCCTCTGTCTAGGTGTGTAAGTCATCTTACGAAAACCAAATAATCCCAAAACGCTTAGGCGCGGTGTATTAACTTCTACCTCGTTTCTTGTTTCTTGACATATCAACCAATAAGAGATGTGGGTGTGCATGCTTTTAATGACTTGAAACTACCAAACACGACATGCAGTGGTTAATTCATTGCATGCAATACTATTAATTAGCAAATAAATATTAAGTTCTCTAGTTTTCCCTTCCTCCTTGGTCACGGTGCACAATCTAAGATGACTTATTCACCTAGACGGAGGGAGTAGTATACTTCTGCTTAGTTAGAGGAAAGAGAAGAGGAGAGAGAAGGTAAGCGGGCTCTTCATGAAGAGCCAGCTCTATGCGTGCTCCTAGGCACTTTGTGAGAATGAGAAGTGGGCCACATAATAAAAAGTAGTACACTCTTTTGATCTATTATTGTACTACATGTTGGCTATAAGATGGGTCAGTAGATGACATGGCACCGGCTTATAGCCAAAGAAATGGCTATACTATTAACCATGCTCTTAGGGGTTTCTTGTAAGGAACAATGTACGTACTACTAGCGACAAAAGGTGATTCTAGGTTGCGTTGTACTCCAACGAGTACTACTAGTGGTCGCGGGAGTGTATACCTTGTTTTGTGGGTTCGATCCTGGCTGAACGCACGGCGGCCTTTTTTTTAAATATTACTACTACACTTCGCTGCTAGCCAATATTTTACACTGGTAGTTTGAGTTTTGAAGTCAAACGGACGTGCGGCCCCACAATCTGGGTGCACTGGACAGCCTAGCCACGTGAACGGGTTTTCCTTCCCAGCATCCCGTGGCTCGCGTGCTCGCCCTAGCCGCACCTCGCTTGCAGCTTCCAGCTAGTAGCATATTTAAACTAGCGCCTCCCAATTAAGCCCGAGGAGCCGGAAAAGCCTGGCGGGGCATTGGGAACTGTGCAATATGGCTCTGTACGTAAAGTGCTCTACTACTACTCTGTAGCTTGTGGCGTTGCATGCATGGACTTCACTCCATTATCGGCTCTACTATAAAAGAAATTCCTCTTGACGTATTTTTTTTGAAACGGAGGCAAAAGCTTTGCTTCATCTCATTCATGAAGAAGGAACTACTAACAAATTTCGACGAGATCCATTACACCTGCACAAATGGAAGCAAAAAGCCTAGTCTCGCTGTATCAAATAACTCAAATGTTCTCGCTCAAGATGACCGTCACGATAAAATGTGCTGCTAGTGTGTGCGTGAGAGGAGCGGCTGAGTAGGCCAGCTACGTGAGAGGAGCGGCTGAATAGAGCACCGAGAGTACCCACTAGGCCACTACGCAGTGTACTTCCCTGCATTGATAGTACAACAATGGTTCTAGAGAACAAGAGTACCCTCCACTTCCAACCTGTAGCTCCTTGGCCCCGAGATTCAAGAGTTCAAAACTGGTGCACTATACTAGACTAGACTAGAAGTACAAGACATCGCACTACTAGTTGAGAAAAGTAGTACTAGTATCGCCACAAAGACAGTACGCATTCTCCATCACATAGTGTACGACGTTTTTTGACACTAGTTGGCGTGTACAAAAAATGGCAAAAAATACCCAAAATTTCTTAATCCACGCCAAAAACTACTACCTAGTGCCAAAAATTTCTTACTACTGCTATTATTTACAGTATAATGCAATCCCATAATGTTCCATAATGCTAGTACTAGTACTCCCTCCTTTCCGGTTTATAAGGCTCAATTCAAAATTCTCACCAACCAAGGTAGATGGTGAGTGGTGGAATACTTTTTGTAGTTTGCAAAAGCACCCAATTAGTGCTCTTGTTTTCCTCAAAAAAATATGTTTACCAATGCATTAATTGCAATGCATGCATGCATAAATTACATGCATTGGTCAATTTTCTCTTAGTACTTGCATGCAATGATTTAATACACCTTGGAATCTGAACATGTGATGGAAAACAACCAAATTGAGCCTTATAAAATGGAAAAACTCAAATTTATAGATAAGCCCTATAAACCGGAAAGGAGGGAGTAGTAAATAATAGCCTCACCCCTTCGCTGAGGAACGATCTACAGTTGGAAGGGACGAGGCCCTGCGGTTAATATGCTCATATCTCCTCCTCGCCAGTTCCCCTCCCCCCGAAGAGAAGGCAGTTCGTCGCTGCTCCCATGGATTCGCCAGGCGGTTCTCCTCCGTGTTGGGGCTGGGAGACCTTGGACGACGATTCTCTGGGAGAAATCGCACGCCGCTCCGACGTCCTCACCGCGGCAAGACTCGGTGCTTCCTGCACCAACTTTTTCAAGACGCTGCTTAAACATGCTTCGGAAAAGGCCATGCTTGTTGGTCTTCCATGCGTCCTCGAGGAGAAGGTTCTTCTATGGGACAATTCTTCGAACAGTCCACCGCTCCCTGGCCATGGTTGCTCGTTGACTCCGCTAGAGTTGACGAAGTTGAGAGGTAGTCGGATTTTGTCCGATGAGCAGGTCAGTAATGGAGTTTGATCATGTAGTGCTTAGTTATTCCATTTCCATCCCGTAATTTCTCCGCTGCCCACCATCTTATATATAGGTTCAGGTCGGTGCCAACGAAGATTGGCTTGCATACCTCCGGCCGGATACCACCATGATTTTGCACAACATCCACAGCAGTGCAGCCGTTCGGGTAGACCCCTTCTCCACCATTGGGATCGGCCTTCCGGACTGGCTGGGCAAGAATACGTATGATGATGCCTACATGAGATTGAAGAAGATAGCAATTGTGGACCCGCCGACAAAGCGACGCGGCTACGTTGATTACTATCTCATCGCGGTGTTCGACATAAGGATTGCCATCAATGCAGGAGGCAGTAACGGCAGAGGCTGGCGCATGTTGGCGGCAGCAGATTTGTACCCCTACACGTTCGAAGACGTCGTGGGACATCTAGGCCGCATCTTCGCAGTGACAAGCCAGGGGACTTGTTTCATCTGGTTGACATCCTATGGTACGGGAGATTACAAACGGAATGCACAAACCATCATTTGCATCCCTAACGGTACTCCATTATTTGCAGGGACCACCATCCCCGATCAAAATAAGATCGCCGATCCTGGATGTGCATTTGCATCCGCGATTCGGTCTAACACGGAACCTTGTAGCTGACTTTGGCATATTGGGATCAACAATCTTCGCAATCGTTACCCATGGTACCACCGATGTGCAACATGGTCACACAATCTACCACGATCGGACGGTCACCATCTACCTGTATTCCATTTTTAACCCTCTCGCCTTCTCTTTCATTGTTGTACTAGTAGTATACTTTGTAGTACTAGTAGGAGTACTTTTACCTTGGAGGACGTGTATAGCTAGCTAGGCCCTTGAAGACTTGAACCCACTAGCTGCCAACATTTTTGTTTTTCCATGTCTTACTATCTCATCCATGTAGCCAAGAGTGGCTATATATAATAAGCCGGTTATTTTACTTCCTCTATACCGAGTAGTACTATTTGCTGCACAAGACATCGACCGCCATATTTGAGCACAACATTATTATGCATGGACCTTGACTATGTACGTCACCATGTGTCTAGATCTGGGATGCCGCGTGTACCAGATGAGCGGCGCCGAGTTCGACCCCCGTGATGCTACGTGGGTGCCGAGGAACACTCTTGGAGAGTACTCGCCTTTCATCGGGGACAGCTACCCCATTGTGAAGCGGATGCCACCTTCCGTGCACGACATGGAAGGCATGCCGTTCATGAAGCATGGTTGTGTCTTCAAGGTCGCATCACGGATGAACGACATCTTTGGGACACGCTTATCCTCGATTTATGCCGCTTCAGCTTGGATGAGTCTCCATCGTGTGGAACCGGACTAGAAAGCTGCAACAATGATTCCCGTTGCCCACCGCTATGGATTGTGCCATCCATGAAGAACACCTGGGCCTGGAACCTGGAGGAGGACATGTAGCCCATCTATAACGTGTAAGTGGAGTACGGTAATTGTGAATGGTAGCGCTGTTTGAATATATGTAGACTAGTCGTGCACAAATTTATCACATGAGTTGGAGATGAACTTGTGTGGCATATTGGCATTTGTCCTTTAGAATTGATTACTAGTAAATGTGTTATGTGTACGTGCAACTTGTGTGGTTGTTGCACGGGCTCCAACACGCTCTTTGAGAAAAAAAGGTGGCACAGCTTTGGATATACGTGACGTGGCGGCATCATACAGTAGCATATTTCGCTACAGTTGTACTAGTACACTCCTACTAGGACGACAACTCCTATAAAACCTTGCGCTTGGCTCTTTGCCTCTTCGGGAGGTTCAACAGTTCGTACTCCTGTGAACCTTGCACTTGGCTCTTCGCCTCTTCGGAAGGTCCAACAATGATGATACTACAGTACAATATGCTTCTGGCAATCTGACACCGATTAAACTGCTGCACGTCCACCGCGAGGGCGAGGGCGAGGGAGAGGGAGAGGGCGAGGGAGAGGGAGAGGGAGACGGAGAGGGCGCTATAGTCAAAACCCTCTCCTCGTCTTGCGAACCACCGCGTGCGTGCGCGAGGGAGAGGCGTAGTAAGCAAGCTTCTCCTTGTTCGGCGAGTTGACGGGACACATCAAAGCAGTACTAGTACTAGTAGTAGTAGTCCATACCGCGTCCTTTCCGATTAATATGGCTTAATTTGAAACGAGAAAAATACACTGGCGGTCAAAGTATGTAACAGTACGCTCTTTACGGTCACTATATATAGTTTTGCGGCGATTATACGATCACTAGCTCATCGTAGAGCACCGTATTGCACCCTACTGTCCGGCCACATAGTCGACGTGGCACTTTGTTGACTGGTTGAATTGTCACCTGGTTTCTGGGTCCCACCTGTCAGTTGGCAGAGCAAAGAAATCAGTTAAACAAAACTTTACGCAAGCGCGACACAAGTCCAACCCTTGCACGCGAATCGCCCTGGCTGTGTATGTGAGTGCATACACGTGTCCTCCCTCGGTCTTCCAACAAAGAGTGTACTACATGATGTACATCTACACTTCCAATGCATTTAGCCTTTAATCTAAATCGATGTTGATTTACTAATGCACCAACTTGTGCTGTAGGTACATGCTACATGTCTATCCTTAATTATAGCATGCAACGGCCTTCATTTAATCTTCTTATCTCAATGGTCGCATGCACACATAAGTCTGCTACTTTTGGGCGTTAATTATGCCCTGGTCAATGTGTAAATCTCTAAATGTACAGTCTTTCACGGACGTAGGGAGTAGGTTGAGCACTTGAGCGTGAGTGTGTGTGTTGCGTCGTGTGCTGTGTGCCGCATGGGTGCGTGAGTGTTGCGTGCGTCCATGTGTACGTGTGAGTGTTGCATGTTGCATGCATGCATGCATGCATGGGGCTTACTCCCTCCCATTGACATGTTCATATTTCAAGCTTCCTCCGGTCCCTCCATATGGTGATACTCCCTTTGGTCCCAAATAGTACGGAGTAAAAGCCTCCCTCTGTTCCCAAATACGGTGTATTTGTCTTTCTACAGATTTCAACAAGTGACTAGGTACGGAGCAAAATGAGTGAAGTGAGCGTAGACGCATAGGGATACTGTAGAAAGGAAGTCCTCGCGATCCATTATTCCCCATCTCGATCAGAGAGAACTTTCAACTAGTCTTCGCGGTGAAGTGACAATACACGCCGCAAAGAAATGGGACACGTAATTAATAGGATGAACCAGCGTGTTGGTGTTACTAAATCAGCCTTACCCAAGATCGCCATCATGTTTGCCAGTAGAGCACGCTTCCGCAAATACGCCTACGCACCTCTGTCCTCCATTAACTGACAGATGGGCCCTGTTGTGGTAGACCCACATGTCATCGGTGTAACTATTTACACTCCAAAGAACGGTATATCCTGGTAGTAGTACTAGTAGAATTGAGATTGAATGCACTTTCTTCCCGTCTTCCACTCTTCTTCCTCCTCTCTTCTTATTCCTCCTCTCTTCTTCTTCCTCCTCTCTTCCCCATCGTCGGCCAAACACCATTTACCCCGCTCCTTTGCTTTCGCCTTGCGCCATCTTCCTTGGTAGCTCACGCGTACCATATCCCCCAGCTCACCGCCGCCACACGAGGAGAAGCTTCTTCGCCGCCCACCCGAATCCACTTCCCGCTGGCTCGCAGCACCAAAACCCCAATGGCGTAACCGACCGACACGCAGAGCCGTGATTGGAATTCCTCCCCGATGTTCTCTTGGAGCAGATCTGTAGTCGTATGGACCTACTCAAGACCGTCCGTCTGGCCGCATGCTCGGTGTCTTTGTACCGCCTACTGCTCGCAACCGGCGTGCTCTTTTCAAGACACCCTGCTTGCTAATGCCCGATCCTCGCAGGTGGCCCAGACACCGACTTGACGATCCTACGGAGGTTGCCGTGGTGCCCCTCGACATGCTACCACTACCCGTCCACCTGTCCTTCATGCGCGGCCAATACTGGGCGGGCATGAAGGCCAACTGGATCGTCCTCATCCACCACACCAGTAGTCCGTGGCGTCTCGTGGATATCCACACCCGGCAAGAGATCACCCTTCCATCGTTGGATACCGCCGCCATCGAGCCTCGCTGCCCGCCGGACACTCCTGCCTACTACTCACGAGACGCGTCAAGCTTTTGGCTCGACCTCTGTTTGCAGAAAGTTGTAATCTGTGAAGTGCCCACACCATCAGAAGATGATACGTCTCCAACGTATCTATAATTTTTGATTGCTCCATGCTACTTTATCTACTGTTTTGGACTATATTGGGCTTTATTTTCCACTTTTATATTACTTTTGGGACTAACCTATTAACCGGAGGCCCAGCCCGTAATTGTCGTTTTTGCCTATTTCAAGTGTTTCAAGAAACGAAATATCAAACGGAGTCCAAATGGAATGAAACCTTCGGAACGTGATCTTCTCACCGAACGTGATCCGTGAGACTTGGACCCTACTCCAAGAAGTGCAGGCGGTCACGAGGTGGAGGGCGCACCCCAGGCACGCCCCTACCTCATGGGCTCCTGACGCTCCACCGACGTACTCCTTCCTCCTATATATACCTCACGCACCCCAATAGATCAGACACGGAGCCAAAACCTAATTCCACCGCCGCACCTTCCTCAGATCCACGAGATCCCATCTTGGGGCCTGTTCCGAGCTCACGAGAGGGCATCCACCACGGAGGGCTTCTACATCAACACCATAGCCCCTTTGATGAAGTGTGAGTAGTTTACTTCAGACCTTCGGGTCCATAGCTAGTAGCTAGATGGCTTCTTCTCTCTTTTTGGATCTCAATACAATGTTCCCCCCCCCCTCTCTCGTGGAGATCTATTTGATGTAATCTTCTTTTTGCGGTGTGTTTTTTGAGATCGATGAATTGTGGGTTTATGATCCAGCTTATCTATGAACAATATTTGAATCTTCTCTGAATTCTTTTATGTATGATTGAGTTATTTTTGCAAGTCTCTTCGAATTATCCGTTTGGTTTGGCCAACTAGATTGGTAGTTCTTGCAATGGGAGAACTGCTTAGCTTTGGGTTCAATCTTGCGATGTCCTTACCTAGTGATGTAAAGGGTTGCAAGGCACGTATTGTATTGTTGCCATCGAGGATAACAAGATGGGGTATTTATCATATTGCATGAATTTATTCCTCTACATCATGTCGCCTTGCTTAAGGTGTTACTCTATTTTTAACTTAATACTCTAGATGCATCTTTGGATAGCGGTCGATGAGTGGAGTAATAGTAGTAGATGCAGAATCGTTTCGATCTACTTGTCTCGGACGTGATGCCTATATACATGATCATACCTAGATAACCTCATAACTATGCTCAATTATATCAATTGCTCAACAGTAATTTGTTCACCCAATCGTAGAATATCTATGCTCTTCAGAGAAGCTACTAGTGAAACCTATGGCCCCCGGGTCTATTCTCATCATATCAATCTCTATCACCTTATTTACTTGCTTTGCTTTTACTTTTCACTTTGCATCTTTATACCAAAAATACCAAAAATATTATCTCTATCAGATCTCACTCTCGTAAGTGACCGTGAAGGGATTGACAACCCCTAATCGCGTTGGTTGCGAGTAGCTATCATTTTGTGCAGGTATGAGGGACTTGCGCGTGGCCTCCTACTGGATTGATACCTTGGTTCTCAAAAACTGAGGGAAATACTTACGCCATCAGTGCTGCATCATCCTCTCCTCTTCGGGGAAAACCAACGCAAGCTCGAGACATAGCAAGAAGGATTTCGGCGCCCGTTGCCGAGAGGTCTACGCAAAAGTCAACATACCAAGTACCCATCACAATCCCTATCTCTCGCATTACATTATTTGCCATTTGCCTCTCGTTTTCCTCTCCCCCACTTCACCCTTGCCGTTTTATTTGCCCTCTCTTTCCCAATCTCCTCCTCCTTTTTCCTTTGCCCTTTTCCTCGTCCGCTTGTTTGCCCGTGTGTTAGTTTGCTTGCTTGTCGCTATGTCTGAAATTGGGGAAAATATCGCCGATATGGGTGATAATAATATGGAAAATTCTGAAGCTCCTGCTGAAGAATCCCCTACCTATCACACAAAAAGATTTCGAATCGGTAGTGCTAATATTATTGGAAAAGGAGTTATTCAAGATTTCTTTACTTGTGCTGGTGCTTTACCCTCTATGGGTGGTTCTATTCTCCATAGAACTAGTAGTCTTGCGGACGCTATTGCCATGCTTATCGTTGAACTTGAAAGGCAATTTATGCATATGCACCCTTCTATACAAAGAATTTTCCTAGAGTTTTCTAATATTGAACACTCCTCTGTTAAGCGTGCCGCTACTATCTTTTTGGCTCATGAATTCAGATCTATAATAAAAGAAGCCAAAGAAATCTTTATAAGCATTATAGGGTGGACGCTGGCCGTCCTCCCATAGAATCTATCCTTTTTTATCAAGAAGAAATATTGCGTTTTCAATCTATCGATTATGTTGCTTTCAATGAAAATCTTAGAAAAAAAGTGCCTACCAATATTTTAATTGATAGAATCTCTGAGTTTAATGATGATTTGGTTATTCGAAATAATGAGCTAGGATGCTCTCTTGAGTATAGGCTCACCAAGTTCTGTCAAAAGAATGCTTATAATGATGAATTGGTTGTGCAATATGAAGGGCCGAAAGAGGAACCTATACCTCCTAAAATTGATCTTGGGGACTTTTGTCCTATTAAATTTAGCCCTTTTGATTACTTTTGCTTGCCTCAAAGAAAACTTGCTGCCGAACGTAGAGAATATGAAATGACTTACACCGATCTATCTTATTACTATGGCACCACCTAGATCTATCCTTGCTTTTATGCCTAGCTAGGGGTGTTAAACGTTAGCGCTTGTTGGGAGGCAACCCAATTTTATTTTGTGTTTTTTGTTTTTGCTTCTGTTTAGGAATAAATAATCCATCTAGCCTCTGTTTAGATGTGGTTTTATCTTTTAATTAGTGTTTGTGCCAAGTTAAACCTATTAGATCTTCTTGGGAGATAGTTATTTGATCTTGCTGTAATTTCCAGAATCTTTGCGCTCAGTGCCCGAATTGTTAAAAATCACCAGAACGTGATAAAATAGTGATTCTAATTTCTGCTTATCAATAAACAAATTGTCCAGGTCGTCTAATTTTGGTAGAATTTTTTGGGTTCCAGAAGTTTGCGTTAGTTACAGATTACTACAGACTGTTCTGTTTTTGACAGATTCTGTTTTGCGTGTGTTGTTTGCTTATTCTGATTAATCTACGGCTAGTAAAATAGTTTATAATCCATAGAGAAGTTGGAATATAGTAGGTTTAACACCAATATAAATAAAGAATGAGTTCATTACAGTACCTTAAATTAGTCTTTTATTTCTTTCTCTAACGGAGCTCACGAGATTTCTATTGAGTTTTGTGTTGTGAAGTTTTCAAGTTTTGGGTGAATTCTTTTGATGGATTATGGAACAAGGAGTGGAAAGAGCCTAAGCTTGGGGATGCCCATGGCACCCCCAAGATAATCCAAGGACACCAAAAAGTCAAAGCTTGGGGATGCCCCGGAAGGCATCCCTCTTTCGTCCACTTCCATTGGTAATTTACTTGGAGCTATATTTTTATTCACCAACATGATATGTGTTTTAATTGGAGCGTCTTGTATTATTTGAGTCTTTGCTTGTTAGTTTACCACAATCATCCTTGCTGTACACACCTTTTGAGAGAGCCATACATGATTTGGAATTTGATAGAATACTCTATGTGCTTCACTTACATCTTTTGAGATTGATAGTTTTGCTCATAGTGCTTCACTTATATCTTTTGAGCGTGATAATTTTTGCTCTAGTGCTTCACTTAGATCTTTTAGAGCATGGTGGTGGGTTTGTTTTAAAGAAACTTGATCTCTCATGCTTCACTTAGATTATTTTGAGAGTCGTTAATAGCATGGTAATTTGCTTAATGTTAAAATACTTGGTGTTCAAGATATGTGAAACTTTCTTTTGAGTGAATTGAATACTAAGATAAATTTAATGCTTAATAATTGTTTTGAGATATGGAGGTAATAATATCAAAGTCGTGCTAGTTGATAATTGTGAATTTGAGAAATACTTGTGTTGAAGTTTGTAAGTCCCGGAGCATGCACGTATGGGTAAAGTTGTGTAACAAATTTGAAACATGAAGTGTACCTGGCTTGTGCATCCTTATGAGTGGCGGTCGGGGACGAGCGATGGTCTTTTCCTACCAATCTATCCCCCTAGGAGCATTGCGCGTAGGACTTGATTTTTGATGGCTTCTAAATTTTTGCAATAAGTATATGAGTTCTGTTGACTAATGTTGAGTCCATGGATTATACCCATTTTTACCTTTCCGCCTTTGCTAGCCTCTTCGGTACCGTGCATTGCCCTTTCTCACCTTGAGAGTTGGTGCAAACTTCGCCGGTGCATCCAAACCCCGTGATATGATACGCTCTTTCACACATAAACCTCCTTATATCTTCCTCAAAACAGCCACCATACCTACCTATCATGGCATTTCCATAGCCATTCCGAGATATATTGCCATGCAACTTCCATCATCATTATTATGACATACATTACTTTTGTCATATTGACATTGCATGATCATGTAGTTGACATCGTATTTGTGGCAAAGCCACCATGCATTATTTTCCATACATGTCACTCTTGATTCATTGCACCATCCCGGTACACCGCCGAAGGCATTCATATAGAGTCATATTTTGTTCTAAGTTTCGAGTTGTAATAGAAATAAAAGTGTGATGATCTTCATTATTAGAGCATTGTCCCAAGTGAGGAAAGGATGATGGAGACTATGATTCCCCCATAAGTCGGGATGAGACTCCGGACGAAAAAAAGAGGCCATAAAAAAAGAGAAAAGGCCCAAATAAAAAAATGAGAGAAAAAGAGAGAAGGGACAATGCTACTATCCTTTTACCACACTTGTGCTTCAAAGTAGCACCTTGTTCTTCATGTAGTGAGTCTCATATATTGTGCTTCAAAGTAGCACCTTGTTCTTCATGTAGTGAGTCTCATATATTGTGCTTCAAAGTAGCACTAAGATCTTCATGATAGAGAGTCTCTCATTTTTTCACTTTCATATATAGTGGGAATTTTTCATTATAGAACTTGGCTTGTATATTCCAATGATGGGCTTCCTCAAAGTGCCCCAGGTCTTCGTGAGCAAGCAAGTTGGATGCACGCCCACTTAGTTTCTTTTGTAGAGCTTTCATATACTTATAGCTCTAGTGCATCCGTTGCATGGCAATCCCTACTCCTCATGTTGACATAAAATGATGGGCATCTCCATAGCCCGTTGATTATCCTTGTCGATATGAGACTTTCTCCTTTTTTGTCTTCTCCACACAATCCCCATCATCATATTCTATTCCACCCATAGTGCTATATCCATGGCTCGCGCTCATGTATTGCGTGAAGGTTGAAAGAGTTTGAGATTATTTGAGTATGAAACAATTGCTTGGCTTGTCATCGGGGGTATAGAAGTTGGGAACATCTTTGTGTGACGAAAATGAAGCATAGCCTAACTATATGATTTTGTAGGGATGAACTTTCTTTGGCCATGTTATTTTGAGATGACATAATTGTTTTGATTTGTATGCTTGAAGTATTATTATTTTTATGTCAATATAAACTTTTGTTTTAAATCTTTCGGATCTGAATATTCATATCACAAGTAAGAAGATTTATATTGAAATTATGCCAAAGTATCACTCCGCATCAAAAATTCTCTTTTTATCATTTACCTACTCGAGGACGAGCAGGAATTAAGCTTGGGGATGCCTGATACTTCTCCAACGTATCTATAATTTTTTATTGCTCCATGCTACTTTATCTACTGTTTTGGACTATATTGGGCTTTATTTTCCACTTTTATATTACTTTTGGGACTAACCTATTAACCGGAGGCCCAACCCGTAATCATTGCTTTTTGCCAATTTCAGTGTTTCGAAGAAACGGAATATCAAACGGAGTCCAAACGGAATGAAACCTTCGGAAACGTGATCTTCTCACCGAACGTGATCCAGGAGACTTGGACCCTACTCCAAGAAGTGCCAGAGGCAGTCACGAGGGTGGAGGGCGCCCCCTGGGCGCGTCCCCCTACATCGTGGCCCCCCTGACGCTCCACCGACGTACTCCTTCCTCCTATATATACCTCGCACTTCAATAGATCGATACGGAGCCAAAAACCTAATTCCACCGCTGCATCTTCCTCAGATCCACGAGATAGCATCTTGGGGCCTGTTCGAGCTCACGGAGAGGGCATCCACCACGGAGGGCTTCTACACCAACACCATAGCCCCTCCGATGAAGTGTGAGTAGTTTACTTCAGACCTTCGGGTCCATAGCTAGTAGCTAGATGGCTTCTTATCTCTTTTTGGATCTCAATACAATGTTCTCCCCCTCTCTCCTGGAGATCTATTCGATGTAATCTTCTTTTTACGGTGTGTTTGTTGAGACCGATGAATTGTGGGTTTATGATCCAGCTTATCTATGAACAATATTTGAATTTTCTCTGAATTCTTTTATGTATGATTGAGTTATCTTTGCAAGTCTCTTGAATTATCTCTGTTTGGTTTGGCCAACTAGATTGGTAGTTCTTGCAATGGGAGAAGTGCTTAGCTTTGGGTTCAATCTTGCGGTGTCCTTACCCAGTGACAGAAAGGGTTGCAAGGCACGTATTGTATTGTTGCCATCGAGGATAACAAGATGGGGTATTTATCATATTGCATGAATTTATTCCTCTACGTCATGTCATCTTGCTTAAGGCGTTACTCTGTTTTAACTTAATACTCTAGATGCATCTTTGGATAGCGGTCGATGAGTGGAGTAATAGTAGTAGATGCGTAATCGTTTCAATCTACTTGTCTCGGACGTGATGCCTATATACATGATCATACCTAGATAACCTCATAACTATGCTCAATTCTACCAATTGCTCAACAGTAATTTGTTCACCTACCGTAGAATATCTATGCTCTTCAGAGAAGCTACTAGTGAAACCTATGGCCCCCGGGTCTATTCTCATCATATCAATCTCTATCACCTTATTTACTTGCTTTGCTTTTACTTTTCACTTTGCATCTTTATACCAAAATACCAAAAATATTATCTCTATCAGATCTCACTCTCGTAAGTGACCATGAAGGGATTGACAACCCCTAATCGCGTTGGTTGCGAGTAGCTATCGTTTTGTGCAGGTACGAGGGACTTGTGCGTGGCCTCCTACTGGATTGATACCTTGGTCCTCAAAAACTGAGGGAAATACTTACGCTACTGTGCTGCATCATCCTCTCCTCTTCGGGGAAAACCAACGCAAGCTCGAGACGTAGCAGAAGACTACATGGATTACAAGCTCATTGCCTTGTTTAATAAGGGATTAGTCTATCTGGAATCTGGTCGCCATACATGGTTATGGCTCATCATCAATCCTATTGAAGAAACATTTCTGTCTGATGCTATAGTGCACGATGGCATCGTTTACGTGATCGGCCTTGATTGGCTGCCTATACTGGTGGAATCTATCGTCGTGTAATTGTTCTATCTCATCTCATCTTTACCTTATGAATACGACTGCATGTTCATTTGTTACAAATTTAGAATGCATAGCATGTCTATAACCACATCATTGCTATATGTTCCTCTCATTTCCTAGATTTTTATGACCACACATGTTATTGTTAGAGTTGATATGAGAACAATTGGCATCTAATGATTGTTAGAATACATATTATGAGCATAACATCATGATTGCTATATGTTACTCTCGTTTACATGATTTTTATAACAACGCATGTTATTGCTTAGAGTTGATATGAGAACAGTTGTAGTAAGTGCTACGGTAGAATATGAGTAGGCGCTATCATAGCTGTTTTCCTCTTATTGTTACATGATGTTTGAACCATGACATATTGCTAGAATATGAAAGCCATTGGCTTATTTTTTTTAACTTGGGGTATGATTATGACCACGGCATTGCAATTCTCTGTCTATGATATGTGTCACTGTTATAATAATCTTAATTCCGCACATACTCTGAACATGATTGTTTATTTTTGTCCTTCTGGTCTCCAATTTGAATTGTTGCAGCAGATGCAAATGCGCGGGCCTTCATTATTCCAGGACTGGAATCATACCAGCCGATGGGTGGTGGTTTATCGCTCGTTCAGCTGACGGCGGTCATTTTGTGCTCATTCACACGTACCAAATTGACCAAACCATTACATCAAACCACATGCAGTACAATGCGTGGGGCGTTTGTGACATTGATGGCTATGGTTGCTTCGTGTTCGAGAAAGATCCCAGCTCCGTTGGGCCAGGCGTATTCAACTGGAGGCGGGTTTACAGCCTCGACAACCACTCCTTGTTCCTCGGGCTCAATTATCCGATCATCCAACCAATCATCGATCATATCACCGGTGATGATTACCGTGCTATGCAACTTCCATTTGACAGGGGGAACTGTGTTTACACATCATACCATGGGTTTCATGAATCACCATATCCAGAGATTCGTTGACACAGCTTGTTGCCGATAATCTTCAGCAGTGTGAAAGGCATCAAGCTTCCATGCGATGGATGGCTTTTGCAAACCCGACATGCGGCAATGTGGTTCATGCCAACAACAAATATGCACAACTTGATTCGTATGATATCTAGATCGAGCCATGTATTCTCATCAGTAGCACGACCCTCTTTTGTTGGATATTATGTACCGTTGTTAGCTTGAAGCACTCCTCCGGTTTGAAGGATAGATACCTTCACGGGATCAAGTGCATCCTAACTCACCTGCGTAGGATGTACTGATAATGATGATGGAGATGCTGTGAAGAAGCCATATATATATATATATATCAGTTAGGCTTCAAGTGCGTACTTGTTAGTTAAACCTATGTATAAATTGTGAAACTAAATACAACTAGTAAGTAGTACAGTAGCAGTAATAGTATACGTCACTCAAATGATTCATCATGTCCACACATTGAATTGACGTGACAACACGCTGCGCGTGAGGAGACACAAGAATCCCGGTGGCGTGTTCGGGTATTTTGGACTTCAGATTTGGAGTACCACTTATCTGTCGAAATCTTTCGTCATTCACTTAAAACAGTCGATTGATCATACATTGAGTACCATATAACTGGAATTACCGATGCAAGTCGAAGAAGGATTGGCTGGTGCTGCCGGCTGGCGTCAAGTTCGATCCCACGGATCAGGAGCTGATCGAGCACCTTGAGGCCAAAGTGAGTGCTGGCAGCCCGATATTTCAGTCCCTCATCGATTTGTTCATACCAACCATCAACAGCGAGCACGGCATATGCTACACCCAACCTGAGAAACTTCTAGGTAAGACACCGATCGGTCGTCTACTTGCACAAACATATTCCTTTGTTTATAGCTCTATTTTTCTTTTTAGACGCAGACCTGGTGAAGCAATTACAATTTGACAGTTAATAAAAAGTGAAACAAGTGACTGCAACATGCCAAAGATGTTATGAAAATGCCAACTAGGTACACTAAAACCTGTATTCCACAATACCGCAGGTATAACACTGAGTGGCCTAAGGAAGCATTTCTTCTAAGCGCAATTCGAGGCGTTCAAAAGGGCACGTGGACGCCGCAAGATACAATGGAGTGCGGCATGCACGCGATGTGGCACAAGACCGGCAATACCTTGCCGGCGATGGTCAACGGCCGGCAGACGGGCAGCAAAAAAGGTTCTAGTGCTGCACACCAACAAGAACATCGACTAGCAGAGGACCATCTGGGTGATGCACTAGTACCACCTCATGACCTGGAGCAAGAGAAGGAGCGGGAGCTGGTCCTCTGCAAGATTTTCTACCAGACGAACACTAGGGCCAGGAGTAAAAAGATTATAAGTTAGTTTGGTATTGGTAGTTGTAATACCTTGTCGTCCGCAAGTTGGTATTGTTGTTAACGATCTTTTGGTATGAACTTGCATTTGCTTCCAACCATCATGCCGAGGGTCGACGTGGATATAAAGCTGAATCATTTGTTTCGAAACGAATTTTCCGGCACCTGATTTTTATTTGATGGGTAGCATAAGCACCCGCCGTTCGAATTCCCAGTTCTCCAATTTTTCGAAACAAGTGCATGCACTTATTATCACGATAAAAAAATATCCGCTGCATCCCGCTTATCGATGCATTTCTTGCAGAATTCTCTTGTTTATTGAGCACGTATATTGTTTTTTCAGGTCGAGCAAGTTTCAACTGGGCTGTAGACTGCCCAGGGTTGGTTTTGTTTTTAACAGGCCCAACCCATGACGACAACGGGGCACAAAGATCCAGCAGGTATCTACTGGCCTTTGGCCCGCCAGCATTTGTTATATTTTGTCTTACAACATCCGCAGGCTGTTTTTTTTACTGAATCAAACACACAACCCAGTTCTATTTTCCTCTTCAAACGCATGTCCTACATCCGTTTTCTAATCTCTACCTATAGTTTTACTAGTTCATATACACGTATCATTATATTGAAAACACATAAAATTCCCTTTTCATATTTACATCCTTATTTTTGTTGTTTTTTCCCACCCAGCGCTGATTTTTTCACCACTGGTTTTCCCTTAAACCAACTCAATTGTCCCACGTCTTATTTGCTTACAAAAACAAAATGATTTTTTGGCAAATCAATAAGTTCTTAAAAAATGTTTATCATTTCAGGATTCCAACAGTTCGTGTCGGATTTCGGGTTCCGGCAGACCCTCTAGGTTCGAACTCTGGGGTGCACGCGGAGATCACACCTCCAACCTACCTACACCTCGTCGCCTCGCAAGGATCTAAACTACACAAAGAGCAACACAAGGGACACAAGGTTTATCTTGGTTCGGGCCACCATTGTGGTGTAATACCCTACTCCGGTGTGTGGTGTGGTGGATTGCCTCGAGGCTGATGATGAATAGTACAAGGAAGAACAGCCTCATGAGGGTCTGTTCTTGGCGGTCTGACGAACTGCTAGGGAGTTCGATCGCCTCTCTCTCTCTCTCTCTCTCTCTCTCTCTCTCTCGATGATTGATCTCTAGCTTGATTCCTCCTCCTACCCTGTGGGTGGCTAGTCCTATTTATAGGCAGAGGCCCTGGGCCTCTCCCCAAATATTGAGCAGGAAGGGCGCCAACAATTGGCCATTTTGAAGGGGAACATCTAGTACACTTATCCTGACTAAAGTCGGTCATCGCCTGCCAAAGACTCTGACGGTGACGCCGGCTGGGGCTCCACGATGACCTCCTTCCTGCCGTTCTGCTGGTCTTGGTCTTTTTGCACCGAAATGGTTGCCTTTTCTTGATGCTCTCGGCCTACGCTTGCCTCCTTTGCACCAAAGAAGAAATGAGGACACTGCGCGGGCTGGCGCCCGCCTGGCGCCCTTGGTCGTCATGGCTTGCATCATGGGCACCTCGTGAGGTACCCCGCCTTGATCTCTCTGCCTCCTCGCGAGCCAGCATGACGAGGCCGTGCCTGAGGAAGCTTCCTGTCATCCGCCCACCTCATGAGGCTTGGCCCCTCGCGAGGGTCTTGAGCTTGTCTTGATGAAGATGGGCCGTCTTGGGCCACCCCTTGAGCCACGCCGCAGCCGCAGTGTGCAAGTCTGGGTACCCCCATTCCCAGAACGCCGACAGTAGCCCTCGGGCCCAAGGCGCGCCTGGACTTGGCTTAGCAGAGAAGCGAAGGGGAAAGTGCGAAGCGTCACGGGCCCTAACAGCCTGCGGCCTTGGGCGCTGCATGGCGATTGATTGGACGTGGGCGTCCCTGTTCCCCCACGCCTCCTTATTTTGCGCCCAGCTAGGCGGACCCGTGGTTGCACACAGTCATCCCTCTTCTCGCCGCTCGAGCGTCTCCTGCTCTTCCTCCTCTCGAGCTCCAGTCCCCGCTTCCAATCCAATCTCGAATCCTCGCCCTTCCTGTCGCCATGGCTCCGACGAAGAAGGGGAAAGAGAAAAAGCCTGTGCCTCCGCCCGCTCACCGTCACCGACGGCTCCTGCTGTCGATTGGTGGATCATACTCAACCGGGAAGGCTTGGACAAGGTCAGTTCTGCCCTCGCCACCATCTTCAACGAGTGAGGGAGGACGACGGTCTGGCCCGCGTCTCACTTCTCCATTGACAGAATAGTCACCGAGGTCCGACATTTCACGACACCACGTAGGCGGACTGGTTTCCCCCTTTTCCAATTTCTTCAACGCTGTGCTTTTCCATTACCAGATCCACATGATGCATTTGGGTCCCGAATCCATTACTCTTCTTGCCGTTTTTGCTTTTGTCTGCGAAGCGATGATGGGCATTCCTCCTTCAGTTGCCTTGCTGCGCCACTTCTTCTCTTTGCGCCTCAGCGA
Source organism: Aegilops bicornis (assembly GCA_021605145.1). Taxonomy (NCBI): domain Eukaryota; kingdom Viridiplantae; phylum Streptophyta; class Magnoliopsida; order Poales; family Poaceae; genus Aegilops; species Aegilops bicornis. The sequence continues at coordinate 511,388,511 of CM038671.1, forward strand.
CCCCACACAATGCTCGAGGTGCGTGAGCTTCATTGCCGCACCAGAAACAGTGGCTTCAGGAATTGATTTCAGCCTTCCTCCGCCCGCGCCTGGGTTCCGCGAGCGGTGGCTGTATGTGGATGTCGGGGTGCCCAGCCCCCTGCTTTCGGAGCCAACATTACCCGCTATCCCCAATTCGGGTTGGGGCCAGGAGACGCTCACGAGCCCCCGGCTCCTCTTTGTCTGGCATCGCTTCAGCTTGAGGGCGCTTCGGCGTGTGGTGCCCAAGGTGGTGAAGGAGTTCCTCCTATGCCGCATTGCCCCTCTCCAGCGCCATTCCCGCCGGATGTGGGCCTTCGGCGGGCGTGAAGACCGCATGAGGCTCCAGGAGGAGGACCTGACGCCTGAAGTGCTGAGGAAGGTTCTCATGATCCTAACTGGGGACCCTTCCCCTGGCAGCATCCGGCAAGGGGGTGCCTTGCTGTACCTTTGCTCGAATAGGGGTGATTTCGTGAAGCAGATCCCTGCTTCGACGAATGGGGGCTGCGCCCCGCAGGCCTCATGGGGCCTCGTGAGAACCCAGTTGTGGTGGTTGCCCTTCCGGTTGCCCACGGCGGTCCTTCCTCGAGTGGCGGAGCAGGGAGGCAAGGGCCACCGGGGGCTGCGGGAGCCTATGCCGGGATGACGACGCCAGGCGGCACTCCTGGGGCGGCAGCTCCTGTGGCCCGCCCTGCGGCGGCTGAAGGCGTTGAGACGCGGCCCGCGACTCCTGTGGCAGAGGCCCCTGAGGCCCCGGCCACCCTTCTTGGTGACGCGACTGGCGGCGTGCGCCAGGACGACGCCCTGACGCTAGTCACTTTGGCGCTTCTTCCTCGTCGCAGGCTGACCCCTGTGCAGAGCTTCTGGGTCGCTTTCGCGTGGACTTCGAGGCTCTCCGAAAGAGAAAGGAGGCCTTGGGTGATGATTATCCTTGCCGCCTACTGAAGCGCAGGAAGTATTTCGCCATTGATGAGTTAGCCTTCCCCTTTCTTAGTTCCTTATTTTCCCGTTGCTTCGGCTGATCCTTGCTCTGCAGGGCCTTTCCTGCCGAGCTCACGGAGATGGCTGAGGAGCCATCCCCCAGGCCTCGCCCTCTCCACCGTCCCCAAGCGCTTCGAGCTCTAGCACTGCCCTCGTCGTGAGGCCGGTTGGAGAGGTGACCCATCCTGCGATGCATCATGGTTCTGCGCACCTCGCGACCCTTCTTCGCGAGCCTTCCCGGGGTATAGCCAGCCTACCTTGGGCTCTTCGATTGGTCGTGGACGGCGACTGGCTGAGGTTGGCCCTGCGCTCTTCCTTTGAGGATGAACCGGCTCTGAGCCGGGCTCCTGGCGAGGCGTGCCCAGCCACCGCGAGGGCGCCAGCCCCCAGCCCCTGCCCAGAGGGGGAGTGCTGATTCGTGGCCCCCTGCACACACCTGGGGCGGAGGACGACACTGAAGACGTGCTCGAGCGCGCGGGAGCGCCGCGCCCTTTGCCAAGGGTTTCTCCGGAGGGCGGCTGACGCAGTGAGCCAGCTTGGTGTAGGGCTCGTTGACGAAGACGCGCGCCTTGAAGCTGAGGGTCTGCGCCTAGCTGGAGAGAGGCGCAAGCTGAAGGTGGACATTGCCCTTGCGCGCCACCAGCGTGACCTCGACAATGAGAAAGTCGAGGTGTCGCTGGCGGCTTCTCGGGAGGCCCGTTCCCGGGCCGTCGAGGAGGCCCGGGAGGCTGACCGGCGGCGTGAGGCGGCGGAGGAGCGGGCGCGGGAGCTCCAGGCCTGGAGCAATTCCCTGGAGCAGCAGGTGGAGCTGCGTGAGACGGCCCTTGCGTCGATGAAGGGGGCTTCGGTCGACCAGGCGGAGCTCCAGAGACGTGAGGAGGCACTGACGCTGGAAGCTGCCGAGCGCGCCCGTGACCTTGAGCAGCTGGAGACGAGAGAGCGCTTGGTGGTGCAGGTGGAGGACGATGTCGCTACGCGGGAGGCCGGAGTCCTGGAAGAGGTTGATCGCCGGGTGGCGGCGGCCCGCTCGAACCTCGAGCGCGAGTTCGAGGAGAGGCTGGAGTTGATCAGGGCCGAAGCGGAAGGCGGGGACCGCTCGAGGGGCCATGCTGGATGAAGTGACGCGGCGGGCTGATGCTTCCCGGGCCGCCCTTGGCGCGGCACAGGAGGAGCTGACTTCCTCCCGCGCCGAGGTGCTTCTTCTACGTCAACGGGTGGATGCAGCTGAGGCCGTTGCGCGGCGAAACGAGGACGAGATACACCAGCGGCAGATCCTGGAGCATGAGCATGGCCCTATGCTCCGCACGCTCCGGGAAAGAGCTAACACGGCCTTGGGCAACATCTGTGAGGCGGCCGTTGGGGAGCCTCATGCGGTTAACAATGCTGGTAACCTCCAGTTCTTCACTGATGTGGTGGCGCAGCTGGAGGCGCGGTCGGGCAGAGCCAACAAGTTGGTGGAGGAGAGGAGCCGTGCCCTACTCGGGCGTGCTTTTTCTCACGTCTTCAGCCATCTTCAGAACATGGATCCCCACTTTGACTTTGATGCCGCCATCGCCCCGGTACCCCAGGCCATCTGGGATGACCTGGCGCATTGGGTGGAAAACAATGTGGATGCCCTCGTCAGGGCCTTCACTACTGACAATGACGGCGTGGTCGTGGCTGCTGATGAAGGCGGCGTGGTGAACGACCCTGACGCCGCTGACGGTGACGCGGAGGGCGATGGCGAGGCCAGCGATGCCAACGACGATTCAGGAGGTGCCCTTGAGGATGCATTGGGGGATTTATCTGACTGACCGCGTGTTGTTCCTGCTTTCTTACCCTGCGCAGATAGAGTTTGGGCTTGGCCCTGAAGGTTGTAAGAGCATTTTGGGAGGGGGAGCCCCTCGTGTAAAAACTTGCAGTTAGCGTATTAGTAGATATGATATCACCCATACGCCTGCGCCAAGTGGCTGGCCTTGCAACGAGCTGGCTGGCTTGTTTACCTTCGACCCGCATGGGCCCCGAGATAGCCTGCGGAGGGCTGTGGTGTTCCGAGTGCCTCCTGAACGAGCCCATTGAACCTGTAATGAGAACCTCCTGCGTGGTGACGGCAGTCCGGGCTGCACGCATGCTAGGCCTGGCCCGGCTCACGAGGGGCTCACGAGGGGAGGCAGCTGAGGCAAAGTGGTAACCAGAACGCGAGAGATTGCTCGAACGAGAATAAACACCCCTTCCCCGAACACACACAAATCTCAAGCTCAAATCCAACTTAAATCCAAACAGGGGAAAAAGCGACAGCCAAGGGGAAAAGCAAGAAAAGCAGAAAAAGTCGCGTTCGGCACCTAGTCTAGTCTTGGACGTCTTCTCACCAGCGCGGAGCTAAGTGCTGCCACTGGGCATGGGAGGGAGCCCCAGGGGCCCGAGGCCGGGCGCCTCTGAGACTCCGGGCATGTACAGCCCCACTCATTATTATGTGAGAGTGTCACGGGGTGGTGAGCTTCACGAGCACTTTGGGCCTTTTTCACAGTACCGGCCTTGCTTCATATCGCTGCATTTAGGGCCCCACCTTGCGCCACACTCTAGTGCCATCGACGACGGCCGAGACCGAGTACGCCGCCGATGGGGTAGAGCGGTCGCCAGCCAGTTCCCCGGACGACCACGGGTCCTCTGCCGGGCAGCCCCGAGGCACCTCCCGGCGGAGGGCCTACCTCCGGGACGCCTTTGCTCAACGCCGCGATGGTGATGCCGGATCTCGATAATCGCTGCCTCCAGCGCGGTCGACGGGGCCTTCCCGGGGCTCCTGAAAGAGCTTAGCTTCGGGTGCCTCGTCCCCCCAGCTTGGGCCGAGGAGCGAGCCAGTTCGTCCTCCTGCGCATGCCCTTGATCCATCATGTGGGGCACATACTCTTCCGGGGCCGCCACCCCGAATGCTTCGCCGTAGTGCCCCGTGTGCCACGCAGCCCTGCTCGAAGCGCCCACCTGGGGGTGGTAGCGCGGCGGCCCACTGGGGCCATGGGCTGTGGCGAGTCCTCCTTCGCTGGCCGGGGGCGGAGGCAGCGCCGCTGTTAGCCCGGTGCTGACGGCCTGGTTGGCGTTGGAGTGGCCTTGGAGTCCGCTTGGAGCTGTGTGGGCGCGCGTGGGGCCTCCGTGTGGCCCGCCCTGGACCTGAGGTGGCAGTTGGGTGCAGAAAGGGTGAGCCCCCGATGCGGCGAAGCCCAGGAGCTCTGCCACCCGCCCAAAGAAGATGTTGTGGTGGCCCTCCAAAGCCTGCATTGCAGTAGCTCTGGGGCCACCGTGAGCGCGGCCCTTGAGTTCGCCTGCTCCCGTCAGGTGTACGGCGCCATGGCCGCGGCGTGGTTCGAGGCCCTCGCCGTAGACCGCACCTGCCGCGGCGTGAGAGCTGACGTTGCCTGACCGCGTCGCCCGCGGCCTGCAGCGCCCTACGGACCGTGGGCTGCTGGGGCATGGGGTTGAGGTCGCCCGGGGCAAGCGGCTCTGCGTGGGCGGGCCAGGCCGCCCAGGGATCAGGGTTACCTGTTGGGTCGTCGGACATGATGATGACGATGCGACGGGGCGCGAGGCGGCAGAAGGCGGATCCCGGCGCACCCCTACCTGGCACGCCAAATGTTGGATTTCGGGTTCCGGCAGACCCTCTAGGTTCGAACTCTGGGGTGCACACGGAGATCACACCTCCAACCTACCTACACCTCGTCGCCTCGCAAGGATCTAAACTACACAAAGAGCAACACAAGGGACACAAGGTTTATACTGGTTCGGGCCACCATTGTGGTGTAATACCCTACTCCAGTGTGTGGTGTGGTGGATTCCCTCAGGGGTTGATGATGAACAGTACAAGGAAGAACAGCCTCGCGAGGGTCTGTTCTTGGCCGGTGCGACGATTTGCTAGGGGAGTTCAGCCGCTTCTCTCTCTCTCTCTCTCTCTCTCTCTCTCTCTCTCTCTCTCTCTCTCTCGATGATTGACCTCTAGCTTGATTCCTCCTCCTACCCTGTGGATGGCTAGTCCTATTTATAGGCAGAGGCCCTGGGCCTCTACCCAAATATTGAGCGGGAAGGGCGCCAACAATTGGCCATTTTGAAGGGGAACATCTAGTACACTTATCCTGACTAAAGTTGGTCCTCGCCAGCCAAAGACTCTGACGGTGACGCGGCTGGGGCTTCACGATGAACTCCTTCCTGCCATTCTGCTGGTCTTGGTCTTGTTGCACCGAAATGGTTGCCTTTGCTTGATGCTCTCGGCCTGCGCTTTCCTCCTTTGCACCACAGAAGAAATGAGGACACTGAGCGGGCTGGCGCCCGCCTGGCGCCCTTGGTCATCATGGCTTGCGTCATGGGCACCTCGTGAGGTACCCCGCCTTGATCTCTCCGCCTCCTCGCGAGCCAGCCTGACGAGGCCGTGCTCGAGGAAGCTTCCTCGTCGCCTCATGAGGCTTGGCCCCTCGCGAGGGTCTAGAGCTTGTGCTGATGAAGATGGGCCGTACTGGGCTACCCCTTGAGCCAAACCGCAGGCCGCAGGCAGGCAAGTCTGGGTACCCCCGTTCCCAGAACGCTGACAGTTCGGACTCCACCGAAATATGCAAAATAAGGTTGAACTTTTTGACCATGGTCCTGGGCAGAAAATAGGCTGTAATAAATTACTTAAGAATTAGCAAATGGGCTGCAAATTATAAAAAATAGCAAATGGGCTTTATGTTGTCTGCCATAGATTTAGAGGCTGACTTGTGGGCCTACTAAGTTCATGCGTACACAAGGTTTCTCAAAAAAGAAACTTAGTCAACAATCGACTCTAACAGCGTCAGACCGTTAGATGTCAATCTAACGGCAATCATGCTTCTTCAGTCTCTGATGTTCCTGCCCTAGCCGCCCAAACCAGCGCCGTCAGAACCGCCTGCTCCCGCCTCCCATGGCCGGCAGTGTTGCCGGGAAGGCCTCACGGCCCCATCATACTCGCATCCCTGGCCTGTCTATCCCTCTACTCACCCACACCTCCTGTTATTTTCCGGCGACGGCAGCCGAACCAGTCAACCCTCGTACTCTCCATCGTGTGGGCAGCCATTGACGTGTCTTCCCCGGCTCCGTGTCGTTCCCTTCGTAGGCCACGCCGTCGTCCACCGCCCTGGTGCTCTCGACGCGGCGTGGTCAACGATGTCCATCCAACGGCCGTAGTGCTTCTTCAACCCCTGGTCTTCTTGCCCCAGCCGCCCAAAGCAGCGCCGGTCGTGCTGCATGCTCCTGCCTCCCGTGGCCGGGTCAGGCTGCCGCGGAGGCCTCACCGTCCCCATACTACTCCCACCGCTGGCCAGGCCATCCCTCCACTCACCCACTCCCCCTGTTATTCTGCGGCGACGGTAGCCTCACACGGTAGCCGAACCAGTGAACCCTCGTACTCCTCTCCGCATGGGCATCCACTGTCGCGTCTTCCCCGGCTCCGTGTCGTCCCCTTCCTAGGCCTCGCCGTCGTCCACTGCCGTGGTGCTCTCGGCGTGGCGTGGTCAACATGGTCAAGGAACAGCTTCCATCAGACGCGGACTGTTCGTGGAGAGGCTGACAGGTGGGTCCACGGCCGCAGCAAGGAAGTGCCTCCTTATTATGTTTAAAATAATTATTCCTCCACCTGACAGCGGGGATCCACCGGATGGGCCTCCGTATTTCGCCCCCCTGACTGCGTCTTCCCCGGCTCCGCATCGTCCCCTTCCTAGGCCTCGCCGTCGTCCAGACCGCCGCCCTGGTGCTCTCGGCGCGGCGTGGTCAACGTGGTCAATGACCGACTTCCATCAGAAGAGTACTGTACGTGGAGAGGCTGATAGCTGGGTCCACGGCAGCCGCAAGGACGTGCCTCCTTATTACGCGCAAAATAATTATTCCTCCACCTGACAGCAGGGACCCACCGGACGGGCCACCAATATTTCGCGGAAAAAACATTTCCCCCTGACTGCTGGGACCCACCGGACGGGCCACCGTATTTCGCGAAAAAACGTTATCCCCTGACTGCTGGGACCCACCGGATGGACCACCGTATTTCGCGAAAAAAACGTTCCCCCCCGCTGTCAGCTCGGACCCACCGGAAGTGCCTCCTTATTACGCACGGAAAAATGAATACTCCCCCTGCTAGCTGGGACCCACCATGGTGGGAGGCTGACTTGTGGGCCTACTAAGTTGACGAGGATGGAGGGCTTTGTCAACTTAGTCAATATGAATGATTCTAGCTCTAGTGAACGTACGATGTCCATCCAACGGCCATAGTGATTCTTCAACCTCTGGTCTTCTTGCTCCGGTCGCCCAAAGCAGCGCTGGTCGTGCCGCGTGCTCCTGCCTCTCGTGGCCGACTGTGATGCCGTGGAGGCCTCACCGCCCCCTACTACTCCCACCGCTGGCCCAGGGTATCCCTCTACTCACCCACACCCTCGTTATTCTCAAGGCGACGGCAGCCTCACGTCGCAGCCGAACCAGTGAACCCTCGTACTTCTCTCTGCGTGGGCATCCACTGCCGCGTCTTCCCCGGCTCCGCGTTGTCCTCTTCCTAGGCCTCGCCGTCGTCCACCGCCTTGGTGCTCTCGGTGTGGCGTGGTCAATGTGGTCAGCAACCGACTTCCATCTGAAGAGTACTGTACGTGGAGAGGCTGACAGCTAGGTCCACGGCCACAACCCAGTTTTTTTGTGATTTGCCAAGTAAGTCGCTTTGTTAGGCCTGTTGGGCTGCAAATCTTTGAAGAAGAGGAGAGCTTCATTCGGCTGGCCGAGAAAATGGCCCATCAGTAATGAGAAATGGGTTGTACATTTTTAAAACACATCAAACCGGCAATTAGTTTCAAATATCTTTTTTTTCATTTCGAGATTTTAAATTAGATTAATTTTTATGCGTGGAGAATTTGTTGGATTTTATATTGATATACATTTATTTTTAAAATCAGTTTGAATGTGAGTCGAAATTTCAGGATTAAAAACAGTTCGAACCGCACCGAAATATGAAAAATTTCGTATAATTTTTTAACCGTGGCCACAATATGGGTAGTAATGCTAACAAAAAGAATATGGGCTCAAAAAAAACCTTAATAATTAGCAAATGGGTTGTAAATTATTAGAAATAATGGCAGATTGGCTGTATGCTGTTTTCCACAGATTTGAGGCTTTCCTAAAAAAAGGTTGACACACAAGCAGTGACTATTGGATGGCCATCCAACGGCCGTCGTGCTTCTTCAATCTCTGCTCTTCCGCTCCAGCCGCTCAAACAGGCGCCGGCGGGACTACCTGCTCCCTCCTCCCCGCGGCCGACTCTACTGCCGCGCGGGCCTCACCGCCCCAACGTACTCCCATCGTTGGCCTAGCCATCCCTCTACTCACACACACCTGCTGTTATTCTCCGGCGACGGTAGAGGAACCAAGAAACCCTCGTCTGAACAGATTACTCCGCGTGGGAAACAATCGCCGAGTCGTCTCGCCTCCGTCGTTCCCTTCCTAGGCCTCGCCGTCGTCCACCGCCCTGGTGCTCTCGGCGCGGCCTGGTCAACATGGTCAACGACCGACATGCATCTGAAGTGGACTTCACGTGGAGAGGCTGACAGCTGGGTCCATGGCCGCATTCAAGGAAATGCCTCCTTATTACGCGCAAAATAATGATTCCTCCACCTGACATTAGGGACCCACCGAAAGGGCCTCTGTATTTCGCGAAAAAATGTTACCTTCGCTGACAGCTCGGACCCACCAGCTATATCTTCGCACGCAAGGAAGTGCCTCCTTATTACGCACAAAAAAATGAATACTCCCCCTGTTAGCTGGGACCTGGTATAGTGGCAGGCTGACTTGTGGGCCTACTAAGTTGATGGGGACGGAGGGCTTTGTCAACTTAGTCAATATGCACGATTCTAGCTCCAGTGACCGTACGATGTCCATCCAACGGCCGTAGTGCTTCTTCAACCTCTGGTCTTCTTGCTCCAGCCGCCCAAACCAGCGCTAGTCGTGCCTCGTGCTCCTGCCTCCCGTGGCCGGCTGCGATGCGGCGGAGGCCTCACCGCCCCCTACTACTCCCACCGCTGGCCAGGCCATCCCTCTACTCACCCACACCCCCTGTTATTCTGCGGCGACGGCAGCCTCACACCGCAGCGAACCAGTGAACCCTCGTACTCCTCTACGCCTGGGCATCCAGTGCTGCACCTTCCCCGGCTCCGCGTCGTCCCCTTCCTATGCCTCGCCTTCGTCCACCGCCCTGGTGCTCTCGGCGCGGCGTGGTCAACGTGGTCAAGGAACAGCTTCCATCGAACGTGGACTGTACGTGGAGAGGCTGACAACCGGGTCCATGGCCGCAGCAAGGAAGTGCCTCCTTATTACGTGCAAAATAATTATTCCTCCACCTGACAGCGGGGACCCACCGGACGGGCCACCGTATTTCGCCCCCTGACTGCTGGGACCCACCAGCTACATCTTCGCACGCAAGGAAGTGCCTGACAGTCGGGACCCACCTGGTCGAAGCGTACATAGCATTATCATTCTTGTCGCGAACGTGTACGTACATATATACTGGTCGATGTAGAGGCGCGCACGTAGCATGTGCACGTACGTACAGCGGCTAGGGTGCAAGAAAGAAAATACGGCCCCATATGTATACATATGGGTAGGGTCTTGAACGCCTACTCGCGCATACGTACAGCCAGGGCTCGTGTACATGGCTGGGTCGGAACGGAGAAACAACGTTGTCGTCGTGTTCATGGGGAGGCAACGGAATGCGTCGTGTTCATCGAGAGGGCTTGGACGGAACAGGCGATGGAAACGAGGCCTGGCGTATCGCAGAACGGAGGAAACGGCCTTTTGTTCGACCAGCCACATTCGAAACAGGATCCTGTTCATCGGGAGGGGTCTAGCCTACCGCAAAACGGAGGAAACAGACCTCCTACGGTCAAAACGGGGGTCTTGTTGATCGGCAGGGGTGTGGCGTACCGCAAAACGGATGAAACGGACCTCCTACGGTCGAAACGGGGGTCCTGTTGATCGGGAGGGGTGTGGCGTACCGCAAAACGGACGAAACGGACTTGTGTTGGAGCGCTACTGTCGAAACGGGGGTCCTGTTCATTGGGAGGGGTGTGGCGTACCGCAAAACGGGACTCCACGGGATACTGTTCATCTCCACCGTCGACCTCCTCCAGCCTCCACGGGCTCCTATTCATCCAGCCTCCACGGGCTCCTGTTCATCCAGCCTCCACCGCCGCTTACTCCAACGGCTCTTGTTCAACCACCCCTCCACCGCTTCACTGTTCATCCAGCCCTCCACACCACGGGTCCTATTCAACCACCCTCCACGGGCACCCCTCCACCGCTCACTGTTCATCCATCCCTCCACACCACGGGTCCTGTTCATCCACCCCTCCACGGGCACCCCTCCATCGTCTCATCGCTCATCCAGCCCTCCACCACACTACGGGGTCCTGTTCATCCAGAGGCAACGCCACCGCCATCGCTCATCCAAACCCCCCGCCCCACAACGCCACTGTTCATCCCGTGAGGTAGCATCGATCGGGCTTGATTAGCAGCGATGGCGAAGAATCGCCGATCGGGTTCGATTAACAGCCATCGATCAATCGCCGGGTTCGATAACGCGTAGCTCGCAATTACAATCGCCGGGTTCGATTAGAGCCCAACGCCTCGCTCGGGTTCAGTTAGAGCCAGCACCTCGCACACACGCACGTACGTGTACGAGAGAAACGCGCATCGCTTGGCCCCCGACCTCCCATCGTAACCGGGAACTCCCCGAAATTTTCCTCGCCCTCGCTTCTAACATGGTTTTTTCCGTCATGGATGGCCCAAAGAATGTCATGCAGCTGCATCTCCGGCCCGCCCAGGACGAAAAGCCCATTTTCTGTCATGATTTTTTGTCGTAGAAGTAGGAGCCCACCACATCTATGATGATACTGGGTTTTGTCACAATTATCGTCATAGAAGTGTCATATGTATGACAGAAAAAAATTTCGTTCGGCCCAAAATGTCACATATGTGTCTTTTTTTTGTAGTGGTACCCTCGTAGACCGAAAGCGGAAGCTTTAGCACAACGCGGTTGATGTAGTAGTACGTCTTCACGATCCGACCGATCAAGTACCGAACGCACGGCACCTCCGAGTTCAGCACACGTTCAGCTCGAAGACCTCCCTCGAACTCCGAACCAGCCGACAGATGAGGGAGAGTTTCACAAGACGACGGCGTGGTGACGATGATGATGTTCTACCGATGCAGGGCTTCGCCTAAGCATCGCTACAGTATTATCGAGGTGGACTATGGTGGATGGGGCACCGCACACGGCTAAAAGATCAAATCAATTGTTGTGTCCTTGGGGTGCCCCTGCCCCCGTATATAAAGGAGCAAGGGGGGAGGTGCGGCCGGCCAAGAGGAGGCGCACCAGGAGGAGTCCTACTCTCACCGGGAGTAGGACTCCCTCCCTTCCTTGTTGGATTAGGAGAAGGGGGGAAAGAGGAGGGAGAGGGGAAGGAAAGGGGGGGCGCCGCCCCCCTCTCCTTGTCCTATTCAGACTAGGGGGGGAGGGGCGTGCGACCCTGCCCTAGCCGCCTCTCCTCTTCTCCACTAAGGCCCACTATGGCCCATTAAGCCCCCGGGGGTTCCGGTAACCCCTCGGTACTCCGGTAAAATCCCGATTTCACCCGGAACACATCCGATATCCAAATATAGGCTTCCAATATATCAATCTTCATGTCTCGACCATTTTGAGACTCGTCGTCATGTCCGTGATCACATCCGGGACTCCGAACAATCTTCGGTACATCAAAATTCATAAACTCATAATATAACCGACATCGAAACTTTAAGCGTGCGGACCCTACGGGTTCGAGAACTATATAGACATGACCGAGACATGTCTCCGGTCAATAACCAATAGCGGAACCTGGATGCTCATATTGGCTCCCACATATTCTACGAAGATCTTTATCGGTCAGACCGCATAACAACATACGTTGTTCCCTTTGTCATCGGTATGTTACTTGCCCGAGATTCGATCGTCGGTATCCCAATACCTAGTTCAATCTCGTTATCGGCAAGTCTCTTTACTCGTTCTGTAATACATCATCCCGCAACTAACTCATTAGTTGCAATGCTTGCAAGGCTTAAGTGATGTGCATTACCGAGTGGGCCCAGAGATACCTCTCCGACAATCGGAGTGACAAATCCTAATCTCAAAATACGCCAACCCAACAAGTACCTTCAGAGACACCTCTAGAGCACCTTTATAATCACCCAGTTACGTTGTGACATTTGGTAGCACACAAAGTGTTCCTCCGGTAAACAGGAGTTGCATAGTCTCATAGCCATAGGAACATGTATAAGTCATGAAGAAAGCAATAGCAACATACTATACGATCGAGTGCTAAGCTAACGGAATGGGTCAAGTCAATCACATCATTCTCCTAATGATGTGATCCCGTTAATCAAATGACAACCCATGTCTATGGCTAGGAAACATAACCATCTTTGATCAACGAGCTAGTCAAGTAGAGGCATACTAGTGACACTCTGTTTGTCTATGTATTCACACAAGTATTATGTCTCCGGTTAATACAATTCTAGCATGAATAATAAACATTTATCATGATATAAGGAAATAAATAATAACTTTAATATTGCCTCTAGGGCATATTTCCTTCTGTCTCCCACTTGCACTAGAGTCAATAATCTAGATTACACAGTAATGATTCTAACACCCATGGAGTCTTGGTGCTGATCATGTTTTGCTCGTGGAAGAGGCTTAGTCAACGGGTCTGCAACATTCAGATCCGTATGTATCTTGCAAATTTCAATGTCTCCCTCCTGGAATAGATCCCGCATGGAATTGAAGCGTCTCTTGATGTGCTTGGTTCTCTTGTGAAATCTGGATTCCTTCGCCAAGGCAATTGCTCCAGTATTGTCACAAAAGATTTTCATTGGACCCGATGCACTAGGTATGACACCTAGATCGGATATGAACTCCTTCATCCAGACTCCTTCATTTGCTGCTTCCGAAGCAGCTATGTACTCCGCTTCACACGTAGATCACGCCACGAAGCTTTGTTTAGAACTGCACCAACTGACAGCTCCACCGTTCAATGTAAACACGTATCCGGTTTGTGATTTAGGATCGTCCGGATCAGTGTCAAAGCTTGCATCAAGGTAACCATTTACAATGAGCTCTTTGTCACCTCCATAAACGAGAAACATATCCTTAGTCCTTTTCAGGTATTACAGGATGTTCCTGACCGCTGTCCAGTGATCCACTCCTGGATTACTTTGGTACCTCCCTGCTAGACTTATAGCAAGGCACACATCAGGTCTGGTACATAGCATTGCATACATGATAGAGCCTACGGCTGAAGCATAGGGAACATCTTTCATCTTCTCTCTGTTTTTTGCAGTGGTCGGGCATTGAGTCTTACTCAACTTCACACCTTGTAACACAGGCAAGAACCCTTTCTTTGCTTGATCCATTTTGAACTTCTTCAAAACTTTGTCAAGGTATGTTCTTTGTGAAAGTCCAATTAAGCGACTTGATCTATCTTTATAGATCTTAATGCCCAATATATAAGCAGCTTCACCGAGGTCCTTCATTGAAAAACTCTTATTCAAGTATCCCTTTATGCTATCCAGAAATTCTATATCATTTCCAATCAACAATATGTCATCCACATATAATATCAGAAATGCTACAGAGCTCCCACTCACTTTCTTGTAAATACATGCTTCTCCAAAAGTCTGTATAAAACCAAATGCTTTGATCACACTATCAAAGCATTTATTCCAACTCTGAGAGGCTTGCACTAGTCCATAAATGGATCGCTGGAGCTTGCACACTTTGTTAGCTCCTTTTGGATCGACAAAACCTTCTGGTTGCATCATATACAACTCTTCTTCCAAAAATCCATTCAGGAATGCAGTTTTGACATCCATTTGCCAAATTTCATAATCATAAAATGCGGCAATTGCTAACATTATTCGGACATACTTAAGCATCACTACGGGTGAGAAAGTCTCATCGTAGTCAATCCCTTGAACTTGTCGAAAAACTATCGCAACAAGTCGAGCTTTATAGGCAGTAACATTACCGTCAGCTGCAGTCTTCTTCTTGAATATCCATTTATTCCCAATGGCTTGCCGATCATCGGGCAAGTCAACGAAAGTCCATACTTTGTTCTCATACATGGATCCCATCTCAGATTTCATGACTTCAAGCCATTTTATGGAATCTGGGCTCACCATCGCTTCTTCATAGTTCGTAGGTTCGTCATGGTCTAGTAACATAACCTCCAGAACAGGATTACCGTACCACTCTGGTGTGGATATTACTCTGGTTGACCTATGAGGTTCTGTAACAACTTGATCTGAAGTTCCATGATCATCATCATTAACTTCCTCACTAATTGGTATAGGCGTCACAGGAACCGGTGTCTGTGATGAACTACTTTCCAATAAGGGAGCTGGTACGGTTACCTCATCAAGTTCTACTTTCCTCCCACTCACTTCTTTCGAGAGAAACTCCTTCTCTAGAAAGGATCCATTCTTAGCAACGAATGTCTTGCCTTCGGATCTGTGATAGAAGGTGTACCCAACAGTCTCCTTTGGGTATCCTATGAAGACACATTTCTCCGATTTGGGTTCGAGCTTATCAGGTTGAAGCTTTTTCACATAAGCATCGCAGCCCCAAACTTTAAGAAACGACAACTTTGGTTTCTTGCCAAACCACAGTTCATAAGGCATCGTCTTAACGGATTTTGATGGTGTCCTATTTAACGTGAATGCGGCCGTCTCTAAAGCATAACCCCAAAACGATAGCGGTAAATCAGTAAGAGACATCATAGATCACACCATATCTAGCAAAGTACGATTACGACGTTTGGACACACCATTATGCTGTGGTGTTCCGGGTGGCATGAGTTGCGAAACTATTCCGCATTGTTTCAAAGGTAGACCAAACTCGTAACTCAAATATTCTCCTCCACGATCTGATCGTAGAAACTTTATTTCTTGTTATGATGATTTTCAACTTCACTATGAAATTCTTTGAACTTTTCAAATGTTTCAGACTTATGTTTCATTAAGTAGATATACCCATATCTGCTCAAATCATCTGTGAAGGTGAGTCAATAACGATATCCGCCACGAGCCTCAATATTCATCGGACCACATACATCTGTATGTATGATTTCCAAAAAATCTGTTGCTCTCTCCATAATACCGAAGAACGGCGTTTTAGTCATCTTGCC
Organism: Aegilops bicornis; assembly: GCA_021605145.1. NCBI lineage: Eukaryota > Viridiplantae > Streptophyta > Magnoliopsida > Poales > Poaceae > Aegilops > Aegilops bicornis. The sequence continues at coordinate 511,403,735 of CM038671.1, forward strand.
CATGAGGCATGGTTCGCAAGTACCAAGTGATTCATAATCAAGTGATTCCAAAAGTCCATCAGTATGTAGTTTCTTCATGTGATTTACACCAATATGACCCAAACGGCAGTGCCACAAATAAGTTGCACTATCATTATCAACTCTGCATCTTTTGGCTTCAACATTATGAATATGTGTATCACTACTATCGTGATTCATCAAAAATAGACCACTCTTCAAGGGTGCATGACCATAAAAGATATTACTCATATAAATAGAACAACCATTATTCTCAGATTTAAATGAATAATTGTCTCGCGTCAAACAAGATCTAGATATAATGTTCATGCTCAATGCTGGCACCAAATAACAATTATTTAGGTCTAATACTAATCCTGAAGGTAGATGTAGAGGTAGCATGCCGACCGTGATCGCATCGACTTTGGAACCGTTTCCCACGCGCATCGTCACCTCGTCCTTGGCTAGTGTTCGCTTAATCTGTAGTCTCTGTTTTGAGTTGCAAATATTAGCAACAAAACTACTATCAAATACCATAGTCATAGGAACATGTATAAGTCATGAAGAAAGCACACAAAGTGTTCCTCCGGTAAACGTGAGTTTCATAATCTCATAGTCATAGGAACATGTATAAGTCATGAAGAAAGCAATAATAACATACTATACGATCGAGTGCTAAGCTAACTGAATGGGTCAAGTCAATCACATCATTCTCCTAATGATGTGATCCCGTTAATCAAATGACAACCCATGCCTATGGCTAGGAAACATAACCATCTTTGATCAACGAGCTAGTCAAGTAGAGGCATACTAGTGACACTCTGTTTGTCTATGTATTCACACAAGTATTATGTATTCGGTTAATACAATTCTTGCATGAATAATAAACATTTATCATGATATAAGGAAATAAATAATAACTTTATTATTTCCTCTAGGGCATATTTCCTTGATCTCCCACTTGCACTAGAGTCAATAATCTAGATTACACAGTAATGATTCTAACACCCATGGAGTCTTGGTGCTGATCATGTTTTGCTCGTGGAAGAGGCTTAGTCAACGAGTCTGCAACATTCAGATCCGTATGTATCTTGCAAATTTCTATGTCTCCCTCCTGGAATAGATCCCGGATGGAATTGAAGCGTCTCTTGATGTGCTTGGTTCTCTTGTGAAATCTGGATTCCTTCGCCAAGGCAATTGCTCCAGTATTGTCACAAAAGATTTTCATTGGACCCGATGCACTAGGTATGACACCTAGATCGGATATGAACTCCTTCATCCAGACTCCTTCATTTGCTGCTTCCGAAGCAGCTATGTACTCCGCTTCACACGTAGATCACGCCACGAAGCTTTGTTTAGAACTGCACCAACTGATAGCTCCACCGTTCAATGTAAACACGTATCCGGTTTGTGATTTAGAATCGTCCGGATCAGTGTCAAAGCTTGCATCAAGGTAACCATTTACAATGAGCTCTTTGTCACCTCCATAAACGAGAAACATATCCTTAGTCCTTTTCAGGTATTTCAGATGTTCACGATCACGTCGATGATCCACTCTGGATTACTTTGGTACCTCCTGCTAGACTTATAGCAAGGCACACATCGTGCAGTACATAGCATTGCATACATGATAGAGCCTACGGCTGAAGCATAGGGAACATCTTTCATCTTCTCTCTGCTTTTCTGCGGTGGTCGAGCATTGAGTCTTACTCAACTTCACACCTTGTAACACGTGCAAGAACCCTTTCTTTGCTTGATCCATTTTGAACTTCTTCAAAACTTTGTCAAGGTATGTGCTTTGTGAAAGTCCAATTAAGCGACTTGATCTATCTTTATAGATCTTGATGCCCAATATATAAGCAGCTTCACCGAGGTCCTTAATTGAAAAACTCTTATTCAAGTATCCCTTTATGCTATCCAGAAATTCTATATCATTTCCAATCAACAATATGTCATCCACATATAATATCGTAAATGCTACTGAGCTCCCACTCACTTTCTTGTAAATACATGCTTCTCCAAAAGTTCAGATAAAACCAAATGCTTTGATCACACTATCAAAGCATTTATTCCAACTCTGAGAGGCTTGCACTAGTCCATAAATGGATCATTTGGAGCTTGCACACTTTGTTAGCTCCTTTTGGATCGACAAAACCTTCTGGTTGCATCATATACAACTCTTCTTCCAAAAATCCATTCAGGAATGCAGTTTTGACATCCATTTGCCAAATTTCATAATCATAAAATGCGGCAATTGCTAACATTATTCGGACATACTTAAGCATCACTACGGGTGAGAAAGTCTCATCGTAGTCAATCCCTTGAACTTGTCGAAAAACTTTCGCAACAAGTCGAGCTATATAGGCAGTAACATTACCGTCAGCGTCAGTCTTCTTCTTGAATATCCATTTATTCCCAATGGCTTGCCGATCATAGGGCAAGTCAACGAAAGTCCATACTTTGTTCTCATACATGGATCCCATCTCAGATTTCATGACTTCAAGCCATTTTATGGAATCTGGGCTCACCATCGCTTCTTCATAGTTCGTAGGTTCGTCATGGTCTAGTAACATAACCTCCAGAACAGGATTACCGTACCACTCTGGTGTGGATATTACTCTGGTTGACCTATGAGGTTCTGTAACAACTTGATTTGAAGTTCCATGATCATCATCATTAACTTCCTCACTAATTGGTATAGGCGTCACAGGAACCGGTGTCTGTGATGAACTACTTTCCAATAAGGGAGCAGGTACGGTTACCTCATCAAGTTCTACTTTCCTCCCACTCACTTCTTTCGAGAGAAACTCCTTCTCTAGAAAGGATCCATTCTTAGCAACGAATTTCTTGCCTTCGGATCTGTGATAGAAGGTGTACCCAACTATCTCCTTTGGGTATCCTATGAAGACACATTTCTCCGATTTGGGTTCGAGCTTATCAGGTTGAAGCTTTTTCACATAAGCATCGCAGCCCCAAAATTTAAGAAACCACAACTTTGGTTTCTTGCCAAACCACAGTTCATAAGGCATCGTCTTAACGGATTTTGATGGTGTCCTATTTAACGTGAATGCGGTCGTCTCTAAAGCATAACCCCAAAACGATAGCGGTAAATCAGTAAGAGACATCATAGATCACACCATATCTAGCAAAGTACGATTACGACGTTTGGACACACCATTGTGCTGTGGTGTTCCGGGTGGCATGAGTTGCGAAACTATTCCGCATTGTTTCAAAGGTAGACCAAACTCGTAACTCAAATATTCTCCTCCACGATCTGATCGTAGAAACTTTATTTCTTGTTATGATGATTTTCAACTTCACTCTGAAATTCTTTGAACTTTTCAAATGTTTCAGACTTATGTTTCATTAAGTAGATATACCCATATCTGCTCAAATCATCTGTGAAGGTGAGTAAATAACGATATCCGCCACGAGCCTCAATATTCATCGGACCACATACATCTGTATGTATGATTTCCAAAAAATCTGTTGCTCTCTCCATAATACCGAAGAACGGCGTTTTAGTCATCTTGCCCATGAGGCATGGTTCGCAAGTACCAAGTGATTCATAATCAAGTGATTCCAAAAGTCCATCAGTATGGAGTTTCTTCATGCGATTTACACCAATATGACCCAAACGGCAGTGCCACAAATAAGTTGCACTATCATTATCAACTCTGCATCTTTTGGCTTCAATATTATGAATATGTGTATCACTACTATCGTGATTCATCAAAAATAGACCACTCTTCAAGGGTGCATGACCATAAAAGATATTACTCATATAAATAGAACAACCATTATTCTCAGATTTAAATGAATAACTGTCTCGCGTCAAACAAGATCCAGATATAATGTTCATGGTCAACGCTGGCACCAAATTACAATTATTTAGGTCTAATACTAATCCCGAAGGTAGATGTAGAGGTAGCGTGCCGACCCCGATCGCATCGACTTTGGAACCGTTTCCCACTCGCATCGTCACCTCGTCCTTGGCTAGTGTTCGCTTAATCTGTAGTCTCTGTTTTGAGTTGCAAATATTAGCAACAAAACTACTATCAAATACCATAGTCATAGGAACATGTATAAGTCATGAAGAAAGCACACAAAGTGTTCCTCCGGTAAACGTGAGTTTCATAATCTCATAGTCATAGGAACATGTATAAGTCATGAAGAAAGCAATAGCAACATACTATACGATCGAGTGCTAAGCTAACTGAATGGGTCAAGTCAATCACATCATTCTCCTAATGATGTGATCCCGTTAATCAAATGACAACCCATGTCTATGGCTAGGAAACATAACCATCTTTGATCAACGAGCTAGTCAAGTAGAGGCATACTAGTGATACTCTGTTTGTCTATGTATTCACACAAGTATTATGTTTTCGGTTAATACAATTCTAGCATGAATAATAAACATTTATCATGATATAAGGAAATAAATAATAACTTTATTATTTCCTCTAGGGCATATTTCCTTCAGATCATACATGTAATTCATACTCGAACCAAAATTGATCTACCAAACATGCATACTCATATGAATTCATGCGCATCTATGTTATTTAATATGTAGACATTACTGATCCATACATTTTAGTAGAACATAATTTGGTTTAAATTTTTTGAATTCAACCTTATGATTTTGAGATCATTGTATTTGTAAATCATATTATCTATACCCCTATATAGTGTGCGAATAATTTTGAAAGATGGTCGTTGGATGAAGCCAATCCAACGGTGCAGAGATGGCAAATCCGAGCACTATTGGTCGTTGGATATCATCTACATTCCATCAGATTTTGCCACATGTACAATCTAGAAGACTCCATGATTGAACTTAAGTATAATTCACAAACCTCATAACACAAGCACTTCTCCTTTGTTCTAGAATCTTCCGTATCATAATTGCCCAAATCTTTTTCTACACGAATTGCCATTATTTGTTTTTACTTTATGCTTTACAATGCGATATTCCATGACTCTTAAAACAGATTAGATTTTTTATAAAAACTAATTTATTTTGAATGAGATGAACTATAGGAATTAAACTAACATCTACATCATGCATATATGACTCAAAGCTTATATGCTATAATGTGGTATTTATTTATAATTTGATTGCCAATCTCATGCGTGCAATGCACGTGTACCTTACTAGTATATATAAAGGAGCAGAATTCTTTGTTGTGCTTTTGAAAGTATATATAAAAAATGAGCATATAGAGTTTATTCCAATTGAAAATGGATCCTGCCCGAAAAAAAACAGAATACAAAATGGATTGGAATTGAGTTGGGATGGTAAACGTGCAAGCTTTTTTCTCAAAAAATGGAACAAAGTGGCCAAACTCGCAGTAACCACCCAAAACCAAAATACGGGAGATGGAAATTACTGCCTGTCCCTGACATGCAACACATGTCGGCTCAATTTCAATAGGTCTTGATAGGGGCAGGTTCGTAATTTCACTCAAAAATGACATAACCGCCTCTCACCTGGATTCATACACGGTGGGTGCCAAAACATAGTGTCTCCTCGGCTGAAATCGCCTCCCTCCCCGATTCATACACGGTGGGCGCCAAAACAAACTCTCGTCGGCTGAAATATCTGTTGGCAAATATTCGGTGTATGCGAGATTACTGTCCTATCCCCAACTGACTAATATTGATGTGATGTAGGAAATTTTAAACGGGGGCTAAGTTTGTAAATTTCCTCCCATTTGAGACAAGCGCGCCCTGAAGACATAGTTCCCCCCTTCCTCTCTCCCTCCATTTCCCCATTCGTACTCCATGGGCGCCAAAATACCTACTCCACCCCAGCCTCCTCCGTCCGCCACCCCATCCACCGCTGTCCTCCTCCACCATGCCGGAGTTGATACCTCGACGTCGTTTTCCATTACAAGAGATCGATCTCTCTCATCCACAGCTTCAGACCAGGATCCTTGCATCACGTCCTCTCACTTCATCCCCGTCGTTGTCCACCTTGCGCCGGCGCCGCTCCTACGACCGTCTCGTCCACCGCACCGGGATATTTCCCCCGCCGCCACCGTCTACCCTCCTAGATCTGCTTCCACGCCACAGACAGCCATCGCTACCGCAGAACCTTCAAATTCTCAGCAGATGCATACACGGTGCCGCGCACTGTGCGGTACTCTTTTCAGATTCTGCTCAACTTATTTATCACAGCAAGAAAATAGATCGCCACTGCTTTACTATGATTTCTTGTCCATCACTTAGGATCTTACTTGTTAATTGAAAGCAAACATTGGTTGCGAAGTTGCCTTTGTCCGGTTTGTGCCTTCAGATCTGCCATGGCACGCTCAACACTATACTCGCAATGCTTATAGTTTTCCCCTTTTATATTCCACACTAGTTAAATGACAATAGACTAAATTTAAAAATTCGGACAACCGATTTTTGAGAGATCGCCGGAGTTTGCCGGAGGGAAGGAAGGGGCTCGGGTAGGGACGGTGGTTGTGGTGGGCTGTGGCCTGGCGGCAGCGGGGCCTCACCGAACGAAGAAAACTTGATGCGGGTGGGGTCGGGGTGGGGGTGGAGGTGGCGGAGGAACACAGACGGTGGGGGCAGTTCAGGGGAGGGCGAGGGGGGGGGGTCGGGGCCAGTGGTTCGGTCGGTAGCCCATGCAGTGTTTTGTAGGGGTAGAATCAGAGACGAGGAAGAAGAAGGGTTAGGAGACGTAGGATCTTCATCCAACCGCCTGAAATGGTCGACTGGCCCAAATGATGAAAGTCACGCGACTTGCATGCGGACATTCCTTTATATTCAGTACCATCATCGTAGCTGCTTAGCACTGCTCCTCAATCCATCAAGCTAAGCAACGTGCCACTCATAATTCCAAACTTGTTGCTCAAATACGAATCTGATATTACTAAAACAGATAATGTTTAATTGGTCAGCTAATGTTCCTACTTTACTTTCAAAAAATACATGCACCACATATAGAGAGACAGCACGGAGTTGCATTCTTAATGTGTCTGGTTCATCATGTGTGGGCACTGCGCAACAAACATATTATTATCAAAATCTGCTTGCTCTTCTTTAGCATGTTCCTCTTTTGTTCTTCTTTAATAAGTTCTCTCTTCGTTCCTCAATACAAGTCTTTGTATAGATTCCACCATGGACTACATATGTAGCAAAATGAGCGAATCTACACTCTAAAATGTATCTATATACATCTGTATGTGATCCATAGTGGAAATCTCTACAAAGACTTATATTTTGGAACGGGGGGGGGGGTATGATAGTAGTACATTATGTTCCTTGTTGTGAAGAAGATCAGGGACATTTGAAGTGTAGAAGTCTATTCGGTCGGTTGTGATGGGCACTTTCAACTCTTCGGGCCTCTTTGATTCGTATGATTTTGTAAACATAGGAATAGGAATTGTAGTGGCCTGCCCACTTGAATCCTATAAGATTAGCAAGGAAATGCGGGGAGCGGTGTCGCCGTTCAGAGTTACACTGATATTAACAGTACCGCACCTTTAGTTGAAGAGAGCTGGTATCCGAAGCCTTTCCAGCCGTACCGGCAATAGTAGCCCATATTTTCCAGCAAGTTCCACTTTCCTGATTTTACTTGTGATGCTTACGGTTTTCCCATCATATCTACACTATGATCTGTGTAGATGCTTTGTGTCGCACTACCAGCAGTCTACTCTTGAAGCTAAACAACACAACAATCATAAGTCCAAAGCTTACTTCTTCAAATACGAATTGTGATATGATACTGATTTAATTGGTCAGCTAATGCTCCCACTTGATTTCCTAAATGCATGTGGCCACATATAGAGAGACATCATGGAATTGCATTTCTTTGGGCATTGTGATTCATCATGAGTGGGCAACCAACATTGTATGCAAAGAACTGGAACCTCAAGAATATGCTTCCTCTTTTGTTCTTTAACATGTTCCTCTTTTGTTATTCTGTATTTAGTACATACAGTATGTTCCTTGTCAGGAAGGGGAGCAGGTACATCTGCATTCAACAGCTGATAGAGCTGGCCTGTACATGATCGATAGGATTTCAATTAGTAGCGGCAATACAACACTGTATTTTCCAGCCAGTTCCACTTTCCCGATTTATATATGCTGGTTATGGTGTACCCCTTTTATGTACACTACGATGGACCTGGTTGATGTGTGATCTTGTTATCATGGTTTGGCAATAAACTCTCTATACAGTTTATTATTGTAACATCCCAAATTTTCAATTTGGAATGTTATACATAGATCGTCATTGCATATCATATTTTGTTTCATTGTTGGCTCGATCCTAGAAATTCTACGCAACTCAAGGACCCATGGGGAGAGTTGGGAATTTCGTTATTTTCATATTTGAGTTTTCTCAAATTTTGAAAATAGGATCATTTGATTTTATTTATTTTATCTTCAATTATTTCGATTATCAAAATATGAGAGAGGGAATAAAATGACTTTCCCAAAATAAAGGAATAATGAAGATTTAATAAAAAAATCAAATACGTTTTTATTTTGGAGTTTTTCGCCTTTTTATTTGGATTTAGGAAAATGCGCGTTTTTCAAAATTGCATTTAGGCCCCAAATAAATTTTCATCTTGTCCGGCTTGATTTTAGAAGCCGGGGAAAATTTATTTTGGGATTTTTGGAGACCGTTTAGTATTTCTTTCGTTTGTTTTTCTGCGTGTAATTATTTAAAAAAAAGAACCAACCTACGGGCAGTGTCCGCCCGGGACTCCGGCCCGCGGTGGCTTTATAAGCCGGGGGGAGCCAGCCCGAAGGCCCAGCCGCCGCCCCCCCAAACCCTAGCCGCCCCACACTTTGGCCAATGGCCGGCCCTTGCATATGCCGTCAAGCCGCCATGCCGCCCGTCATGCCGGACCACGCCGCCCATTGCCCGAACCTCGCCGCCCGCCGACCTCGCTGGACCCCGCCTCCCGAGGTTTGCCACGCCTCGTAAACCGCGCCGTCGTTTTTTTTAAAACCGATCGGTTTTCCATAGGTTTATTTTTGGTTTTTTTTGTTTCGGTTTTTTTTCGGTTTAGGTTAATTAGCGAGCGTTCGCTCGTTTGTTCGTTTTAACGAACGTGTTCGTCAGATTTGGTTTAGTTAACGAACGTTCGTTCGTTAACCTGTTTGTCGTTTTTTCTTTTTCTCGGATTTAATCCGCGATTTTTCTGATCGCGATTCCTGATCCGATTTTCGTTTTAGTATAACTTTTCGCTCGTTTATCGAAATCCGTTGATTCAAGCGTCTGGAGTTTCGTCTCGAAACCCTCTTTCCGAAGAACCAACTGAAACAAGTTTTTGCTTCTGTAAAATTTGACTTAGATCCAGATTAGTAAAATGAAGCTGTTTTCTTTAGCCGTTTGACTTCCGTTGCTTCGTTTGCTTTGTGTTCTTTTTGCAAACCGGGGTTCTTAAGTTGAACTTTCTAGTTAGATCTTTTATTCGAGTTTTACTTGTGCATTAGATGAGTACTTATTGTATGCTTGTTTGTTTGTCTGCGATAGAATACCCGAGTCTTGCGCTTTGTTACTTCGAGTCTCTAGGTTTCGCGGATCATCAGTAAGGCAAGTAACACTTTGATCATACCTTTTCTCATACCCAGTTTTTATGCATTAGATCACCCCTCAAACATTGCATGATTAGGATCTAATTAAATTGTGGGATGGGAAGTAGTTGAGGTAGTACCTATTACCTGTTTTATTATCAAACCCTTGGGAGTTACTTCTGTGTTTGCTTATTGCCATGCTATGCTAGTAGACGTGGATTGGGTGAGTGTATCCATGACAGATGTGAGATTGTTAATTAATGGTTTACTTAAGGTGGCAACTTAAACACACATCTGGGTGGATTGAGGTACCTGGTTTCCAGGATTTGCCTGTTTTTCTTTGGACCGCCACCCATGCTCAAAGCGATCATGAGATTATTCATACTAGAAACTTACGTGTGCAGCCACAAGCCATTATGGGCTCTGGCATAGTCGATTAAATCGTGCGAACTCTTACGGGTAGACTAGCAGATGTAGGGGAAAGTAGGTGTACCAGTCTACCCTATGTAAGGTGCTAGTGCTTCCGAAAGACTATGTCTCGGTCATCCGTTTCTCAAACACCATGTAGTGCGAGAAATCCAACGGAGGCGATCGAGTCTTGTGGGGAAAAGTCATAAACCTCTGCAGAGTGTATAAACTAATCATGGTTAGCCGTGTTCCCGGTTATGGACATCTTGAGTATCTAGTACTTGGATATCATGTGAATCTCATCATGTTACTTCTAAATAATATTGTTGGGTTATTAATGAGTACTTTTAATTGGGATTGAGAATGTCATCAACCATTCTCAATGTTTAACAACCACCATGATAGTTAAATAAATTTATTCCTTTGCGGTAGGGAAAAATTGGCTTTACGCAAAAGCGTAACCATAGAGCTTTCCACCAGCCAAATATGCATGTAGTATAGCTTATTCCATTGTTATCCTCTATGTGTTACATTGCGGCATATTCCATGTGTCGACCGCTTTTGCTGCAACGCTTCATGTTGCGACTTTTCGCATAACGAGTAAGGTGCTTAGGTCGTGGTTCTATACTCAGTGATGCCGTTGGAGTTGATGGACTCGCTTATTCTTCCAAGCCTTCCGTTGTTATCGCATTTAGATGGCCTTAAGCCATATTTATTTTGTTAAGTTCTCTTTTGAGACATTCGATGTAATAAGTGTGTGATTGCTACTCTGTTATAAATCCTTCAAGTACTGTGTGGTGTCAGCATTACTAATCCAGGGATGACACTGAGCACGTAGATCGACCGTTGGAGGTCCTGTCGCTACAAAGATGGTATCAGAGCACATGCTGACTGTAGGACACAGCCACTAAGCTAAAGCCCTAGATCACTACTCTTTCTTCTCATTTCTGACTCCTCATCTTTTCTATTCTTTAGGATGGCGGATGCAAGGAACAAGTCACACAACCGGATGAAGACTCACCTTTTGGATATCACTTGAAGGAAGTCACTAGATACCTGAACATAGGAGTACCAAGCTTCACCGGGACCTTCAACGCCACTTTACCCGAAGAGGAGCGCTGGATGATTCAAGTCTACATTCCAGGAAGGACATTTGCACCAGTCACGGAGCCCATAGAGTTTTCCTTTGATGCACCAACATGGAGCCTAGGAAAGAGCATGGCAGCTCACATCGCCATGGGACGAATTGGAGAAGTTTACCACAATGATCTCAAGAATACTATCTACCAGATTTGTGGGCGCCGAGATGAGCAATGGGAGATGATCAGCACCAGGAGGGACAGATCAATCGCAGCTTATATCCAAGAATTAAACCAACACATCCGACGCCAGGAGAATCAGATGTGCGCAGATATGGAGGATCTGCAGAAGGCTATGACCAAGATCAAGGAGCTAGAATAAGAACTCAAGGCTACGCGTGAAGATTATATGGAGGAGATCGTCGCTCTAGTGAGACAGAACGGCGACCTTAAGGAGAAGATTGGAGTATTCATGGGAGGTTCAGCACCCAAGCGAGAAGATGACGGATCCACTTGCCCGGATAATTATATCATCATCGACGACACCGACTCGGATCCCGATGATAGTGATGATGACTTTGTTGATGAAGCTGGAGCAGATATCATGGAATCTTCATTGGAGCAGTTTTTATAGTTGACCACCATAACAGTAGTAGAAATTTTCCCCCATTTAAATTAGTTTTAGTCCAAGCACTTTTGTAACGATAGTTAGATCGTTGTATGCCCTTGTTGAATTGATTGGAGTGATATTGTGTGCTTTTGTATCATGTGCATATGGGTAGTGTTTTCTCACTAGACCTCATTCTATTCTTAACTCTCGTCTTTTCTATAAACCCCTCAGATGCCTCTGAGACGCGACCCCGGATTTGTTTTCCCGACGGAGATCACTCATTGATTCAGCAGAGAATGCCTTGATTCAAACATTGATGCAGAACCAAGGCAACAACAATAACAACAACAACCCACCACCACCACCACACATTGACCATTTGACTCGTTTCTTAAGGCTGAATCACGGTGTTTTCCGAGTACCGAGCCGATAGTAGCAGATGATTGGCTCCGTAAGATAGGGAGGAGTTGACCACTGCAGGATGTATAGAAGGGGAAAAGGTGAAATTTGCTGCACATCGGCTTGAAGGACCCCTTGTGACATGGTGGGAGAATTTTACAGCCACTTACCCTGTAGACACTGTCACATGGGATCAGTTTCAGCAAGCTTTTCGTACTGCCCATGTTTCAGCAGGAGCTATGGCCATGAAGAAGCGTGAGTTTCGTAGCTTGCGCCAAGGAGGGCGGACAGTTGGCTAGTATGTGGATGACTTCAGTAAGCTAGCACATTATGCCCCAGATGACGTTGCTACGGATGCAGCTAAGCAAGAGAAGTTTCTAGAAGGACTGAATGATGAGCTGAGCATGCAGTTGATGGTAGCCACCTTCAAAGAACTACCGGTGAGTTAGTAGATCGTGCTCTTATGATTGAAGGGAAGCAGCAGCAGATTGACAATCGTAAGAGGAAGTATGGACATGGGAAGTACAATTCTGGAGCTCAGCAGAAACTACGCTTTACCCCGAAGTCAGGAGGGCAATTTCAGCATACTCACGGAGGAGGCAGCTCGCACAATCATAATGGCACAAAGAATGGAAACGGGAATGGAGGAAGCAATGGACAAAACCGCACCAACCCGTCAACACCAACCAAGGTAGACCTGAGCCATATCACTTGTTTTAAGTGCCGCAAGACTGGGCATTATGCAAATGAATGTCCAGAAGCCCAAAATGGTAACGACAATGGAAGCTCAGGAAAGAAGCCGAACCCTTTCAATAAGAGACAGGTGAACCACGTTACCGTGGAGGAGGTTGAAGCTCAGCCAGATGCAGTAATAGGTAAGTTTTTGGTTAAGACATTTACTGCAATTGTTCTTTTTGATACTGGTGCATCGCATTCATACATATCAAGGGGATTTGTGGATAAGTTTAGCCTGCCCACTAGGACTCTTAAGACACCCATGCTAGTAAGCTCACCAGGAGCGGAGTATATGGCCAGTCAAGGATGTTTTCAAGTGCCATTAAGTATAGGAAGGCATGTTTTCCCAACGGATTTAATTATACTGGAATCCCAAGGTTTGGATGTAATTCTTGGTATGGATTGGCTGTCGATGTATGGAGGGAACATCGATTGCGCCAGTAAGACAATTTTGCTTACGTCACCAGAAGGAAGGAGAATCAAGTATGTATCATGGCATGAGCCGAGGAGGGCACATGTAAATTCCTTAACAGGAGTTGTGCAGGAGGAAGTACCAGTGGTAAGGGATTACCCGGACGTGTTTCCGGAAGAGTTGCCAGGCATGCCACCGGATAGAGATATTGAGTTTTTGATTGAGCTTTTGCCAGGCACTGGGCCAATATCTAAGAGACCGTATAGGATGCCAGCCCAAGATTTGGAGGAAATTAAGAAGCAGATTAAGGAGTTACTGGACAAAGGTTTTATTCGCCCAAGTTCTTTGCCTTGGGGATTGCCAGTACTTCTAGTGGAGAAGAAGGATGGATCATTAAGAATTGTTGTTGATTATCGAGGATTAAATGAAGTGACCATTAAGAACAAATACCCGTTGCCGATGATCAACGACTTGTTTGACCAATTGCAAGGAGCTAAGGTATTTTCCAAGATCGATTTGCGATCAGGGTACCATCAGTTGAAGATTCGAGAGCAGGATATACCTAAGACAGCATTCACCACAAGATATGGGCTGTATGAGTATACCGTTATGTCATTTGGTCTGACTAACGCACCTTCCTATTTTATGAACATGATGAACAAGGTGTTTATGGAGTTTTTGGATAAGTTCGTCATAGTATTCATTGACGATATTTTGGTCTACTCAAAGAATGAAGAAGAACATAAGGAACATTTGCGATTGGTACTGGAGAAGCTCAGAGAACATCAGTTATATGCCAAGTTCAGCAAATGTGAGTTTTGGTTGAAGGAAGTAGGGTTCCTCAGACACGTTATATCCGGAGAAGGAATAGCAGTGGACCCCACTAAAGTTGCCACTGTGACAAACTGGGAAGCACCGACAACAGTTGGAGAGATCCGGAGTTTCCTTGGATTGGCAGGATACTACCGGAGGCTTATTGAGAATTTCTCGAGGATTGCAAAGCCTATGACAGAATTGTTGAAGAAGGATAACAAGTTCATATGGACTGAGGAGTGTGAGGCTAGTTTCCAAGAGTTGAAGAAGCGTTTGGTTACCTCACCAGTGTTAATTCTGCCAGATCAGACCAAGGATTATGAGGTGTATTTCGACGCTTCATGTCGAGGACTTGGAGCAGTGCTCATGCAGGAGGGAAGAGTTGTTTCGTATGCTTCACGACAACTGAAACCTCACGAATTGAATTATGCCACGCATGATTTGGAGTTAGCAGCCGTAGTGCATGCCTTGAAAACATGGAGACATTTTCTCATTGGAAACCATTGCGAGGTGTATACGGATCACAAGAGTTTGAAGTACATTTTCACACAGAAGGAACTAAACCTCGGACAAAGGAGATGGTTGGAGCTCATCAAGGATTATGATATGAGATTGCATTACCATCCCGGAAAGGCTAATGTAGTAGCTGACGCATTGAGCCATAAGAGCCATGTCAACACACTAATGACGAGAGAAATACCAAAGGAGTTAGCCGAGGATCTTCGTGAGTTACGTTTGGAAATAGTTCCGAGAGGCTATGTAGCAGCATTGGAGATTCAGTCAACTTTGATGGATAGAATAAGAGAAGCTCAGAAGACTGACAAGGAAGTTGCTTCTATTAGGGAGAAAATGAGCGAAGGGAAGGCTAAGGGATTTCGTGAGGATGAGCACGATACTCTATGGTTTGAAGACCGTGTTTATGTGCCAAATGACCCGGAGATCAGGAAGTTGATTCTGCAAGAGGCACATGATTCACCATATTCGATTCACCCAGGAAATACCAAGATGTACTTGGATTTGAAGGATACTTTCTGGTGGACCGGAATGAAGAAGGATGTTGCAGAGTATGTAGCAGTTTGTGATGTATGTCGAGAGTAAAGGCGTAACATCGAAGCGATGAGGATTGTTACAGCCATTGCCGATACCCGAATGGAAGTGGGATAAACTAGGCATGGATTTTATCACGGGATTGCCCAGGACTCGTTCAGGCTATGACTCGATTTGGGTTGTAGTCAATCGTTTGACGAAGGTATCTCATTTCATTCCAGTAAAGACTACCTACAGCAGTGCTAAGTTGGCAAAGATATACATGACCAGGATTGTATGTTTGCATGGAGTTCCGAGGAGTATCGTATCAGATAGAGGAACCCAATTCACCTCAAAGCTCTGGAAGCAGTTGCACAAAACTTTGGGCACCATCTTTGGAGTTTATACATGACTTTCCATCCGCAGACAGATGGACAAACCGAGAGAGTCAATCAGATTTTGGAGGATATGCTTAGAGCTTGTGCCTTGGATTATGGATCAAGTTGGGATGACAACTTGCCATATGCGGAATTCTCTTACAACAACAGTTATCAATCCAGTTTGAAAATGGCCCCTTTTGAAGCCTTGTACGGAAGGAGGTGCAGTACCCCGCTATTTTGGGATGAGGTTGGAGACCGCAAGTTGTTTGGACCGGATTTGATTCAGGAGTCTGAACGGAAAGTGAGTTGATTCGCGATAGGCTCAAGGTAGCCCAGTCGAGGCAGAAGAGCTATGCAGATTCTAAACGCAAGGAGACGGTTTACGAAGTCGGAGACAGAGTTTATCTTCGAGTATCACCGCTTCGAGGAGTTAAGCGTTTTGGAGTTAAGGGAAATTTATCGCCACGTTTTGTAGGACCATATCGTGTTTTGGAACGTATGGGAGAAGTGGCCTACAAGTTGGAATTACCCGAGGGATTGTCAGGTGTTCACGATGTGTTTCATGTTTCTCAGTTGAAGAAGTGTCACGCAGAGATGGCTGATATACCGCTGAGAGATACAAAGCACCGAAGCGATTCAAATTTGAATGATGATTTGACCTCTGAAGAGAAACCAACAGATTCTCGAGTTTGCCACCGAGTTACTCATGACAAGGTTATCAAGTTTTGCAAAGTTCAGTGGAGCCACCACACCGAGGAAGAAGCCACCTGGGAGCGAGAGGAAGATCTGCTCAAGACCCAACCTCACCTATTTTCTAGCCAACCCGAATCTCGAGGGCGAGATTCATCTTAAGGGGGGTAGGTTTGTAACGTCCCAAATTTTCAATTTGGAATGTTATACATAGATCATCATTGCATATCATATTTTGTTGCATTGTTGGCTCGATCCTAGAAATTCTACACAACTCAAGGACCCACGGAGAGAGTTGGGAATTTCGTTATTTTCATATCGGAGTTTTCTCAAATTTTGAAAATAGGATCATTTGATTTTATTTATTTTATCTTCAATTATTTCGACTATAAAAATATGAGAGAGGGAACAAAATGAATTTCCCAAGATAAAGGAATAATGAAGATTTAATAAAAAAAATCAAATACGTTTTTATCTTGGAGTTTTTCGCCTTTTTATTTGGATTTAGGAAAAATGCGCGTTTTTCAAAATTGCATTTAGGCCCGAAATAAATGTTCATCTTGTCCGGCTTGATTTTAGAAGCCGGAGAAATTTTATTTCGGGATTTTTGGAGTCCGTTTAGTATTTCTTTCGTTTGTTTTTCTGCGCGTAATGATTAAAAAAACTAACCGACCTACGGGCCGTGTTCGACTAGGACTGCGGCCTGCGGTGGCTTTATAAGCCGGGGGGAGCCAGCCCGAAGGCGCAGCCGCCCCCAAACCCTAGCCGCCCCAGCCCACTACATGCATGTGCCACGCGCCACCGCCCGCCTTGCTCGCCCGCTTGCCCAACACCACCGCGCCGCCCGCCGCCCGACCTCACCGTCACCGGACCCCGCCGCCGCCCCCGACCACGCCAGACCCCGCCTCCCCAGGTTCGCCGCGCCTCGTAAACCACGCCCGGGGGTTTTTTTAAAAAACGATAGGTTTTCCGTCGGTTTATTTTCGGTTTTTTGTGTCGGTTTTTTCGGTTTAGGTTAATTGGCGGCGTTAAGCTTGTTTGTTCGTTTTAACGAACGTGTTCGTCAGAATTAGGTTTAGTTAACGAGCGTTAGATTCGTTAACCTGTTCATCGCTTTTTTCTTTTTCTCGGATTTAATCCGCGATTTTTCCGATCGCGATTCACCCGCTCGATTTTCGTTTTAGTATAACGTTTGCTCGTTTATCGGAATCAGGCGATTCAAGCGTCTGGAGTTTCGTCTCTAAACCCTCTTTCCGAATAACCAACTTAAACAAGTTTTTTCTTCTGTAAAATTTGACTTAGATCCAGATTAGTAAAACGAAGCTGTTTTCTTTCGCCGTTTGACTTCCGTTGCTTCGTTTGCTTTGTTTCTTTTTGCAAACCGGGGTTCTTAAGTTAAACTTTCTGGTTAGATCTTTTATTCGAGTTTTACCTGTGCATTAGATGAGTACTTCGTGTATGCTTGTTTGTTTTTCTGCGATAGAATACCCGGAGTGCGCCACTTTGTTACTTGAGTCTCTAGGTTTCGCGGATCATCAGTAAGGCAAGTAACACTTTGATCATACCTTTTCTCGTACCCAGTTTTTATGCATTAGATCACCCCTCAAACATTGCATGATTAGGATCTAATTAAATTGTGGGATGGGAAGTAGTTGAGGTAGTACCTATTACCTGTTTTATTATCAAACCCTTGGGAGTTACTTCTGCGTTTGCTTATTGCCATGCTATGCTAGTAGACGTGGATTGGGTGAGTGTAAGGGCATATTTATTCCCTAGTGGTTTTGGTGATTGATGACAATGCTTTTGCGGACTAATCGTGTGCGTTAAGTTCTTTCAGAAGATCATCCATTGGCACGAGACGATTTCCTCCCCTCGGTGTTTTTATGCAAGACGGTGTAGCTTCCGCGGTTCGTTGTTGGTGGACTAGTTTCGTAGGAGTCACCGTACTATTAAGAGGGGATCCGCTTTGGTAAGACTAGGGTGGAATCAACACGTACACATCCTTATCACCCATCGTTTTCCTTTCGCATCTTTGGAGCTGCCCCTCTCTCTCGTTCGTTCGGTTTACTGCCTGTGCGGTGATAGTACCGCGACCTACAATGATAGTACCGCGAAGCTAAGCGGTAGTACTGCGCTCCACGAGCGGTAATGGCTCCCAATGTAGTACCGCTCCGATGAGCGGTAGTACTGCTCATGGCTTCGACTATACTACCTCGATAATACTGCGCCTACTACCGCCTCGATTCGAGACGATGTTTTCTCGTGTCGGGTTTTGCGGCACTAGTTGCGGCAGTAGGAGCGGTAGTACCGCTCTACTCCCGTGATAGTACCGCTCTGTGGCCAGTGGCCTGCCTCTCTCTTTAAGCGGCGGTAGTACCGCTAGGTAGGAGCGGTAGTACCGCCCTCGGTGATAGTACCGCCCTTCCTTAGCGGTAGTACCGCTCATGTCAAGGCTGTTTAGTGGGAGTAACGGTTGGATGTGTTCCCCACTATATAAAGGGTCGTCTTCTTCCTTGTTGACCTACCTCTTTCCCCCAAGCTCCATTGTTGCTCAAAGCTCCATTTTCGCCGATCTCTCTCCTAGCCAATCAAACTTGTTGATTTGCTCGGGATTGGTTGAGAAGGCCCAGATCTACACTTCCACCAAGAGAAATTTGATTCCCCACTTATCCCTTGCGGATCTTGTTACTCTTGGGTGTTGAGCACCCTAGATTTGCTGAGGTCACCTCGAAGCCATACTCCATTGTGGTGAAGCTTCGTGGTGTTGTTGTGTTGGGAGCCTTCGGTTGTTGTGGAGTTTGCCCCAACCTTGCTTGTAAAGGTTCGGTCGCCGCCTTCAAGGGCACCAATAGTGGAATCACGACATCTCGCATTGTGTGAGGGCGTGAGGAGAATACGGTGGCCCTAGTGGCTTCTTGGGGAGCATTGTGCCTCCACACCGCTCTAACGGAGACGTAATTCCCCTCAAAAGGAAGGAACTTCGGTAACACATCCTCGTCTCCACCGGCTCCACTCTTGGTTATCTCATCCCTTTACTTGTGCAAGCTTATTTGTGTTCTTATCCTTGCTTGCTCGTGTGCTAGTGTTGTTGCATCATATAGGTTGTCCACCTAGTTGCACATCTAGACAACCTTTATTATTGCAAAGTTTAAATTGGTAAAGAAAAGCTTAAAAATTGTTAGTTGCCTATTCAACCCCCCCCCCCTCGAGTCAACCATATCGATCCTTTCAATTGGTATCAGAGCCTTGTCTCTTTTTAGGGACTTTACCGTCCGAAGAGTATGGTTGACGTCGTAGATGATGTGGGGGAGCACTCCGGTGCGAATCCGACATCATCCACGGGAGATGGGAGTACCTCGATCTCTCGTGAGGAATTCAATGTGGCGTTGGACACATTGAAAACCTCCATGACAAGCGAGGTCAAGGACATGTTTAAGGACTTCCTAGAAGGGCTTAAACTTTCCACCGCACCCGTGAAAGTGGGTGATCCCGCCAACACGGAGGCGGATGCTAACTCCGATAAGGGGAAGCTACTAGTGAGAAAGCCCCTCGTCTAGTGGTAAGAATGGCACCGCATCTTTGCCCATGTGCAACCTCCCGTTTATGGTGGACCGATTCCTTCCACTCATTTGAATCATGCCGGTCCACCACCTAAGATTGATAAAAAGGAGGATTTTGATTCTTGGGTTTATCGTTTTAAGCGTCATTTAAATCATGTGAACACTAACCTTTGGAGAATCATTGAAGAAGGTTTCTATCCGCATGATCCGAGCAACCTTTCTCCAAGAGAGGTCGTGGACCATCAATTCAATGAGAATGCTCTCTTCATCATCCAAGAAGCAATCCTTCCCGAAGACCTCCCTCATCTCCGGCCTTATATCCGTGCCAAAGATGCTTGGCTCAAGGTGGTTTCCATGTATCGAGGAAGTGCAAGCATTCAACGTTCCAATTATGAAGTGGTCCAAGACGGTGATGAGTTTGCAATGAAGGAAGAAGAAGAACCTCGTGAGCTCTATCGGAGAGTAACCAAGCTTGCTGTCTCCCTCCGGGATCATGGAAGTAAGGACACCGATGACAAGCTGGATCAAGCGCCAAATTTCTCAAGGCAATGATGCCATACCACAAAGCCATGTCCTCCGTCATCCGTCAACGATCGGACTTCCACACCTTGTCCTCAAGTGATGTGTTGGATGAGTTTGTGGCTATGAGCATATTGGACAAGACCGCCGAAAATGCGGTGCTTCGCTCCCAAAGAGCAAAGAAGCCCAACCTCGCTTTGAAGGCCAAGATTTGTGTCGAAGAAGATGGAGAGGAGGAAGAAGAAGAGAGCAACCTCGAAGATACTAAGTATGATTATCATGAACACATGGCCCTTGCTTCAAGACAATTTTGGAGCAAGAAGAACTCAAGGCCCAACTTCAACAAGAGCAACTCAAGTGGCCCTAAGGGCAAGCAACAGTAAGGGCGTGTTTCAATTGTGGCAATGTGAGTCACTTTGTTGCGGAATGTCCATATGAGAAGAGGGAAGACAATGGTGGCAAGTTCATCCGTAAGGACAAGGCCAAGTCTTTCCCCAACAAGAGCAACTTTCCAAAGAAGACTCCTCACAAAGCCTTGGTGGTTCAAGAAGAGTACAATGAGGATGATGATGATGATGAGGATGGTGAACCGGTTGCCATGGCCTTCGTGGCTATTGCAATGACTCCTCGGGTGTCTCTCTTCGGTTCACCCAATGAAAACATCACCGCCAAGTGCCTCATGGCTAAAGCCACCAACAAGGTAACCCCCAACATCACAACTACCATCATCAATCATTCTTCTTTGACGGATTGCATTAATGAACATGAGGGGACTAATGTAGAGGAAAATGAATTTGAGATCTTTATGAGTAAACTCAAGGGCAAATCCAAGAAGCACTTCGTTGCTCTCTTGGAACAACTTGGTGAAGCCAATGTCATGATCGAGACTCATGAAGAAACCATCTTTAAGATGGAAGGGCATAGTCGTGACTATGCCGATGAGATTTCGGATCTTTCCAATGCTCTTGAGGAAGAGCGTGGCCTTCGTTTGGCTCTTGAGGAGTCACTAGCGATGATCACGCTAAATTAAAGAAAGACCTTGATCATGCTCTTGTTGTGTCTCGTGTGCTTAGTTCCGAGAAGGCAAAGCTTGGAGTTGATCTTGCTAGACTCAACGAGGACTTTGACACTCTCGACAAGGCTCACAAAGTCTTGAAGGGTGCTCATGCTAGTCTCAAAGAGTCTCATGATCAACTCCAAGTGAAGCTAACCAGGAGAAAGCCACCTTTCCTCATATGATATTGATTGATAATGCAAATGCTACTAACCCTTGTTGCGAGCATGTGCATCTTGTTGAGGAGAATGCCAAGTTGAAGGAGCAACTTGAAAAGGGCCTTGCCACATGCATTCAAGGTGAGAAGAACCTTAACGACCTTTTGAGTAATCAAAAGGAAGTAGTGGCCAAGGAGGGTATTGGGTTCGCCCAAGCCCAAGAACAAGAAGAAGAATGACAAGACCAAGCAACCTCCCCCTCTCAAGCAAACTTTTGTGAGGGAGGGAGAGGGTGTTTCCAAGAAGAAGAAGAACCGTGCAAAGGGTGGCAATGTCAAGAAGGACAACGTCATCCCCACGAACATAGCCGTCGACTTTAACCCCTCTTGTGTGTTGTGTCGTGCTAGTGATGGGCATGTTTATGCTAAATTTGTTGGTTCTTCTTATGAGTACATTGAATGGTCTATTTGGGTTCCTAAGACCCTCGTTACTAACATCAAAAGACCCATTACCAAATGGGTACCTAAAACCAAGCATTGATCTCTTGTAGGGGTTTGCTTCCGATGGGGGATCATGGTTGCTTGATAGTGGAGCAACAAATCATATGACCGGAAGCAAGGACATGGTGGTGGACGTGCAAGAGATTCCATCTATGCCCACCGATGTCGAGTGGGGTGATGCATCACATTCTAAGGTATTGGGTCTCGGCAAGGTCGTCATTTCTCATGATCTTACAATCGAGAAAGTCATGCTTGTTGAGTCCCTTGCATACAATTTGCTTTCCGCTCGTCAACTTGCAGTCATGGGTTTTGCTACTTTCTTTGACATTGATACCGTGGCCCTCTTGTGGAGCAAGACTCTTAAAGTAGCCTTTGTTGGGCATGTCGAAAACGGTCTCTATGTGATTAACTTTTCGAAGCGACCCACTAAGACCGCGACATGCCTAATGGCTAAAGTTGACGTGGGATGGCTTTGGCATCGTCGTTTAGCCCATGTCAATATGAGATCTTTGCAAAGTCTTCTCAAGGGGACCATGTTCGTGGACTAACAAATGTTAGTTTTGCCAAAGACCGTGCTTGCAAATTGCTTGTATTGAAGGAAAGCTTCATGAGAAGGCTCACCCTCCCACAACTATCATATACTCAAAGAGACCCTTGGAGCTCCTTCACATGGATCTCTTTGGGCCACCATCATTTGATAGTCTTGGAGGAAGAAAGTATTGCTTGGTGATCGTGGATGACTATTCAAGATACACTTGGGTATATTTCTTCAAGAGGAAGAGTGAGACCCAACAAACCGTCATCGACTTTGCAAATGAAGCTCAACGTCAACATAATGCAAAGATCTTGACTATAAGAAGTGACAATGGCACCGAAGTTCAAGAACTACACCTTGGATGAGTTTCTTAGTGATGAGGGAATCAAGCATCAATATTCTCGCACCATATACCCCTCAACAAAATGGTGTGGCGGAGAGAAAGAACCGGACGTTGATGGATGCGGCGAGGACCATGATGGCGGAGTTCAAGTCTCCATACAACTTTTGGGCCGAAGCCATCAACACCGCTTGTCATGCATCCAATCGGCTCTATCTCTGCAAAGGCTTGAACAAGACTCCTTATGAGATACTCACCGGCAACAAGCCGAACCTCAAGTACTTCCGGGTGTTCGGGTGTAAGTGTTTCATTCTCAAGAAAGGTGTTCGTTTGGCTAAATTTGAAGCTAGAGCTCATGAGGGCATATTTGTTGGTTATGCTACAAACTCTCATGCTTACCGTGTCCTCAATAAATCCACGAGACTTATTGAGGAGACGTGTAACGTGGAGTTTGATGAGAATAACGGCTCCCAAGTGGAGCAAAGTGGCACTTGTGATGTAGGTGATGAAATTCCTCCCCAAGCCATAAGAAGAATGGGAGTTGGCTTCATCCTACCCATTGAGGAACCCCTTGTGGCGAAGGAGAAGGACAATGCTCCACTCAAGTGGAGCCATCACCAACCCAAGGCCCACACGCTCGAAGAACAAAGTGAAGGCCCTCAACCTCAAGAACAAGACCAAGGGCAAGATCGTGCTCAAGACGATGATATCACCTTAAATGATGCCCAAGGTCAAGTTCTCTCCCGAGGATGCTCAAGATGAAGTTCATGCTCAAGACGGCGCTCAAGATGATCAAGTCACCCTCCTCATCTCACCTCCGAGGAGGAATTAGAGCGTCGTGCCGCCAAGATTGCTTCCAAACTCACAACCAAAGGCCATCTCATGGAAAATGTGGTTGGAAGCCTAAGAAAAGGGGTAAGCACTTGTAGACAATTGGCAAACTATTGTGAACATCACGCGTTTGTCTCTTGTGTTGAACCTCAAAAGGTCTATGAGGCGCTTGAAGACTCGGATTGGCTCAATGCCATGCATGAAGAACTCAACAACTTTGAGTACAACAAAGTGTGGAGATTGGTGCCAAGGCCATCGGAGAACCACAACATCATTGGAACCAAGTGGATTTTCAAGAACAAGCAAGATGCTCATGGGAACATCATTCGCAACAAGGCAAGATTGGTAGCACAAGGCTACTCCCAAGTCGAGGGTATCGACTACGGTGAAACCTTTGCTCCCGTTGCTCGTCTTGAATCCATTCGTTTGTTGATTGCTTATGCTTCCCATCACAACTTTAAGTTGCAACAAATGGATGTGAAAAGTGCTTTTCTTAATGGTCCCATTAATGGGTTGGTCTATGTCAAGCAACCCCCCGGGTTCGAGGAACCCTACTTTCCGGATCATGTGTATCAACTCGATAAGGCACTCTATGGCCTTAAACAAGCCCCACGTACGTGGTATGACCACCTTACCGAGTTGCTACAAGATCGTGGCTTTGAAGTGGGGCAAATAGATCCCACTCTTTTTACTAAGAAGGTCAATGGGGAGTTGTTTGTATGCCAACTATATGTTGATGATATTATCTTTGGTTCTCCTAACAAAGCTTTCAATGAGGAATTTGCCGCTCTCATGACCTCCAAGTTCAAGATGTCTTCGATGGGAGAGTTGAAGTTCTTCCTTGGTTTCGACATCAAACAAAGAAGAGAAGGAACCTTCATCAACCAAGCCAAATACACTCAAGACATGCTCAAAAGATTCAAGCTAAGTGATGTCAAGCCGGCTACTACACCAATGCCTACCAAGTGCCAACTTGACATTGATCCCGATGGTAAGCGGTGGATCAAAAGGTATATCGCTCCATGATTGGATCTTTGCTTTACCTTTGTGCATCTAGACCGGATATTATGTTGAGTGTGGGTATGTGTGCACGGTTTCAAGCCGCACCAAGGAAAGTCACTATGTGGCGGTCAAGCGAATCTTTCGATATTTGGCTCATACCCCAAACTTTGGCTTATGGTACCCAAGAGGAGCAAACTTCAAGCTTGAAGGATTTACAGATTCGATTGGGCGGGAGACAAAGTGGATAGGAAGTCCACTTAGGAGGGTGCCAATTTCTTGGTTGCTCTTTGGTGAGTTGGTCTTCCAAAAAGCAAAGTTGTGTGTCTCTCTCGTCCACCGAAGCGGAGTATGTGGCAGCGGGTAGTTGTTGTGCTCAACTCCTATGGATGAGGCAAACTTTAAAGGAGTACGGTGTTAATTGTGACAAAGTGCCTCTTTGGTGTGATAATGAAAGTGCCATCAAGATTTCTCTCAACCCGGTGCAACACTTCAAGACGAAGCACATTGAGATTCGGTATCACTTCATCCGGGATCACATTAGGCGAGGGAGATCGTGCTCAAGTATGTCAACACTCATGATAACCTTGCAGATATTTTCACGAAGCCCTTGGATGAAGCAAGATTTCATGAGTTAAGGCATGAGCTAAATATCATTGATTTGAGCAATGTGACTTGAACCGTGCAACTCCCACCACACTCAATGTGATGTCTAGTTTAGGTGTAGGCATGGACATAGGGGAGTGTTGTTCTCTTAATGAACTCTCCTCCCCCTTTATGCATAAAACGATCAACTCTTTCACTTTAGCCATTGTTGATGGCGCTTGTGCTTCAAAGAGGAGTTTTGGTCATGGACCCAAGGATAATTCTTCATGTGCCATATCAATTGACTCAAACATAGGTGGCTCCGGCCACCGCCCTCTCTTGAGAGAGGCCCGAGCTTGCTCCTTTTGTGTTGTTTGCTTTGAAGGAGTGGGTTCGGTTCGTGTTTACGTGTGTTTTGTTTTGCTGGTCTCTCTCTTGTCATTGCCTTCCTGTTCCTTTCGGTGTATTTTCTTCCTTTTGTTTGCCTAAGAGGCCTCTCTTTTAGTTCTTTGGCGGTACTACCGCTCTTTGGTAGCCAGTACTACCGCCCTCCAGTGTGATACTACCGGAGGCGTGGCGGGGGTTATTCGGGGCAGAGGGAGTTTCTTCTCCCCCATACTCATTCGCTCGCCCCCTCGCCTGTCTCTCTCCAGCAACCGGCGCCGCGGGAGGGCTCCGGCGGATCTCCCTCTCCGGGCCGTCCCTCTCCATTCCCTTCGGTGGAGTCGATCCCCACCTCGTCCACTTGCCATGGATGCGGTGTGCCCCGTTCTCTTGTTCTTTTTGTCTAGGTTTTCAATCTAGCTTCTTAGGGGCATTAGCGGTTGCATCCTTAGATTTTTGGCCAAATCTAGGCTTGAGTAGGATGGAGAAGGCTTCTAGGCAGTTTGGATTAGTGTTTGGTTGGAGTATTTTTTAATTTGGTAGGGCCGGAAGTACGGATCTGACCACGGTAGTAGGAAACGGCTGTTTCCCGCCCGGCCAGTACTACCGCTTCTGCCCGTGATACTACCGCTGCGAGCGGTACTACCGCTCTCTAGAGCGGTACTACCGCTTGGAGCGGTACTACCGCTCAAGGGTCACGGTACTACCGCCCTCTACCAAATTCCATCTTACTCCTACCTCTTCGTGATCCTCTTTGTTCGTTTTTGTGGCTTATACTCGTTTCTTCTGGTTGTTTGCGTGTTTGTGTGTGTGGTTCCAAGTGATGAGGTTCTGAGCCTCAAGCTCGTCGGGTCAACCCCGGTCGTGCTCACGCCCAAGCGCCATCAAGACCACCGAGCCTGCCGGAGGATCTTCTTGTGCTCCACCTCCTCCCCAAATGCGTAAGAAGCACAGGGCCAAGTCAAAGCCGGGCAAAACTGTGCTAGATATGCCACCTAAGGAGTTACGGGCAAGCGCCCGGCCGCAATCGTATGAGGTTGACCAAGATCCCTCTTTGGTCAACCGTCAGATTCTGGAAACGAGGTTCGGTTGCCACCTACTTTGATGTTCTCAAGGCCAAGAAGAATCTCTATGTCAACGTGCACTCCATCGACATCGAGCATATGAAGAGTGATCCCGACTACTTTGGTGAAGCTCTTGAGATGTGCACTCAGCTGAACATTCTCGGGATCATGCAATTCAACAAGGACTATGATGCTGATGTTGTGGCTCGATTCTATGCCACGGTTCACCTTGGGACTGATGAGGACAGGACTCGACACGGATGACAAATGGGAAGTTGCTATCGATCAAGTGGAAAGCTTTCATGCAGTTGATTGGGGTGCAAGATCTTGGACTTGAGTCTGTTGTCGGATTTCGCCCCCAACGTCGAGCCACGGCCACTCACAAGCAAGCTCTGTGGCCCTACTGCACTCTGAAGATCAACCCTGATACAAAGAAGGAGACTTATGAGCTGCCTGCCTATCTGGATATACTTCACCGTATCTTCAGAGAGACTCTTTTCCCTCGCATCGGGAATCTGGACCAGGTTCACTCTTATCTTGTGGACATGCTTATCTTACATCGGTAGGGAGAAGGGGCGAGCAGGAGAGTCCTTGGATATCTCTCATGTTATGTGGTGCGAGCTAGTTTCTGCGATCTCCGGCGCAAGTGCCCGATTATGGTCCGTTCATTATGCTGCTCATTGAGAAGGCACAGGATCATGTCTATCCCAAGGTGGCACTGGAGCTTGGAGACTTGGTTTCTCCACGATGTCAAGCGTCACGAGGAAGAAGGATAAGCTGGGGCACTCAAGCCCCTAAGGCTGGTGTTCCGTCATCTGCTGCTGCTATGGAGATCAAGAGGAGGCTGAGGCTGAGGATGAGGATGATGACTACGTGCCCTCCGGGGACAGAGCCATCTTGGGCCCAAGCTCAAGGCCAAGGTAAAGAAGCTCTTATGCATGGAGTCTCACGGTCGATTACATGGCTCACGTGGCTGAGAAGAAGGCCCGAGGTCGTCACAAGGAGCTCATGCGTCAGTTGGGCGCTACAGTCTAGAGTGGATCTGAGGACCAGCTTATTGAGGAGGAGGAGTGGATTCAGCAGCACTGCCCATGGACCGATTCTGAGACCGAGCACTTCCAGACTGACGACGGTGGTGCCGATGATTCTGCTGGGCTCTGATGCGTGTGTCCCTCATTTGCTCTCACCTGGGGCCGTAGCAGCGCTCCCTCTCCTTTTGGTGTCTCGATGCCAAAGGGGGAGAGAGCTTAGGGATTTGCGAGTTGTGTCTCTTTCGTTTCGTGTGGCTTGTCTTA
This sequence comes from Aegilops bicornis, assembly GCA_021605145.1. NCBI lineage: Eukaryota > Viridiplantae > Streptophyta > Magnoliopsida > Poales > Poaceae > Aegilops > Aegilops bicornis. The sequence goes on from CM038671.1 coordinate 511,431,654, forward strand.
TTCGTGTTTTAGTTGGCTTGCTTTGGTTGGTTTGTCTGTGAGACTTAAGTTCGAGTCATATGGTGTGAGACATATGCTATCCTACCCCTTCAGTATCATTATCTATGTCTATCTAGCTCATGAGTTGCGTGCTTTTCTTGTTATTTCATCTATGCTTTGCTCTCATTCACCATGCTTAGATTTTTGGTCTCTAAAATGTAGGGGGAGCTTTGATCCGAGTATGTGTGCTGTGCAGTCCAAAGAACTTATCTAAATAGCACACATCGAGGGGGAGCCCAACTACATGTTAGGACCGTCGGGTTTGTATGCTTACTATATATCGTGTTTATGCAAATCCCGTATTGTCATCAATCCACCAAAAAGGGGGAGATTGTAAGGGCATATTTATTCCCTAGTGGTTTTGGTGATTGATGACAATGCTTTTGCGGACTAATCGTGTGCGTTAAGTTCTTTCAGAAGATCATCCATTGGCACGAGACGATTTCCTCCCCTCGGTGTTTTTATTCAAGACGGTGTAGCTTCCGCGGTTCGTTGTTGGTGGACTAGTTTCGTAGGAGTCACCGTACTATTAAGAGGGGATCCGCTTTGGTAAGACTAGGGTGGAATCAACACGTACACATCCTTATCACCCATCGCTTTCCTTTCGCATCTTTGGAGCTGCCCTCTCTCTCGTTCGTTCGGTTTCGCCTGTGCGGTGATGAGTACCGCGACCTACAATGATAGTACCGCCGAAGCTAATGGTAGTACCGCTCACACAGAGCGGTAGTACCGCTTGCCTTCGACTATACTACCTCAGTAGTACCGCGCCTACTACCGCCTCGATTCGAGACGATGTTTTCTCGTGTCGGGTTTTGCGGCACTAGTTGCGGCAGTAGGAGCGGTAGTACCGCTCTACTCCCGCGGTAGTACCGCTCTGTGGCCAGTGGCCTGCCTCTCTCTCTTTAGCGCGGTAGTACCGCTAGGTAGGAGCGGTAGTACCGCCCTCGGCGGTAGTACCGCCCTTCCTTAGCGGTAGTACCGCTCTGTCTTGAGCTGTTTAGTGGGGTAACGGTTGGATGTGTTCCCCACTATATAAAGGGTCGCCTTCTTCCTTGTTGACTTAGCTCTTTCCCCCAAGCTCCATTGTTGCTCAAAGCTCCATTTTCGCCCGATCTCTCTCCCTAGCCAATCAAACTTGTTGATTTGCTCGGGATTGGTTGAGAAGGCCCAGATCTACACTTCCACCAAGAGAAATTTGATTCCCCCCACTTATCCCTTGCGGATCTTGTTACTCTTGGGTGTTGAGCACCCTAGACGGTTGAGGTCACCTCGAAGCCATACTCCATTGTGGTGAAGCTTCGTGGTGTTGTTGTGTTGGGAGCCTTCGGTTGTTGTGGAGTTTGAAAATAGGATCATTTGATTTTATTTATTTTATCTTCAATTATTTCGACTATAAAAATATGAGAGAGGGAACAAAATGAATTTCCCAAGATAAAGGAATAATGAAGATTTAATAAAAAAAATCAAATACGTTTTTATCTTGGAGTTTTTCGCCTTTTTATTTGGATTTAGGAAAAATGCGCATTTTTCAAAATTGCATTTAGGCCCGAAATAAATGTTCATCTTGTCCGGCTTGATTTTAGAAGCCGGAGAAATTTTATTTCGGGATTTTTGGAGTCCGTTTAGTATTTCTTTCGTTTGTTTTTCTGCGCGTAATTATTTAAAAAAAAGAACCGACCTACGGGTCGTGTCCGCCCGGGACTCCGGCCCGCGGTGGCTTTATAAGCCGGGGGGAGCCAGCCCGAAGGCCCAGCCGCCGCCCCCCCAAACCCTAGCCGCCCCAGCCCCACTTGCATGGCCGCCTTGCTCGCGCCACCTGCCGCCACGCGCCGCCACGCCCGCCGCCCAACACCACCGCGCCGCCCGCCAAACCTCACCGTCACGGACCCCGCCGCCCGACCTCGCCAGACCCCGCCTCCCGAGGTTCGCCGCGCCTCGTAAACCACGCCATGGGTTTTTTTTAAAAACCGATCGGTTTTCCGTCGGTTTATTTTCGGTTTTTTTGTGTCGGTTTTTTTCGGTTTAGGTTAATTGGCGAGCGTTCGCTTGTTTGTTCGTTTTAACGAACGTGTTCGTCAGATTAGGTTTAGTTAACGAACGTTCGTTCGTTAACCTGTTCATCGTTTTTTTCTTTTTCTCGGATTTAATCCGCGATTTTTCTGATCGCGATTCCTGCTCTGATTTTCGTTTTAGTATAACGTTTCGCTCGTTTATCGGAATCAGGCGATTCAAGCGTCTGGAGTTTCGTCTCTAAACCCTCTTTCCGAATAACCAACTTAAACAAGTTTTTTCTTCTGTAAAATTTGACTTAGATCCAGATTAGTAAAACGAAGCTGTTTTCTTTCGCCGTTTGACTTCCGTTGCTTCGTTTGCTTTGTTTCTTTTTGCAAACCGGGGTTCTTAAGTTAAACTTTCTGGTTAGATCTTTTATTCGAGTTTTACCTGTGCATTAGATGAGTACTTCGTGTATGCTTGTTTGTTTGTCTGCGATAGAATACCCGGAGTGCGCCGCCTGTTACTTCGAGTCTCTAGGTTTCGCGGATCATCAGTAAGGCAAGTAACACTTTGATCATACCTTTTCTCATACCCAGTTTTTATGCATTAGATCACCCCTCAAACATTGCATGATTAGGATCTAATTAAATTGTGGGATGGGAAGTAGTTGAGGTAGTACCTATTACCATTTTATTATCAAACCCTTGGGAGTTACTTCTGCGTTTGCTTATTGCCATGCTATGCTAGTAGACGTGGATTGGGTGAGTGTAAGGTCATATTTATTCCCTAGTGGTTTTGGTGATTGATGACAATGCTTTTGCGGACTAATCGTGTGCGTTAAGTTCTTTCGGAAGATCATCCATTGGCACGAGACGATTTCCTCCCTCGGTGTTTTTATGCAAGACGGTGTAGCTTCCGCGGTTCGTTGTTGGTGGACTAGTTTCAGAGGAGTCACCGTACTATTAAGAGGGATCCGCTTTGGTAAGACTAGGGTGGAATCAACACGTACACATCCTTATCACCCATCGTTTTCCTTTCGCATCTTTGGAGCTGCCCTCTCTCTCGTTCGTTCGGTTTAGCCACATGCGGTAGTACCGCTACCTACAGCGGTAGTACCGCCGAAGCCCACAAGCGGTAGTACCGCTCAACAGGGCGGTAGTACCGCTCCCAGCGGTAGTACCGCTCCGATGAGCGGTAGTACCGCTCGCAGGCTTCGACTGTACTACCTCAGTAGTACCGCGCCTACTACCGCCTCGATTCGAGACGATGTTTTCTCTTGTCGGGTTTTGCGGCACTAGTTGCGGCAGTAGGAGCGGTAGTACCGCTCTACTCCCGCGATAGTACCGCTCTGTGGCCAGTGGCCTGCCTCTCTCTTTAGCGCGGTAGTACCGCTAGGTAGGGAGCGGTAGTACCGCCTCACGGTAGTACCGCTTCCTTCATAGCGGTAGTACCGCTCTGTCTTGAGGCTGTTTAGTGGGGTAACGGTTGGATGTGTTCCCCACTATATAAAGGGTCGTCTTCTTCCTTGTTGACCTACCTCTTTCCCCCAAGCTCCACTGTAGCTCAAAGCTCCACCCTCGCCCGCTATCTCTCCCCAGCCACTCAAACATCTAGATTTGATCGTTTTTGGCTGAGACGTCCCAGATCTACACTTCCACCAAGAGAAATTTGATTCCCCCACTTATCCCTTATGGATCTTGTTACTCTTGGGTGTTGAGCACCCTAGACGGTTGAGGTCACCTCGAAGCCATACTCCATTGTGGTGAAGCTTCGTGGTGTTGTTGTGTTGGGAGCCTTCGGTTGTTGTGGAGTTTGCCCCAACCTTGCTTGTAAAGGTTCGGTCACGCCTTCAAGGGCACCAATAGTGGAATCACGACATCTCGCATTGTGTGAGGGCGTGAGGAGAATCTGATGGCCCTAGTGGCTTCTTGGGGAGCATTGAGCCTCCACACCGCTCTAACGGAGACGTAAATCCCCTCAAAACTAAGGAACTACTTTAACACATCCTCGTCTCCACCGCTCCACTCTTGGTTATCTCATCCCTTTACTTGTGCAAGCTTATTTGTGTTCTTATCCTTGCTTGCTCGTGTGCTAGTGTTGTTGCATCATATAGGTTGTCCACCTAGTTGCACATCTAGACAACCTTTATTATTGCAAAGTTTAAATTGGTAAAGAAAAGCTTAAAATTGTTAGTTGCCTATTCAACCCCCCCTCGAGTCAACCATATCGATCCTTTCAATTGGTATCGAGCCTTGTCTCTTTTAGGGACTTTACCGTCCAAGAGTATGGTTGACGTCGTAGATGATGTGGGGAGCACTCCGCTTGAATCCGACATCATCCACGGAGATGGGAGTACCTCGATCTCGTGAGGAATTCAATGTGGCGTTGGACACATTGAAAACCTCCATGACAAGCGAGGTCAAGGACATGTTTAAGGACTTCCTAGAAGGGCTTAAACTTTCCACCGCACCCGTGAAAGTGGGTGATCCCGCCAACACGGGAGCGGATGCTAACTCCGATAAGGGGGAAGCTACTAGTGAGAAAGCCCCCTCGTCTAGTGGTAAGAATGGCACCGGCATCTTTGCCCATGTGCAACCTCCGTTTATGGTGGACCGATTCCTTCCACTCATTTGAATCATGCCGGTCCACCACCTAAGATTGATAAAAAGGAGGATTTTGATTCTTGGGTTTATCGTTTTAAGCGTCATTTAAATCATGTGAACACTAACCTTTGGAGAATCATTGAAGAAGGTTTCTATCCGCATGATCCGAGCAACCTTTCTCCAAGAGAGGTCGTGGACCATCAATTCAATGAGAATGCTCTCTTCATCATCCAAGAAGCAATCCTTCCCGAAGACCTCCCTCATCTCCGGCCTTACATCCGTGCCAAAGATGCTTGGCTCAAGGTGGTTTCCATGTATCGAGGAAGTGCAAGCATTCAACGTTCCAATTATGAAGTGGTCCAAGACGAAGCTGATGAGTTTGCAATGAAGGAAGAAGAAGAACCTCGTGAGCTCTATCGGAGAGTAACCAAGCTTCTTTGTCTCCCTCCGGGATCATGGAAGTAAGGACACCGATGACAACTGGATCAAGCGCCAAATTTCTCAAGGCAATGATGCCATACCACAAAGCCATGTCCTCCGTCATCCGTCAATGATCGGACTTCCACACCTTGTCCTCAAGTGATGTGTTGGATGAGTTTGTGGCTATGAGCATATTGGACAAGACCGCCGAAAATGCGGTGCTTCGCTCCCAAAGAGCAAAGAAGCCCAACCTCGCTTTGAAGGCCAAGATTTGTGTCAAGAAGATGGAGAGGAGGAAGAAGAAGAGAGCAACCTCAAGATACTAAGTATGATTATCATGAACACATGGCCCTTGCTTCAAGACAATTTTGGAGCAAGAAGAACTCAAGGCCCAACTTCAACAAGAGCAACTCAAGTGGCCCTAAGGGCAAGCAACGAGTAAGGACGTGTTTCAATTGTGGCAATGTGAGTCACTTTGTTGCGGAATGTCCATATGAGAAGAGGGAAGACAATGGTGGCAAGTTCATCCGTAAGGACAAGGCCAAGTCTTTCCCCAACAAGAGCAACTTTCCAAAGAAGACTCCTCACAAAGCCTTGGTGGTTCAAGAAGAGTACAATGAGGATGATGATGATGATGAGGATGGTGAACCGGTTGCCATGGCCTTCGTGGCCATTGCAATGACTCCTCGGGTGTCTCTCTTCGGTTCACCCAATGAAAGCATCACCGCCAAGTGCCTCATGGCTAAAGCCACCAACAAGGTAACCCCCAACATCAAAACTACCATCATCAATCATTCTTCTTTGACGGATTGCATTAATGAACATGAGGGACTAATGTAGAGGAAAATGAATTTGAGATCTTTATGAGTAAACTCAAGGGCAAATCCAAGAAGCACTTCGTTGCTCTCTTGGAACAACTTGGTGAAGCCAATGTCATGATCGAGACTCATGAAGAAACCATCTTTAAGATGGAAGGGCATAGTCGTGACTATGCCGATGAGATTTCGGATCTTTCCAATGCTCTTGAGGAAGAGCGTGGCCTTCGTTTGGCTCTTGAGGAGTCACACAACGATGATCACGCTAAATTAAAGAAAGACCTTGATCATGCTCTTGTTGTGTCTCGTGTGCTTAGTTTCGAGAAGGCAAAGCTTGGAGTTGATCTTGCTAGACTCAACGAGGACTTTGACACTCTCGACAAGGCTCACAAAGTCTTGAAGGGTGCTCATGCTAGTCTCAAAGAGTCTCATGATCAACTCCAAGTGAAGCTAACCAGGAGAAAGCCACCTTTCCTCATATGATATTGATTGATAATGCAAATGCTACTAACCCTTGTTGCGAGCATGTGCATCTTGTTGAGGAGAATGCCAAGTTGAAGGAGCAACTTGAAAAGGGCCTTGCCACATGCATTCAAGGTGAGAAGAACCTTAACGACCTTTTGAGTAATCAAAAGGAAGTAGTGGCCAAGGAGGGGATTGGGTTGGCCCAAGCCCAAGAACAAGAAGAAGAATGACAAGACCAAGCAACCTCCCCTCTCAAGCAAACTTTTGTGAGGGAGGGAGAGGTGTTCAAGAAGAAGAAGAACCGTGCAAAGGGTGGCAATGTCAAGAAGGACAACGTCATCCCCCACGAACATAGCCGTCGACTTTAACCCCTCTTGTGTGTTGTGTCGTGCTAGTGATGGGCATGTTTATGCTAAATTTGTTGGTTCTTCTTATGAGTACATTGAATGGTCTATTTGGGTTCCTAAGACCCTCGTTACTAACATCAAAAGACCCATTACCAAATGGGTACCTAAAACCAAGCATTGATCTCTTGTAGGGGTTTGCTTCCGATGGGGGATCATGGTTGCTTGATAGTGGAGCAACAAATCATATGACCGGAAGCAAGGACATGGTGGTGGACGTGCAAGAGATTCCATCTATGCCCACCGATGTCGAGTGGGGTGATGCATCACATTCTAAGGTATTGGGTCTCGGCAAGGTCGTCATTTCTCATGATCTTACAATCGAGAAAGTCATGCTTGTTGAGTCCCTTGCATACAATTTGCTTTCCGTTCGTCAACTTGCAGTCATGGGTTTTGCTACTTTCTTTGACATTGATACCGTGGCCCTCTTGTGGAGCAAGACTCTTAAAGTAGCCTTTGTTGGGCATGTCGAAACGGTCTCTATGTGATTAACTTTTCGGAGCGACCCACTAAGACCGCGACATGCCTAATGGCTAAAGTTGACGTGGGATGGCTTTGGCATCGTCGTTTAGCCCATGTCAATATGAGATCTTTGCAAAGTCTTCTCAAGGGGGACCATGTTCGTGGACTAACAAATGTTAGTTTTGCCAAAGACCGTGCTTGCGGTGCTTGTATTGAAGGAAAGCTTCATGAGAAGGCTCACCCTCCCACAACTATCATATACTCAAAGAGACCCTTGGAGCTCCTTCACATGGATCTCTTTGGGCCACCATCATTTGATAGTCTTGGAGGAAGAAAGTATTGCTTGGTGATCGTGGATGACTATTCAAGATACACTTGGGTATATTTCTTCAAGAGGAAGAGTGAGACCCAACAAACCGTCATCGACTTTGCAAATGAAGCTCAACGTCAACATAATGCAAAGATCTTGACTATAAGAAGTGACAATGGCACCGAGTTCAAGAACTACACCTTGGATGAGTTTCTTAGTGATGAGGGAATCAAGCATCAATATTCTGCACCATATACCCCTCAACAAAATGGTGTGGCGGAGAGAAAGAACCGGACGTTGATGGATGCGGCGAGGACCATGATGGCGGAGTTCAAGTCTCCATACAACTTTTGGGCGAAGCCATCAACACCGCTTGTCATGCATCCAATCGGCTCTATCTCCGCAAAGGCTTGAACAAGACTCCTTATGAGATACTCACCGGCAACAAGCCGAACCTCAAGTACTTCCGGGTGTTCGGGTGTAAGTGTTTCATTCTCAAGAAAGGTGTTAGTTTGTCTAAATTTGAAGCTAGAGCTCATGAGGGCATATTTGTTGGTTATGCTACAAACTCTCATGCTTACCGTGTCCTCAATAAATCCACGGGACTTATTGAGGAGGCGTGTAACGTGGAGTTTGATGAGAATAACGGCTCCCAAGTGGAGCAAAGTGGCACTTGTGATGTAGGTGATGAAATTCCTCCCCAAGCCATAAGAAGAATGGGAGTTGGCTTCATCCTACCCATTGAGGAACCCCTTGTGGCGAAGGAGAAGGACAATGCTCCACTCAAGTGGAGCCATCACCAACCCAAGGCCCACACGCTTCCAAGAACAAAGTGAAGGCCCTCAACCTCAAGAACAAGACCAAGGGCAAGATCGTGCTCAAGACGATGATATCACCTTAAATGATGCCCAAGGTCAAGTTCTCTCCCGAGGATGCTCAAGATGAAGTTCATGCTCAAGACGGCGCTCAAGATGATCAAGTCACCCCTCCTCATCTCACCTCCGAGGAGGAATTAGAGCGTCGTGCCGCCAAGATTGCTTCCAAACTCACAACCAAAGGCCATCTCATGGAAAATGTGGTTGGAAGCCTAAGAAAAGGGGTAAGCACTTGTAGACAATTGGCAAACTATTGTGAACATCACGCGTTTGTCTCTTGTGTTGAACCTCAAAAGGTCTATGAGGCGCTTGAAGACTCGGATTGGCTCAATGCCATGCATGAAGAACTCAACAACTTTGAGTACAACAAAGTGTGGAGATTGGTGCCAAGGCCATCGGAGAACCACAACATCATTGGAACCAAGTGGATTTTCAAGAACAAGCAAGATGCTCATGGGAACATCATTACAACAAGGCAAGATTGGTAGCACAAGGCTACTCCCAAGTCGAGGGTATCGACTACGGTGAAACCTTTGCTCCGTTGCTCGTCTTGAATCCATTCGTTTGTTGATTGCTTATGCTTCCCATCACAACTTTAAGTTGCAACAAATGGATGTGAAAAGTGCTTTTCTTAATGGTCCCATTAATGGGTTGGTCTATGTCAAGCAACCCCCCGGGTTCGAGGAACCCTACTTTCCGGATCATGTGTATCAACTCGATAAGGCACTCTATGGCCTTAAACAAGCCCCACGTACGTGGTATGACCACCTTACCGAGTTGCTACAAGATCGTGGCTTTGAAGTGGGGCAAATAGATCCCACTCTTTTACTAAGAAGGTCAATGGGGAGTTGTTTGTATGCCAACTATATGTTGATGATATTATCTTTGGTTCTCCTAACAAAGCTTTCAATGAGGAATTTGCCGCTCTCATGACCTCCAAGTTCAAGATGTCTTCGATGGGAGAGTTGAAGTTCTTCCTTGGTTTCGACATCAAACAAAGAAGAGAAGGAACCTTCATCAACCAAGCCAAATACACTCAAGACATGCTCAAAAGATTCAAGCTAAGTGATGTCAAGCCGGCTACTACACCAATGCCTACCAAGTGCCAACTTGACATTGATCCCAGTGGTAAAGCGGTGGATCAAAAGGTATATCGCTCCATGATTGGATCTTTGCTTTACCTTTGTGCATCTAGACCGGATATTATGTTGAGTGTGGGTATGTGTGCACGGTTTCAAGCCGCACCGAAGGAAAGTCACTATGTGGCGGTCAAGCGAATCTTTCGATATTTGGCTCATACCCCAAACTTTGGCTTATGGTACCCAAGAGGAGCGAACTTCAAGCTTGAAGGATTTACGGATTCCGATTGGGCGGGAGACAAAGTGGATAGGAAGTCCACTTCCGGAGGGTGCCAATTTCTTGGTTGCTCTTTGGTGAGTTGGTCTTCCAAAAAGCAAAGTTGTGTGTCTCTCTCATCCACCGAGCGGAGTATGTGGCAGCGGGTAGTTGTTGTGCTCAACTCCTATGGATGAGGCAAACTTTAAAGGAGTACGGTGTTAATTGTGACAAAGTGCCTCTTTGGTGTGATAATGAAAGTGCCATCAAGATTTCTCTCAACCCGGTGCAACACTTCAAGACGAAGCACATTGAGATTCGGTATCACTTCATCCGGGATCACATTAGGCGAGGGGAGATCGTGCTCAAGTATGTCAACATTCATGATAACCTTGCAGATATTTTCACGAAGCCCTTGGATGAAGCAAGATTTCATGAAGTTAAGGCATGAGCTAAATATCATTGATTTGAGCAATGTGACTTGAACCGTGCAACTCCCACCACACTCAATGTGATGTCTAGTTTAGGTGTAGGCATGGACATAGGGGAGTGTTGTTCTCTTAATGAACTCTCCCTCCCCTTTATGCATAAAACGATCAACTCTTTCACTTTAGCCATTGTTGATGGCGCTTGTGCTTCAAAGAGGAGTTTTGGTCATGGACCCAAGGATAATTCTTGGCGGTGCCATATCAATTGACTCAAACATAGGTGGCTCGCCACCGCCCTCTCTTGAGAGAGGCCTGAGCTTGCTCCTTTTGTGTTGTTTGCTTTGAAGGAGTGGGTTCCGTTCGTGTTTCGTGTGTTTTGTTTTGCTGGTCTCTCTCTTGTCATTGCCTTCCTGTTCCTTTCGGTGTATTTTCTTCCTTTTGTTTGCCTAAGAGGCCTCTCTTTTTGGTTCTTTGGCGGTACTACCGCTCTTTGGTAGCCAGTACTACCGCTCCAAGCGGTACTACCGCCCTCCAACAGTACTACTACCCGAGGCGTGGGCGGGGGTTATTGCGGGGGCAGGGGGAGTTTCTTCTCCCCCATACTCATTCGCTCGCCCCCTCGCCTGTCTCTCTCCAGCAACCGGCGCCGCGGGAGGGCTCCGGCGGATCTCCCTCTCCGGGCCGTCCCTCTCCATTCCCTTCGGTGGAGTCGATCCCCACCTCGTCCTCTTGCCATGGATGCCGGTATTGCCCCCGTTCTCTTGTTCTTTTGTCTAGGTTTTCAATCTAGCTTCTTAGGGGCATTAGCGGTTGCATCCTTAGATTTTTGGCCAAATCTAGGCTTGAGTAGGATGGAGAAGGCTTCTAGGCAGTTTGGATTAGTGTTTGGTTGGAGTATTTTTGAATTTGGTAGGACGGAAGTACCGGATCTGACCACGGTAGTAGGAAACGGCTGTTTCTCGCCTTCGAAGCAGTACTACCGCTCTGCCTCGAGCGGTACTATTGCTATGAAGCGGTACTACCGCTCTCGAGAGCGGTACTACCGCTTGGAGCGGTACTCCCGCTCAAGGGTCTCGTTACTACCGCCCTCTACCAAATTCCATGTTACTCCTCCATCGTCGTGATACTCTTTGTTCGTTTTTGTGGCTTATACTGCTTCTTCCGTTGTTTTGCGTGTTTTGTGTGTGTGGTTCCGGTGATGAGGTTCCCGAGCCTCAAGCTCGTCGTGTCAACCCCGGTCGTACTACGTCCAAGCGCCTACCGCACTGCCGAGCCTGCCGGAGGATCTTCTTGTGCTCCACCTCCTCCCCAAACGCAGAAGAAGCACAGGGCCAAGTCAAAGCCGCAAACTGTGCTAGATATGCCACCTAAGGAGTTCTGGGCAAGGCGCCGACGCAACCCGTATGAGGTTGACCAAGATCCCTCTTTGGTCAACCGTCCGTTCTGGAACAGGTTCCAGTTTGCCACCTACTTTGATGTTCTCAAGGCCAAGAAGAATCTCTATGTCAACGTGCACTCCATCGACATCGAGCATATGAAGAGTGATCCCGACTACTTTGGTGAAGCTCTTGAGATGTGCACTCAATGAACATTCTCGGGATCATGCAATTCAACAAGGACTATGATGCTGATGTTGTGGCTCAGTTCTATGCCACGGTTCACCTTGGGACTGATGAGGACAGGACTCTGACCTGGATGACAAATGGGAAGTTGCTATCAGTCAAGTGGAAAGCTTTCATGCAGTTGATTGGGGTGCAAGATCTTGGACTTGAGTCTGTTGTCGGATTTCGCCCCAACGCCGAGCCACGGCCACTCACAAGCAAGCTCTGTGGCCCTCTTGCACTCAAGATCAACCCTGATACAAAGAAGGAGACTTATGAGCTGCCCGCCTATCTGGATATACTTCACCGTATCTTCAGAGAGACTCTTTTCCCTCGCATCGAATCTGGACCAGGTTCACTCTTATCTTGTGGACATGCTTATCTTACATCGTGGGAGAAGGGGCAGAGCACCGGAGAGTCCTTGGATATCTCTCATGTTATGTGGTCTCGAGCTAGTTTCTGCGATCTCCGAGCGCAAGTGCCCGATTTATGGTCCGTTCATTATGCTGCTCATTGAGAAGGCCTGGGATCATGTCTATCCCAAGGTGGCACTGGAGCTTGGAGACTTGGTTTCTCACGATGTCAAGCGTCTGAGGAAGAAGGATAACTGGGGCACTCAAGCCCCTAAGACTGGTGTTCCGTCATCTGCTGCTGCTATGGAGACTGAAGAGGAGGCTGAGGCTGAGGATGAGGATGATGACTACGTGCCCTCTGGGACAGAGCCATCTTGGGCCCAGAAGCTCAAGGCCAAGGTAAAGAAGCTCTTATGCATGGAGTCTCACGGTCAGTACATGGCTCACGTGGCTGAGAAGAAGGCCCGAGGTCGTCACAAGGAGCTCATGCGTCAGTTGGGCGCTACAGTCTAGAGTGGATCTGAGGACCAGCTTATTGAGGAGGAGGAGTGGATTCAGCAGCACTGCCCATGGACCGATTCCGAGACCGAGCACTTCCAGACTGACGACGGTGGTGCCGATGATTCTGGCTGGGCTCGATGCGTGTGTCCCTCATTTGCTCTCACCAGGGCCGTGGCGCTCCCTCTCCTTTTGGTGTCTCGATGCCAAAGGGGAGAGAGCTTAGGATTTATGAAGTTGTGTCTCTTTCTGTTTCGTGTGGCTTGTTTTATTCGTGTTTTAGTTGGCTTGCTTTGGTTGGTTTGTCTGTGAGACTTAAGTTCGAGTCATATGGTGTGAGACATATGCTATCCTACCCCTTCAAAGATTATTATCTATGTCTATCTAGCTCATGAGTTGCGTGCTTTTCTTGTTATTTCATCTATGCCGCTCTCATTCACCATGCTTAGATTTTTGGTCTCTAAAATGTAGGGGAGCTTTGATCCGAGTATGTGTCTTTGTGCAGTCCAAAGAACTTATCTAAATAGCACACATCGAGGGGGAGCCCAACTACATGTTAGGACCGTCGGGTTTGTATGCTTACTATATATCGTGTTTATGCAAATCCCGTATTGTCATCAATCCACCAAAAAGGGGGAGATTGTAAGGGCATATTTATTCCCTAGTGGTTTTGGTGATTGATGACAATGCTTTTGCGGACTAATCGTGTGCGTTAAGTTCTTTCAGTAGATCATCCATTGGCACGAGACGATTTCCTCCCCTCGGTGTTTTTATTCAAGACGGTGTAGCTTCTGCGGTTCGTTGTTGGTGGACTAGTTTCGTAGGAGTCACCGTACTATTAAGAGGGGATCCGCTTTGGTAAGACTAGGGTGGAATCAACACGTACACATCCTTATCACCCGTCGTTTTCCTTTCGCATCTTTGGAGCTGCCCCTCTCTCGTTCGTTCCGGTTTCGCCCTGTGCCAGCGGTAGTACCGCGACCTACAGCGGTAGTACCGCCGAAGCCCCCAAGCGGTAGTACCGCTCCCAGCGGTAGTACCGCTCGCGGGCTTCGACTATACTACCTCAGTAGTACCGCGCCTACTACCGCCTCGATTCGAGACGATGTTTTCTCGTGTCGGGTTTTGCGGCACTAGTTCTTGGCGATGGGAAGCGGTAGTACGCTCTACTCCGCGGTAGTACCGCTCTGTGGCCGATGGCCTCTCTCTTTAAGCGGTAGTAGTACCGCTTAGGTAGGAGCGGTAGTACCACCCTCGCGGTAGTACCGCCCTTCCTTAAGCGGTAGTACCGCTCTGTCTTGAGGCTGTTTAGTGGGGTAACGGTTGGATGTGTTCCCCCACTATATAAAGGGGTAAATCTTCTTCCTTGTTGACCTACCTCTTTCCCCCAAGCTCCATTGTTGCTCAAAGCTCCATTTTCGCCGATCTCTCTCCCTAGCCAATCATACTTGTTGATTTGCTCGGGATTGGTTGAGAAGGCCCAGATCTACACTTCCACCAAGAGAAATTTGATTCCCCACTTATCCCTTGCGGATCTTGTTACTCTTGGGTGTTGAGCACCCTAGGCGGTTGAGGTCACCTTGAAGCCATACTCCATTGTGGTGAAGCTTCGTGGTGTTGTTGTGTTAGGAGCCTTGGTTGTTGTGGAGTTTGCCCCAACCTTGCTTGTAAAGGTTCGGTCGCCGCCTTCAAGGGCACCAATAGTGGAATCACGACATCTCGCATTGTGTGAGGGCGTGAGGAGAATCTGATGGCCCTAGTGGCTTCTTGGGGAGCATTGTGCCTCCACACCGCTCTCTAACGGAGACGTAATTCCCCTCAAAAGGAAGGAACTTCGGTAACACATCCTCGTCTCCACCGGCTCCACTCTTGGTTATCTCATCCCTTTACTTGTGCAAGCTTATTTGTGTTCTTATCCTTGCTTGCTCGTGTGCTAGTGTTGCTGCATCATATAGGTTGTCCACCTAGTTGCACATCTAGACAACCTTTATTATTGCAAAGTTTAAATTGGTAAAGAAAAGCTTAAAAATTGTTAGTTGCCTATTCACCCCCCCCTCTAGTCAACCATATTGATCCTTTCGGTGAGTGTATCCATGACAGATGTGAGATTGTTAATTAATGGTTTACTTAAGGTGGCAACTTAAACACACATCTGGGTGGATTGATGTACCTGGTTTCCAGGATTTGCCTGTTTTTCTTCAGACCGCCACCCAGGCTCAAAGGGATCATGAGATTATTCATACTAGAAACTTACGTGTGCAGCCACAAGCCATTATGGGCTCTGGCATAGTTGATTAAGTCGTGCGAACTCTTACGGGTACACTAGCAGATGTAGGGGAAAGTAGGTGTACCGGTCTACCCTATGTAAGGTGCTAGCGCTTCCGAAAGACTATGTCTCGGTCATCCGTTTCTCAAACACCATGTAGTGTGAGAAATCCAACGGAGGCGATCGAGTCTTGTGGGGAAAAGTGCGCAAACCTCTGCAGAGTGTATAAACTAATCATGGTTAGCCATGTCCCCGGTTATGGACATCTTGAGTATCTAGTACTTGGATATCATGTGAATCTCATCATGTTACTTCTAAATAATATTGTTGGGTTATTAATGAGTACTTTTAATTGGGATTGAGAATGTTGTCAACCATTCTCAATGTTTAACAACCACCATGATAGTTAAATAAATTTATTCCTTTGCAGTAGGGAAAAATTGGCTTTACGCAAAACTGTAACCATAGAGCTTTCCACCAGCCAAATATGCATGTAGTATAGCTTATTCCATTGTTATCCTCTATGTGTTACATTGCCAGCATATTCCATGTGCTGACCCGTTTTCGGGCTGCAACGTTTCATGTTGCAGACTTTTCAGACGACGAGTAATGTGCTTAGGTCGTGGTTCTATACTCAGTGATGCCGTTGGAGTTGATGGACTCGCTTATTCTTCCAAGCCTTCCGCTGTTATCGCATTTCGAAGGCCTTAAGCCATATTTATTTTGTTAAGTTCTCTTTTGAGACATTCGATGTAATAAGTGTGTGATTGCTACTCTGTTATAAATCCTTCGAGTACTGTGTGGTGTCAGCATTACTGATCCAGGGATGACACTGAGCACAGAGATCATACTGTTTGAGGTCTGGTCGCTACAATTATGAACATATCATCTGCCAACTATCCTTACTTCTGGAGCCTATTTTTGTGTGTACTTGTGCCAGATTTTATTAATGCACGCACCGTATATTACAGCACACAAGGGCTATCTCATCAGAATCTAGTGATAGCACACAAGGGTTTATAGGGAGCCCCTATATTAGAATATCCTCTGCATTACAAAGATAATCTAACTACTATTTATGTTTTCATGCTTCTCAGATATTGTACGTAATCACAATGAATATTAGAATGCGCGCATCAGAAGAATATTGTGGAACACTACAACGACTAACAAAATTGGCACCAAGGCATTGAGTGCCATTCTGGATGCAATGAAACTCATACGCTCCCCACCTACAGATTCTTGTTCAGAATTTGATCCGAATGACTATCTAACCTCGAGGAGTTGAAGGCAGATGGCCTGTCCTGTTCACCCATCAAGGTGCCTATTCTAATTTGGCAAGGTTTTATTGATTGTGCGTATCTTGCATAAGGTGTGTTGCATTTCTTCTACTTTGTTGCACCATCATCTGCTTAGTTTACTCATCATATATGTCAAGATGCCATGCCCATCCATTATCAATACATATTCCATTTGTCATCATACCATGTTTTTTCACTCAAATGTTGTTCTTGTGCATCAGTCATCAAAAAGGAAGAGGGTGATTGCCGAACCTGAAGGAGCACCAGCAAAGTCCTTAAAAAACGTGGTGGTGCCGGAGAAATCAGACAACACCCCACTTATATTGGCTCTACAACCAGTGACACAAAATGTAGGACCGACTCCAGCAGACTGTACCCATACTTCACTGGCCACACCACTAGCCCCACCACACAGGACCTGCACTCCAGCAAAAGGTATGCCGATTTCAGTTGCCATAGCACCAGCCGTACCACAGAAAAATCCCACTCCAGCAAAAAGTACAGCAAGTCCACTGGCCGAAGACCTATCCCAACTGCAGACACGACCAATTCTTGCAGATTGGAACCCCATTCCAGTTATTCCCAGTTTAAAAGACAATGCTTTCAATGTTGTTAGGGACTACGTGCATATATTCCCATCATGGGAAGATTATAGTGAAGACAAACACCATTTTCACATCTTCATGTCCCACTTACGTGTATGTGCTATTATTCCGGTGATTATTTTCCTATTTTCTGCTGATTGAACACATCAATGATTTACATTTCATTGTTGTAAGTAGACGAGGATCAATCTGTATAGTCATGACAAGCAAAGCTTGCTTGAGCTTTCCAAGGAAGCATTGCAACAGTATGGGTGTTACCTGAGGAAATCACACTTTGATGGCAAGTCTATAAACGAATTTCCGATGAAGTCTCCTGTGCTAAATTTAGAAGACATTGAATGGAAAAACCTTGTTATGCACTGGTCTCGTTCCCAGGATGAGGTACTGTCTATGATACCACATGACAATTTGAATTTCTACTTTTCCGCATGTGCCTTACAGATCTCTTTTGCAGGAAATCTGCTCTAAGAAGAATTCTGGTTTGAAAAGGACAACATGATATCGCAAATATGCTTCCCGCTGCTTTGCTCTTGTTAGTACCTATTTTCTTGTATCACTGTACTTGCATTGATACCTGGTTCATGATACGTCTCCAACGTATCTATAATTTTTTATTGTTCCATGCTATATATATTCTGTTTTGGATGTTTAATCGGCTTTATTATACACTTTTATATTATTTTTGGGCTAACCTATTAACCGGAGGCCCAACCCAAATTGCTGTTTTTTGCCTATTTCATTGTTTCGCACAAAAAGAATATCAAACGGAGTCCAAACGGAATAAAACCTTCGGGACCGTGATTTTTGGAACAAATGTGATCCAAAGGACTTGGAGTCTACGTCAAGAAATCAACCAGGAGAGCATGAGGCAGGGGGGCGCGCCTACCCCCCTGGGCGCGCCCTCCACCCTCGTGGGGCCCATGTTGCTCCACCGACGTACTTCTTCCTCCTATATATACCTACGTACCCCCAAACTATCAGATACGGAGCCAAAACCTATTTCCACCGCCGCAACCTTACATGCCACGAGATCCCATCTTGGGGCCTTTTCCGCGCTCACGGAGGGGGCATTGATCACGGAGGGCTTCTACATCAACACCATAGCCTCTCCGATGATGTGTGAGTAGTTTACCTCAGACCTTCGGGTCCATTGTTATTAGATAGATGGCTTCTTCTCTCTCTTTGGATCTCAATACAAAGTTCTCCACGATTCTCGTGGAGATCTATTCGATGTAATCTTTTTTTGCGGCGTGTTTGTTGAGACCGATGAATTGTGGGTTTATGATCAAGATTATCTATGAACAATATTTGAATCTCTTCTGGATTCTTTTATGTATGATTGGTTATCTTTGCAAGTCTCTTCGAATTATCAGTTTGGTTTGGCCTACTAGATTGATCTTTCTTGCAATGGGAGAAGTGCTTAGCTTTGGGTTCAATCTTGCGGTGTCCTTTCCCAGTGACAGCAGGGGTAGCAAGGCACGTATTGTATTGTTGCCATCGAGGATAACAAGATGGGGTTTATATCATATTGCATGAGTTTATCCCTCTACATCATGTCATCATACTTAAAGCATTACTCTGTTCTTATGAACTTAATACTCTAGATGCATGCTGGATAGCGGTAGATGTGTGGAGTAATAGTAGTCGATGCAGGCAGGAGTCGGTCTACTTGTCGCGGACGTGATGCCTATATACATGATCATGCCTAGATATTCTCATAACTATGCACTTTTCTATCAATTGCTCGACAGTAATTCGTTCAACCACCGTAATACTTATGATATCTATAGAGAAGCCACTAGTGAAACCTATGGGCCCCGGGTCTATTTTCCATCATATTAATCTCCCAACACTTAGTTATTTCTTTTGCTTTTTATTTTACTTTGCATCTTTATTTCTCTTTATCATAAAAATACCAAAAATATTATCTTATCATATCTATCAGATCTCACTCTCGTAAGTGACCGTTGAGGGATTGACAACCCCTTTATCGCATTGGTTGCGAGGTTCTTATTTGTTTGTGTAGGTGTGAGGGACCCATGCGTGATGTCCTACTGGATTGATACCTTGGTTCTCAAAAACTGAGGGAAATACTTACGCTACTTTATTGCATCACCCTTTCCTCTTCAAGGGAAAACCAACGCAGTGCTCAAGAGGTAGCAAGAAGGATTTCTGGCGCCGTTGCCGGGGAGATTCGCGCCAAGTCAAGTCAAGTCAAGAAATACCAAGTACCCATCACAAACTCTTATCCCTCGCATTACATTATTTGCCATTTGCCTCTCGTTTTCCTCTCCCCGACTTCACCCTTGCCGTGTTATTTGCCCTTATTCCGTTCGATCTTTTGTTTGCTTGTGTTTCCATGTACCTTCTTTTTGCTTGCATCTTTGCTTGCTAAAAGTTTATGGATCCTCATCCACTTGCTAATCTCTTTAAGAGATCCAATTATGATGAACCTATTGCTAGTGAGTTGAGTGCACTAGATTATCTTTATAAGGTTTTGCTTGAAATTCGTGAATCAGATAATTGTGATGAAGTACTTTGTGAAGCGATTCGCGATAGATCTTTGAATAAAAAGCATGATTGCAATGATTTTACTATAAATTCTCTTGATGCCAATTGTGCTAATAATATACAAAACCCTAATCTTGGGGATGCTAGTTTTGCTATGTCTACTACTTGTTGCAATGATCATGATGGGGGTAATTCTTCTTATGATCTTGAAAATTTATTTAAGCCCCATGATGAATTTGAGATTGATAATAATGTTTGCAATAATATTGAAAGTGGGTTTGGAAGAGTGTCAACTTTAGATCCCACATATCTGGATAAGTTTCAATCTTATGAAGTTTTTGATAAAAGTGGGTTTGGAGAGGTCATGACTTTAGTTAATCCCACTATTTTGGAAGAGTGTCAACTTTGCATACATTTGGAACATGTTAAGAATATGTTTTGTGATAGCTATATTGTTTAATTTGCTTATGATCCTACATGTAATTATTATGAGAGAGGAAAATATGATTGTAGAAATTTTCATGTCACTAAATTTCCTCTCGTTATGTTGAGATTGCTATTGTTTCTTTCTTCTTCCTTGCATATGCTAATTTTTGCTTGCTATGATAATTTGTGTGCTTATAAAATGCCTATGCATATGAAGTATGTTATACTTAGATGTGTTTATCACGTGTTCTATGATGCTCTCTTTGTGCTTTAATTCTTGTCTTTGATGTGAGCATCATTAAAATTATCAATGCCTAGCTAGGGGCGTTAAACGATAGCGCTTGTTGGGAGGCAACCCATTTTTATTTTAGTTTTTTTTATTTTTGCTTCTGTTTAGGAATAAATCTTTGATCTAGCCTCTGGTTAGATTTTTTTATGTTTTAATTAGTGTTTGTGCCAAGTTAAACCTATAGGATCTTCTTCGATGATAGTTATTTGATCTTGCTGAAAATTCCAGAAACTTTCTGTTCACAAAAACAATTGTTAA
Source organism: Aegilops bicornis (assembly GCA_021605145.1). NCBI lineage: Eukaryota > Viridiplantae > Streptophyta > Magnoliopsida > Poales > Poaceae > Aegilops > Aegilops bicornis. The sequence goes on from CM038671.1 coordinate 511,451,913, forward strand.
AAATGACCAGAAAGTGATATAATATTTATTCCAATTGCAGCAGATCAATAAACAAATTATTTAGGTCTTCCAATTTTTGCTGAATTTTTAGAGTTCCATAAGTTTGCGTTAGTTATAGATTACTACAGACTGTTCTGTTTTTGACAGATTCTGTTTTTCTTGTGTTGTTTGCTTATTTTGATGAATCTATGGCTAATAAAATAGTTTATAGACCATAGAGAAGTTGGAATACAGTAGGTTTAACACCCATATAAATAAAGAATGAGTTCATTACAGTACCTTGAAGTGGTGTTTTGTTTTCTTTCGCTAACGGAGCTCACGAGATTTTCTGGTAAGTTTTGTGTTGTGAAGTTTTGAAGTTTTGGGTAAAAGATTTGATGGATTATGGAACAAGGAGTGGCAAGAGCCTAAGCTTGGGGATTCCCATGGCACCCCAAGATAATCTAAGGACACCTAAAAGCCAAAGCTTGGGGATGCCTCGGAAGGCATCCCCTCTTTCGTCTACTTCCATCGGTAACTTTACTTGGAGCTATATTTTTATTCACCACATGATATGAGTTTTGCTTGGAGCGTCTTGTATGTTTTGAGTCTTTGATTTTTAGTTTACCACAATCATCCTTGCTGTACACACCTTTTGAGAGAGACACACATGATTCGGAATTTATTAGAATACTCTATGTGCTTCACTTATATCATTTGAGCTATATAGTTTTTGCTCTAGTGCTCTTATATTTTCTAGAGCACGGTGGTGGATTTGTTTTATAGAAACTATTGTTCCCTCATGCTTCACTTATATTATTTTGAGAGTCCTACAAAACAGCATGGTAATTTTCTTAAATTGAGAAATTAGTCCTAAAGTAATAGGCATCCAAGAATAGTAAAAAATATCTTATGAGTGTGTTGAATACTATGAGAAGTTTGATGCTTGATAATTGTTTTGAGATATGAAGATGGTGATATTAGAGCCATGCTAGTTGAGTAGTTGTGGATTTGAGGAATACTTGTGTTAAAGTTTGTGATTCCCGTAGCATGCACGTATGGTGAACCGTTATGTGATGAAGTCGGAGAATGATTTATTTATTGATTGTCTTCCTTATGAGTGGCGGTCGAGGACGAGCGATGGTCTTTTCCTACAAATCTATCCCCCTAGGAGCATGCGCATAATACTTTGCTTTGATAACTTGTAGCTTTTTATAATAAATATATGAGTTCTTTATGACTAATGTTTAGTGCATGTATTATATGCACTCTCTTCCTTCCACCATTGCTACCCTCTCTAATACCGCACACTTTTCGCCGGTATCATACACCCACCATATACCTTCCTCAAAACAGCCACCATACCTACCTATTATGGCATTTCAATAGCCATTCCGAGATATATTGCCATGCAACTTACCACTGTTCCGTTTACTATGACACGCTCCATCATTGTCATATTGCTTCGCATGATCATGTAGTTGACATCGTATTTGTGGCAAAGCCACCATTCATAATTCTTTCATACATGTCACTCTTGATTCATTGCATATCCCGGTACACCGCCGGAGGCATTCACATAGAGTCATATTTTGTTCTAAGTATTGAGTTGTAATTGTTGAGTTGTAAGTGAATAAAAGTGTGATGATCACCATTTGGTTAGGCATGACTGCAATAGTTTTTTATTTTTGGTGTTTGCACCAAATTGCATGTTTAAAGTTTATTATGTACTTCATAAACAAAACTTTTTCCTTCTCAATTTAAGTTTTCAGTTGTACAACCAAGTTCCTTCTTCATACCATGTAAATTAAACTATACAGAGCAAGTGGATCTTCTTTTGCATGGCATGTATGCTTCTGTTCTTGATTCGTAACCCAGTGGTGTGGTGAACCTACCCACTACAGCACAATGTCATATTCTGCAATATCTTAACTATGAACAATGTCATATCATTCTACTATTATTTAAACTGTCTCTTTATTTGCCAATCTGAAATGGGATAAATTGACAGCACACTAACCATTGATACTTATGAGTTCCTGATCTGTAATCCAATGGTGTCGTGAAGCTGCCAACTCCTTCATAATGTCATTTCCTGCCATGTCTTAACCTGAACAATACCATATTATGTTAATGCTATTTTAAATTGTGTCACTTTATTCGTCAATAAGAAATGTGATGAATTGTCAGCACTGATACTTATATGTGCAAAACCTGTCGTCTGTCTGCTTGTTTCTCTTTCAGAGGGAGGAGGATATAAGCGTCAAACAAGCGCAGTCTCATCAGCTTGCTCAGTTGCTTGCGCTGCAGCTCCCGAGCAGGGCTAACCTTTCTTGAACTCTATTGAAGTGCTATCGGTTTTGTATATTATTTTGTCAGCGTGTTTATTTACACTGGTGGCGATCTTTGATGCCCGGTGTATGTAATCTATTGTCTACTTGTGCTTTATTACCATAGTGGCGAACTTTGATGCCCAGTGGATGTAATATGCTGTAATTTATTTATTGTATAGTCTAGGTTTTTTCTTATTCATGATGCTGCAGTTATTTTACTGTATATATATCCAGTCTTCGCTCCATGAAAAGTAAACCGGCCAAACCGTAAAATTATGGTACATAATCGGGCCGTCATGCAAATCACTATGTATGGGCCGCATCATGGGCCCAGTCATCTTCGTCCGTTAACATGCCTAAATGTAAACTAGCCCACTAGTAGTTTCGGGCCTTTAATATGCCGAGTAAACTGCTGGCCCTATTTTCGCAAGAAAATTCAATGGGCTTTTAGTACGGTGAAAGGTAGGGTGGGCCTGAAACGTGCCGAACAGCTGACTGGCCGACAGCAGGCCGAAATAGACCAGGCCAAAATTGTCTCGGTCCTTGCTTAGCCTATCAGATTATCGGCTGTGAGAAGGCCGGATGCAAAGCGGGCCATAGTTAGGCCCAACTATATGACGAGCTTTTAACATGCCGAAATAAATGTAGGGCCAAAATGTTAAACGGGCCTTTAATAGGCCGAAACTAATATCAGGCCGTATTACTAAATGGGCCTTTAGCAAACAGAAATCCTAACCGGGCCTCAAGTGGGCCCAAAAGCACAACATCCGGTTGACGGGACGAATTTTATATGGGCCATAATTTGTCCCAAAGGCTCTTAAAGGGCCGGATCTGAAATGGGCCGTAATATGGTCCAGAACGTGGTATGCTATTAACGGGCCGGGTCTCATATGGGCCCTTATAAGGCCCAGAACATGCAAGGCTATTAATGGACCGGATCAAATATGGGCCGGCATTTGGCCCAAAACATGGCAGCCTGTTAACAGGCCGGCCCACGGGTGTCTTCAAAATCTTGCGGGCCTTTAGCTGGGCCGTCCCATTATAGTCTGTAAAATCTTGTGGGCCTTTAGCTGGGCCGGCCCATTATGGTCTACAAAATCTTGTGGGCCTTTAGTTGGGCCGGTCCATTTAATCTTTATGGGCAACTTTTGGGCCGGTCCACTTGTCAACATATCATAGGCGCATCTCGCCCATTGGATGAGTGACATCTGTGCCAATGCGGAGCTGACACGTGATTCCGTCAGCCAATGAGAATTTTACACGTGGAAAATCACCATTGGTCGTGGCTGTTAGCGGCTTATCGGATCCAAAACCAGACCCGATAGCTTAACGATGACCCGTTACGGTGGATGCCATGTGTCGGTTACCCATGACGAAAGCACTTCCATGACGCGCCATTTATCGTCATGGAAGTGGACACTTCCGTGATGATAATTTTGGTAATGTCATGGAACACTTCTAGGACAGCACAAGTATGACTATCTTGATTATGTCATAAAATCGTCATGGTTGTACATGCATGACAGTAAACGTGACCTACTCTGACAAACACGTATCATCATGGAAGTGTATTTTTTCTAGTGATATGATGTGACATATCATATATGTTCACATAAATATTATCATCAAACATAACAAATCACTTACTAAGTTTTCTGGCACACACGTACGAATAAAAAACAACATAGATTATTCACACATGACTCGTGCAACCACTTTTCTTCTTCCAACAAACCAAGTTGCTTCTCTACGCCTGTTTCAAGAACAAAATATAAAGAAATGGGTGGGAAAATATAGTCGGTGAAATCAAATTAGCAAGATAAAAAAATAAGAAGGTAGCAGCTCACTTCTCGTTTAGACGACATGTAGCCTTGTTATGACCTGGGAGACTACACAGACTGCACAAAGGACCACTTCTCTTCTCTCTAAAATCGTTTGGCCTACCATTCTTCGTAATGTCAGGGACCCCCTTTGACCGCCCCTTCTTAGGTGCACCCTTCGTCGAAACTTTCTCTGGATCACCAATACTAGGTTCAACTTGTTGCGCCTGACTTGCCTCCTTCATAAGCATAGCATAACTTCTACTTCCTATAAGTTCCTCCTTTGAAATCTTTTTCTGCACTATTATGTTGTCCAGACACTTCATCAACTCGTCGAACAAGAAGGGATCATTTGCTGCAACTTGAGCAGATTCTGCGGTTTTTATGGTTATTTGACTATATCGTTCTCTTTGTAATGGCCCTGACCAACCCCATCCAAACATATCACTCTTCCGCTGGACAGGCAACCCATCTCTCGCATTTTTGGACAACCGATGAAGGACACAACACTTTGGTATTTCAGTTATGCTCAGATGATGGAGAACAAAGAGAATGTGTTTGCATGGCAGCCCTTTCCGAACCATTCTAAGACAACTGCATGTTATAGTTTCTTCTGAGTTACCTGGTTCATAAACAACATTGTACCTGAACTTGTGGTTATCCTTCCATGTCACCATAAATGTCTGACACTCAATTCCCATGAGCGTCTCAAATATCTCTAGCTGACCCATCTTATGCAAATTGTCTTGCAGGATGTAGAAATTAGCAGGTGTGAATACTTTGGCAGCATGTTCCTCAAGGGCCTTATATTCAGTAACCGACGGTGGTTCTTTCTGGTGTGCCTCACATTCATCGTACGCCTCGTTCTCATGGAGGCAAACTACACAGTTCTCATAATGCACTACCAAATCAACTATTGTCATATTGTAGTCCAGGTGAAGGTGAAGGCAGGAGTTGAGGCTTTCGCTCCTCTGGTTACTTCACATACCAAGGAAAAAACCATCAGAAAGATATGAAGCTGCCCAAATACTCCTCTTCATGTACATCCTGTTAAGCCACTCTTCAGTTCTATCTGTCTTCCATTTATTATAGAAAGCGGTCCATCTTTGCTCAAAGTTGGCTTGAGAGGTGGCATAGTACAGGAGCGATCTGAACTCATCTAGTGACTTGTAATGCAGGTGCCTCTACATATTTTTCTCGATATGCCACGAGCAAAGACGATGGAACACATCTAAAAGGATAGTCTGAATAGCCTGAATCATTGCAGCGTCACCGTGTATGATTATTGATTTTGGCTGCACCTTATAGTTTGCCTTCATAAATGTCTGCAGCAGCGACACGTATGTCCCTTCGATCTCATCAGAAACAATGGCACAACCAAACACTGTGGTGCAATGGTGGTTGTTAACTCCGACAAAGGGGATGAAGGGCATACCATATCTATTCATCTTATAGGTGCTGTCAAACACGACCACATCTCCGTAGTCCTGATAGTCCCTTAGCGACTGTGCATCGCATCAGAACATACTCTTCAGTCGCCCTTCCTAATCAAGCACATACTCAAAAAAAAACTCAGGGTCCTTCTCCTTCCTGCTCCTCATAATGCCAACTGTCGTCTCAGCATCGCCCTTTGCAATGAGCTTCATTTTCTCTCGGAAGCACAAATTGTAAATGTCCCGCCTGATAAGCCCGCACTTATCATACGAACTGTACCTACTGATGAAGTTGTCCATTATTATATGCTTTCTTATCCCGGCCGCTTCCATCGCCAACATCTTTGCCCTCTTGCCATCTCCAATCCGTTTGTGTGACCACAAAAAACAAACCTCGTCGGGCCGAGCCATCGTGTGGTTGTGATCATCCACGAATGACTCGACGAACCAAACACCACATCCTCTGTCCAGCTTCACCACCATATGTGCACCGCAGTCGTAACGAGTCTCCGGTCTAAGCCTGCGCTTGCGGCCCTCCATGTTTATAAACTTGCTCTTGTTGGGGAACGTAGCATGCAATTTCAAAAAAATTCCTACGATCACGCAAGATCTATCTAGGAGATGCATAGCAACGAGAGGGGAGAGTGTGTCCACATACCCTCGTAGACCGAAAGCGGAAGCGTTAGGTCAACACGGTTGATGTAGTCGAACGTCTTGACAATCCAACAGATCTAGTACTGAACGTACGACACCTCCGAGTTCAGCACACATTCAGCTCGATGACGTCCCTCGAACTCTTGATCCAGCAGAGAGTCGAGGGAGAGTTTCGTCAGCACGACAACATGGTGATGGTGATGTGATTCATGTAGGGCTTCACCTAAGCACTACGACGGTATGACCAGAGGAGTAAACTACGGAGGGGGGCACCGCACACGGCTAAGAGAACAACTGTTGTGCTTTGGGGTGCCCCCTGCCCCCGTATATAAAGGAGGAGGGGAGGAGTGAAGGAAATATGCCCTAGAGGCAATAATAAAGTTGTTATTTATATTTCCTTATATCATGATAAATGTTTATTATTCATGCTATAATTGTATTAACCGGAAACTTAGTACATGTGTGAATACATAGACAAAACATCGTGTCCCTAGTATGCTTCTACTAGACTAGCTCGTTAATCAAAGATGGTTAAGTTTCCTAACCATAGACATGTGTTGCCATTTGATGTAATCATTAGAGAATGATGTGATGGACAAGACCCATCCGTTAGCTTAGCATAATGATCGTTTAGTTATATTGCTATTGCTTTCATCATGACTTATATATGTTCCTCTGACTATGAGATTATGCAACTCCCGAATACCGGAGGAACACCTTGTGTGCTATCAAACGTCACAACATAACTGGGTGATTATAAAGATGCTCTACAGGTGTCTCCGATGGTGTTTGTAGAGTTGGCATAGATCAAGATTAGGATTTGTCACTCCGTGTATCGGAGAGGTATCTCTGGGCCCTCTCAGTAATGCACATCACTATGAGCCTTGCAAGCAATGTGACTAATAAGTTAGTTACGGGATGATGCATTACGGAACGAGTAAAGATACTTGCCGATAACGAGATTGATCTAGGTATGAAGATACCGACGATCGAATCTCGGGCAAGTAACATGCCGATGACAAAGGGAATAACGTATGTTGTTATGCGGTTTCACCGATAAAGATCTTCGTAGAATATGTCGGAGCCAATATGAGCATCCATGTTCCGCTATTGGTTATTGACCGGAGATGTGTCTCGGTCATGTCTACATAGTTCTCGAACTCGTAGGGTCAACACGCTTAACGTTTGATGATGATTTGTATTATGAGTTATGTGTTTTTGATGACCAAAATTTGTTCAGAGTCCCGGATGAGATCAGGGACATGACGAGTAGTCTCGAAATGGTTGAGACATAAAGAATGATATATTGGACAATGTTATTCGGATACCGCAAGAGTTCCGAGAGGTACCGGGTAAAAACGGAGTGCCGGAGGGGTTACCGGAACCCCCCGGGGAAGTAATGGGACAACATGGGCCTTAGGGGAGAGAGAGCAGGCCACGATGAGGTGGCGCCTGAGGGAGTCCTGGATTAGGGGGTATCCGGACAGCCAGACTGTGTACAACGTCCGGACTATTGAAGCGTGAAGATGCAAGACTCAAGACTTCGGCCCGTGTCCGGATGGGACTTTCCTTGGCGTGGAAGGCAAGCTTGGTGATCCGGATATTATATTCCCTTCCTTGTCACCGACTCCATGTAAACCCTAGCCCTCTCCGGTGCCTATATAAATCGGAGAGGTTGGTCCTTAGAAGGCCGATCACAATTACATTCATGCCATCATAGGCTAGCTCCTAGGGTTTAGCCTCTACGATCTCGTGGTAGATCTACTCTTGTACTACCCATATCATCAATATTAATCAAGCAGGAAGTAGGGTTTTAGCTCCATCGAGAGGGCCCGAACCTGGGTAAACACCTGTGTCCCTTACTTCTTGTTACCATCAGCCTTGACGCACAGATCGGGACCCCCTACCCGAGATCCGCCGGTTTTGACACCGACACTGGTGCTTTCATTGAGAGTTCCTCTGTGTCTTCGCTACTGGGCTCAATGGCTCCTTCAACCATCGCCAATAACACGATACCGGACAGTCACGAGGAGCACGGCTTAGACCTACTGTCGGACAAATCTCGGGGTATCGCCCCCGCATTAGCCTCGGACCTAAATCCGGAGCAGGCTGCGTTGCCTGAGGACGGAGGGCTGGACCCTGTTGGATTTCGGGTTCCGGCAGACCCTTGTGGTTCGAACACTGGGGTGCGCGCGGAGATCTCGCCTTCTACCTACCTGCACCCCACCGCCTCGCTAGGATCTAAGCTATGAAAAGAATAACGCAAGAGACACAGGGTTTATACTAGTTCGGGCCACCATTGTGGTGTAATACCCTACTCTAGTTTGTGGTGTGGTGGATTGCCTCTTGGGCTGATGATGATGAACAATACAAGGAAGAACGGCCTCGCGAGGGTCTGTTCTTGGCTGGGGGGATGAACTGCTAGGAGGAGTTCAGTCACCCTTCTCTCTCTCTCTGTGGTGCTACTCAATCCGATTCTCGATGCCTCTACCCTGTGGGTGGCTAGTCTATTTATAGGCAAAGGCCCTGGGCCTCTTCCCAAATATTGAGCGGGAAGGGCGCCAACAATTGGCCATTTTGAAGGCGAACATCTGGTACACTTATCCTGACTAAAGTTGGTCCTCGCCTGTCAAAGGCTCTGGTGGTGACGCCGGCTTGGGCTCCACAATGACCTCCTTCCTGCTGTTGGGCTGGTCTTGGTCTCGTTGCACTGAAATGGATGCCTTTGCTTGATGCTCTCGCCTGCGCTTGCGCCCTTTGCACCAAAGAGGAAAGGAGGAAATCTGCTGGCCGGCGCGCCGCTGGCGCCCTTGGTCGTCATGGCTTGCATCATGGGCACCTCGTGAGGTACCCCGCCTTGATCTCTCCGCCTCCTCGCGAGTCAGCCTGACGAGGCCGTGCCTGAGGAAGCTCCTTGTCGTCCGCCCCGCAAAGCTTGGCCCCTCGCGAGAGTCTTGAGCTTGTGTCGATGAAGATGGGCTGTGCTGGGCCCCTCCTTGAGCCACGCCGCAGGCCGCAGACAGGCAAGTCTGGGGACCCCCGTTCCCAGAGCGTCGACAGTAGCCCCCGGGCCCAATGCGCGCCCGGGCTTGGCCGAGCTGGGAGGTGAAAGGGCAAGTGCGAAGCACCGCGGGCCCTAACAGCCTGCGGCCTTGGGCGCCGCATGGCGGTTGATTGGACGTGGGCGGCACTGTTCCCCCACGCCCCCGTATTTGGCGCCGTGCTAGGCGGACTCGTAGTCGCACACAATCGTTCCCCTTTCTGTTGCCCGAGCGCCCTCTGTCCTTTCTCCTCTCGAACTCCAGCTTCCGCTTCCAATCCAATCTCGAACCTCCCCCCTTCTCATCGCCGTGGCTCCAACGAAGAAGGGAAGAGGGAAGAAACCCGTGCCTCCGCCTCGCTCGCTGCCGTTGGCGGCTCCCGCCGTCGACCGGTCGATCATACTCAATCGAGAGGGCTTGGGCAAGGTCAGCTCGGCTCTGGCCACCACCTTCAACGAATGCGGGAGGATGACGGCCTGGCCCGCGTCTCGCTTCTCCATCGACAGGATAATCACTGCGGTCCGGTATTTCGCCGACGCCCTGTGGGCGGGACTGGTTCCCCCCTTTTCTAATTTGTTTAATGCCGTGCTTTCCCACTATCAGATCCACATGATGCATCTGGGTCCTGAATCCATCACCCTTCTTTCGGTCTTCGCCTTTGTTTGCGAGGCAATGATGGGCATCCTTCCTTCGGTTGCCTTGCTGCGCCACTTCTTTTCTCTGCGCCTTGTCGACCCTACTCAATGCTCGGCGTGCGTGAGCTTCGTTGCTGCGCCTGAGACAGCGGCCTCAGGGATTGACTTCAGCCTCCCTTCGCCCGCGGCTGAGTTCCGCGAGCGATGGCTGTACGTGGATGTAGGGGTGCCCAGCCCCCTGCTCTCGGAGCCAACTTCGCCTGTTGTCCCCAATTCCGGCTGGGGCCAGGAGACGCTCTCGAGCCCCCGGCTCGTCTTCGTCTGGCATCACTTCGCGTTCTTGAGGTCGCTTGGCATGACGGCGCCCAAGGTGGTGAAGGAGTTCCTGCTATGCCGCATTGCTCCTCTCCAACGCCACTCCCACCGGATGTGTGCCTTCAGCGGGCGTGATGATCGTATGAGGCTCCAGGAAGAGGATCTGACACCTGAAGCGCTGAGGACAGTGCTCTTGGTCCTGACTGGGGACCCCAACCCCGGCAGCATCCGGCAAGGAGGGGCCTTGCTGTACCTCTGCCCGAACAGGAGCGACTTTGTGAATCAGATGCCTATCTTCGATGAATGGGGGCTGCGCCCCGCCGGCCTCCAGGGGCCTCGCGAGAACCCAGTGATGGTGGCCGCCCTTCCAGTCGGCCGAGGCGACTCCTCCTCAAGTAGCAGAGCAGGGAGGCATGAGCCGCTAGAGGCCGAGCGGGCCCCTGCCGGGGTGACAGCGCTGGGCGATGCTCATGAGGGAGCAGCTCCTGAGGCCCGCGCCGCTGTGGCTGAGGGTGGCAAGCAGCTGCCTGCAGCGCCTGCGGCTGAGGCCCCTGAGGCCCCAACTGCTCTTCTTGGTGAGGCGACCGACAGCGCGCATCAGGCAGACGCCCCTGACGCGGGTTGCCTTGACGCATCTTCCTCGTCGCAGGTTGACCCCTGCGCTCAACTCTTGGGTCGCTTCCGCATGGACTTTGAGGCCCTCCGGAAGAGAAGGGAGGCCCGGGGCGATGATTACCCTTGTCGCCTGCTGAAGCGTAGGAAGTACTTCGCCACCGATGAGTAAGCCTTCTCCTTTTCTAGCTCCTGGTCCTTCTGTTGCTCTTACTGATCCTTGCTCCGCAGGCCCCTTCCCGCCGAACTCACAGAGATGGCTGAGGAGCCGTCCCCCTTGGTTTCGCCCCCTCCATCGTCCTCGAGCGCTCCGAGCAGCGGAGCTCTCGTAGTGAGGGCGATCGGAGAGGCGAACCGTCCTGAGGCGCATCGAGGCCCCGCGCGCCTCGCGACCCTCCTTCGCGAGCCTTCTCGTGGCATAGCCAGCCTGCCGTGGGCTCCTCGCCTGGTCGTGGACTGCGATTGGTTGAGGCGGTCCCTGCGCTCTTCATTCCGGGATGGGCTGGCCCCAGGCCGGGCTTCTGGCGTGGCGTGCCCGGCCGTCATGAGGGTGCCAGCCCCCAGCCCCTGCCCGGAGGGGGAGTGCTGATTCGTGGCTCCCGGCGCTTGCTTGGGGCGGATGATGGTGTGGAAGACGTGCTTGAGCGCGCCCGGGAGCGTCGCGCTCTCCGCCAAGGATTTCTTCGAAGGGCGGCTGACGCGGTGAGCCTACTTGGTGAAGAGCTCGCTGATGAAGACGCGCGCCTTGAGGCCGAGGGCCTGCGCCTGGCTGCAGAGAGGCGCAAGCTGGAGGGCGCTGTCGCCCTTGCGCGCCATCAGCGCGATCTTGACGATGAGGAGGCCAAGGCGTTGTTGGCAGCCTCTTGGGAGGCCCGTTCTCGGGCCGTTGAGGAGGCCCGGGTAGCTGACAGGCGGCGAGAGGCGGCAGAGGAGCGGGCACGAGAACTCCTGGCCCGGTGCCACTCGCTGGAGGAGCAAGTGGAGCTGCGCGAGGCAGCCCTCGCGTCGATGAAGGTGGCCTCTGGCGACCCAGCAGAGCTCCAGAAGCGCGAGGAGGCGTTGACGCTGGAAGCCGCCGAACGCGCACGCGAGTATGAGCGCCTGGAGATGAGGGAGCGCTTGGTGACGTGGGCGGAGGATGATGTTGCTGCGCGGGAAGCCCGTGTCCTGGAGGAGGTCGGGCGTCGGGTGGCGACGGCGCGCTTGAACCTTGAGCGCGAGTTCGAGGAGAGGCTGGGGCTGATCCGGGTCGAGGCTGAAGGCAGGACCGCTGCCTTGAGGATCAAGCTAGAGGAGGCGACGCGGCGGTCCGACGCTTCCCGGGCCGCCCTTGAGGTGGCGCAGGAGGAGTCGACTACTTCCCCGCCGAGGTGCTTCTTCTTCGCCAACGGGTGGACGATGCTAAGGCCGTCGCGCGGGAGAATGCGGACGAGATACGCCAGCGGCGGATCCTGGAGCATGAGCATGGCCCCATGCTCACCACGCTCCGGGAGAGCCAACACAGCCTTGGGTAACATCTGCGAGGCGGCTGTTGGTGAGCCGCACGCAGCGATTCACGCCGCAACCTTCAGTTCTTCACCGACGTGGTGACGCAGCCGAGGCGCGGTCGGGTCGTGGCCAACAGGTTGGTGGAGGAGAGGCAGCGCCTGCCGGGCGCACCTTTCTCGCGTCTTCAGCCATCTCCGAACATGGATCCCCACCTCGACTTCGACGCCGTTATCGCCCAGCTTCCCCTGTGCCGTGCAGGACGACTCGGGCGACCGGGTGGAAGACAATGTGGACGCCTCGTCGGGGCCTTCGCTTGCATAACGACGGCGTGATCGTGGCTGGCGATGAGGGCGGCGTGGTGAACGGCCCCGACGCTGCCGATGGCAACGCAGACAGCAATGAGGCCAACACGCCAAAGAACGGTTCGGGAGGTGGTCCTGAGGACGCATTGGGGGATTTATCTGACTGACTATGCATTGTTCCTGCTTCCTTACCCTGCATGAATAGAACTCAGGTTTTGGCCTGATGGTTGTGAGAGCATTTTGGGAGGGGGAGCCCCTCATGTAACACTTGTGTTCATCGTACTAGTAGGTGTTACATCGCCCATACGCCCACGCCAATTGGTTTACTAAGCGACGCGCTGGTTGGCTAGTTTACCTTCGTCCCGTACGGGACCTGAGATAGCCTGTGGGAGGCTGTGGTGTCTCGAGTGTGTCACGCCCAATATGCGACCCTATCCAAAAGGAACTCGAAGGTCCCACCAAGGATAGACCCGCATATTGAAACGCTTTTGCAAGGTGGATATCATTACATCAACATTACATAATAGATGGGGATACATACAAAAGGCATACAATGCCACATGAATACACCATCACAACATATACAAGATCAACATCCGACTTTGGAAGAAACATAAACAGAAACTCAAACGACATCCACCGCTAGCCCAGCTGCCGACCGAACCTACCCCGATCGAAGAAGAAGCGAAGAAGAACTCCAAAACAAGCAAGCATTGCTCTCACGATGACCATCGCAAACCTGTACACACTGGCCCCGGTGGTGTAGTAATCTGTGAGCCACGAGGACTCAAAGAATCCCATTACCATGGGTATCAAGACTAGCAAAGCTTAATGGGAAAGGAAGGGGTAAAGTGGTGAGGTTGCAGCAGCGGCTAAGCATATATGGTGGCTAACATACGCAAATGAGAGCGAGAAGAGAAACAAAGGAACGGCCGTCAACTAGTAATGATCAAGAGGTGATCCTGAACTCCTACTTACGTCAAACATAACCCAGAAACCGTGTTCTCCTCTCGATCAACCCCGAAAAGAGACACTCACGGTTACGCACACGGTTGGTGTATTTTAGAAGAGTTTGCTTCAAGTTTATTACAACCGAACATTAACAAATTCCCATCTGCCACATAACCGCAGACACGGCTCTCGAAAGTTTATACCCTGCAGGGGTGTCCCAACTTAGCCCATGATAAGCTCTCGCGATCAACGAAGGATATTCCTTCTCCCCGGGAAGACCCGATTAGTCTCGGAATCCCGGCTACAAGACATTTCGACAGTAATAAAACAAGACCAGCAAGACCTCCCGGCGTGCCGACAATCCCGATAGGAGCTGCACATATCTCGTTCTCAGGGCAACACCGGATGAGACTAGCTACGAGTAAAACCAACCGTCAGGTTGCCTCAAGGTGGCCCCGCAGGCAGCTCGGTTCGGACCAGCACTTAGACAAGCACTGGCCCGGGGGGGGGCTAAATAAAGATGACCCTCGGGTTAATTACTCCCAAGGGAAATGTAGGTGGTGGTGAGGCAAATGGTAAAACCAATGTTGGGCCTTGCTGGAGGAGTCTTATTCAAAGCGAACTGTCAAGGGGGTCCCATAAATCACCCGATATGACGGAAACTAGGGCGGCAAGAGTGGAACAAAACACCAGGCATAAGGCCGAGCCTTCCACCCTTTACCAAATATATAGATGCATTAATAATATAAGATATAATGTGATATCCCAACAAGTGAACATGTTCCAACAAGGAACAACATCTCCATGTTCCAACAAGGAACAAACTTCATCTTCACCTGCAACTAATAACGCTATAAGAGGGGCTGAGCAAAGCGGTAACATAGCCAAACAACGGTTTGCTAGGAAGGGTGACAAAAGGTTAGAGGTTCATGGCAATTTGGGATGGCCTGAATAAACAGGTGATAGGTAACGCAGCATAGCGATAGAATGAAGCAACTAGCATAGCAATGATAGTAGTGAGATCCAGGGTAGCGGTCATCTTGCCTGGAATCCCGCAAGGAAGAAGAACGAGTCCATGAAGAAGATGAATGGATGAAGCCGAACCAAGCATAGACGAACGAATGCTCACGATCGCAGCGAAACAGGAACTAACAAGAAGAAGCACAGAACATAGGTAAACACACCACACATGAACATGACAAGATGCACAACAAACATGATGCATGACAAATCTAGATGAAGCTACTTATGGCAAGAGATGATGCAAACAAGAGCAACACATCAAAGCAAGTTTAAATGAGGCCGGAAGCAACATATACCAATTCCGGTAAGTCCTCATATGCAAATTTCGAAATTGGTCCAGATCTGGAATAAAACTTATGTTCAAGTTGTTAAACAGCAAGTTAAGATGCACCAAGATGATCTACACGAAATTCTAGTCAAGTTACATATAAAGTTCATTTCATTCGGAGCTACGGCCTAGAAGATATGAGCAAAACAAGTTAAACATGGCATTGGTGCAAAATGCATACAAACATCAAGAAAACACCTCAAAACATGGATGCAACATGATAATATGAAGCTACATGCAAAATCAAGCAAGTTTCATATAGAGCACACTCAAAACGGAGCAACGGTGCAACACATACACCTCAAAACATAATATGAAGCTACATGCAAAATCAAGCAAGTTTCACTAGAACATGCTCAAAAACACATGGCAAGATTGCAAATAATAACAGTTTCACAGACTTAGCAGAATTTCAGGACATGGCAGAAATAACATCAGGTTAACAAGTTTAGAGCTATGAAAAAACATGCTACAGGAATTTATCATGGCAAACAAATGCATGGCATGATACTACTAAATGCATAGAACAAAAATCTTTTACTGACCATGAGCCAAAAAGGATCAGAAGATATAATGGCGCACATGTAAACATGGCAAGTTATATTACAGATTCAAACATGGCAGGAACAACAATAAGTAGGCATGTTGATGAGCTTGAACCACTCACCACAGAGCAATACATGGAATGTCAAGGCAACTCACAGTAAGAAGAAATGTTTATGAAGCTAAGCATGGCAAGAACAACATCATAACATACACGTATCAACTACAACAACCTTGGCAAAATTGAATAACATGTAAACAACCTGCCAGGAAACATTTTATAGCAAAAGTAGAGCTCGATTGACTCAAGCTATGGCACACCAAAATTGCAAACAAGGGCATGGATGGATTGAGAATAACCATATGTTCAAAACATCCTTACTGAAGTATCTCAAAATAAGTATGGATCTCTCGGTAGCATCAAGTTTACATGGCATAAAAATATCAGCAGAACAGGGGCTGAAATCAGCAACATCATGAAGTCTAGTTTGCATGCTTGTTTTAGTCACCACAGAGCTCACAAAAATACATGGCATACACCCCTGTAAATATGGTATGGCATAGTACAAAACACATGTAGGACTCAAGTTCATAGGGTGCACACATCAATCATGGCAAAAATGACAATAGTGCATGTTCTGATAAGAATCTGAACCTAACATCACATAGCCCTCTTGCGATGATGATTCAAGCATCAAGATGACCTCAAATGTAAATGATGCAATGAGATTAAATTATGTACTCGTCGAGGCAAACAATTTGACATATTACACGCATGAAACGGAGCTATGGATGCAGAGTTATCATGCGATGAAAATGCAACAAAATATCTGCAGAATAATGACAGAAAAAAACAGGGGGGGAGGAGAAGTCAACCGTTCCGAGATCTAGATCGAGGCGGGCCGAGCTCTCGCCGGAGCTGGCACCGGAGGCGAGGAGGGAGGCGGCGGAGGGGAGCCGGCGAGGGGCGGCGACGGGCGCTGGCGGCGACGGGACGCGTAGGGCGGCCTGGCGGCGCCGGAGCTGGCGGGCGAGGCGACGGCCGGGTGGCCGGGCGCGACGGGTACGGGCGCGCTGCCGGGACGGCGGCGCGGCGCAGCCGAGAGGCGCGTGAGAGGCGACGGCAACGCGGGAGGCGATGGCATGGCGCGGGCGGAGTTCAAGGGCGGCGAGAGGCGCCGAGACGCCAGCATGGCGGGCGCCGGCGGGTTTCAATGAAGCTCGCTGCCGGAGGCGGGCCGGCGGCGGCGGCGCGCAAGGCCAGCGAAGCGGCGGCGAGACCCCTGATGGCTTCACTGTGGCGGGTTTCAGGGCGGCCGGGCGGCGGGCGGGAGGACACGTGGCGCTACCATCGGGCGCGGGTAGCCGCGGACGTCAGGGCGCCGGACATGTCCGGAGGCGAGGAGATTTTAGGGTTTCGTCTGCGGATTCATCCGCGAATTTCGGGGGAGGGGCTTATTTATATGTAGAGGGAGCTAGGAGTGTCCAAGTGAAGTGCGGTTTCGCCCTGCAGTCGTGATCGAACGACCGAGAGCATGGAGGGGAGTTAGATGGGTTTTGGGCCACTTTGGAAGGGGTGTTGGGCTGCACACGAAAGAGGCTTTACGGTTACCCGGTTAACCGTTGGAGTATCAAACGACCTCCAAATGATCCGAAACTTGACAGGCGGTCTACCGGTGCTATACCAAGGCCGCTTGGCAAACCTCGGTCCATTCCGAGACCGTTTAACACCCGCACATGAAAAGAGGTAAAAGGGGGCGCCGGGGAACATAGGAGTGCCGGATTGCAAAACGGACAACGGGGAAAATGCTCGGATGCATGAGACGAACACGTATGCAAATGCGATGCACATGATGACATGATAAAATGCAGATGATGAAATGGCAAAATGCAACACGCAAGCAAATGACATGGCAAAGACGGCGAATAACTGGAAGACACCTGGCGCATCGAATCCGGGGCGTTACAACACTCCTCCACTAACAAGAGATCTCGTCCCGAGATCTTAGGACCGAGACGGAAGGGAAAAAGGATGAGGTGAAACAGGAACTCAAGAGAAGAAGCAAAGAATCGAGAGCACTCGAGAAGAAGAGAGGAACGATGAGAATGACGAGAATCGAAAGCTCACGGAATCGGATAGACTATGAAAGCACTCGTTCTAACCGGAGTGGTTAGAATGAGAAAAGAAATAAATAAGACTGAAACGATTTAGGCAGCACTCCGGCTAAAACATGGAGGAATAGAACTTGAACTTGAGAGGATGGAATGATACTTGATGAAGACATGACACAAAACCTCCGGAAAGAATTGAAAAAGTTGAATGAAAAGAACGGATAAGAATATGACAACTTGTGCCACGAATGAAATTGAAAGCATCTTTAGAAGGAAGGTTTAAACGGAGTTGTTGAGAAAATCAACAACGAAAGAATAAGCTTGTTGTGGACTTATGCAAAACATCTCAAAATTATGAGCTGCTCGCCGACCACAAGTGGAAAAGATTAAATAGCTGAGAATGACGAAAATGCAAAACTTCACTTCAGAAGAAAATGAAGAATTATTTGCTCTTCAAGACGCGAGAAGAAAAGATACTTGACCCCACCGACAAGAATCTTGATGAACACTTGAAGAAAGAAATAAATCATGAAGAACCACCATGAAGAACTCCGGTAACAAAAGGATGATGAGATAGAAATGAAGGATGAAAGAATAAGACTAAAGCCTTGCGATGATTTAGATGGAGGTTCCGACGAAATGGTCGAGGAAATTGAACTCCGGAAAAGAAAAGATGAAACCACTTGGAACTAGTATTTATTCATCAAGAACAAACTCTGAAGAAAAAGATTAATCACTTGGATGAAATAAGAATAAGATTTATTGTATGCTTATCCTTCATCAAATTAAATTGATGACAAGCAATGGATTTTTCATATTACTTATTCTTCTTGAAAAGAGATTGAGAAGTGACATAGCGCAAACTTGAGAAGGTCTTCATGAACCACCGGTAGGATTGGAAAGAACGAATGAATTAAAATGATAATCAAGGAAAAAGAATCTTGAACGAACCACCGTAAGAATTCGGAAATGACTGATGAAAGAGAATGAATCACCGGGAGGAATTAGAAGAACAAATATGCTAGAGGGAATTTAGATATAAAAGAACAAAGAGATCATGAGCTGAATAAAGAACACTTGAACGAAGCACCGGGATAAATAGAGAACGATAACTGGAATGATGGCCTCCGGTGAAAAGAAATGGAAAAACAGGTCCTGACATACTCCGGATGGTTGAGAAAAATAATATCTGACAAATGGAATAATTCGAGAGGATGATATGAAGCTAGAACCACGAATCTTCGGGGGGACGGACAAGGTTTAGAGGAAAAATTCTACTTCGGTCTTCAAGGACGACGATAAACACCACCAAAATTGTTGAGATACTCCGGTAGAATGAAAAGCGAAGAGGTTGAGCCAATAATGAAAAGAATTTGAAAGAGATCTTGGGAAGGCGTCGATCGATGAAATTCATTCTTACGTCAAACTTCAAAAAGAACTTTAGAATAACTCCGGAATAATTAGAAGAGTCAGGTAAGATCCTGAGAAAAGACCTGTGGGTTAGGGCCCACTAAAAAGAAAACACCGTTGAAAATGGATTATAAACAGATAGATGATGCATCGGAACAATTGAAGGACTTGAATGAGGTGACAAACTCGAATTAATTGGAACACAGACGAATCTCCTGAGATGTCTTCGGAACTCCGGAATGATTGAATGGCGAGAGGCAAATGAGCAAGGAGAACACTTGATTCAAGGAAATAATATAATCACTACCAAAAATTATAATTGAATCCACCGGAGAAGAAAGGGATGAAGAATTACGAACGAGACGAGAATTCACCGGTTGAAATGATTGATGGAAGACTGAAGGGGTTCTGCACGAATGAAATTGATGCTCGAAACAGACTCAGACTCCGGGAAGAAAAGGGTGGGAGGGCGGGAAAAACAAAGGCAACTGGAAGGGGAAAAAACCCCGATGAATAACTTGAAGAGAAAACACCGGTTGAAATCATTGAGGAGAGAGAGCAAAAACTTCACACGAGTAGGATGGATACTCGATTATGGACTCCGGTTCCAAGAAGAAGAAGGGTGGGTGGGTGGGAAAAGAAAACAACTGAGGATTGAACTTGCAAAGATGAAGAGACTTGAGTCAACTTGACGAGAAAAGCACCGGATGAAAAGAGCTGAGGAACAACTACCGGAAAACCAACTGCGTGAACCTAAAGCAAAATTTGAAGGGGAAGAGGAGTAATTCAAAACACCTACGCCAGGATTCCTCACCAAAGCGACAAAGGGGCAGAGGAGTAAAAAGAATTCCTACTCTCCGATATAACTAGACTCCGAAAATAGTTTTTCTAGACTCGACAACGGCCAAACTACACGATCAATCAAGGGGGCTCCTAAGGTCGGTCGAGGCTCTGATACCAACTTATCACGCCCAATATGCGACCCTATCCAAAAGGAACTCGAAGGTCCCACCAAGGATAGACCCGCATATTGAAACGCTTTTGCAAGGTGGATATCATTACATCAACATTACATAATAGATGGGGATACATACAAAAGGCATACAATGCCACACGAATACAACATCACAACATATACAAGATCAACATCCGACTACGGATGAAGCATAAACAGAAGCTCAAACGACATCCACCCTGCTAGCCCAGGCTGCCGACCTGGAACCTACCCCCTGATCGAAGAAGAAGCAGAAGAAGAACTCCAAAACAAGCAAGCATTGCTCTCACGATGACCATCGCAAACCTGTACCTGCAACTGGTGGTGTAGTAATCTGTGAGCCACGAGGACTCAGCAATCCCATTACCATGGGTATCAAGACTAGCAAAGCTTAATGGGAAAGGAAGGGGTAAAGTGGTGAGGTTGCAGCAGCGGCTAAGCATATATGGTGGCTAACATACGCAAATGAGAGCGAGAAGAGAAACAAAGGAACGGCCGTCAACTAGTAATGATCAAGAGGTGATCCTGAACTCCTACTTACGTCAAACATAACCCAGAAACCGTGTTCTCCTCTCGATCAACCCCGAAAAGAGACACTCACGGTTACGCACACGGTTGGTGTATTTTAGAAGAGTTTGCTTCAAGTTTATTACAACCGGACATTAACAAATTCCCATCTGCCACATAACCGCGGGCACGGCTCTCGAAAGTTTATACCTGCAGGGTGTCCCAACTTAGCCCATGATAAGCTCTCGCGATCAACGAAGGATATTCCTTCTCCCTGAAGACCCGATTAGTCTCGGAATCCCGGCTACAAGACATTTCGACAAGAATAAAACAAGACCAGCAAGACCTCCCGGCGTGCCGACAATCCCGATAGGAGCTGCACATATCTGCTTCTCGTGGCAACACCGGATGAGACTAGCTACGAGTAAAACCAACCGTCAGTTGCCTCAAGGTGGCCCCCCAGTAGCTGGTTCGACCAGCACTTAGACAAGCACCGGCCCGGGGCTAAATAAAGATGACCCTCGGGTTAATTACTCCCAAGGGAAATGTAGGTGGTGGAGAGGCAAATGGTAAAACCAATGTTGGGCCTTGCTGGAGGAGTCTTATTCAAAGCGAACTGTCAAGGGGGTCCCATAAATCACCCGATATGACGGAAACTAGGGCGGCAAGAGTGGAACCAAACACCAGGCATAAGGCCGAGCCTTCCACCCTTTACCAAATATATAGATGCATTAATAATATAAGATATAATCTGATATCCCAACAAGTGAACATGTTCCAACAAGGAACAACATCTCCATGTTCCAACAAGGAACAAACTTCATCTTCACCTGCAACTAACAACGCTATAAGAGGGGCTGAGCAAAGCGGTAACATAGCCAAACAACGGTCTGCTAGGAAGGGTGACAAAAGGTTAGAGGTTCATGGCAATTTGGGATGGCTTGAATAAACAGGTGATAGGTAACGCAGCATAGCGATAGAACGAAGCAACTAGCATAGCAATGATAGTAGTGAGATCCAGGGTAGCGGTCATCTTGCCTGGAATCCCGCAAGGAAGAAGAACGAGTCCATGAAGAAGATGAATGGATGAAGCCGAACCAAACGTAGACGAACGAATCCTCACGATCGCAACGAAACAGGAACTAACAAGAAGAAGCACAAAACATAGGTAAACACACCACACATGAACATGACAAGATGCACAACAAACATGATGCATGACAAATCTAGATGAAGCTACTCATGGCAAGAGATGATGCAAACAAGAGCAACACATCAAAACAAGTTTAAATGAGGCCGGAAGCAACATATAACAATTCCGGTAAGTCCTCATATGCAAATTTCGAAATTGGTCCAGATCTGGAATAAAACTTATGTTAAAGTTGTTAAACAGCAAGTTAAGATGCACCAAGATGATCTACACGAAATTCTAGTCAAGTTACATATAAAGTTCATTTAATTCGGAGCTACGGCCTAAAAGATATGAGCAAAACAAGTTAAACATGGCATTGGTGCAAAATGCATACAAACATCAAGAAAACACCTCAAAACATGGATGCAACATGATAATATGAAGCTACATGCAAAATCAAGCAAGTTTCATATAGAGCACACTCAAAACGGAGCAACAGTGCAACACATACACATAAAACAAGTCATGACAACAATCTGCCTAAAACAACAACTAGGCATATTGCAAGCACCTAAACAACAAGCTACAGCATCTCAACGTAATAACAAAAGGCCTGGGCATGATGTACAGGTAAAGCATGACAAAACATGAACAGGGAGCTATCTCCAGAAATCACTATAACATGCTCAAAAACACATGGCAAGATTGCAAATAATAACAGTTTCACAGACTTAGCAGAATTTCAGGACATGGCAGAAATAACATCAGGTTAACAAGTTTAGAGCTATGACAAAACATGCTACAAGAATTTATCATGGCAAACAAACGCATGGCATGATACTACTAAATGCATAGAACAAAAGTCCTTTACTGACCATGAGCCAAAAAGGATCAGCAGATATGATGGCACACATGTAAACATGGCAAATTATATTACAGATTCAAACATGGCAGGAACAACAATAAGTAGGCATGTTGATGAGATTGAACCACTCACCACAGAGAAATACATGGCATGTCAAGGCAACTCATAGTAAGAAGACATGTTTATGAAGCTAATCATGGCAAGAACAACATCATAACATACACGTATCAACTACAACAACATTGGCAAAATTGAATAACATGTAAACAACCTGCCAGGAAACATTTTATAGCAAAAGTAGAGCTCGATTGACTCAAGCTATGGCACTCCAAAATTTCAAACAAGGGCATGGATGGATAGAGAATAACCATATGTTCAAAACATCCTTACTGAAGTATCTCAAAATAAGCATGGATCTCTCGGTAGCATCAAGTTTACATGGCATAAAAATATCAGCAGAACAGGGTCTGAAATCAGCAACATCATGAAGCCTTGTTTGCATGCTTGTGCTAGTCACCACAGAGATCACAAAAATACATGGCATACACCCCTGTAAAGATGGCATGGCATAGTACAAAACACATGTAGGACTCAAGTTCATAGGGTGCACACATCAATCATGGCAAAAATGACAATAGTGCATGTTCTGATAAGAATCTGAACCTAACATCTCATAGCCCTCTTGCAACGATGATTCAGGCATCAAGATGACCTCAAATGCAAATTACGCAATGATATTAAATTATGTACTCGTCGAGTCGAACAATTTGACATATTACACGCATGAAACAAAGCTACGGATACAGAGGTATGATGCGATGAAAATGCAACAAAATATCTGCAGAATAATGACTTAGAGAAAACGGGGGGAGGAGAAGTCAACTGCTCCGAGATCTAGATCGAGGCGGGCCGAAGCTCGCCGGAGCTGGCACCGGAGGCGAGGAGGGAGGCGGCGAGGGGAGCCGCGACACGGCAGCGACGGAGGGCGCTGGGCGCGCGGCCTGGCCGGGCGGCGCCGAGTCATGGCGGATGCGACGGCCGGACGGCGCGGCGCAGGGTGGCAGGCGCGGCCGGGAGAGGCGACGGCAGCGCGGGAGGCGATGGCGGGCGCGGGCGGAGCTCAAGGGCGGCGGAGGGAGGCGCGCTGGAGACGCGCAGCAGCGGCGGCGGGCGCTGGCTCGCGAAGCTCGCCACGGGCCGAGGCGGGGCCGGCGGCGGCGCTGGCTACAAGGCCAGCCGAAGCGGGCGGCGTGAGACCGGCCCCGAGCTGCAGGCCCAACGCGGGCTCGGGCGGGCCGGCGGCGGCTGGCGGCGGGGAGGACACGTGTCGCGCTGCCACTGGCGCGGGGCAGCGGCGCGGGACGTCCGGCGGGCGCCGGACATGTCCGGAGGCGGTGAGGGAGATTTTTAGGGTTTCGTCTGCGGATTCATCCGCGAATTTCGGGGGAGGGGCTTATTTATAGGTAGAGGGAGCTAGGAGTGTCCAAATGAAGTGCGGTTTTCGCCCACACGGTCGTGATCGAACGACCGAGAGCATGGAGGGGAGTTAGATGGGTTTTGGGCCACTTTGGAAGGGGTGTTGGGCTGCACACGAAAGAGGCTTTACGGTTACCTTGCTAACTGTTGGAGTATCAAACGACCTCCAAATGATCCGAAACTTGACAGCGGTCTACCGGTGCTATACCAAGGCCGCTTGGCAAACCTCGGTCCATTCCGAGACCGTTTAACACCCGCACATGAAAAGAGGTAAAAGGGGGCGCCGGGGAACATAGGAGTGCCGGATTGCAAAACGGACAACGGGGAAAATGCTCGGATGCATGAGACGAACACGTATGCAAATGCGATGCACATGATGACATGATAAAATGCAGATGATGACATGGCAAAATGCAACACGCAAGCAAGTGACATGGCAAACACGACGAATAACTGGAAGACACCTAGCGCATCAAATCCGGGGCGTTACAGAGTGTCTCCTGACCGAACCCGTAGGATCTGCAATAAAAACCCTCATGAGAGGACGCGGCGGCGGCAGTCTGGGCTGCTCGCAAGCTAGGCCTGACCCGTCTAGCGAGGGGCTCACGAGGGAAGGCAGCTGAGGCGAAGTGGTAACCGAAACACGAGAGTTTGCTCGAACGAGACTAAGCACCCCTTCCCCGAACACACGCAAATCTCAAATTTGAATCCAGCTTAAATCCAGTGGGGGAAAGCGACAACCAAAGGGGGAAAGCAACGAAAGCAGAAAAAAGGCCGTGTCCGGCACCTAGTCTAGTCTTGGACGTCTTCTCACCAGTGCGGAGCTAAGTACTGCCATTGGGCGTGGGAGGGAGCCCAAGGGCCTGAGGCCGGCACCCCTGAGACTCCGGGGCGTGTACAGCCCCACTCATTATTACGTGAGAGTGTCACGGGCGGGCGAAGCTTCACGAGCACCGGGCCTTCTTCACAGGTACCGGCCTTGCTTCATATCGCCAGACGAGGGCCCCGCCTTGCGCCACACTCTAGTGCCATCAACGACGACCGGAAACTAGGATGCCGCCGATGGGGTAGAGCGGTCGCCAGCAGTTCCCCCGACGACCACGGGTCCTCCGCCAGGGGCAGGCCCTAAGGCACCTCCCCAGCAGAGGGCCTACCTCCTGAGAACGCCTTGCTCCAAACGCCGCGGTGGTGATGTCGGATCTCGGCCCCTCTCCTGCAGCCCCCGGCGCCCTCCTCCCGAGGGGTAGGAGATCATGAGCGGGCAATGTCATTGCGGCGACCTGCACCTCCTGTGATCCATGATTAGCGTATGCCTGCTCCTGAGGAATTAGCGGTACCCGATAATCGTCGCCTCCAGCGTGGCCAGTGGGACCGTCCCGGGGCTCCTGGAAGAGCTCTGCTTCTGGCGCCTCGTCCCCCCAGCTTGGCTTGAGGAGTGAGCCTTGTTCGCCCTCATGCGGGTGCCCTTGGTCCATCATGTGGGGCGCGTAGTCTTCTGGCGCCGTCATCCCGAAGGCCACGCCATAGTGCTCCGCGTGCCATGCAGCTCTGCTCGAGGCGCCCACCGTGGGGTGGTAGCGCGGCGGTCCACTGGGGCCGTGGGTCGTGTCGAGTCCTTCTTCTTCGCGGGCCGGGAGCGGGGGCAGCCCCGCCGCCCGGTCGATCTTGGCAACTTCACTTTGGTGTTGGAGCCTGGCGCGCGCCAGAGAGCCTCGCTGGCCGCCTGACCCGAGGTGGGAGCTGGGTGCGAAGGGTGAGCCCCGAGGCGGCAAAGCCGTGAGCTCGCCACCCGCCCAAAGAAGACGTCGCCGCCCTCCAAAGAGACTGCAGCAGCTCTCGGGCCACCGTGAGCGCGGCCCTCGAGTTCGCCTGCTCCCGGCGGGTGTATGGCGCTGTGGCCGCGGCGTGGTTGGAGGCCCTCGCTGCCGACCGAGCCTGCCGCGGTGTGAGAGCTATCGGCTCGTCCGCTGCCGCCGCTGACCCGCCAGCTTCGCGGACCGCGAGCTGCCTGGGCACGGGTCACCCAAGGCGAAGCGGCTCTGCACGGGCGGGCCACGCTGCCCAAGGATCTGGGTTGCCCGCCTGGTCGCCGGGCATGGTGATGATGATGCCGTGGAACACGAAGTGGCAGAAGGTGGATTCCGGTGCACCCCTACCTGGCGCGCCAAATGTCGGATTTCGGGTTCCGGCAGACCCTTGTGGTTCGAACACTGGGGTGCGCGCGGAAATATCGCCTTCTACCTACCTGCACCCCACCGCCTCGCTAGGATCTAAGCTATGAAAAGAACAACACAAGAAACACAGGGTTTATACTAGTTCGGGCCACCATTGTGGTGTAATACTCTACTCTAGTTTGTGGTGTGGTGGATTGCCTCTTGGGCTGATGATGATGAACAATACAAGGAAGAAAAGCCTCGTGAGGGTCTGTTCTTGGCTGGGGGGATGAACTGCTAGGAGGAGTTCAGTCACCCTTCTCTCTCTCTCCGTGGTGCTACTCAATCCGATTCTCGATGCCTCTACCTTGTGGGTGGCTAGTCCTATTTATAGGCAAAGGCCCTGGGCCTCTTCCCAAATATTGAGCGGGAAGGGCGCCAACAATTGGCCATTTTGAAGGGGAACATCTGGTACACTTATCCTGACTAAAGTTGGTCCTCGCCTGTCAAAGGCTCTGGTGGTGATGCCGGCTTGGGCTCGACAATGACCTCCTTCCTGCCGTTGGGCTGGTCTTGGTCTCGTTGAACCAAAATGGATGCCTTTGCTTGATGCTCTCGCCTGCGCTTGCTCCCTTTGCACCAAAGAGGAAAGGAGGAAATCATGAGTGGCGCCCACCGGGCGCCTTGGTCGTCATGGCTTGCGTCATGGGCACCTCGTGAGGTACCCTGCCTTGCTCTCTCCGCCTCCTCATGAGTCAGCCTGATGAGGCCGTGCCTGAGGAAGCTCCTTGTCGTCCGCCCCGCGAGGCTTGGCCCCTCGCGAGGGTCTTGAGACTGTGTCGATGAAGATGGGCCGTGCTGGGCCCCTCCTTGAGCCACGCCACAGCCGCAGCAGCAAGTCCGGGGACCCCGTTCCCTGCATCACCGACACCCCGCCCACAGGTCGTGCACTCATCGGCGTTGGAGCCAAACACGGGCCTTACCTGTGGTGGCCTATGACTCGCACCCCTGATTCGTGATCCGGATGTTGAGTCCGGTATGCGCACTCCCGAACCGGTCGAGCCAGATTGGGCTCCGGTAATGGAATTCACCGCCGCGGACATTTTTCGGCACTCGCCCTTTGGCGACATGCTGAACTCGTTGAAAACTCTCTCTTTGACAGAAATTTTTGGGCCAAATTACGTCCGGTTCGAGTGGGAAGCAGATGACAAAGAAATTCGTTGCCCACCCACCACCCACTTCGTAGCCATGGTCGATGATTTAACCGACGTGCCTGACTTCGACTCCGAATACATCGACAGTATGGACGACGATGCAGGAGAGGATGCGGAATCTATGGGGCGCCGGACTTCCCCCTCGTCACATGACGTATACGCCCAAAGAGGACAAAGGCGACAGTCCGGATGATAAAACCCCCGGACAAAAGCCAAAGCGACGGCGCAGACGCCGTTCTAAGTCCAACAGCAGTAAAAATAGTGACAAGAGCGCCAGAAGGATCGATAATACAATCAACTCTGAAGACAACAACGACCATACGGACCCAGCAATGGAGCAGGACGAACCAGGTCACCCTGAACACAGTTCGGAGCAGACGCCCGAGGACATTGATCCCGACGGACGAGGTCATCAAGACGAACCAGAACAGGAAAACGGTCCGGATAACGATTCAACACCGGAAAAACACATGGAACGAGATAACCTCCACAAAAAGCTTATGGCCACCGCAAGAAGCCTAAAGAAGCAGAAGCAACGGCTCAAGGCCGCACAGGAAACGCTCAACCGTAGATGGAATAAAGTGCTAGACACTGAAGAAAGATACGGCGATGATCCCATACAAAGAGCTATCCAAAACGCAAGCTACTGCCAGAATTTGACGACAAAGTTGTACCACTTCATAACCGCAACAAAGTGGCTACCGATCCACATGAACACCTGAATAAGAAAGCTGGCGTGGCCAGGTCCATTTATGGATCCAAAGGACACACCCCAGCGAAGGACT
Organism: Aegilops bicornis; assembly: GCA_021605145.1. Taxonomy (NCBI): domain Eukaryota; kingdom Viridiplantae; phylum Streptophyta; class Magnoliopsida; order Poales; family Poaceae; genus Aegilops; species Aegilops bicornis. The sequence continues at coordinate 511,480,018 of CM038671.1, forward strand.
ATGGTCGCCAAAACGATTACGCCAATCGAATACCAGTCCAGAATAAAGACCGGACACAACAACATCTGACGACATGCCACAACACGTCCAGATACAGAGGGGCTGCTCACCCCGTGTGCTTTACCGATGAAGTACTGGACCAAGAATTACCACAGGGCTTTAAACCTGTGAACATAGAGGCATACGATGGAACGACATACCCAGGGGTCTGGATTGAGGACTTTATCCTACACAGACATATGGCTCGTGGGGATGACCTTCACGCCATCAAATACCTCCCCCTCAAGCTGAAGGGACCAGCTCGGCACTGGTTGAAAAGCCTCCCCGAAAATTCAATTGGGAGCTGGGAGGAACTCGAGGACGCTTTCAAGGCCAACTTTCAAGGGACCTATGTCCGGCCTCCGGATGCTGACGACTTAAGTCACATAGTCCAACAGCCCGGAGAATCCACCCGCAAGTTTTGGAACAGATTCCTCACTAAGAAGAATCAAATTGTTGACTGTCCCGATGCCGAAGCCTTAGCAGCATTCAAACACAGCATCCGTGACGAGTGGCTCGCCATACACCTCGGCCAAGAAAAGCCAAGGACAATGGCAGACCTAACAAGCCTTATGACCCGCTTTTGCACGGAAGAAGATAGCTGGCTAGCCCGTAAAGGCACCAGCGACCCCATCACATCCAAAATAAGGGATGGCAAAGGGAAGCCACGGCATCATAAAAACAAACGCCAAAACAAGGAAGAGAGACCGGATAACACGACAGTTAATGCCGGATTCAGGGGCTCTCGACCTAATCAGCAAAACAAGCCATGTAAAGGCAGCAAAGAGGGACCGTTCGGTCTGAATAGAGTCCTAGACAGACTATGCAAAATTCATGGCACCCCTGACAAACCTGCAAACCACACGCACAAAGAGTGTTGGTTCTTCAAGCAGGCCGGCAAATTAAACGCCGAAAAAAAGGAGAGGGAAACACCAAGTGAAGACGAGGATGAACCTCGCCAAATTAACACCGAAGGACGTAAAAAATTCCCGCCCAGAGGTTAAAACAAAGTGAACATGATCCACGCGACCCACACATCCATGAGGAGGCACGAACGCTGCGCATAGAGACGCCGCCGATATAGAGCCCATCGTACTCACGCCTAACCGCTGGATGCCTTATCCGATCACTTTCGATAACTTGGATGACCGAACTAGTATTCGGCGCGGAGGATCAAAGGCCTTGGTGCTTGACCCAATAATCGACGGATACCGTCTCACCGGCGTCCTTATGGACGACGGCAGCAGTCTCAATTTAATATATGAGGACACTGTCCGCAGGATGGGGATAGACCCATCCAGAATTAACCAAAGCAACACCACATTTGAAGGGGTCATACCAGGCGTTGAAGCCCATAGCAGAGGCTCCGTCACACTGGAGGTAACATTTGGCTCTCCAAGCAACTCCAGAAGCGAAGAACTACTCTTCACCATCGCACCCTTCCAAAGCGACTATCACGCAGTGCTCGGAAGAACGGCCTTCGCTCGCTTCAACGCATTGCCGCACTATGGCTACCTTACACTTAAGATGCCCGGTCCATGTGGCGCCGTCACCGTTAGCGGACTAGCAGAACGCTCATTGCGCGCAGAGGAACACGCTGACGGCCCTCGCGGCCGGACTATAAGCGGCCTCCAACATCGTAAAACATGACTGGTCCTTAAAGACCACAGACTCGGCTAGACGAGTCCGGTCGCCGGATAAAATTGAACCCGGGCACCGTATATGTAATCCCATAGCGGACACCAGGGGCTATAAATACTTAACACAGTCCCACAGTTGGCTCAACCTTATGGGCAGGCCAACATCTTACACTTTTATTATCCATCGCATACTTACGTTGTGCTTTTCTATGATTTTTCCTTTCTCCACAGACAATGTTCGCGCGATACCCTTCCAGGATACGGCACAACGGAGATAAAGGCGCGGACGTGCAGCAAGGCCCCGTTCAACAAGTTTCTTTTTAGATTAAGCCCCTGTGTAAACCTTTTTTATTGCCTCTTTTTGTTCAACAATCCCATGGGTCCCATGCGCACAGAGGATACTGCCGTTTTTGGCATCTCGCCACGATAGATTAACGCACGTACCTAGAAAAACAGGGTTTATAACGAATGGGCATTCTTGAGCCCATCGATTATTATAAAGTCCGAATACCCTCGGGAGTGTTCGGCGTCACGAGTTTGGCCTTATATGCAGTAGCTCTGAATCATATGTTTGGTCAAATGTTGGGTTTGCCCGGCTCCTGAGTTTGCCGCCCGGCGTTCCGTTAATATCGGCTAAGGTGGCCAAAGGAGAACTACTGCGATTGTGCCCTGGTTATTCCGGACGAGCACCTCAGTAGAGAAAGCCGAAAACTGACTATCATGATGCAGCGAGAGACTGTTCAACCACACGAATACTTATCGGAATCTTTAGGATCCCTCCGCATTAACGAAGGACCGTTTCCCAGTCATGTACACATGCGCCCGTATTTGGATGCACGCGAAGGTACCAGGGGCTACATAGTAGCTATGTAGCCCCAACATTAGACTCCCATGGCTAAGCGAAAGTGTTACAGCTATATAGTCCGGTTGCCTAGTTCGACGTGCGATCACCTCCTTCATGGACCAAGACGTTGGATCAAGTGTGATTAAGCATTTTTTTTCGAACACCCCCGCATTGCCTGCGTAGGGGGATGAAGCCAACGACTGCTATCTTTCGGATTAAACATTCATATACATATATGTAAACGGCCACACAAGGGACACAATAATACTTTCGGGCAAAAAGTATAAATATAGCCTTATAACCAAACTAAAATTGTTTCTTACAATGATTCGATTCATCACTCGAATAAGACATTCTTCGAAAGCATCGCGCCTCTATCAGCGGGCACCTTCATGACTCCGCCAAGTAGTGCTCGGCCAGACATCGCCCCTCACCGGATCTTGGGTCGCTATAATATTGGCCTCCATATCCGTCCAATAGGCTTTAACGCGGGCAAGAGCCATCCGGCACCCTCTATGCACGCCGACCTCCTCATGGCGCCGATCCGAGGCACGGCCCCAAGGAACCGCTGCACTGTGCCAAAGTAATCGTTCCGGCTTAGGCCCTTCCGGCCAAAGATAGTCTATCACAGACCGCATTGCAAGACCAGACAGCCTGTGAAGCTCCGCAACAGCAGTCATCTTGTCATTTAACGGCAGCGGGCGAGTGGCAGCATTGAATTACGACCAGAAAAGCTTCTCCACCTCCTTATCACCCTGAACATTGAAGAAATTGGCAGCGTCAGCCGTACTCTTTGCCACATCGGCATACACGTCCGCAGAACTCCAGCGCCCATCCAGGGGAGCGTACTTCGGATCGAAAAACTTCGTCCGCAGCAAGTAGGAACCTCTAGCTATGATTTTACCGGCCTGTTGAAGCTCCTCCCGCGCACCCCTGAGCTCGGTCCGTATTTCCTTGGTGGCATTGCGTGCCTTGTCCAGCTCGGCCAAGCTATCCTTATGCTCCTTTTTAAGGAACTCATACCGGTCAGCTGCATTTTTTAACTCCATAGCCATTTCGGCCATCTTTTCTTCGCTTCGGCGATGAGCAGCCTGTTCGGCTCTCAGTTCCTCGGTCGCCTTTAGGGCAGCCGCATTGCTAACCCGAGCTTGTTCCTTGGCTTGGACAAGTTCTGCCCTCAGGGCCTCCACGGCAGCAGCACCATCTGCAGTCCGAACATCTTACATTAATGTCATGCCGCCTCCATATTTTCCTATACAAAGGAAGGCAGAGCACATACCTTGTGACTTGTCCAGCTGCTCGTTCACCAGCCTGATATCAGCATCAATCGATCGAATCTTCCTGGTCAGTTCGGAAACTTCTACGGACTTGTTGGCAGCCGGAATCATAGGTACCTGCACACATTTATAGCGCAATCGTTGATTTATGATCCCCCATTTGCCCCCTAGGGCGGGCAACCAGTGTCTCAGGGGCTACTATCTATATGGAGCACACCTAACGTGTGCCTCATAGGCAAAAATAGTGTATTCTTCACAACATACCTCAAAGCCTCTGAGCAGACTTGCAAATGCTTCATTCAAACCGCTTGTAGCGGATGAAATCTTCTAGAGCACCGTGCTCATTAATGAGCGGTGCTCCTCCGAGAGCGCAGCCCGCCTCCAAGAGGGCCCGTCAAGATGTCCGCCGGACATCGAACTGTCGAACCCTTCCCATCGCCTCGCAGCCAAACGCCCGAGCTCGTGGCAGCCGACGCTGGCCTCCGGCCAAGCAGATCCGGACTCCTCCGTGATTTACACTTGGTGTCGCCAGCCATGAGCCGGGAGAGGTAGGTGGGGTCTCACTCTCCATCATCTCCTGTAAGGTCCCCAAGACGAACTTTGTTGAGAGGGGATGCTAATGAATCCGCGAAAGACGAATCTCGGTTATTGATCTAGGAGGAACGCAGTACCTTGAATTAAAAATTAACTTATAGCTCGGTGGAAGGCTGGCCTGCTGGTGGGAACGATGCGGTGAGGGTGCCCGTTAAAGCAGAGCCCTGGTGTTATCTTTTTCCGGTTTGGGCATCTCCATCTCCGAGTCTCCGGCGACCCTCTTCTTCCCGCTGGGAGGAGGCCTTAGCCTCCCTTCCCGACTATCCTCCTTAGGGAGGTAACAATTCCCGGTTCGGATGCGTGGCGTGTGGGGTTCGGATTCATCGCCCTTCCCTTGTCTTTCCCTGTGGGCATCCTGCCGAGTACTCGGTCAAGCATCTTGGCCATGGTGGGGTGGGCGAGTCTTCGGAAGTGGCGCCGGACACCTAATTCTCTCCGCCTTTGCTGAGGCATTCCTGACGCGGATGATTTTCGTAATAAACAATCATAACAAATACAAAACACGGTGTCCGGTATCAAGTTTACTTACTTGGGTATCTAGGCGATTGCAGCTTAGGCCCGCATCTTCGGGGGTGTCCGGACACTTTACTTTCCGTCCGAAGAATAATTTGCACATCTCTTTGAGCTTCAGGCCGAAGAAGTGCTTGACGGTCCGCGGACCCTCCGGATTGAACTCCCACATCCGGAGAGGCCGGCGTTGGCACGGCAACATCCATCGGATCAACATCACTTGCATTATGCTGACAAGATTAATGTCCCTTGCAAGAAGCTCCCGGATGCGATTCTGCAGTACTGGTATATCACCAGCGGGTCCCCAATTCCGCCCTACGTCTGTCCAAGACGCCAACTGTGACGGAGGGCCTGAACGAAACTCGGGGCAGCCGCCCACTTTGTGCCTCTGGGAGCCGTGACATAGAACCACCTCCGCTGCCATACATCGGATACTTCTGGGAAAGAACCCTCTGGCCACGGGCATCACCGTTCCAGCTTATTACGGCACCTCCGCACTCCACATTTCGCCCCTCGATCATCTTCGGCGTCACATTGAAGGTCTTGAGCCATAAGACGAAGTGTGGGGTGACATGGAGAAAAGCCTCGCACACGATGATAAACGACGAGATATGGAGGATAGCGTCAGGAGCCAGATCGTGAAAATCCAACCCATAATAGGACATGAGCCCCCTCACGAAGGGATCGAGGGTGAAACCCAGACCACGGAGGAAGTGTGGGACGAAACGACACGCTCGTTGGGCTCCGGCGTCGGGATGACCTGCCCTGGAGCAGGGAGCCTGTGCTGGATATCTGCGGTCAAGTATCCGACCTCCCTAAGCTTGACAATGTCCTTCTCTTGATCAAGGAGGCCGCCCACCGGCCCTGAGGGTCAGATCCGGACATATTGGAGGATTCCGGAGGGGTGGAGCTTAGGTTTTGGGTGTTAGAACTCGAGGTGCGAGAAGGCGCGATGAAGGTAAAAAAAGGAGGCATAGGTCTCGACCCCTTTATAAAGAGGGTGAATATCAAGAGTCCCCGGTATGACCATTTGAGGCTTGTCTAAAAAAACACACGGGTTATACCAACAACCGTCGTGGGGTCACGCGTGCTCATATTGATGGAAAATCCCGTAATAAGAGGAACACGATCTCTGCCTCGGCGGGACGTGCCAATAAAACCGCCTCGCAACACGAGTCGTGGTGGGGCAGGAAACATCGGTTCGCATTGGACCAAGCCCCGATGCAAGGGCATGACACACGAAGATTGCCAACAAATCAGATCTATACCATACGAAGATCATCTTGCAGATCCGGACACGGTCTACGTGTTCGATGACCACTTTGGAGTATTCGGAGGAGGAACCCGCCCTGCAATGCCGAAGACAAGATCGCTACCGGACTCATCGTCATTGAAGCCTGGTTCAGGGGCTACTGAGGGAGTCCTGGATTAGGGGGTATTCGGACAGCCGGACTGTGTACAATGTCCGGACTATTGAAGCGTGAAGATGCAAGACTCAAGACTTCGGCCGTGTCTGGATGGGACTTTCCTTGGCTTGGAAAGCAAGCTTGGAGATCCGGATATTATATTCCCTTCCTTGTAACCGACTCCATGTAAACCCTAGCCCTCTCCGGTGCCTATATAAACCGGAGAGGTTGGACCTTAGAAGGCCGATCACAATTATATTCATACCATCATAGGCTAGCTCCTAGGGTTTAGCCTCTACGATCTCATGGTAGATCTACTCTTGTACTACCCATATCATCAATATTAATCAAGCAGGAAGTAGGGTTTTACCTCCATCGAGAGGGCCCGAACCTGGGTAAACACCTGTGTCCCTTACTTCTTGTTACCATCAGCCTTGACGCACAGATTGGGACCGCCTACCCGAGATCCGCCGGTTTTGACACCGACAGCACCCCCCATGGGGAGTCCGAATAGGAATAGGGGAGGGGGCGCGGCCCCCCTTTCCCTCTCCCTCTCACTTTCCCTTCCTTCTTACCCTTCCACCAAGTGGAATCCTACTAGGACTTGGAGTCCTAGTAGGACTCCTCTCTCCTGCCGCACCCTACAGGGGCCGGTCGGCCTCCCCCTCTCCTCCTTTATATACGGAGGTAGGGGCACCCTAGAACACACAAGATCATTTGTCTTAGCCGTGTGCAGTGCCCCCCTCCACAATTTACCACCTCGGTCATATTGTCGTAGTGCTTAGGCGAAGCCCTGCTCGGATCACATCATCAACCCGTCACCACGCTGTCGTGTTGACGGAACTCTCCGTCGTCCCCAACTGGATCAAGAGCACGAGGGACGTCATCATGCTGAATGTGTGCTGAACACGGAGGTGCCATACGTTCGGTGCTAGGATCGGTTCGATCGTGAAGACGTTCGACTACATCAACCGCGTTACTAAACGCTTCCGCTTTCGGTCTACGGGGGTACGTAGACACACTCTCCCCTCTCGTTGTTATGCATCTCCAATATAGATCTTGCGTGATCATAGGATTTTTTTTGAAATACTGCGTTTCCCAATAGTGGTATCCGAGCCAGGTCTATCCGTAGATGTTATATGCACGAGTAGAACACAAAGAGTTGTGGGCGATAATAGTCATACTGCTTACCACCAATGTCTTACTTTGATTCGGCGGTATTGTTGGATGAAGCGGCCCGGACCGACATTACATGACCGCGTTCATGAGATTGGTTCTACCGACGTGCTTCTCACACAAGTGGCTGGCGGGTGTCTGTTTCTCCAACTTTAGTTGAATCGAGTTTGACTACGGCCGATCCTTGTTGAAGGTTAAAACAACACACTTGACAAAAAATCATTGTGGTTTTGATGCGTAGGTAAGAACGGATCTTTCTAGAAGCCCATAGCAGCCACGTAAAACTTGCAACAACAAAGTAGAGGACGTCTAACTTGTTTTTGCAGGGCATGTTGTGATGTGATATGGTCAAGACGTGATGAGATATAAATTGTTGTATGAGATGTTCATGTTTTGTAAAAGTTATCGGCAACTGGCAGGAGCCTTTTGGTTGTCACTTTATTGTATGAAATGCAATCGCCATGTAATTGCTTTACCTTATCACTAAGCGGTAGCGATAGTTGTGGAAGCAATAGTTGGCGAGACGACAACGATGCAACGATGGAGATCAAGGTGTCAAGCCGGTGACAATGGAGATCATGACGGTGCTTTGGAGATGGAGATCAAAGGCACAAGATGATGATGGACATATCATGTCACATATTTTGATTGCATGTGATGTTTATCCTTTATGCATCTTATTTTGCTTAGTATGGCAGTAGCATTATAAGATGATCCCTCAATAAATTTCAAGGTACAAGTGTTCTCCCTTACTATGCACCATTGCTACAGTTCGGCGTGCTGAGACACCACATGATGATCGGGTGTGATAAGCTCTACATTCACATACAACGGGTGCAAGCCAGTTTTGCACATGCAGAATACTCGGGTTAAACTTGACGAGCCTAGCATATGCAGATATGGCCTCGGAACACTGAGACCGAAAGGTCGAACGTGAATCATATAGTAGATGTGATCAACATAGTGATGTTCAGCATTGAAAACTACTCCATCTCACGTGATGATTGGACATGGTTTAGTTGATATGGATCACGTGATCATTTAGATGACTAGAGGGATGTCTATCTAAGTGAGAGTTCTCAAGTAATATGATTAATTGAACTTTGATTTATCATGAACATAGTACCTGATAGTATTTGCATGTCTATGTTGTTGTAGATCAATAGCCCGTGCTATCGTTCCTTTGAATTTTAATGCGTTCCTAGAGAAAGCTAAGTTGAAAGATGATGGTAGCAACTACACGGACTGGGTCCATAACTTGAGGATTATCCTCATTGCTGCACAGAAGAATTACGTCCTAGAAGCACCCCTAGGTGTTCCACCCGCGCTAGCAACTACATACATTATGAATGCCTGGCAGACGCGTGTTGATGACTACTCGATAGTTCAGTGTGCCATGCTTTACGGCTTAGAATCGGGACTTCAAATACGTTTTGAACGTCATGGAGCATATGAGATGTTCCAGGAGTTGAAGTTAATATTTCAAGCAAATGCCCGAATTGATAGATATGAAGTCTCCAATAAGTTCTATAGCTGCAAGATGGAGGAGAATAGTTCTGTCAGTGAACATATACTCAGAATTTCTGGGTACCACAACCACTTGACTCAACTGGTAGTTAATCTTCCTCATGATAGTGTCATTGACAGAATTCTTCAATCACTGCCACCAAGCTACAAAAGCTTCGTGATGAACTATAATATGGAAGGGATGGATAAGACAATTCCCGAGCTCTTCGCTATGCTAAAGGCTACAGAGGTAGAAATCAAGAAGGAGCATCAACTGTTGATGGTTAACAAGACCACTAGTTTCAAGAAAAAGGGCAAAGGGAAGAAGGGGAACTTCAAGAAGAACGGCTAGCAAGTTGCTGCTCAAGTGAAGAAGACCAAGTCTGGACCTAAGCCTAAGACTAAGTGCTTCTACTGCAAAGGGACTGGTCACTGGAAGCGTAACTGCCCCAAGTATTTGGCGGATAAGAAGGATGGCAAAGTGAAAGGTATATTTGATATACATGTTATTGATGTGTACCTTACTAATGCTCGTAGTAGCGCCTGGGTATTTGATACTTGTTCTGTTGCTCATATTTGCAACTCGAAACAGGGGCTACAGATTAAAAGAAGATTGGCTAAGGACGAGGTGAGGATGCGCGTGGGAAATGGTTCCAAAGTAAATGTGATCGCTGTCGGCACGCTACCTCTACATCTACCATCGGGATTAGTTTTAGACCTAAATAATTATTATTTGGTGCCAGTGTTGAGCATGAACATTATATCTGGATCTTATTTGATGCGAGACGGTTATTCATTTAAATCAGAGAATAATGGTTGTTCTATTTATATGAGTAATATCTTTTATGGTCATGCACCCATGATGAGTGGTTTATTTTTGTTGAATCTCGATTGTAGTGACACACATATCCATAATATTGAAGCCAAAAGATGCAAGGTTACTAATGATAGTGCAAATTATTTGTGGCACTGTCGTTTAGGTCATATTGGTGTAAAGCGCATGAAGAAACTCCATGCTGATGGGCTTTTGGAATTAGTTGATTATGAATCACTTGATGCTTGCGAAGCATGCCTCATGGGCAAGATGACTAAGACTCCGTTCTCCGGAACAATGGAGCGAGAAACTGACTTACTGGAAATAATACATACTGATGTGTGCGATCCTATTAGTGTTGAGGCTCGCGGCGGGTATCGTTATTTTCTGACCTTCACAGATGATTTGAGCAGATATGGATATATCTACTTGATGAAACATAAGTCTGAAACATTTGAAAAGTTCAAAGAATTTCAGAGTAAAGTGAAAATCATTGTAACAAGAAAATAAAGTTTCTACGATCTGATCGTGGAGGTGAATATTTGAGTTATGAGTTTGGTCTTCATTTGAAACAATGTGGAATAGTTTCGCAACTCACGACACCTAGAACACCACAGCGTAATGGTGTCTCTGAACGTCGTAGCCATACTTTATTAGATATGGTGCGATCTATGTTGCCTCTTACTGATTTACCGCTATCATTTTGGTGTTATGCTTTAGAGACGGCTGCATTCACGTTAAATAGGGCACCATCTAAATCCGTTTAGACGACACCATATGAACTATGGTTTGGCAAGAAACCTAAGCTGTTGTCGGTGTACAAAAGTAGGGGCTCTCCTTTTGACCCCTTTACTTGTGCACGGGCAGTCAAAGCCACGCGCTGCGACCACACTTAGCAAGGCACAGGAGGGAAGACGAAGAGAAGGCCAAGCCCAAGACAACCAAGGCAACGCCAAGACCAGAGACACGGAGAGCAGAAGGGCGAGGTGGACTCCCCCAGCAAGACCCTTGCCGGGGTGGCCTCCGCGGCCCCGGCAAGAGCCTTGTCGGGGCAACCCGCCTGGCGCCAACGGAGCGAGCCGCCCTTGAGCCCGAGGGTTCCAACATCGCCAACAACTACATTGGAACCAGGGCTCAGGCGGCACCTCTATAGTGGCATGCAGATCTTTGTGAATACCATCAATATACGAGATCAAATGAGGACCAGAAGACGACGACCCTCGGCGGGATCCTAGCCGAGGGAATCCACATCTTGCCGGGGACAACTGCGGCACCACGGAAAGACTCTTGCCGGGCCCCCTGGCAAGATCCTTGCCGAGGGCACCATAGAGGCCACGACCAGGACCGCGCCTGCCAAGATTCCACCGCCGTCCCCAAGCAGCTGCAAGCTCAACCAGTTGGGCAGGCGCCTGCATGGCGACGTGCAGCTTCTACACCGACTCAAGCAAGCTCCTGCATGGTGGCATGCAACTCTTCCTGAAGGATCCACCACCGCACCAGCCCAAAGAGCTAGCCAACGTACGCCACGGGCGCCCGTCACCGGATGCGTGTCGGTTAAAGCAGGCGGCGTGACCGGGACGTGTTTCCTTGCCATCCCCGATAAAGTGAGAGGGGCACATCGCCAACGCATTAAATGCATTTGTCCAACATGCCAGAGGATAGACTCATCCACTGTATGCCTTTCCACCTCCTGTGTGCCACTGTGGCGACCCCTTTTGCCTATAAAAGGAGGCCTGATGCGACCAAGAGAGGGATTCGGCTCTTTTGGGCTCTTTTGGGCAAGTTGTACCCCGCAGCTAGCTCAATAACACAAGAACACTCAAATGCATCCACCAAAGCAGGACAAGGTTATTACGCATCCTCGCGGCGCGAACCTGGGTAAACGATCCGTGTGCTTCCTGTCAGACCCGCTCTTTGTACAACCTCGCGCTCGCTGACCGTAGAAGGGATCCTAGTGACTCCATAGGTGTCGTTTTCCACTGACATCTTTGGCGCGCCAGGTAGGGGGCGCAGTTGTGACAATCCAGTCTCGCAGTTAGCCTAGCAGTTCTTCATAGCCATGGCTCCCTAGAAGAAGACGATCACGGTGATCGGTTCATTCGGAGTCGGACGACCCGCCCCGGTGCAGGCGAGCAGCGGGCCGATGGCGGACAGAACCCGAGGTGCGGCTCGCGAGCACCAACACCGCTCTGGCACTCAGAGCCTGGCGAGCGGCGTCGTTCGTGCGCGAGACGACGGGCCGCACGCTGCCAGATCCAACGGCGGAGCTGGGCCCCCCGCAGGCGGTGCGGAGCCCTCCAAGGGTGGCGCGGCGACCTGCAGGTCGCCTAAGCCCATGCCCGCGATGCCCTCCTCCCAGGTCACGCGCGACGCGCAGCATCGCCACACTGGAGACCCCGGGCGCCGCCGTGGGAAGAGTCCCGTGCATCACTCGTGGGACAGAGGAAGCCAACATGCCCGCCGAAGCGCTGGCGAAAACGGCGTGCAGCCGCAGGGCCGTGATGGAGCTCCTCCTAACGCGGTTAGGAGTCGGAGCGCGTCACGGTCCATGCAGCTTTCGCCGCCGCCCACGCCGGCAGAAGTTTTGGCGCGCGCACAGTTGCTCCTCGACTTCCCTCCTACTGCGGAGAAGCTCGACGAATGGAGAGCCACCATCCGGAGCCTCGTTGGCGTCGCCAACAAAGACGAGCCACGACCAGCAACGCCCTTGGGTCGGCACTCCATCAAGCCGCCGCACGCCAATGGTGGAAGTACCATGGGTGCGGCAGCCATGATGCACTCTCCTCCTCCATGCCAGCCGCCGCGGGTGTCGATCCGTCACGATGACGCTTGTGATAATATTTCCATAGTGTCGTCCGATCCACGGACCCACCGTGACCAGCGCCTAGTTCTTCGGGAGTGAGCCCATGAAGACGCTCAGACCACCATCGAGCGCCAGCGCGATACACGTCACCAGTCAGATCAGCGGGCAGGGCCCTCTACGGACCACCCAGCTCCGGGAGGCTCCAGCGGCCTACCTTACGTGGTGGGTTGCCCAGCCTTTACCCGTGAGCTGCGGCAGTTCCAGTGGCCGTCCCACCGCATGTTCAAGCCCGACGTCGGCAAGAAGTACAATGGCAAGACTCACCCGTCGGAGTTCCTCAGCATCTACACCATCGCGATGCAAGCCGCTGGAGCTTGCGATGACAAGGTGCTTGCCAACTACTTCCCATTGGCCCTGAAGCCCAATGTCATGTCCTGGTTGATGCACTTGCCGGCCGACTCCATTTCTTCTTGGTCGGACCTGTGTCATGAGTTCGTTGGTGCCTTCACTGGAAGCCACCAAGCTCATGGCTAGGCGAGTGATTTACATATCATTCCCCAGAAGTAAGGTGAAAACCTGCGCAAGTACATATAGAGGTTCAGCCGAGTGTAATACAACATCCCAGATGTTCATCCTGAACTATGATCAGCGCCATTCCATCAGAATGTGCAACCGCAAGATGCGTGAAGAGCTGGCAATGAACAAGGTCAGGGATGTGGCCGAACTTTACATTCTGGCGGATAGATGTGCTCGAGCTGAAGAGGAGAGGAAGTACCTCGGCGAAGACCCCGGCGCGGAAACTGACTCTACTGACAAAGACACCGCCGCCCCGACGAAGAAGGGTCAGCATCGCAACAAGAAACGCAAGGGCAAGGTTGTGCTTGCCGTCGAGGGATCTGACGACACTGGCGCTGCCAAGAAGGCCAAGGCAGAGGACCCCGACAAGGAGATTGCCGGGTGCGCCGCTTGGTGGGCCTTGGCAGCTGTCGACAAGCCAGGGGGCTCCGACAAGCAGTATTGCAAGATCCACCACACCAAGGGCCACGACCTCCAGAACTGCCGGCAAGTCGACCTGCTTGCTGAGAAGCAAAAGGACGAGTATGAGACGCGGGACAAGGAAAAGGGTCAGGATGGTGCCGAAGGATCCGACAAGAAGTGTGGCGGCCAAGGGGGTCACCGCGACAAGGATAATCAACAAGAGAGGCCCGCCCGGGGCCGCGACAAGAGGCAGGAAGACGATGATCATGACGAGGACGACGAGTCCGGCGAGCATGAGTTCCAGAAGGCTACGGAGGCCATGTGCATCGATGGTGGTGCCTCGCTGCGTACTTCTCACCGCCAGCTCAAGCAGTGGGCACGTGAGATCACAGCAGCAGAGCCCTCGTTTGGCGCTCACAAGCCACTGAAGTGGTCCAGCACGCGCCTCATCTTCAACGTCGAGGACCACCCCGACCGCACAACTGCGGTCGGGTGTTTGCCGTTGTTGGTCTCACCAACGATACGCAACCTCAAGGTGAACAAGATGCTGGTTGATGGCGGGGCCAACCTGAACTTGATTTCACTCGTTGTGATCAAAAGGCTGCAAATTCCTGATGGAGACCTCGAGGAAACGGGTACGTTTGAAGGGGTCAACCCGGGAAGGAGCCAGCCGAAGGGGAAGGTCACATTGCATGTGACGTTTGGAGGTGAGTTGAACTATAGGACGGAGAGGATTGTCTTCGACGTAGCCGAGATCCCTTGCCTCACAACGATCCTCGCCGCCCGCACTAGCCAAGTTCATGGCGGCGTCACACTATGCCTACAACATGCTGAAGATGCCTGGGCCGATGACCATCATCACCGTCCCCTCCGACAAGAAGGACGCGCTGATCTGCGCTGACTAGCTCTACCGGGAAGCAGTTGCAGCAGCTGCCGCCAAGGCACTTGCTCCTGCCACTGAAGCCCCCGGGGGAAAGAAGAGGACCGGAAAGACCTCTCGCACCCACTCCGGCAAGCGCACCTCTCCGGAGTGTTGTGCTACCATAGAGGACGTGCCAGAGAGCTCCACTGGCAAGAGCAAGAAATCCAGAGCTGCACCACCAGAGACCAAGAGGTTATCCGTCAAGGAGGATGGCACGGGAGGGGCTTTCACCATAAGCTCCACCCTCGATAGCAAATAGGAAAGCGTACTCATCACCTTCCTCCGGGCGAATGTCGACGTGTTTGCATGGCAAGCATCCAACATCCTCGGTGTTCCCAGGGAGTTGATTGAGCACCATCTTGCTGTCTGCCCTCATGCACGACCCGTCAAGCAGAGGGTCAGGAAGCAGGCTTTGGAACGGCATGAGTTCATCACAGAGGAGATTAGGAAGTTAGAAGCGGCAAGCTTGGTGAGAGGAGTGCTCCATCCGACGTGGTTGGCCAATCCGGTGGTAGTGCGCAAGGCAAATGGGAAGTGGAGGCTGTGTATTGACTACACAGACATCAATAAGGCTTGTCCTAAGGACCTCTTCACGTTGCCGCACATCGACCAGATTGTTGACTCCACGGCAGGGTGTGATTTGTTGTCTTTCCTTGATGCCTACTCAGGATACCACCAGATTTTCATGACGAAAGAAGACGAAGAGAAGACATCATTCATCACCCCATGTGGTACGTATTGGTTTTTACGGATGCCTTTCAGGTTGAAGAGTGCTGGCTTGACATTCGCAAGGGCGGTCCAAATTGGTTTTGAGCCACAGCTACATAGAAATATGGAAGCTTATATGGATGACATAGTGGTCAAAACCAAGGACAGGGCAACCCTTGTATAAGACTTAGAAGAGACGTTTGCCAACCTACACAAGATCAACCTCAAGCTAAACCCTGAGAAGTGTGTCTTCGGCGTCCCGTCCGGCAAACTTCTCGGGTTCTTTGTGTCGCAGTGTGGGATCGAGGCAAACCCGGGCAAGATCAAGGCTATTGAACAGATTGAGGCACCCAAGAGGATCAAGGATGTGCATCGGCTCACCAGCTGCGTTGCCGCCATGAGCAGATTCATCTCCAAGTCTGCTGAGCGTGCCCTTCCCTTTTTCAAGATCTTGAAAAAGGCGGGCCAAATGGAGTGGACCCCAGAGGCCGACACAGCGTTGCAGGATCTAAAGAAATACCTTTCCACTATGCCAATACTGGTTGCGCCTAAACCACAAGAACCGTTGCTGCTATATCTAGCAGCAACGAATCAAGTGGTTAGTGCCGCGTTAGTAGCGCAGAGGGAGGTCGACGAAGAGGTAGTGGCGACGGCGAGACTGGCGGATGGCAAGCCAGAGACTCCACCGGCAGGGCCTGATGCCGGCAAGGCAAGGCCCACGGCAGGGTCTGATGCCATCAGGACAGGGCCCATGCAATCAAATGAAGGGGTGCAGAAGAAAAAGATGACGCAACACCCAGTTTACGTTGTCAGCTCCCTCCTGCAGGGGGCTAGGTCGAGGTACTCTGGTGTGCAGAAATTGCTCTTCGGCCTCCTTATGGCCTCAAGGAAGTTGCGTCACTACTTCCAAGCACACGAAATCACCGTCTTCACCCGCCTCCCATTGTAAGGGATACTGCACAACCCAGACGCAACCGGAAGGATTGTGGAGTGGGCCTTGGAATTATAAAGCTTTGGTTTGAAGTTTCAAAGTACTTCGACAATCCAGAGCAGAGTCTTGGCGGAGTTCATTGCAGAATGGACCTCAATGTCATACGAGGAAATCCAGGAGACCACTCTCCCTGGCAAAGAAGCAAGTCACAATTGGATCATTGTACTTTGACGGGGCCTTCTCGCTGCAAGGCGCTGGTGCTGGTGTGCTGCTCGTCGCACCCACCTGAGAGCACCTCAAGTATGTGATCCAGATGCACTTTCCCAGGGAGATGTCCACAAACAACACTACTGAGTACGAAGGGTTGCTTGCCGGACTCAGGATCGTGGCAGACCTCGGGGTCAAGAAGCTCATCGTCAGGGGTGATTTGCAGCTTGTCGTGAGGCAAGTCAACAACGATTACCAGAGCCCGTTGATGGAGGCCTACGTAGATGAGGTGAGGAAGCTGGAGGAGCGCTTTGATGGTATACAGGCGGAGCACGTCCCCCGAGCAGAGAACGACATCACCGATTACCTGTCGAAGCGTGCTGCATTCAAGCTACGTGTGGAACCAGGTACCTTTGTGCTTCGGTTAACTCAAGCATCCGTTGAACCATCAACAGAGGAGAACAAGCGGAGGAAATCAGGCCCCGGCAAGTACTTTCCCACCAAGCCCCCTAGGGCCTCCGGCAAGGATATTTCCGTGGATACTGAGCCTGCCGAGGAGCAACTGACTCCGGCAGGGCGTCAAGCCCCGGCCGTAGAGACAACCGCTCCTATGGCAGAAGAAATGCCTTTGGTCCTTGCCGTCGAGCCCCAGGCTCTGGCATGGGCACAACATATTATCCGATTCCTCCAAACAGGGGAGCTTCCTGAGGAGCAGGAAGAACCGGAGAAAGTAGCCCGTCGGTCTGCCATGTATCAGTTCGTCGACGACGTCCTGTACCGGAAAAGACCGAACAGTGTGAAATTGAAGTGCATTCCCCGGAAGGAAGGACTGGAGCTGTTGGCGGAGATACATGGAGGCATATGTGGCTCCCACATAGGGTCGAGGGTCCTTGCCGGCAAGGCGTTCCGGCAAGGTTTCTTCTGGCCCACTGCCCTCCAGGATGCAACGGCACTAGTAACCAAGTGTGAAGCGTGTCAGTTCCATTCCAAGAAGCTTCATCAACCAGCTCAAGCCCTTCAAACAATCCCTCTCTCCTGGCCATTTTTGGTCTGGGGGCTCGACATACTGGGCCCCTTCCTCCGTGCTATCGGGGGCTTTGATTACTTGTACGTTGCAATCGACAAGTTCACAAAGTGGTCGGAGGTGGAAGCAGTGAGGAAGGTGACAGCACAGTCAGCTGTCAAGTTCTTCAAGGGACTAGTCTGCCGTTTTGGTGTGCCAAACAGATTCATCACCGACAATGGCACGCAGTTCACAAGCCACACCTTCATGCAGTACATCCAAGACCTCGGCAGGAAGGTCTGTTTTGCTTCCATGGCACACCCATGGAGCAACGACCAGGCGGAGAGGGCAAATGCTGAAGTGTTGCGAGGCCTGAGGACAAAGACTTTTGACAGGCTGCACAAGAGCGGAAGGCGTTGGATTGATGAGTTGCCGGCGGTTCTTTGGTCGATCAGGACGACACCAAATCAAGCCACCGGCCAGACACCCTTTTCCCTGGTATACGGGGCAGAAGCAGTTCTTCCCTACGGAACTCATATACGAGTCACCTCGAGTGCTCACTTACGACGAGCTTGAGCAAGAGCAATTGCGGCAAGATGACGCAACGCTCCTTGAGGAAGATCGTCTTCGGGCGGCTATGAGAGCAGCATGCTACCAGCAAGCCTTGTGCCGCTACCATAGCCGCAAGGTTCATGCCCGAAGCTTTGAGGAAGGCGACCTTGTTCTTCGGGCATTCAATCGGCCAAGAATTCCAACAAGTTGACGCCAAAGTGGGAAGGCCCTTATCGGGTAATACGAGTCACTAGGCCTGGCGCAGTCTGCCTGGAGACCGAAGATGCTGTTCTAGTGAGCAACTCCTGGAACATTGAACATCTTCGCAAGTTTTACCCGTAAGGCGCGGTTGCCGGGCCTCCCGGCAAGCCACCTTTTGTACAAGCATTGCCGGCAAGGCATGTAACCCTCTGTACAAAGCCAGGCGCAGACCCTGAGCATAAATAAATGAAGCGCTGGCGCCCTAAGTTTTAGCATGCATGCTAGGTCAAGTCTCTCCCTCGGTTAGGGTTGATAGTGCTTAGCGGCGGCTAACCCCTAGCATAGAGGTCGAGTGTGCATCTTCCTGTTCTTTTCTATCCACTTTTGGTTCGCAGGGCACGTGGATACGTCTGCTGAGCTACTTGGGAGAAAGAGAACGAACCGACGCTCCGGCCCCAGCAAGCCAAGGTTGCCGGGGGCTGAAGACACAAGGATCCAACCACGGCAAGCCAAGGTTGCCGGGGGCTGCGGATTCAGATAAGTCCTTCATCCCCTATTGTGCATTTCCGTATGAAACTGGGGCATGTGAAACCTCGTTTGTATTCTTAAACCACCGTGCTCCCCTTTTCCTGTACCCAAGAGCTATCCCCTGGGTCGGAACTTGGTCGTAGTCGCGGTGGCAAGGAAATGAACGAAGGGCCTAACTCTACTTCGCCCCTGCCTCCGCCAAGAGCGTGAGAATGGTCGACTGAAGTGGGGGGACGGCAAGGCCTGTTGCCGGGCGACAATGTTTATCTTAAAAATAACAAGGATTCGTTCCCTGGCACGAGCCTCGCTCACGCACAAAGAACCCGGCAAGCACCCTTTTTCATTAAAAACATCCCATACAGGTACAGTTCATACAGAATGAAAAACATGAGCAAGGGGATTATAAGTCTTAAAATAAACAAGTGCATGCAGGCTTACAAACTAAAAAGAGATAAAGTGCCCATAATCCCTTTCTTGTCCCTCTCCTCAGAAGGTGGAACAAGACAGAGGAGGGCAAAAAGAGCGCCTAGGCAAGGTACGAAGAGCAGAAGGCACCAAGAGAACATCTTGATGCCGGGAAAGGAGTTGGAAGACGAGGCAGCAGGCCGGAAATACGCGACGAAGGCGTCGGTGCCCGCGTACTCCGACTTGACGGCCGCTACTCGCCTTCTTCGCCTTATCCGGCCCTCCTACGCCAGCCGCCCAAGGAGGCGATGGGGAACGCGCCGATGGACTTGACTAGGAAGGCCCTCGGCAGGGCGCGAGGCCGAGGGAAGGGTGACGCGGTCAGTCGGAGTCGTGGTCGGCGTCCCGCCGCTCGTCATCGTTGTCACTGTCCTCCTCGTCTCTCCCGCTCGTAGAGGAATCTTCATCGTTGGAGGAGCTGTCCACGCAGCAGTTCAGGCGAGTTCCATAATCCCCGAAGACCTTGACAGAGAGCAGCCGTTCTCCATTAACTTGAAGTAGAGGATGAGCCCCGCTGTCAGGCTGTGGATGCGGGTGAACGTCTTCCATCCGCAACGGAGGTACATGACCTCAGGAGCGGGGAATTCGACGTCGACCCACGTGCCACCATTCCCGCAGCCCCTCATGTGCAACCTAAGGGACTGGGGAGGGTCAAGCTCCATCTCCCGAGCGAATGGGGTGGGCAAGCGACGACGCCGATGCGGTGGCCGGCGAAGCCGGATGAAAAATTCATGGGGCTGGTCCCCGAGTGGCCCTCCATCGGGAGAGGCATCGCTGGCGGAGGCAGGGCCAGTGCGCCGCCCTGTCCACCTCTTCCCCAAGCGCCGCGGCGACCTCGGCCTCGCCCCCTCCCCCTTCCTCTCGTGGCAGGCTCCGCCGCCGCGAGATCTTGGGAAAGAGGGGCGCGCTCTCGAGCAGTGACCCTTGCGCCTACCGTCGAAGGGCCAACACTTCCTCTCGCCATGGCAGATGGAAGAAAGGAGCGGAGGTAGAAGGAGATGGATGACGGAAGAGTGTGGAATGCCGTCCCCCTCCCCTCTTTATAAAGGGGCGGAGTCGGGGCTCGGCCGCCCCACTCAACCATTCCGGTCATCGAGGGCGCAGAGAATCAGGACCGACCCGCTACCCCAACCAGCGACGACCCGGTTTTCCGCCTCCACTACCTGCCACCTGCATGAGGGACACGTGACGAGCGAGCAGCATTGAAGGGATAGGTGATGCAGCTGCTCCCCACCCCATGTTCGTGGGGCGCGGAGGCCTTGAAGACGCGACCCGAGTCCATCCAGTAAACGGGCCGCGCCCCTGCACCTCCCTCTTTTCATGGGGAAGGCGTGAGCCGCCTCTTTACTATGATGTGATGCATGCATGTGGAAACCGCCCCACGCATTACCCCCACGTCACGCACGACCCTCAGTGTCGCGCGTTCAACGCGGGTCATGGGGAAGCGCAACGGACGAAACAGTTACTGCAGTAAGATCCGCCCCACCTGCCCGCGCACCGTTCTGGGCCTGTCCCAACAATGCGTCACGCTTATGTGTGGCCCAGGCCCGGGGGCTCCTATCGGTGTACAAAAGTATGGGCTCTCCTTTTGACCCCTTTACTTGTGCGCAGGCAGTCAGAGCCACGCGCCGGGGCCACACTTAGCAAGGCAGAGGAGGGAAGCCGGAGAGAAGGCCAAGCCCAAGACAACCAAGGCAATGCCAAGACCAGAGACACGAAGAGCAGAAGGGTGAGGTGGACTCCCCCGGCAAGACCCTTGCCGGGGCGGCCTCTGCGGCCCCGGCAAGAGCCTTGCCGGGGCCACCCGCCTGACGCCAATGGAGCGAGCCGCCCTTGAGCCCGAGGGTTCCAACACCGCCAACAACTACATTGGAACCAGGGCTCGGGAGGCACCTCCATAGTGCCATGCAGATCTTTGTGATGACCATCAATATACAAGGTCAAATGAGGACCAGAAGACGACGACCCTCGGCGGGATCCTAGCCGAGGGAATCCACAAGACCCCCGGCAAGCACCTTGCCGGGGACAACCGCGGCGCCACGGCAAGACTCTTGCCAGGCCCCTGGCAAGACCCTTGCCGGGCCCCCAGCAAGATCCTTGCCGAGGGCACCAGCGAGGCCACGGCCAGGCCCGCGCCTGCCAAGATTCTACCGCCGTCCCCAAGCAGCTGCAAGCTGAACCAGCTGGGCAGGCACCTGCGTGGCGACGTGCGGCCTCTACACTGACTCAAGCAAGCTCCTGCGTGGTGGCATGCAAGTCTTCATAAAGGCTCCACCACCGCGCCAGCCCAGCAGCCAGCCTAGGTGGCGCCACGGTGCCCCGTCAGCTCGGACGCGTGTCGAAGCCAGGCAAGGCGGTGACAGCTGGGACGTGCTTCCTTGCCATCCCCGATAAAGTGAGAGGGGCACGTCGGCAGCGCATTAAATGCGTTTGTCCAACGTGCCAGAGGATAGACGCATCCATTGTACGCCTTTCCACCTCCTGTGTGCCACTGTGGCGACCTCTTTTGCCTATAAAAGGAGGCCCGAGGCGACCAGGAGAGGGATTCGGCTCTTTTGGGCAAGTTGCACCCCGTAGCTAGCTCAAGAACATAAGAACACTCAAATACCCTCCACCAAAGCAGGACTAGGGTATTACGCATCCTCGCGGCCCGAACCTGGGTAAACGATCCGTGTGCTTCCTATCAGTCCCACTCTTTGCACAACCTCGCGCTCGCCGACCGTAGAAGGGATACTAGTGACCCCATAGGTGTCGTTTTCCACCGACAGCTGTCGTTTCTTAATGTTTGGGGCTGCGATGCTTATCTGAAAAAGCTTCAACCAGATAAGCTTGAACCCAAGTCGGAGAAATGTGTCTTCATAGGATACCCAAAGGAGACTGTTGGGTACACCTTCTATCATAGATCCGAAGGCAAGATATTCGTTGCTAAAAATGGATCCTTTCTAGAGAAGGAGTTTCTCTCGAAAGAAGTGAGTGGGAGGAAAGTAGAACTTCATGAGGTAATTGTACCATCTCCCTTATTGGAAAGTAGTTCATCATAGAAATCAGTTCTAGTGATTCCTACACCAATCAGTGAGGAAGCTAATGATAATGATCATGAAACTTCTGATCAAGTTATTGTCGAACCTCATAGGTCAACTACAGTATGATCCGCACCAGAGTGGTATGGTAATCCTGTTCTGGAGGTCATGTTACTTGACCATGGCGAACCTACGAACTATGAGGAAGCGATGATGAGCCCAGATTCCACGAAATGGCTTGAGGCCATGAAATCTGAGATGGGATCCATGTATGAGAACAAAGTATGGACTTTGGTTGACTTTCCCGATGATCGACAAGCCATAGAGAATAAATGGATCTTCAATAAGAAGACTGACGCTGACGGTAATGTTACTGTCCACAAAGCTCGACTTGTTGTGAAAGGTTTTCGACAAGTTCAAGGAGTTGACTACGATGAGACCTTCTTACCCGTAGTGATGCTTAAGTCTGTCTGAATCATGTTAGCAATTGCCGCATTTTATGAGTATGAAATTTGGCAAATGGATGTCAAAACTGCATTCCTTAATGGATATCTTAAAGAACAATTGTATATGATGCAACCAGAAGGTTTTGTTGATCCAAAAGGTGCTAACAAAGTGTGCAAGCTCCAGTGATCCATTTATGGACTGGTGCAAGCCTCTCGGAGTTGGAATATACACTTTGATAAGGTGATCAAAGCATATGGTTTTATATAGACTTATGGTAAAGCCTGTATTTACAAGAAAGTGAGTGGGAGAAATTAGCTAGAGTAGCTCCATGCAGAGCATTTGTCGGTGGAAAACGACACCTATGGGATCACAAGAATCCCTAATGGGGTTGCGGGGCATGGGGTTGAGAGAAGAGTGAGTCTAGCAGAGAGCACGCGGTTCATTTATCCAGGTTCAGGCCGCGAGGGTGCGTAAAACCCTAGTCCTGCTTTGGTGGATGTATTCTTAGTTCTTGAACTAGCTACAGGGTGTAACGAGTCCAAAAAGCTACATCTCCCTCCTAGTCGCCTTGGGCCTCCTTTTATAGAAAAAGGGATTGCCACGGTGGCACACAGGAGGTGGAAATGCAACAGTGTTGCGAGGTTATCCTTCGTATTACAGGACAAGACGCATTTAATGCACCGCGCAGGTGTCCCTTTGCTTTTATCGGGGACGGGGGTGAGGCCCGTCCCATCCATCGTCACTCCTCCTTACTTCGACACGCGCCCTGGCCAGCGATGCGTGCGGCGCCATGTAGGCAGGCTGGCAGCTGAGGTGCCACGATGGTGGAGCCTCCACAAAGGGCTGCATGTTGCCACGCAGGCGCCTACCTAGCTGGTTGGGTCGGCAGCTGCATGCGAACGGCGGCGGAGACTTGGTTGTCGGCGGGCCTGGCGGTGGCCCTGCTAGCACCCTTGGTAATGGCCTTGCCAGGTGGGCCGACAATGGTCTTGTCGTGGCACAACGTCGTCCTCGGCAAGGATCTTGTCGTGGTACGCCGTTGTCCCCGGCAAGGGTCTTGCCAGGGGTCGTCGTCTTCTAATCCTCATCTATTCTTGGGTATGTCTTCACAAAGATCTGCATGCCACCTTGGAGGTGCCTTCCCGAGCCCTGGCTCCACGTGGATGATGGTGTTGGGGATTGTGGGCTCAAGGGTGGATCACTCTGTTGGTGTGGGGCGAGCTGCCCAGGTAAGGGTCTTGCCGGGGCCGCCGAGGCTGCCCCCGGCAAGGGTCTCCTGCCGGGGGAACCTGCTTCGTCCCTTTGCTCTTTGTGGCCTTGGTCTTGGCTTTGTTGTGGCCATCTTGGGCTTCGGTCTTACCTTGGCTCACCTCCCTCGCTCTGCTTGGTGTGGTCACCGCTGCCTCGATCGCCCGTGCATGTAAAGGGGTACAAAATGTGCCCCTAGTTTTGTACATCGACGGGAGCCCCCGGGCCTGGGCCACACATAAGCGCGACACGTTGTTGGGTCGGGCCCAAAACGGTGCGCGGGCAGGTGGGACGGTTCTTACCGCGGTAAGATTTTTCGCGCGCTGTGCTTCCCACGACCAGCACAAGCCTGCCGGGCGTGGAGGGGCGGCGTGATGGGCGGCATTTGTGGGCGGTTTTCACATGCATGCGTGACATCGCAAGAATGGCGGGCGACCCATGGCTTCCCCATAAAAGGGATAATCACATGGGCGACTGCCTTTACCCTTTCGCAACCCCAATCTCGAAACCTCCGCTGTCTCCTCCTCTTCTCCAAGCTTCGTCTCACCGCCGTCGTCAAGCTTCTCGCCTCCGCTCTTCCCTCCTCCTTCAGCTACCATGGCGCCAAAATCTACCAGGGGCAAGGGGGTGGCCAAGGATGCCAGGGCTGTGGAGCCGCCGGAGAGCGCGCTGTTGGGGCAACGGACGCAGTCCGCCTTCTTATTCCCCTCGATGGTCGACGTGTTCGAGCTTCGGGACTTCTTCAGGCCCCTGTGGGGAGTGAAGACGGGGGGGGGGGGGGGAATTCGGGGCACTCGGCCACGCGCTTCATCCCCGCCGCCTGCGCCGACCCTGCCCCAAATCGGTACCCCTTCTTTGTTGATTACTTTTCTTGCGGGCTCTGCCCCCCCTTCTCCGATTTCTTCAGCGACATCATGCACACCTTCGGCTTCCATTTCTTGGATTTTACTCCGAATGTGGTGGCGTGCATGGCCCTTTTTGCGCACCTTTGCGAAGGCTTTGCCGGGGTGCACCCTAGCATGGCGCTCTTCCGCCACTATTTCTTCCCTCAGATCCAGTCGGGGGGCGCCGTCTCTAGTTGCATCACCTGGATCCCAAGATCCAAGGGGGCATACCCGGACAGCGCCATGAAGGAGTGGTGGGAGGAATGGCGGGGCCGGTGGTGTTGGATTGAAGAGAAAGACCTGCCGGCGTTCTGCAAAGTTCGCTGGGCGCCGCCGGTTTGCGACAGCGATTGGAGAGATGTTGACGCTGTCGACGGGAAGCTCATGGTTGCCACCACCAGGATTCTCCGGCTTACCCAGGCCGCGCTCACCCTTGAAATGATCGGGGTGGACTTCATTCGCCGCCGGATTGCTCCGTTGCATAACAAGGGGAGGCCAGCCTGGCTCTTCACGAACCCCGCTGACATCATGTGACTCCTCCCCGGCCTTGACCACAACTTTACAGTGATGGCGCACGCCCATTTTTGCCAGCGGCTCTTCCAGCTTGACGTGGGCCGTGACGGCGCGAGGTCGAAAGGCATCAGCAAGGTTATGCGAGGGCCGCCGCGCAAGGTCCTCAAGGGGCCGTTGTTCAAGCTGCCAACGGGGGTGGTCCCGTTGTGTAACAATTCGCGTCGGTCCTAGATCATTGCCATGATGCCGGACTGCAACGCGCATGGCCCCAACCCGAGCTGGAAGGAGCCGGAGGACGCCGAAGTGCAGCAGTTCTTTGACACCCTGCACGAGGGGTACGTCAATGCCGACGCCGAGCAACTGCTTGTCATGGACACCACCCAAGCGGAGCTGGACTACATCGCCACCAGGGTGAGGGAGGCACAGCTTGCGAGGGAGGCCGGCAGCACCGGCAGTGTGGAGGATAAGGCCGCGACGGCTGCGGAGGAGGAGGAGCTCGCCCGATGGGCGGCCGCCGCCGGGGGAGCCAGCAGCACCGGCACCAAGGCTCCTCTAGTTGAGTATGTGACCGGCGAGTCGTCGGAGGAGGAGGCCGAGACGGCAGACCTGACGCCACCTACGGGGAGGGGGCGAGTCTTGCAGTGGGCCAGTTCCGGTGAGCCGGTTCGGGCCTCTAGGGCTGCGCAGCCGCAGCTGACCTTGGAGGGGTCCCAGCCCCACACGAGGGCCGTAGCGGCGAAGAAGCCGGTGAAGGTCGCGGTGAAGAAGAAGATGGACGCTCCTTCTTCATGCAAGCGTGCCCAGACACTGCCTCCCTCCCCTCCTCCAGCGAACGTCGGCGCGGGGATCACCTTTGATTATGGGTCCCTCAGTCCGAGGAAGAAGAGGAAGACAGCAGAGGAGGAGGAGGACGATGAGTAAGCATCCGGTTCCTCTCCGTTATCTCTGCCTCCCCAACCCGCGTTACTGATCTTGACTTGTTTTCACCTTTGTAGGGACGCAGAGACGCTGGCCCAGAGAGCAAAAATGGCCAAGGTCTCGGCGGGTGGCCAGCCCCCGGCTGGTACTTCGAGGGCGCCCTTGGTGGTATTGAGCAGCCCGGACAGCAGCCCCGGCAAAGCCCCCAGTATAAGTTCATCCTTCTTCTCTCTTCGACATGTGTCAGGGGCGCAACACTTTGGTGCTGACCTTGCCAGGTGTGCAGGAGGGGAGCAGCAGCAGGAGGAGCCACAGGGGGCTACTCCCAACACGCCGCCCCCATCGACTACGCCGCCCCGAGGGACGTCCCCGGCAAGGGCGCCAAGCACCGAGGCCACACACATGGAAGAGGAGGAAGATAACTTGCGCGCCGGTGGCTTTGCCTCGACGCCAAATGTTGGCAGGGAGGGGACTTCCATTTCCCAGCCGGGTGCTGGCAGCGGTAAGGCGTTCGCCGTTCGTCCTTCCTTCTTCTTCTTTCCGGTTCTTGGTCTTGGCTTTGCCACAGCCCTGTCTTCGGTGTCCAGATCCCTCCTCGGTGAACCCGGAGGACGCGGACGCCGTCATCGAGGATGTCGCCAAGGCCGCCGAGGCGAACGCCAAGAAGATTGCCGTGGAGGAGGCTGCCAAGGGTGCTGCTGTCGGATTTCGGGTCCGGCAGACCTTAAGGTTCGAACTCTGGGGTGCGCGCGGAGATCTATCCCCTACCGATCTATGTCCGATCTCCTTGCATGATCTAAGTTAGAAACGATGAACAACACAAGGGACACGAGGTTTATACTGGTTCGGGCCACCGTTGTGGTGTAATACCCTACTCCAGTGTGTGGTGTGGTGGATTGCCTCAAGGGCTGATGATGAACAGTACAAGGGAAGAACAGCCTCGCGAGAGGTGTTCTTGGGCTGGTACGATAAAATGCTTGGGTGAGTTCAATCGCCTCTCTCTCTCTATCTGCTAGGGCTCTATCAGCTTAAAACCAGATGCCTCTACTCTATGGTGGCTAGCTCTATTTATAGAGGCCCCGGGCCTCTCCCCAAAATAATGAGCGGGAAGGGCGCCAACAATCGGCCATTTTGAAGGGGAACATCTAGTACAAGTTATCCTGACCAAAGGTGGTCTTCGACTGCCAAAAGCACTGGTGTTGACGCCGTCTTGGGCTCCACGGTGACCTCCGTCTTGCCGCCCTGCTGGTCTTGGTCTTGTTGCACCTGAATGGTAACCTTTGCCTGATGCCTTGGCATGTGCTTGCCCCCTTTGCACTGAAAGGGAAACAAGGACACTGCGCAAGCCGGCGCCCGCCTAGTCTCGATCGGCATGGCTTGTGTCACGGGCTCCTCACGAGGTTCCCCCGCCTTGATCTCTCTGCCTCCTCGCGAGCCTGCCTGATGAGGCTGCCCCTGAGGAAGCTTCTTGTCGTCCGCCCTGCGAGGCTTGGCCCCTCGCGAGGGTCTTGAGCTTGAGCTGATGAAGATGGGACGCGCTGGGCCCCCACTTGAGCCACGCCGCAGGCCGCAGGCAGGAAAGTCCGGGACCCCTGCTCCTGCACACCGGCAAGAGCCCGGGACCAAGAGCGCTGGCTTGGCTTAGCAGGGAAGCGAAGGTGCAAGCGCGAAGCGCCGTGGGCCCCAATAGCCTGCGGCCTTGGGCTCCGCGTGGCGGTTGATTGGACGTGGACGTCTGCGCTTTCGACGGCGCCTCGGCAACCGCATGACTTGACAAGTCCCTGCATGCAGAGAAATGGGTCATGATTACCTGTGATCATGGTGCTCAGCGGTTAGCCTTCTCCGGCTATAAGTACGGGACTGCGTGAGCCCCTTCAGTCCATCTCTTCCTGCTACTCCTTTCCTTCTTCTTCCGCGTCATTGCTTCTTCTTACGCCAATGGCACCAATCCGTCGGTTCTCTGCGGAAGAGAAGGGAAAGGCCCCCCGAGAGGGTCCCGACCCTCTTCCGCCGAAGAAACGGCCGGTCCTCTGCCGCCGAGACGAGGGTGCTTGGCAGGAGGCGTTGAGGCCTTGGTACGAGTGGCCGCCGCCTGGGTTTCCGCTGCCCTTGTACGCCTGCGTTGTGGGCCCTAGGGAGGAGGGAACCGAGCGACACCGACAGCAGCCATTGCCGACGCCGTGAATCACGCAGGCGCTGGGCTGCCCCTCCCCGAGTCCATGCCGAGGGCTCCTCTCGCGAAGCTTGTGCTTCACGCCGCCATGCCTCCAAGCTCTTGGATCCGCCTTCCACCCTCCTTCGCTTTTCGAGATGCCGAAGCGGGTCTTCGAGCTCTGGCTGCAGCACACCGACTGCAGCACCCTTGCGACCGGAGCGGAGGTCGCGGTCGTCGCTCCGGGCAAGGTCTTCATGACCCGAGGCTGGGGTGAGATCGCCCAGGTCTGCCGGACGGATGGCGCCCTCGTAATTCATCTTGAATACGACCGCGCCTCCCTGATGTTCTTCAAGGTCTTCGATGCCGAAGGACGCCGGCTGGAGTGCTGCCCCAAGGAAAGTGGCAGGGGCAACGGACTGGCGAGGACTTGGCTCGCCCGTCGGTTCCCCAGTAGCTCCTCAGGCAGCAGCGGAGGGGCGGAGGAATCCAGCGGCTCCCCCGAGCTTCTCGCGACCCCGGAGACGAGCGACGGCAGCTACGAGCCTCCGAGCTCACGCCGTGCTCGGAGCAAGGCGACTGCATCGAGCCGCCGATGCCACTGATCTGGATGGGGTTGGCGCTGGCGCCGGGCAGCCCACTTTTGATGATGGCGTCGCTTGCGGAGGTGCGGGCAATTAGCGCCCCTTAGGATCAGTACCTTTGTTCCCTGCGAGGAATTGAAGCAACACCCCGTGGGGGTATGTAAGGCGTCTGCCGTGTCTTTTGTGAACATTATGTCCTTAATATGAATCGATGCGAGTTGCTTGTTCTGTCCCGGCTAGGCTCCCCCTTTCTATCCTCTCGAGGGCTTGGCGCCCACGCCGACAGTCCCAGCCCCTGTGTGGGCTTCAGCCGTCGCTGGTATGCCAGGTCGCGATGCCGTGGTCAAGGCCAGGAGGTGAGCGGCCCGAGGTCTGGTAAGAGCCCCCGAGTCACAGTGCTTGGGAGGTCCCCTCTAGCGCTCAAGCAGCCCTCGCTGGGCGAGAAAGGAAAGCAGTGTCGCTGTGACAGAGCTGCACTGGGCAAGGGTTCGGCGCTGCGTTGGTCTAGCTCCTGTAAGGGCGTGACTTATCTCTTGAGTTTGGTGTAGTTCCTTGACAAGGCGCCCGGCCCGAGTGGTGGTAGCCGAGGTGCTGCTGGGTTAGGTCCTCGCGAGCTTCTTCCCACTCTTCGGCACTTCCCTTAATGCTCTACGTCCTCAGTGTTGGGGAACGTAGTAATTTCAAAAAAATTCCTACGCACACGCAAGGATCATGGTGATGCATAGCAACGAGAGGGGAGAGTATTGTCCACGCACTCGTGAGACCGTGAAGCGGAAGCGTTATGACAACGCCGTTGATGTAGTCGCACGCCTTCACGATCCGACCGATCCAAGTACCAAACGTATGGCACCTCCGAGTTCAGCATACGCTCAGCTCGATGACGATCCCCGGACTCCGATCCAAGCAAAGTGTCGGGATGAGTTCCACAAGATGACGTGGCAGGACGATGATGATGTTCTATCAAGGGCGCAGGCTTCGCCTAAACTCCGCTGACGATATGACCGAGGTGGAATATGGTGGAAGGGGGCACCGACACGGCTAAGGAACGATCCAGAGATCAACTTGTGTGTTCATGGGGCGCCCCGCCTCAGATATAAAGGAGTGGAGGAGAGGAGGTCCGGCCCTCTCTATGGCGCCGCCTAGGGGAGTCCTACTCCCACCGAGTAGGATTCCCCTTTCCTAGTCCAACTAGGAACCCTTCCATGTAGTAGGAGTAGGAGAGAAGGAAAGGGAAGAGAGAAGGAGAAGGAAGGAGGGTGCGCCTCCCTAGTCCAATTCGGACTAGTCCAAGGAGGGGTGCGCCACTCTTTGGCCCTTTTCTCTCATTTCCTGTATGGCCCAAAGAGGCCCAATACGAATTCCCGTAACTCTCCGGTACTCCCAAAAATACCCGAATCACTGGAACCTTTCCGAACTCCGAATATAGTCGCCCAATATATCGATCTTTATGTCTCACCATTTCGAGACTCCGTCATGTCCCCGATCTCATCCGGGACTCCGAACTCCTTCGGTACATCAAAACTCATAAACTCATAATAAACTGTCATCGTAACGTTAAGCCGCGGACCCTATGGGTTCGAGAACTATGTAGACATGACCTAGAACTATTCTCGGTCAATAACCAATAGCGGAACCTGGATGCCCATATTGGTCTCCTACATATTCTACGAAGATCTTTATCGGTCAAACCGCATAACAACATAATGCTGTTCTCTTTGTCATCGGTATGTTACTTGCCCGAGATTCGATCGCCGGTATCCAATACCTAGTTCAATCTCGTTATCGGCAAGTCTCTTTACTCGTTACGTAATGCATCATTCCGTGAACTAACTCATTAGCTACATTGCTTGCAAGGCTTATAGTGATGTGCATTACCGAGAGGGCTCAGAGATACCTCTCCGACAATCGGAGTGACAAAACCTAATCTCGAAATACGCCAACCCAACATGTACCTTTGGAGACACCTGTAGTACTCCTTTATAATCACCCAAATTCGTTGTGACGCTTTGGTAGCACCCAAAGTGTTCCTCCGTAAACGGGAGTTGCATAATCTCATAGTTACAGGAACATGTATAAGTCATGAAGAAAGCAATAGCAATATACTAAACGATCAAGTGCTAGGCTAACGGAATGGGTTTATGTCAATCACATCATTCTCCTAATGATGTGATCCCGTTAATCAAATGACAACACAAGTCTATGGTTAGGAAACATAACCATCTTTGATTAATGAGCTAGTCAAGTAGAAGCATACTAGTGACTATATGTTTTTCTATGTATTCACACATGTATCATGTTTCCGGTTAATACAATTCTAGCATGAATAATAAACATTTATCATGAAATAAGGAAATAAATAATAACTTTATTATTGCCTCTAGGGCATATTTCCTTCAGTCTCCCACTTGCACTAGAGTCAATAATCTAGTTCACATCATCATGTGATTCAACACTTATATTCACATCTGTATGTGATTAACACCCATAGTTAACATCATCATGTGACCAACACCTAAAGGGTTTACTAGAGTCAATAATCTAGTTCACATCGCTATGTGATTAACACCCAAAGAGTACTAAGGTATTATCATGTTTTTCTCGTGAGAGAAGCTTAGTCAACGGGTCTGGCTACATACAGAGCCGTATGTATTTTGCAAATATTCTATGTCTACAATGCTCGCACGGAACTACTCTAGCTAATTGCTCCCACTTTCAATATGTATCCAGATTGAGACTTAGAGTCATCTGGATCGGTGTAAAAAGCTTGCATCGATGTAACTCTTTACAACGGGCTCTTTTATCACCTCCATAATCAAGAAATATTTCCTTAGTCCTCACTAAGGATGTTCTTTACAAATGTCCAAAGGATCTACTCCTAGATCACTATTGTACCCCTTGCCAAATTCAGAGCAAGGTATACAATAGGTCTGGTACATAGCATAGCATACTTTATAGAACCTATGACTAAGGCATAGGGAATGACTTCCATTCTCTTTTCTATTTTCTGCCGTGGTCGATTTGAGTCTTACTCAATTTCACACGCTTGCAACACAGGCAAGAACTTTTCTTTGACTGCTCCATTTTGAACTACTTCAAAATCTTGACAAGGTATGTACTTATTGAAAAACTTATCAAGCCGCCTTGATCTATCTCAATAGATCTTGATGCTCAATATGTAAGTAGTTTTACCGAGGTCTTTCTTTGAAAAACTCCTTTCAAATACTCCTTTATGCTTTTAAAAGCATAATTCTACATTATTTCCGATCAACAATATGTCATTCACATATACTTATCGTAAATGTTGTAGTGCTCCCACTCACTTTCTTGTAAATACAGGCTTCTCCAAAAGTCTGTATAAAACCATATGCTTTGATCACACTATCAAAGTGTTTTATTCCAACTCCGAGATGCTTGCACCAGTCCATAGATGGATCGCTGAAGCTTGCACATTTTGTTAGCTCCTTTAGGATTGACAAAACCTTCTGGTTGCATCATATACAACTTTTCTTTAATAAATCCATTAAAGAATGCAGTTTTGACATCCATTTGCCAGATTTCATAAAATGTGGCAATTGCTAACATGATTCGGATGACTTAAGCATCGCTACAGTTGAGAAAATCTCATTGTAGTCAACACCTTGAACTTGTCGAAAACCTTTTTGTGACAAGTCGAGCTTTGTAGATAGTGACACTAGTATCAGTGTCCGTCTTCCTCTTGAAGATCCATTTATTTAACATGGCTTGCTGATCATCGAGCAAGTCAATCAAAGTCCATACTTTGTTCTCATACATGGATCCTATCTCAGATTTCATGGCCTCAAGACATTTCATGGAATCTGGGCTCATCATCGCTTCCTCATAGTTCGTAGGTTCATCATGGTCTAGTAACATGACTTCCGTAACATGATTACCGTCTGATTTCGGTGCGGATCTTACTCTGGAAGACCTACGAGGTTTGGTAGCAACTTGATCTCAAGTTTCATGATCATCATCATTAACTTCCTCACTAATTGGTGTAGGAATCATCGAACTGATTTCTGTGATGAACTACTTTCCAATAAGGGAGAAGGTACAATTACCTCATCAAGTTCTACTTTCCTCCCACTCACTTCTTTCGAGAGAAACTTCTTCTCTAGAAAGGATCCATCTTAGCAACGAATGTCTTGCCTTTCGGATCTGTGATAGAAGGTGTACCCAATAGTTACCTTTGGGTATTCTATGAAGACGCACTTCTCCGATTTGGGTTCGAGCTTATCGGTGAAAACTTTTTCACATAAGCATCACAACTCCAAACTTTAAGAAACGACAGCTTAGGTTTATTGTTAAACCATAGTTCATAATGGTGTCGCCTCAACGGATTTAGATGGTGCCCTATTAAACGTGAATGCAGCTGTCTCTAATACATAACCCCAAAATGATAGTTGTAAATCGATAAGAGACATCATAGATCGCACCATATCCAATAAAGTGCGGTCATTTACTTTCTCGGACACACCATTATGCTGTGGTGTTCCATATGGCGTGAGTTTCTAAACTATTTCACATTGTTTCAAATGAAGACCAAACTCGTAACTCAAACATTCATCTCCATGATCAGATCGTAGAAACTTTATTTTCTTGTTACGATGATTTTCCACTTCACTCTGAAATTCTTTGAACTTTTCAACTATTTTAGACTTATGTTTCATCAAGTAGATATACGCATATCTGCTCAAATCATCTGTGAAGGTCGAAAAATACGATACTTGTCACGAGCATCAACACTCATTGGATCGCATACATCGGTATGTATTATTTCCAAAAAGTCAGTAGCTCGCTCCATTGTTCCGAGAACGGAGTTTTAGTCATCTTGCCTAAAAGGCACGGTTCGCAAGCATCAAATGATTCATAACCAAGTGATCCAAGATCCATCTTTATGGAGTTTCTTCATGCGCTTTACACCAATATGACCTAAACGGCAAAGTACACAAATAAGTTGCACTATCATTATTAACTTTACATCTTTTGGTTTCAATATTATGAATATGTGTATCAAACGATCGAGATCCAACAAACCATTTTCATTGGGTGTATGACCATAGAAGGTTTTATTCATGTAAATGTAACAATAATTATTCTCTAACTTACATGAATAACCGTATTGCAATAAACATGATCAAATCATATTCATGCTCAATGCAAATGCCAAATAACATTTATTTAGGTTCAACACTAATCCCGAGAGTATAGGAGTGTGCGATGATGATCATATCAATTTTGGAACTACTTCCAACACTCATCGTCACTTCCCCTTCAACTAGTCTCTGCTTATTCTCAGAACTCCTGCTTCGAAAGTTACTAATCTTAGCAACCAAACAAGTATCAAATACTCAGGGGCTACTATAAACACTAGTAAGGCACACATCAATAACCTATATATCAAATATACCCTTGTTCACTTTGCCATCCTTCTTATCCACCAAATATTCGTGGCATTTCCGCTTCCAAAGGACCATTTCCTTTGCAAGGTAAGCACTCGGTTTCAGGCTTTGGTCCATCTTTTGGGCTTCTTCGCAGGAGTGACAACTTACTTGTCTTTCTACTTGAAGTTCCCTTTCTTTCCTTTGCCCTTCTCTTGAAACCAGTGGTCTTGTCAATCATGAACACTTGATGCTCTTTTCTGATTTCTACCTTCGCCGATTTCAACATCACGAAGAGCTCGGGAATCGCTTTTCGCCATCCCTTGCATACCGTAGTTCATCACGAAGTTCTAGTAACTTAGTGATGGTGACTAGAGAATTCTGTCAATCACTATCTTATCTCGAAGATTAACTCCCACTTGATTCAAGCGCTTGAAGTACCTGCATAATCTGAGCACATGCTCACTAGTTGAGCGATTCTCCTCCATCTTTTAGCTATAGAACTTATTGGAGACTTCATATCTCTCAACTTGGGTATTTTCTTGAAATATTAACTTCAACTCCTGGAACATCTCATATGGTCCGGTGATCGCTCAAAACGCCTTTGAAGTCCCGATTCTAAGCCGTTAAGCATGGTGCACTAAACTATCAAGTAGTCATCATATTGAGCTAGCCAAACGCTCATAACGCCTCAGATCTGCTCCCGCAATAGGTCCGCTACCTAGCGGTGCATCAAGGACATATTTTTTCTTGCAGCAATGAGGATAAACCTCAGATCACGGATCCAATCCGCATCATTTCTACTAACATTTTTCAACTTAGTTTTCTCTAGGAACATATCAAAATAAAACAGGGAGCTAAACGCGAGCCGTTGATCTACAAACATAGATATGCTAATACTACCAGGACTAAATTCATGATAAATTTAAGTTCAATTAATCATATTACTTAAGAACTCCCACTTAGATAGACATCCCTCTAATCTTCTAAGTGATCACGTGATCCATATCAACTAAACCATGTCCGATCATCACGTGAGATGGAGTAGTTTCAATGGTGAACATTACTATGTTGATCATATCTACTATACGATTCACGCCGACCTTTCGGTCTCCGTGTTCCGGAGGCCATATCTGTTATATGCTAGGCTCGTCAAGTTTAACCTGAGTATTCCGCTGCGGTGCAACTGTTTTGCACCCGTTGTATTTGAACGTAGAGCCTATCACACCCGATCATCACGTGGTGTCTCAAAGACGAAGAACTTTCGCAACGGTGCATACTCGTGGAGAACACTTATACCTTGATAATTTAGTGAGAGATCATCGATAAAGCTACCGAACTAAGCAAAATAAGATGTATAAAAGATAAACATCACATGCAATCAAAATATGTGACATGATATGGCCATCATCATCTTGTGCCTTTGATCTCCATCTCCAAAGCATCGTCATGATTTCCATCGTCACCGGCATGCCACCATGATCTCCATCATCTTGATCTATATCAATGTCGCCACATGGTCGCCTCGCCAACTATTGCTCTTAACTATTGCTATCGCATAGCGATAAAGTAAAGCAATTATTTGGCACTTGCATCTTATGCAATAAAGAGACAACCATAAGGCTTCGCCAGCTGTCGATAACTTCAACAAAACATGATCATCTCATACAACAACTTATATCTCATCACGCCTTGACCATATCACATCACAACATGCCCTGCAAAACAAGTTAGACGTCCTCTACTTTGTTGTTGCAAATTTTACGTGGCTGCTACGGGCTGAGCAAGAACCGTTCTTACCTCGCATCAAAACCACAACGATAGTTTGTCAAGTTGGTGATGTTTTAACCTTCGCAAGGACCGGGCGTAGCCACACTCGGGTTCAACTAAAGTGAGAGAGACAGACACCCGCCACCACCTTTAAGCAACGTGTGCTCGCAGCGGTGAAACCAATCTCGCCAGAAGCGTCTGGCGTAATGTCGGTCCGGGCCGCTTCATCTCTCAATACCGCCGAACCAAAGTATGACATGCTGGTAAGCAGTATGACTTGTATCGCCCACAACTCACTTGTGTTCTACTCGTGCATATAACATGAACGCATAAAACCAGGCTCGGATGCCACAGTTGGGGAACGTAGTAATTTCAAAAAAATTCCTACGCACACGCAAGGATCATGGTGATGCATAGCAACGAGAGGGGAGAGTATTGTCCATGTACCCTCGTAGACCGTAAACGGAAGCGTGATGACAACGCGGTTGATGTAGTCGTACGTCTTCACGATCCGACCGATCCAAGTACCGAACGTACGGCACCTCCGAGTTCAGCATACGTTCAGCTCGATGATGATCCCCGGACTCCGATCCAGCAAAGTGTCGGGATGAGTTCCACAAGCACGACGGCGGCGTGGTGACGATGATGATGTTCTATCGGCGCAGGCTTCGCCTAAACTCCGCGACGATATGACCGAGGTGGAATATGGTGGAAGGGGCACCGCACACGGCTAAGGAACGATCCGTAGATCAACTTGTGTGTTCATGGGGTGCCCCTGCCCCAGATATAAAGGAGTGGAGGAGAGGAGGGCCGGCCCTCTCTATGAGGGCGCCTTAGGGAGTCCTACTCCCACCGGGAGTAGGATTCCCTTTCCTAGTCCAACTAGGAACCCTTCCATGTAGTAGGAGTAGGAGAGAAGGAAAGGGAAGAGAGAAGGAGAAGGAAGGAAGGGTGCGCCCCTCCCTAGTCCAATTCGGACTAGTCCAAGGAGGTGCGGTCACTGTTTTGGCCCTTTCTCTCCTTTCCCGTATGGCCCAAAGAGGCCCAATACGAATTCCCGTAACTCTCCGGTACTCCCAAAAATACCCGAATCACTCGGAACCTTTCCGAACTCCGAATATAGTCGTCCAATATATCGATCTTTATGTCTCGACCATTTCGAGACTCCCCGTCATGTCCCCGATCTCATCCGGGACTCCGAACTCCTTCGGTACATCAAAACTCATAAACTCATAATAAAACTGTCATCGTAACGTTGCGTGCGGACCCTACGGGTTCGAGAACTATGTAGACATGACCTAGAACTATTCTCAGTCAATAACCAATAGCGGAACCTGGATGCCCATATTGGCTCTTTACATATTCTACGAAGATCTTTATCGGTCAAACCGCATAACAACATACGTTGTTCCCTTTGTCATCGGTATGTTACTTGCCCGAGATTCGATCACGGTATCCAATACCTAGTTCAATCTCGTTACCGGCAAGTCTCTTTACTCGCTACGTAATGCATCATTCCGTAACTAACTCATTAGCTACATTACTTGCAAGGCTTATAGTGATGTGCATTACCGAGAGGGCCCAGAGATACCTCTCCGACAATCGGAGTGACAAAACCTAATCTCGAAATCGCCAACCCAACATGTACCTTTGGAGACACCTGTAGTACTCCTTTATAATCACCCAGTTACGTTGTGACGCTTTGGTAGCACCTAAAGTGTTCCTCCGTAAACGGAGTTGCATAATCTCATAGTTACAGGAACATGTATAAGTCATGAAGAAAGCAATAGCAATATACTAAACGATCAAGTGCTAGGCTAACGGAATGGGTCATGTCAATCACATCATTCTCCTAATGATGTGATCCCGTTAATCAAATGACAACACATGTCTATGGTTAGGAAACATAACCATCTTTGATTAATGAGCTAGTCAAGTAGAGGCATACTAGTGACTATATGTTTGTCTATGTATTCACACATGTATCATGTTTCCGTTTAATACAATTCTAGCATGAATAATAAACATTTATCATGAAATAAGGAAATAAATAATAACTTTATTATTGCCTCTAGGGCATATTTCCTTCACTCAGGTCCCGGCCCTCGAGCGAACTCAGCCACCGCTGGTATGACAGGTCGCGATGCCGTGGGTCAAGGCCAGGGGGTGAGGGCTGGAGAGCCAGTAAGAGCCCATGAGTCGTGATGCTCAGGTGCCACCCTTTTAACGTGCAAGCGGTCCGTGCCGAAGAGAGGGAGAGAGGGCCTGTGATGTCCCCAAGATCGCTTCTGGAGTGGTTCCTTTCGACCCCGACGAGTCCTGAGCGGGCCTGCCGGGGGGGGGGGGGGGCGCGGGTGTCTTCCGATTAGCCTGTCGATCCTGCGATGAGAACCTCCAGAGAGGGCGTGGCGACAACGGTCCTGGCTGTAGGTGTGCCTGGCCCGGCCTGGCTCGCGAGGGGCTCGTGAGGGGGGGGGGGCAGCCGATGTTGACTTTGGACGCAAAGCCGAAACCAGAACACAAGAGATTGCTCGAACGAGACTAAACACCCCTTCCCCAAACAAACGCAAGTCTCGAGCTCAAATCCAACTTAAATCCAAATCAAAAAACTTTGTCAACAAGGAAGAAGCAGAAAGCAAAAGGCCGCGTCCGGCACCTAGTCTAGTCTTCGACGTCTTCTCACCAGCGCGGAGCTAAGTGCTGCCATCAAGCGTATGGAGCCCCGAGGCCCGAGGGCGGCTCTCCGGAGACTCCGGGGCGTGTACAGCCCCACTTATTATTATGTGAGAGTGTCACGGGCGGCGCGCTTCACAAGCACTGGGCCTTCTTCACAGGTACCGGCCTTGCTTCATATCGCCAGACGAGGGCCCTGCCTTGCGCCTCACTCTGCCGCCATTGACGGTGACCGGAAACCAAGGACGACACCAATGGGGTAGAGCGGTCGCTAGCAGTTTGCTCGACGACCATGGGTCCTCTGCCGGGGGCAGTCCCTGGGGCACCTCCCTAGCAGAGGGCCTACCTCCTGAGAACGCCTTGCTCCGACCGTCGCGGGGGCAAGCCCGGATCTCGGCCCCTCTCCTGCAGCCCCCTGCGCCCTCCTCCTGAGGGATAGGAGGCTGCAACGTTGGGGCAGCCATCTGTTGCGGCGACCTGTACCTCCTGCGACCCATGGTTAGCGTAAGCTTGCTCCTGAGGGATGAGTGGTACCCGATAGTTGCTGCTGCCGATGCGGTTGTCGAGGCTCTCTTGGGGTTCCTGAAAGAGCTCAGCTTCTGGCGTCTCCTCCCCCTAGCCTGGCCCGAGGAATGAGCCATGATCTTCTTCCAGTGCGCACCCCTGATCCACCATGCGGGGCACATAAGCTTCTGGGGCCGCCTGCGGCCTCACCAGAGCGCCCGCATGCCACGCAGTCTGGCTTGGAGCGCCGTCTTGGGGGTGATGGCGCGGCGGTCCGCCGAAGCCGAAGGCCGCGACGTGCACCCCTTCGCCGGCCTAAGGAGGGGCCGGCGCGACTTGTCGCCCGGCGCTGACGGAGGTGTTGGCGCTGGACAGGCCCGGGAGTCTGCTTGAAGTCGCGTGAGCACGCATGTCGCCGCCATACAGCCTGCCCTGGAGCTGGGGTGGCAGCTGGACGCAGAAAGGGGGTGCTCCTGAGGTGGCAGCGTCCAGGAGCTCGGCCACTCGCTCCAACAACACGTCACGGCCGCCCTCCAGCAACCGGCACCGTAGTAGCTCTCGGGCCACCGTGAGTGCGGCCCTAGAGTTCGCCTGCTCCCGTCGGGTGTACGGCGCTGTGGCCGCGGCATGGTTTGAGGCCCTTGCTGCGGCCCGCTCCTACCGTGATGTGTGGGCAGGTGGTGTCTGGCCGCGTCGCCCGCGCCCCGCAGCGCCCTGCGGAGCGCGGGCTGCCTGAGGCGCAAGGTTGAGGTCGCCCTGAGCCGGCGACACGGCGTGGGCGGGCCACGCCGCCCAGCGGTCGGCGTTGGCAGCCGGGTCGCTTGACATCTGAACGGCGAGGCGACGGAACGCGATGCGGAGGAAGAAGGATTCTGGCGCACCCCTACCTGGCGCGCCAAATGTCGGATTTCGGGTTTCGGCAGACCCTTAAGGTTTGAACTCTAGGGTGCGCCCGGAGATCTCTCCCCTACCGATCTACGTCCGATCTCCTCGCGTGATCTAAGTTAGAAACGATGAACAACACAAGGGAAACGAGGTTTATATTGGTTCGGGCCACCGTTGTGGTGTAATACCCTACTCCAGTGTGTGGTGTGGTGGATTGCCTCGTAATGATAATGAATAAAGATAAGGGAAGAACAACCACGTGAGAGGTGTTCTTGAGCTGGTGCGATGAACCGCTTGGATGAGTTCAATCGCCTCTCTCTCTCTCTCTCTCTCTCTCTCTCTCTCTCTCTGCTAGGGCTCTATCAGCTTAAAACCAGATGCCTCTACTCAATGGTGGCTAGCACTATTTATAGAGGCCCTAGGCCTCTGCCCAAAATAATGAGTGGGAAGGGCGCAACAATCGGCCATTTTGAAGGGGAACATCTAGTACAAGTTATCCTGATCAAAGGTGGTCTTCGGCTGCCAAAAGCACTGGTGGTGACGCCGTCTTGGGCTCCACGGTGACCTCCATCTTGCGGCCCTGCTGGTCTTTGTCACATTGCACCGGAATGGTAACCTTTGCCTGATGCCTTGGCCTGTGCTTGCCCCCTTTGCACCGAAAGGGAAACAAGGACACTGCACAGGCCGGCGCCCGCCTGGTCTCAATCGTCATGGCTTGCGTCATGGGCTCCTCGCAAGGTACCCCCGCCTTGATCTCTCCGCCTCCTCGCGAGCCTGCCTGATGAGGCTGCCCTTGAGGAAGCTTCCTGTCGTCCGCCCCGCGAGGCTTGGCCCCTCGCGAGGGTCTTGAGCTTGAACTGATGAAGATGGGCCACGCTGGGCCCCACTTGAGCCACGCCGCAGGCCGCAGGCAGGCAAGTCTGGGGAACCCCGTTCCCAGAACGCCGACAGATGCTGAGGACGCCGCCAAGGGGCCCGCCGAGGAGGCCGGCGGGGCCGCTACTAAAGAGGAGGAGGAGGAGGTGGCTGAAGACCAACCTTCCTCTTCCGCCGCTTCTGGCTCCGACAAGTATCTGAGGGTGAGCGACGACTTGTTCGTCCACCTTCCAGGCGCGTCGAGCACCAGACACCCGTTGAGGAGAGGTGTTGGACGACGAGGTGCATGCCGCTGCCGGGCTCGAAGTCGTCGATGAGCCGGTCGTTGGCGGCGAAGGCTCGCAGGAGGAGCGGCTCCTCCGTGCCATGGGCGCCAGCTTCCGGAAGCTCCAGGCGCTCCACCGCGCCCGTCTGGACAAGGTTAAGCCCAGGACAGCGATGGTGGAGAAGGCGGAGGCGGACCTCCGTGGCGCTGCTGTCGAGGCACGTAACTGGTTCCGCGAGGCCTCACGAGGAGCTCAAGGCTGCCTGTATGCGAGCAGGCCAGGCGCGACGTGGAGCTCACCATGAAGCTTGCCGACGTCGAGAAAGCTCAGGAGGCGGCAAAGAACTCAGCCGAGGCCGCCGAGGCCGTTCGGACCCAGCGCGAGGCTGCGCTGAACTCCCAGGAGGAGGACCTTGCCGCACGCGAGGAGAAGCTCGCCGCCACACTTCATGGCAAAGATGCCGAGGTGGAGAAGTTGGTCCTGCAGCGGACCAGTGAGCTGGAGCAGAGGCACAAGGAGGCACTCAATGCCCAGGCCCAGGTTCACGCCGGCAAGGTGAAGGAGCTGGAAGGGGAGCGCGACAGGCTGAAGGAGCAGGCGTCGAAGCTGTCCCAAGAGAAGGACACGCTTAACGGTGCTCTGACGGAGGCACAGGGCGCGTTCATCAGCAAGGCTGGAGAGCTTGTCGAGGCCAACAACTCCATCGGGGATCTCAAGACGAAGTTGAAGGATCTCGAGGAGGCGCTGGACGAGGCCAAGGCGCTGGAGGATGAGAAGCAGTTGCGGGAGAATGAAGGCCTCAACTTCGCCGATCATGTGGCGGGCGAGAACCATTGGCTCGAACGCCTTGTCGCCGTCGCCAACCAGGCCGCCGTGCAGTTTGCCACCATGGGGATGCCGGACGTGAGGTATGTCCCGGAGCGGAGTGTGAGCGCCAATTGCAGCCTGGACTTGTTCTTTGAGAAGGTCGTCCATGCTCTAGAGCGGCTCCACGCCAACCGGGCGGCCTCACTGGCCGAGGAGTCCCGGATGCTTTGTTAGGGCGCCATGACCAAGGTTCTCACCAAGGTGGCGCACTGGTACCCCGACCTCGACTTCGACGCTGCGCTGGAGAGCTTGCCGGAGGGTGTCGACCTCGCGCCGCTCAGGAAGCGCATCAAGCCCATCATCAGCCGTGTCGGCGGAATTATGAGGGTGGAGGGCCAGTGCCGGGATTAGGCATCCCGTTCCTTACTGCCGCTGCGGATTCACAACCAAGACAATTGCTATCTCTAGTTAGAACCGCGGCAACAATTTGATGTAACATAACTCTGCACCATTTTCAGTACTATGCATGTTATTTTCCTGTTTAATTTCCCTTTGTATACGCACCCTACGCTAACTGGGCAGGCTCGCCGGCACAGAAGCCCAAGGCGGCGTCTTGGGGACGGATCCCCATTGGCCTACCGGGTATGCGTGCTGCCGGGCCAGCCACCTTACCGTTCTTAACGCGGCCGCTCGAACTATCAAGCTTGACTCGAGTCAGAATCGAGAGCGTTTGTCAATCGCGGAAGGCTACCCTGCCGCCCTCGACGCAGCCGCTTGAGCTGTTGAGCGGACTCGAAACAGGGCAAGGGCGTTGCCGACAGCAGGAGAGCCCCCTGGCGTGCAGGTTTTCCATACAAAGGCATGACATATTTGAGGGAAATATCTTTGTATAAAAAGGAAAGAGAGTAGTCAGGGTTCGGTGTGACTTAGCTTTTGCTTGTAGTCGCACCGGCGTCGATCTTTCGACCCCCCTCCTGCTTCTCTTAGAGCCATTGTAATGAAGAAACACTCACTTAACTGCTAAAATCGATTCCCACAATTGCGCGCCCCCTACCCGGCGCGCCAAAGATGTCGGTGGAAAACGACACCTATGGGATCACAAGAATCCCTACTGTGGTTGCGGGGCGCGGGGTTGAGAGAAGAGCGGGTCTAGCAGAGAGCATGCAGTTTGTTTATCCAGGTTCGGGCCGCGAGGATGCGTAAAATCCTAGTCCTGCTTTGGTGGATGTATTCTGAGTTCTTGAACTAGCTACGGGGTGTAACGAGCTCCAAAAAGCCGAATCTCCCTCCTAGTCGTCTTGGGCCTCCTTTTATAGAAAAAGGGATTGCCACAGTGGCACATAGGAGGTGGAAAGGGAACAGTGTTGCAAGGTTATCCTTCGCATTACAGGACAAGACGCATTTAATGCACCGCGCAGGTGTCCCTTTGCTTTATCGGGGACGGGGGTGAGGCCCGTCCCGTCCATCGCCGCTCCTCCTTACTTCGACACGCGCCCTGGCCAGCGATGTGTGCGGCGCCATGTAGGCTGGCTGGCAGCTGAGGTGGCGCGGTGGTGGAGCCTCCACGAAGGGATGCATGTTGCCACGCAGGTGCCTACCTAGCTGGTTGGGTCGGCAGCTGCATGCGAATGGCGGCGGAGACTTGGTCATCGGCGGGCCTGGCGGTGGCCCTGCTAGCACCCTTGATAATGGCCTTGCCGGGTTGCCCGACAAGGGTCTTGTCGTGGCACGGCGTCTTCCTCGGGAAGGATCTTGTCGTGGTACGCCATTGTCCCCGGCAAGGATCTTGCCGGGGGTCGTCGTCTTCTAATCCTCATCTATTCTTGGGTATGTCTTCACAAAGATCTGCATGCCACCTCGGAGGTGCCTTCCCGAGCCCTGGCTCCACGTGGATGATGGCGTTGGGGATCGTGGGCTCAAGGGTGGCTCACTCTGTTGGTGTGGGGCGAGCTGCCCCAACAAGGGTCTTGTCGGGGCTGCCCCCCGCAAGGGTCTCCTGCCGGGGGAACCTGCTTCGTCCCTTTGCTCTTTGTGGCCTTGGTCTTGGCTTTGC
Organism: Aegilops bicornis; assembly: GCA_021605145.1. Lineage (NCBI taxonomy): Eukaryota > Viridiplantae > Streptophyta > Magnoliopsida > Poales > Poaceae > Aegilops > Aegilops bicornis. The sequence goes on from CM038671.1 coordinate 511,524,121, forward strand.
TCTGGCCATCTTGGGCTTCGGTCTTACCTTGGCTCACCTCCCTCACTCTGCTTGATGTGGTCACGGGCGTGGCTCTGACTGCCCGTGCACAGGTAAAGGGGTACAAAAATGTGCCCCTAGTTTTGTACACCGACAACATTGTAGACATAGAAAATTTTGCAAAATACATATAACTCTGAATGTGGCAGACCCGTTGACTAAACTTCTCTCACAAGCAAAGCATGATCACACCTTAGTACTCTTTGGGTGTTAATCACATAGCGATGTGAACTAGATTATTGACTCTAGTAAACCCTTTGGATGTTAGTCACATGGCGATATGAACTAATCACATAAAGATGTGAACTATTGGTGTTAAATCACATAAAGATGTGAACTATTGGTGTTAAATCACATAAACATGTGAACTATTGGTGTTAAATCACATGACGATGTGAACTAGCTTATTGACTCTAGTGCAAGTGGGAGACTGAAGGAAATATGCCCTAGAGGCAATAATAGAGTTGTTATTTATATTTCCTAATATCATGATAAATGTTTATTATTCATGCTAGAATTGTATTAACCGGAAACTTAGTACATGTGTGAATACATAGACAAAACAGAGTGCCCCTAGTATGCCTCTACTAGACTAGCTTGTTAATCAAAGATGGTTAAGTTTCCTAACCATAGACATGTGTTGTCATTTGATGAACGGGATCACATCATTAGAAAATGATGTGATGGACAAGACCCATCCGTTACCTTAGCATAATGATCGTTTAGTTTTATTGCTATTGCTTTCATCATGACTTATACATGTTCCTCTGACTATGAGATTATGCAACTCCCGTATACCGGAGGAACACCTTGTGTGCTATAAAACGTCACAACGTAACTGGGTGATTATAAAGATGCTCTACAGTGTCTCCAATGGTGTTTGTAGAGTTGGCATAGATCGAGATTAGGATTTGTCACTCCGTGTATCAGAGAGGTATCTTTGGGCCCTCTCGGTAATGCACATCACTATTAGCCTAGCAAGCAATGTGACTAATGAGTTAGTTACGGGATGATGCATTACGGAACGAGTAAAGAGACTTGCTGGTAACGAGATTGAACTAGGTATGAAGATACCGACAATCGAATCTCGGGCAAGTAACATACCAATGACAAAGGGAATAATGTATGTTGTTATGCGGTTTAACCGATAAAGATCTTTGTAGAATATGTAGGGCCAATATGAGCATCCAGGTTCCGCTATTGGTTATTGACCGGAGATGTGTCTCGGTCATTCCTACATAGTTCTCGAACCCGTAGGGTCCGCACGCTTAACGTTCGATGACGATTTGTATTATGAGTTATGTGTTTTTAATGACCGAAGTTAGTTCAGAGTCCCAGATGAGATCACAGACATGATGAGGAGTCTCTACATGGTCGAGACATTAAGAATGATATATTGGACGATGTTATTCGGACACCGGAAGAGTTCCGAGAGGTACCGGGTAAAAACAGAGTGCCGAAAGGGTTACCGGAACCCCCCGGGGAAGTAATGGGCCAACATGGGCCTTAGGGGAGAGAGAGAGATCGGGCCACGAGGAGGTGGCGCCCCCCCCCCATGGGGAGTCCGAATAGGACTAGGGGAGGGGGCGCAACCCCCCTTTCCCTTTCCCTCTCCCTCTCCCTTCCTTCTTCCCCCTTCCACCAAGTGGAATCCTACTAGGACTTGGAGTCCTAGTAGGACTCCTCTCTCCTGGTGCGCCCTACAGGGGCCGACCGGCCTCCCCTTCTCCTCCTTTATATACGGAGGCAGGGGGACCCTAGAACACACAAGATCAATTTTCTTAGCCGTGTGCGATGCCCCCTCCACAGTTTACCACCTCGGTCATATTGTCGTAATGCTTAGGCGAAGCCCTGCGAGGATCACATCATCAACACTATCACCACGCCGTCGTGCTGACGGAACTCTCCCTCGTCCTCAACTGGATCAAGAGCTCGAGGGATGTCATCGTGCTGAACGTGTGCTAAACAGGGAGGTGCCATACGTTCGGTGCTAGGATCGGTTGGATCTTGAAGACGTTCGACTACATCAACCGTGTAACTAAACGCTTCCGCTTTCGGTCTACGAGGGTACGTCGACACACTCTCCCCTATCGTTGCTATGCATCTCCTAGATAGATCTTGCGTGATCGTAGGAATTTTTTTGAAATATTGTGTTCCCCAACAAGGAGGTGGCCGGCCTAGAGGGGCGCGCCATGGGGGGAGTCCTACTAGGACTCCTAGTCCTAGTAGGATTCCCCTTTCCTTCACCGGAGTGGGAAAGGGGGAAAGGGAGAGGGAGTAGGAGAGGGAAAGGGGGGCGCCGCCCCCTCCGCTAGTTCAATTCGGACTCCCATGGGGGGGAGCGCAGCCACCCCTTGTGGGATGTCCCCTCTCTCTCTCTCCCGTGGCCCATGAGGCCCATGACTTCCCCCGGGGGGTTCCGGTAACCCCTCGGTACTCCAAAAAATACATGAACCACTCGAAACCATTCCGGTGTCCGAATAGCATCTTCCAATATATTAATCTTTACCTCTCGACTATTTCGAGACTCCTTGTCATGTCCATGATCTCATCCGGGACTCCAAACAAACTTCGGCCACCAAAAACACATAACTCAAAATACAAATCATCATCGAACATTAAGCGTGCGGACCCTACAGGTTCGAGAATTATGTAGACATGACAAAGACACATCTCTGGTCAATAACCAATAGCAGAACCTGGATGCTCATATTGGTTCCTACATATTCTACGAAGATCTTTATCGATCAAACCGCAATAACGGCATATGTTATTCCCTTTGTCTTCGGGATGTTACTTGCCCGAGATTAGATCGTCGGTATCTTCATACCTAGTTCAATCTCGTTACCGGAAAGTCTCTTTACTCGTTTCGTAATGCATCATCCCGCAATTAACTCATTAGTCACAATGCTTGCAAGGCTTATAGTGATGAGCATTACCGAGAGGGACCAGAGATACCTCCCCGATACTCGGAGTGACAAATCCTAATCTCGATCTTGCCAACCTAACAAACACCTTCGGAGACACCTGTAGAGAATCTTTATAATCACCTAGTTATGTTGTGACATTTGATAGCACACAAGGAGTTCCTCCGGTTTTTGGGAGTTGGATAATCTCATAGTCAGATGAATATGTATAAGTCATGAAGAAAGCAATAGAAATAAAACTTAACGATCAATATGCTAAGCTAACGGATGGGTCTTGTCCATCACATCGTTCTCCTAATGATGTGATCCCGTTCATCAAATGACAACACATGTCTATGGTTAGGAAACTTAACCATCTTTGATTAACGAGCTAGTCAAGTAGAGGCATACTAGGGATACTTTGTTTTGTCTATGTATTCACACATGTATCAGGTTTCCGGTTAATACAATTCTAGCATGAATAATAAACATTTATCATGATATAAGGAGATATCAATAACAACTTTATTATTGCCTCTAGGGCATATTTCCTTCAGCTCTGCCTTCTCCCTGCCCTGGAGCAAAGAAACCGCCAGTACCATATCATTCCTGAAGCACCTCGTTTGCCCTTCTGTTTCCTGATGCTAAACCCGTGCTCTTTGGCGTGATTATTGTAGAATATGTATGCATCCCCTTGCGACCAAAAGGTCATAGCCATGACCTTCCAATGTGTCTCCAGCATGTGCTGCTGCCTTCGAGCCTCCTCAATGTCGATCTCTCCCTCATCGTCCTCACCGCTAGGACCATCTGACTCCTACAAAATTCATATGAAAATATATATGTTAACTAATATCATTTAATTCATACTATTGATCGATGACCAACATCTATCAACGAACCTGGCTCAAGTTATCTGGGAATGATTCCTGCAAACTATTTTGCACATTGTCAACACCCACATCTTCCTGCAAATTTGTATACATAGATAAATAGTTAGCCATGCCATACTTTGCAAATTCAAAAATGAAATCAAAATATACGCCACTTATGTTTTCACTATTTGCGCCATGTTCATTATTATAAAAATCCTCCAGAGCTAAGATATCATATGACGAGACAGAATCGTTGTCCCTATTGTCATCATATTCGTTAAAAATATTGTTATCACTTTGAGTCACCTTATCATTACCATTCTCATCCCCCGTGAATGTGGTTTGTTCGCGCCTAACTCAGGAAACTGCACAACATTGAAAATTTATCATCTGGTAAGTTTCGTACAGTGGATCAAGCCCAAGTGCAACACTAGCTCTCTACATCATGCGATCGTTCGTGGAGGCGGCGCTGCGACAACATGTTTACATGAACCCTAAACCCTAGATCACTACATGAACTCATCACTTCCATCATCTAGCATGCTAGGTTTATATGACGAGATTAGATGGCAATCCTTGGGCCACGGTGTACACGTCGCTGGCGTACGACAACGGGCCTTCAGGCAGGGGTCTAGCCGGCGGCGAGACGAGGGTGAGATGCAAGACGGCGGCGACGTGCAAGACGAGGGCCGCGGTGTAGATGTCACCGGCGTAGGACGATCGGCCTTCAGGCAGGGGTCTAGCCAGTGGCGACGTGCAAGACGAGGGTGAGATGCAAGACGGCAGCGACGTGCAAGACAAGGGTCGCGGTGTAGACGTCGCCGCCATAGGTCGAAGCAGGCTGGATCCGCGACGGGGACGACAGCGCAGTCAGTCACGGCGGAAGCATCGTCGGACGATGATGTTCAGATGCAGTGTCGGATGGGGTTGAGGCGGTGGCGATCAGCCACGACGGCGATTGGACAATTGGAAAATGGAGCATGACGAGCGTGATCGCCGGGCGGGCGAGAAGATGCAGATGCCTTTTTTCCCATGCACGCACGGCAGCCTTTTTTGCATATGTGCAGGTATACATATGTCGATCTATACATCACGATAGGAGGTGGGTATACGTTTCTTCCATATGAGCATTATGCCCTTCTACGTTTTGTGGGGGGGGGGGTCTACCGAAGCATACCTCACCTCTGTTTCATGGTAAGAATAGCAACAAAAAGGTTACAAATGAAGGAAATATGCCCTACAAGCAATAATAAAGTTGTTATTTTATATTTCCTTATATCATGATAAATGTTTATTATTCATGCTAGAATTGTACTAAACGGAAACTTGGTACATGTGTGGATACATAGACAAAACACTGTGTCCCTAGTAAGCCTCTACTAGACTAGCTCGTTAACCAAAGTTGGTTAAGTTTCCTAACCATAGAAATGTGTTGTCATTTGACGAACGAGATCACATCATTAGGAGGATGATGTGATGGACAAGACCCATCCGTTAGCTTAGCATATTGATCGTTCAGTTTTATTGCTATTGCTTTCTTCATGTCAAATACATATTCATTCGACTATGAGATTAAGCAACTCCTGGATACCGGAGGAATACCTTGTGTGCTATCAAACGTCACAATGTAACTGGGTGGTTATAAAGATACTCTACAGGTATCTCCGAAGGTGTTTGTTGGGTTGTCAGAGATCAAGATTAGGATTTGTCACTCCGACTATCGGAGAGATGCCGACGATCGAATCTCGGGCAAGTAACATACTGATTGACAAAGGGAATTACGTATGTTGTCGTAATGGTTCGACCGGTAAAGATCTTCGTAGAATATGTAGGAGCCAATATGAGCATCCAGGTTCCACTATTGGTTATTGACCGGAGAGGTGTCTCGGTCATGTCTACATAGTTCTCGAACTCGTAGGGTCCGCACGCTTAACGTTCGATGACGATTTATTATTATATGAGTTATGTGATTTGGTGACTGAATGTTATTCGGAGTCCCAAATGAGATCACAGACATGAGAAGGAGTCTCGAAATGGTCGAGAGGTAAAGATTGATATATACGGCGATGGTATTCGGACAACGGAAATGTTCTGGAGGGTACAGGGTACTTGTCGGGTCACCGGAAAGGAGTTTCGGGCACCCCCGGCAAAGATATGGGCCTTATGGGCCAACTGAGGGAACACACCAGCCTTGGTGCGCCCCTATATAGGCCAGCCCTATGAGGAGGAGAAGGAAAGAGGGGAGGGCAAGGAAAGTGTGGATTAGGATTCCTACTTCCTTCCCTCTCCTCCCCCCCCCTCTCTTTCCTTCCACCTGAGTTAAATAAGGAAAGTGGGAGGCCAAATTGGGGAGGACCCCAGGTAGGATTCCTCCTACTTGGGGCACCCCCTTGGCTGCCTCTCCTTCCCTCCAACCTATATATATGTGGGGGGCACCGCTAGAAGACACACCAACAATTGTTAGCCGTGTGCGGCGACCCCTCCACAGTTTACGCCTCCGGTCATATCTTCGTAGTGCTTAGGCGAAGCCCTGCGCGGATCACTTCACCATCACCGTCACCATGCCATCATGCTGACGGAACTCATCTTCCTCGACACCTTTGTTGGATCAAGAGAACGAGGGACGTCATCGAGCTGAACGTGTGCAGAACTCGGAGGTGTTGTACTTTCAGTGCTTGATCGGGCGGATCTAAAAGAAGTTCAACTACGTCAACCGCGTTGTCAAACGCTTCCACTTTTGGTCTAAGAGGGTACGTGGACACAATCTCCCACTCTCATTGCTATACATCTCATAGATAGATCTTGCGTGAGCGTACAATTTTTTTTGAAATTGCATGCTACGTTTCCCAACAGTGGCATCCAAGCCAGGTCTATGCGTAGATAATATGCACGAGTAGAACACAAAGACTTGTGGGCGGTGATCGTCATACTGCTTACCACCAACGTGTTATTTTGATTCGGCGGTATTGTTGGATGAAGCGTCCCGGACCAATCTTCCTTGACCACGTTCATGAGACCGGTTCCACCGACAAACATGCAACTAGTTTTGCACAAAGGTGGCTGGCGGGTGTCTATTTCTCCAACTATAGTTGAATCAAATTTGACTGCGGCCGGTCCTTGTTGAAGGTTAAAACAACAAACTTGATAAGTCCCCATTGTGTTTTTGATGCGTAGGTAAGAACGGTTCTTGCTAGAAGCCCGTAGCAGCCACGTAAAGCTTGCAACAACAAAGTAGAGGACGTCTAACTTGTTTTTGCAGGGCATGTTGTGATGTGATATGGTCAAGACATGACATGATATACGTTATTGTATGAGATGGTCATGTTTTGTAAAAGTTACTGGCAACCGGCAGGAGCCTTATGGTTGTCTCTTTATTGTATGAAAGGCAAACGCCATGTAATTGCTTTACTTTATCACTATGCGTTAGCGATAGTTGTAGAAGCAATAGTTGGCAAGACGACCTCGACGCTATGATGGAGATCATGGTGTCGAGCCAGTGACAATGGAGATCATGACGATGCTTTGGAGATGGAGATCAAAAGAACAAGATGATGATGGCCATATCATGTCACATATTTTGTGTCGGGGGTTGGGTGCGACATATGCCAAAGGATGGCTTATCATGGTGGGGGCGAGTAGAACGTCGTCGGTGCCTGGAAACGGGATGAGGCGAAGGCATGCACGCCGGCGAATCTTACCCAGCTTCGTGGCTCTCCGTGGAGATAACACCCCATCGCTGCTCATGGGTCTCCGCATGATCACTATGGCAAAGTGTGTACAAGGTTGCTCCTTGAGCTGTTCGGGGTGAGGAAGGAGAAGGGCACGGCTAGCTCTTCTCTTCCCTCTATGTGTGTCTAAAACTATTAGGGTCCAACCTCTTGCATGGGTACCCCGGGGGGTTTATATAGGCCTACCCCCCGGGGGTACAATGGTAATCTGGCTGGGCGCAGGTCCCATCCGTCAGTCTCTTAAGTTGCCGTCTTCTCCGCCGACTTCTGGGGCCCGCCGACTAGTGGGCCCCGCCAACGGTCCAGCATGGGGCCGGCAGCCCTTGCCCGCCGCGGGCGGGTCTTGCCGGCTGCGGATTACTGTAGCCGTGCTTCTAATGACACGAGCTTGGTCATGGGGTCATGGCAACAGTGCCGCCGCCTGTCGGGCGATCACTGTTGACACTCCATGTATTGTCTGGTTAATGGCGCACGGAGCCCGTGGGAGGGGCCGGCCGACTCTCGGAGGCCGACTCCCAGCGGGTCCATCTTGGGGTGCTCTCGCCGTCTTCTGCACTCCCGCCGATAGGCGGGTCCCACCGTGTTCGGGTCGCATGCATGACCATCGTGGGTGCAGATCCGCCCACGGGTTGATGTCGTGGCCGGCGCGGTGATGCCGGACGGGAGATCTCCGTCAGTACGACGCTCGGTGGCCATGCCCGTCCTTTGTGAACGGGGCAGGGATGGGCTGCGGGGCGGCCCCATCCCGTCCCGTCCGTAATCGCATTAGTAGGAGGCGGTTGGAGTCGCGGGCCGACTCCCCATAGCCGGCCTCTCCGGGAGTCGCGGGCTGGGAGTCGGCTTATCTTGAGGCCGTCTCTGGGACTCGGCTGGGAGGGGCAGTCGACGGCTCTGTCGCCGACTCCCAGAAGGCGGCTCTTCATCTTGGGGTCTTGAGGGGCGCAGTCTGCCCCAATGTTTTGAAAGGTCTAGGGGCTCAGGTTTGCCTACCCGTGGCCCATTACTCCAACATTTTGATTGCATGTGATGTTTATCTTTTATGCATCTTATTTTGCTTAGTACGGCAGTAGCATTATAAGATGATCCCTTCACTAAATTTCAAGGTATAAGTGTTCTCCCTGAGTATGCACTGTTGCGACAGTTCGTCGTGTTGAGACACCACGTGATGATCGGGTGTGATAGACTCTATGTTCACATACAATGGGTGCAAGACAATTTTGCACATGCGGAATACTCGGGTTAAACTTAACGAGCCTGGCATGTACAGACATGGCCTCGGAACACTGGAGACCAAAAGGTCGAACGTGAATCATATAGTAGATATGATCAACATAGAGATGTTCACCATTAATGACCACTCCATCTCACATGATGATCGGACATGGTTTAGTTGATTTGGATCACATATCATTTAGATGACTTGAGGGATGTCTATGTACGTGGGAGTTCTTAAGTAATTTGATTAATTGAACTTAATTTATCATGAACTTAGTCCTGATAGTATTTGCATATCTATGTTGTATATCAATCGCTCGTGATATAGCTCCTATATATTTTTGATATGTACCTAGAGAAAAATAAGTTGAAAGATGATAGTAGCAATGATGCACACTGGGTCATGATCTGAGGATTACCCTCATTACTGCACAGAAGAATAATGTCATTGATGCACCGCTAGGTGACAAACCTGTTGCAGGAGCAGATGCAGATGTTATGAATGTTTTGCAAGCTCGATATGATGACTACTTGATAGTTTATTGTGACATGCTTTACGGCTTAGAACCGGGACTTCAAAACCGTTTTGAACGCCACGGAGCATATGAGATGTTTCAAGAACTAAAAATTGGTATTTCAGATTCATGCCCGTATCGAGAGGTATGAGACCTCTGACAAGTACTTTGCCTACAAGATGGAGGTGAATAACTCAGCTACTAAGCATGTACTCAAAATGTCTGGATACTACAATCGCTTGAATCAAGTGGGAGTTAATCCTCCAGATAAGATAGTGATTGACATAGTTCTCTAGTCACCATCACCAAGCTACTAGAACTTCATGATGAACTATAATATGCAAGGGATGACAAAAACGATTCCCGAGCTCTTCGCGATGCTGAAATCGGCGAAGGTAGAAATCAAGAAAAAGAATCAAGTGTTGATGGTTGACAAGACCACTAGTTTCAAGTAAAAGGGCAAGGGAAATAAAGGGAACTTCAAGAAGAATGGCAAGCAAGTTGCCACTCCCGTGAAAAAGCCCAAAGTTGGACCTAAGCCTTAAACTGAGTGCTTATACTGCAAAGGGAATGGTCACTAGAAGCAGAACTGCCCCCAAATACTTGTCGGATAAGAAGGATGGCAAAGAGAACAAAGGTATATTTGATATGTAGATTATTGATGTGTACCTTACTAGTATTCATAGTAGCCCCTCGGTATTTGATACCGGTTCAGTTGCCAAAATTAGTAACTCGAAACAGGAGTTGCAGAATGAACATAGACTAGTTAAGGGTGAGGTATGATGTGTGTTGGAAGTTATTCCAAGGTTGATACGATCACCATCGCACACTCCCTCTACATTCGGGATTAGTGTTGAACCTAAATAAATGTTATTTGGTGTTTGCGTTGAGCGTGAATATGATTAGATCATGTTTATTGCAGTACGTTTATTCATTTAAGTCAGAGAATAATTGTTGTTCTGTTTACATGTATAAAACCTTCTATGGTCATACACCCAGTGTGAATGGTTTATTGAATCTCGATCGTAGTAATGCACATATTCACAATATTGATGCCAAAAATGTGAAGTTGATAATGATAGTGCAACATATTTGTGGCACTGCTGTTTAGGTCATATTGGTGTAAAGCGCGTGAAGAAACTCTGTGCAGATGGGCTTTTGGAATCACTTGATTATTAATCATTTGATACTTGCGAACCATGCCTCATGGGAAAGATGACTAAAACTCTGTTCTCCCGAACAATGGAGTGAGCTAATGACATTGGAAATAATACATACCCATGTATGTGGTCCGATGAGTGTTGAGGCTCGCGGTGGGTATCGTTATTTTCTAACCTTCACGGATGATTTGAGCAGATATGGTTATATGTACTTAATGAAACACAAGTCCGAAACATTTGAAAAGTTCAAGGAATTTCAGAGTGAAGTGGAGAATCATCGTAACAAGAACATAATGTTTCTGCGATCTGATCGCGGAGGTGAATTTTTGAGTTACGAGTTTGGCTTTTATTTTAAAAATGTGGAATAGTTTCACAACTCACGCCACCTAGAACACCACAGCGTAATGGTGTGTCCGAACATCGTAACCGTACTTTATTAGGTATGGTGCGATCTATGATGTCTCTTACCGATTTACCACTATCGTTTTGGGGTTATGCATTAGAGACAGCTGCATTCACGTTAAATAGGGCACTGTCTTAATCCGTTGAGATGACACCGTATGAACTATGGTTTGGCAAGAAACCTAAGCTGTCGTTTCTTAAAGTTTGGGGTTTCGACACTTATGTCAAAAGGCTTCAGCCTGATAAGCTCGAACCCAAAATGGAGAAGTGCATCTTCATAGGATACCCTATGGAAACAATTGGGTACACCTTCTACCACAAATCCGAAGGCAAGATATTTGTTGCCAAGAATGGAAACTTTCTAGAGATGGAGTTTCTCTCGAAAGAAGTGAGTGGGAGGAAAGTATAACTTGATGAGGTAATTGTACCTTCTCTCGAATTGGAAAGTAGCTCATCACAAAAAACTGTTCCCGTGATGCCTACAACAACTAGAGAGGAAGCTAATGATAATGATCATGAAACTTCAAATCAAATTACTACCGAACCTCGTAGGTCAACCAGAGCATGATCCGCACCAGAGTAGTACGGTAATCCTGTTCTGGATGTCATGTTAGTAGACCATGACGAACCTACGAACTATGAAGAAGCGATGATGAGCCCAGATTCTGATAAATGGCTTGAGGCCATGAAATCTGAGATAGGATCCATGTATGAGAACAAATTGTGGACTTTGGTTGACTTGCCTGATGATTGGCGAGCCATAGAGAATAAATGGATCTTCAAGAAGAAGACTGACGTTGATGGTAATGCTACTATCTACAAAGCTTGACTTGTCGCAAAAGGTTTTCGACAAGTTCAAGGAGTTGACTACTATGAGACTTTCTCACCCGTAGCGATGCTTAAGTCTGTCCGAATCATGTTAGCAATTGCCGCATTTTATGATTATGAAACCTAGCAAATGGATGTTAAAACTGCATTCCTTAATGGATTTCTTAAAGAAGAGTTGTATATGATGCAACCAAAAGGTTTTGTCGATCCTATAGGTGCTAACAAAGTGTGCAAACTCCAGCGATCCATCTATGGACTGGTGCAAGAATCTCCGAGTTGGAATATACGCTTTGATACGGTGATCAAAGTGTATGGTTTTATACAGACTTATGGTAAAGCCTGTATTTACAAGAAAGTGAGTGGGAGCTTTGTAACATTTCTGATATTATATGTGGATGACATATTATTGATTAGAAATGATATAGAATTTCTGGATAGCATAAAAGGATACTTGAATAAGAAATTTTCAATAAATAAAAGACCTTGGTGAAGCTACTTACTTATTGGGCATCAAGATCTATAGGGATACACTACTGCAGGAGACTGCTAACGCGACACTATGATGAGAGACCCTTTGCCGAAACTGTGTGCGATGCAATAATCGCAAATGATGGTGTAAAAAACCATCAAAAAAGGTGCAAAACGTTTGCAATGATGGCTGCATCAAAAACGGTTAAGATTTTAGTTGCATGTGTGATGCAGGGCATACTGTTAATCCATTCAAACTGTCTGTGATGAGGCAGAACAACAGAAATCGGCAGCCATAACAATGTATGTGCGATGCAGGACACACGGTTAATTCATTCGAACTATTCGCGATGAGGTAGAACAACAGAAACAGGCAGCCATATCAATGTGTGTGTGATATACAACATACGGTTAATTCGGACGAACTATTTTCGATTAGGGAACATAAAAGAAACGGTTCAACTTAACAAGATGTGTGTGATATGCATCATACAGTTCACATGGATGAACTGTTTGCGATGAGCCAAAAGAACACAAACGAGTCATGTAAACAAGATGTGTGTGATACATGGCAAACAGCCAACTCGGATGAACTGTTTGTGATGAGAAATTGCAACACAGATGGTCAATATAGTTACTTAGTGTGTGATTCTGTGTGTACAAAAAACTTTGAAAAATGCAGACTAGTTGCTTGCGGTGGCTAGGAGTATCGCACACGATGCATCTGCAAGTACTCGTGTGCGATGATTAGTATGTTACACATACGTTTCCTTATGTGAACATGTGTGTGAATTTGCAATATGGACAGTTAATATGCAAATGCCTTCTGGACATTAGGCACATGCTTAAACTCAATGAACTATGTATGATACTAATACTTTCCATGAAAATTTATGAACTTGGGTAACAGCATTTGAGTAACATATATATAGTGGTTACACTATTCGACAAAAGGAGGATCTTCGTAACATGGTTTTGACAACCATATGGTCGATATCTACATACTTAACATAGTAACAACTATCACATTTTAAGAGATTAAGGGCCAACAACCATATGGTCCATATCTACATACTTAACATTTATAGTAACAACTAGCACATTTTAAGAGGCTGAGGGCCAACAACCACAACTATCCACTGGAAGCAGCTTGATCACAGCGAATCGGCATCTCGTCAATGAAAAGGAAGAGCCCTCTTGTGCCTTGGTAGAGTAGGAGTAGAACAGTGTCTCCAATTTTCCAATAGGGATGCATTGCCACGAGAAGCGAGAACTTGTTAATTTGAATGGTTCCATTTTTGTGGGAAATGCAGTACCTTGCAATCACTTTGGCGTTATTAGCAGGCACAAGTGTAATTCGACCACGCCGGGAAATCAATCCAGGAACGACTACAGGGGGCAATTTCTATTGACATGTAGAATAAAAAACAATTGTAACATATCATTGAAGATATATATAGTTTATGATCATCAACATTAAAATAAGACTTTTTACCAGAGCTTGGTGCACACAATTGGTCTTGTTCAGTGTGTGCACCATAGGTCTAATTAATCCCATCCAAAATCCGGCGGTCATACGTTGTGCTATCTCTGTCAGATTATCAACAAAGTTTATGACATGCTTCAAGTCCTTCCAGTGAAATTTGGTACGCTTAGTAACATACAGATCATTCACTATGCATCCAACATATCCTGCTTAAAAGGTGGAAAGGTATTATTTATTCAGAACATGGTAGAAGAATATATAGTGTGCATAAATTTGTAAACATAATTTGTTACTGCGTAGGAACGGAGTCAGAATATGATATCACAATTGGTTGCTTAAATAGTAATATGATAGCATGGAGAACGTTGAAAGGACACTAACCTCGATCAGACTTTGATCGGCTGATGACGTTGGGGAAGTAAACATCCATGTTAATTAGACCAGGCTGTGGTGCATGCACTAGAATTTTATTGTCAGCTTTCTGTTCATAACACTTAGACATTTTTCTCCAAAGGTCCGCATTAAAATAGGAATGACCATCTTTATCAAGTTTTACGCTAACCTTCATTGTAAATCCATGTTGCGTTGTCAATATGACATCCTGGGAGTCATCAGCAAAGTAAAGCCCAAGATTTCCTTCTACTCCTGTTCTTGCAAAGCAAGGGATGTACTGCTTGAAATGAATATTAAGATCATAAATTAGATATATTGAAATAACCGAGCAAGATGCAAATATGGGAGTAACTGATAGAACATATCCATATATAGATGCAAGCAAAGTAAAAAAATAGAATTAAAAATAGATAATGTAACAAAGATTTGATGCAAATATATAGATAATGTAGCAACATACGGTATGTGTTCACAAATTTAGGCCATGCCGACCGTGGTAGGTTGAGATTGAACATACCGAGCGCTCCCTGAAGTCATCCTAACGGTGAGATAGAACTGCTTCCGACTCGCCACGACCACGGTTGCCCGATTTGTGCTCGTGACTCTGCACACATGAATGAACACCCATGAATGAGCTAGAACAAAAATGATTCCACGGTAATTTCACGGTTGATTAACAAATGACGGACAGATCAAGGATAAGAGATGAGTGAATATTTTGCTAATTAAGTTGATTACCTTCTCCATGAGAAAAATCCCCGGCCCAATCCTGCAGAAAACCCGAGTCGACCAGAGTCTAGAATGGCGGTGCAGATAGGCGGCGAAAAGCAGTGGAGGCGAAATCTGGTGTCGTTTGGAGCGCGACCTACGCCTGCCGCCAACAGCCGTCGAGCTTAGGGTGCAGAGTTACGGAGGACTCTGCGGTGAGTGAGTGGGGACGAAATGGGCGAGGGTTTTCTTTTCCTTTTGCATGTGTGAGTGAACACACACGGCTCGCAGAGGCGACGGAGATGAATCGTGTGTGATAGTAAATCACCGAGATTGAATGGGAATCCAAATTTCCTTTGTCCTTCATCCATGAGTTTTTTCTATGATGAACATAAACCCTGCTAATCACCATGTTCAAATTTGACACTATTCTGGGTCCATTTACAATATTTAGGGGATTATGTGCATTTTGTAGGCATTAATGCATGTAATTCAAATTCAAACAATTGGTGCATGAAAGGGTGCACAAGAATGGTCTGGAAAAACCATACTCGTGGTATAAATTTTCAAGCCTTTTACAAGGAATGGGCAGATATTTCAATGGAATGCATGGCAATAGTCAACCACAAACGCGTCATTTACTGGGTTATCAACTATAGAACAATGAAATATGTGCTTAAAAAACATGACGGCTAGCATGGTGCCATGGTATGGCCTCATTGTGCCCTGGTTAAAAGCTGAGAAGGTTTGATTTATGTCGTCATGCACGCCCTTCATAAATCGAACCATCACCGAGGAAGTTCAATGCTTTCGAGAGGGAAATCACCAAGATTGAAGGCGGATCCAAATATCCATCCTAGTTTGTCATTCAGTTTTTTTGCAACGATCAACATACCGCCTCAAATGAAACGTGTTCAAATTTGACATTTTTCCGAACTCACTTACCATATTTAGGGGATTGTGTGCATTTTCTAGGTATTACTTATGCACGTAATTCAAATTCGAACAATCGGTGCATGAAAAGGTGCACAAGAACGGTCTGGAAAACCATGCTCGTGTTATACAAAAAATGAAACACATGGTTGGAAAACATGACGCCTTGTGTGGTGCCATGGTATGGTGTAACGCCCCGGATACAACTTTCCATATTCGTAACTCCAACCCTTGCCTTTTCCAGAGATGCGATATTTTATTTCCTCCGTGGTTGGGTTTTTGTCTTTTGTTTTGCATTTTGTTCATGTCGTGTATCTCATCTCATAGCATCATGTGCATTGTATCTGCATGTTTTCATAAAACTTGCACCCGTTCGTAGTTGCCGAGTCCGCCCTTCCCTTCGTTGACCATTCCGAGACCAATCGGGTTTTCGCTTCCCTCTTGACCGTGACCACCTAACCTCTCTTGCCAGCTCGCAGCCCCCTCATGCGCGTCCATATACTTCTCCGAACCACACCCGGGCAGTCATGACCGATGGGTCTGGATCATCCCCTAACATCTATAAAACATCTCCGTTTTATTATTTGGGCTACCTAACCTATTTATTCTCGACCGCCCGATTTCGATCGGACGGACCAGATTAAGCCTGCACTAATCCACTTACTATATAAATAGACGCCTAACCCTAGATCCTAGGGGCTTGTCCCATCCATTCCCCTCCTTGCACCGCCACCCACTCCCTCGGGATCCTTCCCCGACCAGCCTCCATCTTCCGGATCCATCCCGATCCAAAAATCCAGCCAACCCAAATCCACCCCCTCCTCGATCCACCTCCCTGCCCGAGCTCCTCACCGCGCCAACGAAGCCCGAGCCGCCACCTCGCCCTTCGTCCTCAGAACGCCTGTCTCGAAAGCAAGAGGAGCTCGCTGCTCAAGCTCGAGCACGCACCCAGACCCATGGCGCCTCCCGCGCGCCTCCTCCTCCCGCTGCTCCTTGCGTCCCTTTTCACACAGGTAACGCCCGAGGAGAGCCGAGCTCCTCCTGATCCAGAGCTCCGCCGTCTTCCTCGCGACCCTCGCCGCCTCGTCTCACCGCCGACGATCACCAGCACCTCCAGGTCACGCCGCCGGGCCTCCCTCGCGCCCTCTCTTCCTTTCCCTCTCCCTGTCTCACCTCTCTCTGTCTCTCTTCGTCAGGGACAGGAACGAGGCGAGCCCGCGCGTCCTCCGCCGTGGATCCAGGGCCTTGATCCGTTCCCGGCCTCGCCTCGGCTCGCCGGAGTCCCAACCTCGCCGGAGCCCCGCTCCTCCGTCCCCGTCGCCAAGTCCGTCTTCGAGCCCAGCCGCCGCCTTGGAGCTTCTTCGCTGCTGCGCCAAGTCCCTCTGCTTGTTCCTGCCAAGCCCCGCCTCCTGCATCCCTGCATCGAGCGCCATGGCCGACGGCCTCGTCAAGTCCAGTCCGCCCCGCGCCGCCTCCCTTCATTCCCGGCTGCCCCACGACCCTGCGTCCCTGCCGAAGCCCGCGCCAATTCCCTCGCCGTGCCGCTCCTCTGTTTCGTTGGAGAGAGGCAGACGATCGCTTCAGCCCGCATCGCCTCCTGTTGATCAGCGTGGGCTGTGGCCTCCCCAAGGCCCAGCGCCCCCTTCCAGCCTCCTGCTTCCCCTCTCCGCCGACTGGGCTTGGCCCATGGTGAGCAATCAGCAGCCCCTCCTCTCTGTTCAGCCCTACAGTGCTCCAGATTCGGCCCAGTGTGTGTTTTTCCCTGCACTACGATTTTAGCATTATCCTGTGTTTTACAGTTTTGCAGAAAAACCCTCAACATCATGCATATAATAACTCACCAACCGTGCATCGGATTAAAATGATTTAAACATGTAAAATGCTTAGAATTTTGTGTAGATTAATAATATGCCACTTTAATCCATGTTAAAAATGTTTAAAATGCTGTTTGTTTAAATTTGCTTAAATGCCATGCTAAAATGCTTTATCTCATAACTAAATAACTGTAGCTCCAAATTTAATAAACTTTATATGTAAATGGGGTGGAAAAATGCATAGATTAACTTGTTGCACTTTATTTTCCTGTTTAACAACATTAAAATATGGTTTAGGGCAGAACAGTACCAAATTCGAATATTGCATATGGCGATTTTCCGGAATTGTTGTTTGTTGTTCCGGCCTCATTTAGACTTGCCTAAATAAATAGTTTACTCATGCTTCACCTCTTGCCATGTTTAACAACATTTAGTATTGTTGATTAGCTTATAACGAGATCAAACTAAATAATTGCATGTGGTGTTTCGTCAATATGCAACTCGTTGCATATTGAGCTCCACTTAACTTGTAGCATTGTTTGTTGCACTTTGCCATGCCATGCCTCTTTAAACCGGACATGCATCATACTTGGTTGTGCATCATGCCATGATTATGTGATGGTTGTTTACTATGTCGTTTGCTTCTTTCCGGTTTGCTTCTCTCGTTAGCTTCGGTTTCGTTCCGGAGTTGTGAGGATTCATTCGACTACTTCCGTTCGTCTTCTTCATGGACTCGTTCTTCTTCCTAGCGGGATTTCAGGCAAGATGACCGTCACCTTGGATCTCATTACTATCATTGCTATGCTAGTTGCTTCATTCTATCGCTATGATGCGTTACCTACCACTTGCTGCTCAAGCCTCCCAAATTGCCATGAACCTCTGACCTTTGTTACCCTTCCTAGCAAACTGTTGTTTGGCTATGTTACCGCTTTTTCTCAGCCCCTCTTATAGCATTGCTAGTTGCAGGTGAAGATGAAGATTGCTCCATGTTGGATTATGATTATGTTGGGATATCACAATATCTCATATATTATTAATGCATCTATATACTTGGTAAAAGGTGGAAGGCTCGGCCTTATGCCTGGTGTTTTGTTCCACTCTTGCCGCCCTAGTTTCCGTCATATCGGTGTTATGTTCCCGGATTTTGCGTCCCTAACGCGGTTGGGTGATTTATGGGACCCCCTTGACAGTTCGCTTTGAATAAAGCTCTTCCAGCAAGGCCCAACATTGGTTTTACATTTGCCTCAGCCTATTGCCTTTTCCCTTGGGAGTCGCGCATCCCGAGGGTCATCTTTATTTTAGCCCCCTGGGCCAATGCTTGTCTAAGTGTTGGTCCAAACTAGAGCCACTTGCAGCGCCACCTCAGGGAAACTTGAGGGCTGGTTCTAGTTGTATGTAGTGCTCATCCGGTCGTGGCCTGAGACGAGATACGCGCGGCTACTATCAGGGTGTCGGCACGCCGGGAGGTCTTGCTGGTCTTGTTTTACCATTGCCGAAATGTCTTGTAAACCGGGATTCCGAGTTTGATCGGGTCTTCCTGGGAGAAGATATATCCTTCTTTGATCGCGAGAGCTTATCATGGGCTAAGTTGGGACACCCCTGCAGGGTATAAACTTTTGAAAGCCATGCTCGCGGTTATGGGCAGATGGGAATTTCTTAATGTCCGGTTGTAGATAACTTGACACATGATTCGAATTAAAACGCACCAACCGTGTGCGTAACCGTGAGTGTCTCTTTTCGGGGTTGATCGAGAGGAGAACACGGTTTCTGGGTTATGTCTGACGTAAGTAGGAGTTCAGGATCACTTCTTGATCATTACTAGTTGACGACCGCTTGCTTTGCTTCTCTTCTCGCTCTTATTTGTGTAAGTTAGCCACCATACATGCTTAGTCGCTGCTGCAACCTCACCACTTTACCCTTTCCTTACCCTTTAAGCTTTGCTAGTCTTGATACCCATGGTAATGGGATTGCTGAGTCCTCGTGGCTCACAATTTACTACACCAACAGTTGCAGGTGCAGGTCTTGCGATGATCATGACGCGAGAGCGATGTTTACTTGTTTTTGGAGTTCTTCTTCTGCTTCTTTGATCAGGGGATAGGTTCCAGGTCGGCAGCCTGGGCTAGCAGGATGGATATTGTTTGAGTTTCTATTTATGTTTCATCCGTAGTCGGATGTTGATCTCGTATTTGATGTATTGTTGTATTCATGTGATATTGTATGTTTTGGATGTATCCCCACTATTATGTAATGTTGATGTAATGATATCCACCTTGCAAAAGCGTCTTCAAGATGCGCTTCTATCCTTGGTGGGACCTTCGAGTTCCTTTAGGATAGGGTCGCATCTTGGGCGTGACATATGGCCTCACCATGCCCTGGTAAAAATTGGAGAATGTTTTCCTTATGTCATGATGCGCGCCTTTCATGAATCAAACCATCACCGAGGAAGTTTCATGGTTTCAAGGGGGAAATCACCAAGATTGAAGGGGGATCCAAATTTACTTTATCCTTTGTCCACGAGTTTTTTTATATGATGAGCATACAAACAGCAAATCACCGTGTTCAAATTTGGCACTTTTTCGGGTTCATTTGCCATATTTAGGGGATTATGTGCATTTCCTAGGCAATAATGCATATAATTCAAGTTCAAACAATCGATGCATGAAAGGTTCCACAAGAACGGCCTAGAAAACCATGCTCGTGCCATTTAGTAAATTCTTATGCCTTTTACGAGGAATGGACAGATATTTCGATGAAATGTGTGGCAATAGTCAACCACAAATGTCTGTTTGTTGGGTTTTCAACTATAGAAAAAATGAAATAAATGCTTAGAACACATGATGCCTAGCATGGTGCCACGGATGACCTCACCATGCCTTGGTAAAAATTTGAGAAGGTTTGGCTTAGTTGTCATGCACACCCTTCATAAATCGAACCATCACCGAGGAAGTTCCATGCTTTCGAAAGGGAAATCCTCGAGATTGAAGGGGAATCCAAATTTTCTTTGTTCTTTGCCCTGGAGTTTTTTCTACGAGGAACATACACCCTGTAAATCACTATGTTCAAATTTGGCATTTTCCGGGCTCATTTACCATATTTAGGGGATTATGTGCATTTTCTAGGCATTTAGCGCATATAAATCCACTCCAGCTACAGGTACACGGGTGTGATGTGAGGGACGTGGATTGTCGTTCAATTGCGGCGCATCCAATGGTGCACACGCGCGATCCGTGTGGCTGGGGTTTCGGCCAATCATAACGCAACACACAATAGGCTCAGCGCACATTGTTTCGGAAGCGACGGAGATGAACCATGTGCGATGATGAACGAGCAAAATTGTAAGGGAAGCCAAATTTCTGTTGTCGTTTGTGGTTGAGCTCTTGAATACCACCGCACTGTACAGCTGCCCGGCCCCTCCGTCCCAGAGCTCTCTCTAGGCGTTGTCCATGGCACCACGGCGCACAATAACTGGTTAGGAAGCGATGGGATCCCGCAGCGCCGCGTTCCTCGCCGCCCGCGACTGCACACATGGTAAGGAAGCGATGGCATCTCGCCGCGCCGAGTTCATCGCCGCCGCCGGCCAGACAGTTACATGGGCGGACTTTGAGGCTGCCATGGCCGAATGGGTGGTGGATCTAGAGGCGGCCAAAGCCGCACAGAAGGAGCGGAAAAGGCAGAAAGCAGTCAAGAAAAGAGAGTCCCGCGGCCACAATAAAAAAGAGGTCGCATGCCATGGTGAGGAGAGCTTGGCGGAGATCGAAGCACGGTGGATTGCCGCCTACAAGGTCGGGAAGGAGAACGCGGGCGTCTGGCCAGCATGCCCTGATGGCAGCATGTGAGAAGTAGTTTAAGTTTGTAGTATTAGAGCAAATTACCAGTAGTACTTTAAATTTGTAGTATTAACGTACAATGTCGGTAAGAGCATCCTTTGATCATTAATCATTAGAAGATCACAAAACACACGGTTTCTATGCCGTCCACGTCTGCGTTTTTTGCATTAATGACCCATAAGTCAGTTACCTGTGCGATATTTCCTAATAAACCAGGCGTACCATTGACCGAAAAAAATCAAGTACACGTGTACATTTTTTTGGAGACGGGATCTGCCAACTTTCTTTTTTCTCGCACACAAGTATTTTACGCGCTTTGTCTGTGTTGTGTGTTTCCCCCGCCCAATTTTCAAATTTCGCACCGAAATTTTCATTAGGCGTGTGATTTCAGAATTTATTCCTCCAACCACATCCCCTTCCCCGTAGTATCCCACTCCCTCGCGCCTCCCCCTACCGGCATCTCAAACCACCGCCGCTGCAATCACATCTATGTTCTGCTCAGATCCAGTCAGGTAACCCACCGATCTCTACCACGTCCCTGGCCTGATTTCTTAAATGGCGCCTGCGAAACATCCTCATGCCTCCAAATCCCCCCCCCCCCGCCCCCGCCAGGAGCTGATGGCGGTCCATGGTGCGATGGCCACTGTGCGTGTTGACCCGGAGGAACACCTCGCCTCCGCCGCCGCCGCCGACATGGTGTAGGCTCTGGTCCAGATGAAGTCCCCCAGCGACTACCCCACAGGACTTAACAGGTAAGATCTGACCAGCTAAATCTTACAAATACCACTTTCAACGGCTATGATTTGTACGGTTAATGTATTAAGCATGTTCGTGCCTTGTTTATTTTAGTACTACACACTGTGTGATGTTCAAATATTACCCTGTCCAGCTCAATTTCACCAATACCAGCAACAAACTTACAATACATAACTCAGGATATCACTAGAGATGCTGCCCATTTGCTATTTTTAGTGGATGCTAACCCTGTTGCACTTAACATGCATGTCCATGTACTTACACAGGGTCATAACGGCAGATGCTTTTGTTTGCCGTCGAGGTGAGCTACATCCCATGTCTTACAGTATTTCACATAATTTGTGCAATTGCAGTTTAACTCCTACCCATTTACTGGTTGCCTGTAGGTACAAATGTCAGTGGCACTGATCCACGCTTCGACCCGAAGGAACAGCTCGCCTCCGCCATCGCTGACTTTGGGCGAGCTCTGGCCAAGATAAAGTGCCCCAGCAACTACCTCTCAGGACTTACCAAGTATGTACTCACCAGTTCATTCTTACCAATACCAGTTGCAATTAATGGCTATGTTCTGTATGGTCGATGTATTAAGCATGTTCTAGTAAACATGCCTAACATGTTTTTGCTACTTTCCTTACCTTTTTATAGACATATGGGCCATTCTCTGCTTTGGCAGCACCTGCCTTGTGATGTTTAACTATGCCAATTGCATTTTTATCAGTACAGGTTTCAATGTCTATTAAGCCTGTTGCAATTAATAGTTGAATCCATTTTTAAACAGTTGCATTTCAATGGCTACAAACTTACAAAACATGACTTAAGCATGTTGCAATTAACAGTTGTATCCATTTTTTAATCTGTCCATTTGCTACCATGCTACTCTTCGCAATGAAGACATACTAGAGATGCTGCCCCATTTTATTTTTTTGGTGGATGCTAACCCTGTTGTACTTAACATGCTTGTCCATGTACTTACGCAGGGTCATAATGGCCGATGCTGTTGTTTGCCATCAAGGTTAGCTGCATCTCATGTCTTACAGTATTACACATCATTTGTGCAATTGCAGTTTAACTTCTACCATTTAGTGGTTGCCTGTAGGTACACATGTCAGTGGCACTGATCCACGCTTCGACCCGGAGGAACAGCTCACCTCCGCCGCCGCTGACTTTGGGCGGGCTCTGGCCAAGATGAAGTGCCCTAGCAACTACCTCTCAGGACTTACCAAGTATGTACCACTAGTTCAATCTTACCAACACAAGTTGCAATTAATGGCTATGTTTTGTAATATCGATGTATTAAGCATGTTGTAGTAAACATGCCCAACACGTTTGAGCTATTTTCCCTACCTTTTCATAGACAACTGGGACATTATCTGCTCTGGCAGCACCTGCCCTGTGATGTTTAACTCTGCCAATTGCATTTTTATTAGTACCGGTTTCAATGGCCATTAAGCCTGTTGCAATTAATAGTTGTATCCATTTTTAAAGAGTTGTATTTCAATGGCTACAAACTTACAAAACATGAATTAGAATGTTGTTAAGCCTGTTGCAATTAACAGTTGTGTCCATTTTTTAATCCGTCCCTTTGCTACCATGCTACTCTTTCGAAATGAACATATCACTACAGATGATGCCATTTTATTACCATTTGCTATTTTTGGTGGATGTTAACCCTGTTGTAGTTAACATTGGCTTTCCATGTACTTACACAGGGCTACAATGGGCGATGATATTGTTTGCCGTCGAGGTTAGCTGCATCCCATGTCTTATACACCATCTATTCCTAAATATAAGTATTTTTAGAGATTCCAATACAGATTACATAAGGAGAAAAATGAGTGAATCTAGATTCTAATCTAAACTATATCTATAATTCTATATACATCCGTATCTAGTTCATATTGAAATCTCAAAAAATACTTGTACTTAGGAACATAGGTAGTTGTATTTTACATCATTTATGCAATCTCGGTTTAGCTTCTACTCCCTGTCCCATAATATAAGAGTGTTTTTGACATTAGTGTAGTGCCCAAAACACTCTTATATTATGGGACAGAGGGAGTAACATTTACTGGTTGCATGTAGGTACATATATGAGGGGTACTGATCCACGCTTTGATCACTTTTGCGTATGGGGCAATGAGATATTCATGAACAAGCATCAAGCGAGGAAACTAAGAAAGATTGTTAGGCGAAAGAAACGGGTGATTGGAATTAAGCTCTTTATTTACACTGTCGAAGACAACAGTGAACTTTAGGGTGGTAAGTAATGTGTTGCCTTTTCCCCCTGCCCACAACAAGTTACTCTATTAGACCTCAGTATCTAATATTTTTCTCTTTTCAATGTTTTCCGAAGCTATTTACCGATGATTACCTTGGAAACTACATAACCGGAGTGGAGGCAACTAAGGTTAAAGTATATAATTCATGCTACCATGATAATGCTCTAGAAGTCTTCCTGAAGGCGGTGAAGGATGGGCGGGCGATCGTCACAAGGTGTTGGACAAAAGTGGTTCGTGCCTATGGCATGCAGGAAGGCACATTATGGGCATTCCGCTACTTCAACACCGTCGTCATTCAAAATGATTTACACTTGTCTCTTCACCTTTACTGCCTTTAAATACTGCGGTTCATCATAGTTAATTGCTGCCTAATCCTGTAATTACTGAACATATTGTACTGGCAATTTTATTTATGGATTCGTTGTTAAACCATTGTGCTGAGAATTTGAATTGCACGTTTTGTATTTCAAAATTTCCAATTAGAATAATAAATTACAGGCAAAAATAAAAATAGAACAGACGGTTATGGACCTTTGCAAACGGTTCTAGCAGTAAAAGTGCTTGCGATGGATAGCCCAATGCCACATAGTTTTCTACATCAAATCATGTGTGATGTAGTTAATGAAAGCAAACAGTTAACCAAGGTAGAGCGTGTGTGATAGTTACTGTGACAGCCTGGTTTTTTCCCTCTTCTCTTTGCCTGATTTTCAGTTGGTTTGATTTTGAAATTTGGAGTTTGAATCTTCTCAAATGGACTTAAACACTTGGGTACCCCTTGACTTTCACCCAAGTGCTTCATTTCCTTCCCTAACTATCATTCTCTCTCTCTGGTTCACCTCAAAATAATATTTTGAATATTTTTCTTAAATGAAAAATATTCATTTCTCTTTCTAAAACCCTAGCTAGCTCAATGTGCTCCAAATCAACCCCAATTTTTATTGCCCACAAAAATATGAGAAAATTCCTAAATATTCTTTGAACCCTAGGGCACCCTCCTGAGAAAAAATATTTCATCACTATTTGGAAAATTTTTGCTACAGAAAATATTTTATGTTCTGGACAGAAATGGTAGTTTCTACAGCAAATACCATTTTACTTGATCCATTGTGGCTGATTTTTCTTGTGCATCATCACCTTAGTAGATGATTGCTACCCTCCAAAACCCAGCTCCAAACTCTCTGTAGTTTGACCACAGTAAGCTCTCAAAGTTACTGATCAAAAACTTACCAGGCAGTTGAAATTCATTCTCCTTCGTCTGAGCTCAAACCAAAGCGTGGTAACATCTAAAACTACCACGAACTACATGCCAGACATGAAGCTTGGGCTTAGGTCGGCCTGAGGTCATAATTCACGCGGTGACCACACGTGTGCATGATGCCAACCTACATGTCGTCGTGCTCTGAGTGCCGCCGAGCGCTCTGTTGCGCGTGTGCTTGCTTCCCCGCCTTCCTAAGCTTGCCAAACCTTGCCACAATCATCGTCCCCGTCGTCTTAACTCCCTCCTGGCGCTCGCCGACGCCGGAGCTCGCCACAGCGAGCACGGGCGCGGTCCGGCCAACGCAACAGTGCGCTGCACACTATGCTCGTCGTCACCCTCGTGCCCCTGTGCTCGTCTCCGCTCGCCCACAGTTCCCGCGTGAGTTGCGTCGCCTTCTCCCTCACTCACTGACGCCGTTCGTCACCGGGTGCCGTGTCCAGGTGTCCTCTGGCGGAGCCCGATCCCTCCTCGATGCTCGGCTATAAATAGAGCCCCCGTCCCAGCCTCCTCGAGCACAATCCACCACTCCCACACACTCCACGATCTCGTAGGAAGCTGTAGCCTGGCCGGGCAGGCCGCGGGCCCCCGTCCTCGAGCTCGAGCTCGCCGACGATCCCCTCGGGTCGTCTCCGCGGCTCCAGCCCCTCCCAGGCCCAGGCAACCCTTCCAGGGCCTCCGCCGTGCCTCGGTGGTGTCGTTCCGCACGGTTGGAGCCCCTGGTGTCGCCTCTGGTCACCGTCGTCTTCATCTCCGGCGAGCTCTGCTTCCTGTCTCCGCTAGAGAGGCTGATTCCGACATCGTCCGGCCACCCCTAGCTAACCTACGGGTATGGGTAGGTGTGTCTCCGTCTCTTCTCTCGATCCCTCCCTCCAGTTCTGGCCAAGGAGCCCTCCTCGCCGGCGTGTGCTCCGGCGGAGCCGTGCCGCCCTCTGTTTCCCTCTCCCCCCTCCCACCTAACTAGCGGGGCCCGCTAGTCAGCCACTCTGTACGCGCGCGAAGCGGTACGAGTGGTGGCGCCCGTGAGGTTTACGCCTTCGACGTCACCCCCCTCAGTTCTGTTTACTTAAATTCAAAATTAAATTCTATCCAGAGATCTTCAAACAGTCAAAATTTTTTAACCATAAGTCCAAATGAAATAAATCTTTTTGCATTGTGTTCTTTATGAAGAAATCTAGCAGATCACCAAAAATGAGATTTTTCCTTGTTGTCTAGATTTTCTGGTGAATTTCAGAAGGGTTCTTGATGTTTTCTTTTTGTGTTTATAAATATTTTCAGAAAGAGAAGCTTGTCTTGAGGATCACCAGGAGGATTGTGAACCTCATCTGCACTAAGGCAAGCCACAGCAACATTTTCATGGTGCCATTACAATATTTGTGCTTTTTTAACTTGAATTAATGATTTAATCCATGCATTGAAATCACTATTATATTATTTATATTCTGTTGGTTGCTTGTTTAAGTTGATATGCTTAGTTTACAGAAGTTTGAAGCTAACTAAGTTGGTTGAATAACTAGAAGAAATAGTTGTTATGAAAAAGGTAATATGGTTATGGATATAATTAATTATTTTGAGTATTTTCTTTGTCGGATCTGGGGTTCGGAAAACCCTTAAGGTTCGAACTACGGGGTGTCTTGTGAAGTTCTTTCCCTCCTACCGATCTACGCCCTAGCTCGCTAAGATATCGTGGACGAACTCGACGAACTCGCAACACAGAAAGACACGAGATTTATACTGGTTCGGGCCACCGTTGTGGTGTAATACCCTACTCTAGTGTGGTGGTGGTGGATTGCCTCTTGGGCTGATGATGAATAGTACAAGGGGAAGAACAGCCTCCTCAGGTTGAGATGTTCTTGTGCTTGTCGAACTTGTGTGTCAGCTCGATCCAAGACGCCTCTGCATGAGCTCTCGATGAGTTGCCCCTTGCTGCGGTGGCTAGCTCGACTTATATAGGCCCTGTTCCTCTCCCCAAATATTGAGCGGGAAGATAGCCAACAACGCCGGGCAATTTTGAAAGGGGACAACAAGTACAAGCTATCCTGACAAAAGTGGTCTTCGCCTGCAAAAGGCTGTGGTGGTGACGCCGTCTTGGGATCCATGGTGACCTCCGTCTTGTCGTCCTGCTGGTCTTCGGTCTCCTTTCACCGATATGGAAACCTTTGCCTGATGCCTCGGTACTCCGTGCATGCGCCTGCCTCCTTAGCACCAAAGAGGAAACAATGACGTTGCACGCGCTGGCGCCCGCCTGGTGTCGATCGTCATGGCTCACGTCATGCGAGCCTCGCGAGGTTTGCCGCGCCTTGATATCTCCGCTCCTCGCGAGCCTGCCTAGAGAGGCCGCTCCGGAGGAAGTCTTGCGTCATCCGCCCCGCGAGGCTTGGCCTCGCGAGGTCTTGAATGCCTTGTTGATGAAGATGGGCGTGCGGCCCGCTAGCATAGCCACGCCGTAGGCCTCAGGCAGGCAAGTCCAGGGACCCCCGTTCCCAGGACGCCGACAGTAGCCCCCGGGCCCAAGGCGTGCTCGGGCTTTGCTTCAAGGCTAAGCCAAAGGTCAAGCACGGGGCACCACGGGCCCCAAAATCCTACGGCCTCGGTTGACGCGTGGCAGTTGATTGGACGTGGGCGTCTCCGCTTCCCCACGTTGCCTTAGAATCCGCCTGGCTATACGGCCCCCGCCACCTACACAATTATTCCTTCGTCGCCTGCGCCTTGCTTCCCCAATCTCTCTGCTTCCTCGAGACTCTGCTTCTCCTCTCCAATCTGACCTACTTCCTGCCCGCTCCATCGCCATGGCGCCGAAACAAGCAGACAAGGGGAAGAAGCCCCAGTCCTCGCAGAGTGCGCCTTCGGCCGTCGAGCATGCGGTCGGTCGATCCTTGGTGCTTAACAACGAGGCCATGGACAAGGTGCACCCAATGCTTGCTTCCAACTTCAACGAGTGGGGAAGACGGTGGCTTGGCCTGCATCTCGCTTTCGCACCGTCACAGGCAGCCACAGAGGTCCCAATTTTTATCGACGCCCTCTGGGCTGGCCTGCTTCCTCCCTTCTCCGCCTTCTTCAACGCGGTGCTTGAGCATTATCGGATCCACATGCTGCATCTCGACCCTCAATCCATGACTCTCCTGGCCGTCTTTGCCTATGTGTGTGAAGCCATGGTTGTCATTGCCCCTTCTGTGGCCCTCCTCCGCCATTTCTTCTCATTGCATCTGATTGCTCCCCAGCAAAGCTCGGGTGCGTGAGCTTCCAGGTTGTGGCCACGACAGCGGGCGCGGGGATCGACTTCGAGCTTCCTCCATCCACGAGCGAGTGGATGACCTAAGGTTTATCAATCCATGGGAGGCGTAGGATGAAGATGGTCTCTCTCAAACAACCCCGCAACCAAATAACAAAGAGTCTCTTGTGTCCCCAACACACCCAATACAATGGTAAATTGTATAGGTGCACTAGTTCGGCGAAGAGATGGTGATACAAGTGCAATATGGATGGTAGATAAAGGTATTTGTAATCTGAAAATATAAAAACAGCAAGGTAACTAACGGTAAAAGTGAGCACAAACGGTATTGCAATGCTAGGAAACAAGGCCTAGGGTTCATACTTTCACTAGTGCAAGTTCTCTCAACAATAATAACATAGATAGATCATATAACAAGCCCTCAACATGCAACAAAGAGTCACTCCAAAGCCACTAATAGCGGAGAACAAACGTAGAGATTATGGTAGGGTACGAAACCACCTCAAAGTTATTCTTTCGGATCAATCTATTCAAGAGTTCGTACTAGAATAACACCTTAAGACACAAATCAACCAAAACCCTAATGTCACCTAGATACTCCATTGTCACCTCAAGTATCCATGGGCATGATTATACGATATGCATCACACAATCTCAGATTCATCCAACCAACATAAAAAGTACTTCAAAGAGTGCCCCAAAGTTTCTACCGGGAGTCAAGAAAACGTGTGCCAACCCCTATGCATAGGTTCATGGGCAGAACCCATAAGTTGGTCACCAAAACATACATCAAGTGGCACGTGATATCCCATTGTCACCACAGATAAGCACGACAAGACATACATCAAGTGTTCTCATAAAAGACTCAATCCGATAAGATAACTTCAAAGGGGAAACTCAATTCATCACAAGTGAATAGAGGGGGAGAAACATCATAAGATCCAACTAGAATAGCAAAGCTCGGGATACATCAAGATCGTGCCATAGAGGGAACACGAGAGAGAGAGATAATACACATAGCTACTGGTACATACCCTCAGCACCGAGGGTGAACTATTCCCTCCTCGTCATGGATAGTGCCGGGATGATGAAGATGGCCACCGGTGATGGGATCCCCCTCCGGCAGGGTGCCGGAACGGGCTCCCGAGAGGTTTTTGGTGGCTACAGAGGCTTGCAGCGGCGGAACTCCCGATCTATCTTCTGTTCTGGAAGTTTTAGGGTACGTAGGTATATATGGGTGAAAGGAGTACGTCGGTGGAGCTACGGGGCCCCACGAGGTGGGCGGCCAGGGTGGTGGGCGCGCCCCACCCTCATGAGCACCTCCCGTATCTTCCGACGTGGAGTCCAAGTCCATCGTGGGTTTCCTTCCAAAAATAACTTCTCCAGCTTGATTTCGTTCCGTTTGACTCCGTCGATATTCCTTTTCCTCGAAACACTGAAATAGGCATAAAACAAAGAATCTGAAATGGGCCTTCGGTTAATAGGTTAGTCCCAAAAATAATATAAAAGTGGATAATAAAGCCCAATATTGCCTAAAACAGTAGATAATATAGCATGGAGCAATCAAAAATTATAGATACGTTGGAGACGTATCAACGCGATGAGCCAACTCGGCGAAGAGCTCACAGGTGTCGACTCGCGCCTCGAGGCTGAAGGTCTTCGGCTGGTGGAGGAACGGCGTAAGCTGAGGGTGGCTGAGGGAGTTCCGTACTAGGGTGTGTCCGGATAGCCGAACTATCATCATCGGCCGGACTCAAATACTATTAAGATAAATTATTGAAGACTTCGTCCCGTGTCCGGATGGGACTTTCCTTGGCGTGGAAGGCAAGCTTGGCGATGCGGATATGTAGATCTCCTACCATTGTAACCGACTCTGTGTAACCCTAACCCTATCCGGTGTCTATATAAACCGGAGGGTTTTAGTCCGTAGGAAAAACAACAATCATACCATAGGCTAGCTTCTAGGGTTTCGCCTCTTTGATCTCGTGGTAGATCCACTCTTGTAACACACATCATCAATATTAATCTAGCAGGAAGTAGAGTTTTACCTCCATCAAGAGGGCCCAACCTGGGTAAAACATCGTGTCCCTTGTCTCCTGTTACCATCCGCCTAGACGCACAGTTCGGGACCCCCTACCCGAGATCCGCCGGTTTTGACACCGACATTGGTGCTTTCATTGAGAGTTCCTCTGTGTCGTCGCCGTTAGGTAGGATGCCTCATCTCGTCTTTAGAGACGATACTATCGCAAAAGGGGCCTCGGCCGCTGGCCAGACTCTTCGGCTAGGTGGTTTTCTTATGACCGCCAGTCCGGTCACCGCGCCGACGATGACCTCTCGAGTCATCGAAACCAATCTCCAGGTTAGTTCGGAACTTGCCGAACAGTTAGATCCGATCAAGCTCTCCTCCATAAACGAGCTCTTGGATCGCATCGCTGCCACAGGAGTCGCCACAGACTACGACCGGATCGGGCCTAAAACCGATCCGAGAGAGATCAATTCTCCCTGTGCTACCCATCATGTTGCTGTGATAGAGCAGCAATGCGGCGATTCTTCTTGTATCTTAAAGACTAGTTATGTCCGGTTCCCGATCCCTCCATGCCGGATTCCCGCAGAGGGACGGACGTCGACCAAGCCCTGAACTTAAATTCAAAGGCGGGTTGGACTAATTTGATTACACTTAAAAATCCTAACTTAAAATTTCGGAAACTTCTCGGCCCTTGAGTCCTGAATTGGACAGGGTCCCGGATCTAGTTTCACCCCCCCCCCACCCAAACATTAGCGATCTCTCTCGAATTCGGCAAGAGCCCACTGAAACAGTACATCATTACTGGGCCAGATTCCTCCTGGTTAAGAACAGGATAAAGGACTGCCGAGAGGAGGACGCAATCCCAATTTTTTGCAATAATTGCACGGACAAGGGAATCCTAAACGCCATAAGTCGTCGCGAAATTACACGCTTTACTGACTTGGCGGCCATAGTACAAAAGTACTGTCCGATGGAGAGCGCCTGGAAAACCGAAAGTAAATTTTGGGATAATCCGGCCCCGAATACATCCCTAGTCCGGAACAAAAGGGTGCATCATTATCAAGCACCCGGGTTGAATACCAAAAAACCAAAACCCCCTAAAGGGTATGGAACCGTACTGGAGGGTTGGCTCAACGGACCCTGCAAAATCCACAGCACGGAGGGCGCCACTCCAACACACAGCCTTCGAGCGTGTTGGATACTACGGCAGGTGGCCAAAAGTGGCGTAGGCTTTTTCGCCCCGGGCAACCAACCCAGCAGTACCAGTACGGTATTAACAGTCTTTGAGACTTTCGCATCAAATAACATGCGGAAACGAACAATCCGCAGCCTCGCCGAAGTCTACCAAGTAGCAACAACAAATCCATGGAGCGACACGGCTATCACCTTCAACGCCAGCGACGAACCTAAATTCCGAACAGCTAGAGCACCTGCCGCATTGGTCCTCAGTCCGATAGTAGACAGTTTTCGTCTTACTAAGGTACTCATGGATGGCGGCAGCGGATTAAACCTCATCTATGAGGAAACCCTTCAAAAAATGGAAATTGACTAGAGCCGCATTAAGCGAAGCAGCACAACCTTCAGAGGGATAATCCCTAGTCGAGAAATGCATTTGCGCAGGAAAAATCACACTAGATGTAGTGTTCGGCTCACCAGACAATTACAGGTCCGAGGAGGTCACGTTTCAAGTGGCCCCATTCGGCAGCGGATATCACGCTTTGTTAGGGTGAGAGGCATTCACAATCTTCCAAGCTATACCCCACTACGGGTACATGAAGCTCAAAATGCCGGACCCAATGGGATAATCACTCGCAAGTGATCCAGATCTGGCACTCCAGCTGAAAATAAGACAGCCGCACCGCCCTAGAGGCATTGTCCGAAGCCCTAGCGGCAGAGGAACTAGCTATGCTGCGCTCCACGGTGGATAGGGACGATGTGATACTCGATAAGAGGTCCAAATCCACCTCTTTTAAACTAGCACACGAGATAGTCAAATTTCAGGTCCATCCAACGGACCCCACAAAGATGGCCTCCATTGGGGCACAATTAAGTCCTGATGTCGAGGCCGCACTACGAGAATTCCTTCGGGAAAATTGGGACATTTTTGCCTGGCATCCCTCAGACATGCCAGGAATCCCACGCAGGCTGGCAGAGCACAGCCTAAATATCCTAAAAGGATTCAAGCTAGTCAAACAAGCTCTTCGGCGATTTTCCGAGCCCAAAAGACAGGCAATGGGAGAAGAGCTAGCCAAACTCTTAGAAGCCGGATTCATCAGAGATATAAAGCATCCGGACTGGCTAGCCAATCTAGTAATGGTACCAAAAAGGACAAATCCTGGCGCCTCTACGTCGATTTTAAAGACCTTAACAAGGCCTATCCAAAGGACCCTTTCCCCCTCCCTCGCATCGACCAAATCATCGATGCTACCGCAAGGCACGATTCATTGTGCTTCCTCGATGCATACTCCGGATACCATCAAATCAAGATGGCGGAGAAAGACCAGGCCGCAACGGCATTCATTACTCCATATGGGCCATTCTGCTTCAACACAATGCCCTTCGGACTCAAAAACGCCGCAACATATCAGCGCATGATTCAAACATGTCTGGCTACCCAGATAGGCAAAACAGTAGAGGCATCGTGAGACGATGTGGTCGTCAAGACCAAACACGTCGGAACTCTAGTTGAAGACTTGAGGGTGACATTCGACAACCTCCGAGCATATGACATTAAGCTCAATCCGGAAAAATGCGTCTTGGCGTACCCGGTAGGAAAGCTCTTAGGCTTCATCGCATCGGTCAAGGAATTGAAGCAAACCCAGCCAAAATCCGAGCTCTGTCACAATTGGATATTCCAAAAGACCTCAAGCAGATACAAAAACTAACCGGATGCGTAGCGGCCTTAAGTCGCTTCATCTCCCGTTTGGGAGAAAAGGCTCTGCCCCTCTACCGCCTCCTCCGGCACACCGAACATTTCGAATGGACGGATGCTGCCACAGCCGGACTCGAAGAAATAAAGGCCATACTGGCAACAAATCCGGTTCTGGCCGCGCCCAACCTGGGCGAGCCTATGTTATTATATATCGCAGCAACACATCAAGTTGTTAGCGCGGTACTCGTCGTTCAACGAGAAACAGAAGGGCACAGATTCCTTCTTCAAAAACCAGTGTACTACGTATCCACTGTTCTAACTCCATGCAAATCCCGGTACCCACATTATCAAAAGATAAGCGTGTCACGGTGTTCATGGCATCCCGGAAGCTGCATCACTACTTTCAAGAGTGTTGAATAACGGTGGCCTCAGAAGTACCTCTCAACGATATTATAAACAATCGCGACGCAACGGGCAGGATTGCAAAATGGGCTATCGAGCTCTTACCATTTGACATAACCTACAAACCACAGCGAGCTATAAAGTCGCACGTTCTGGCGGACTTCATCGCCGAATGGACCGAAGCCAAACTCCCTAAAGAGTACGACGCGTACTTCAACTGGATCATGCATTCCGACGGATCCAAAATGTTGGCTGGCTTGAAATTTGGCGTCGTCTGGCGTCTAACGGGAGACACAATCCAATACGTACTTCAAATAATGTACATGGACTCCAACAACGCGGCGAATACGAGGCCCTCCTACATGGCCTCCGGATGGCAATCTCCATGGGCATTCAACGCCTAGTGGTGCGCGAGGATTCAAACCTCGCAATATCCCAAGTAAATGGAGACTTCGACGCCAAAGATCCAAAATGGCAGCTTACCGCAACGCCGTCCTAAAAATGTCAGCTCGGTTCAAGGACTAGAATTCCATCATGTAGCCCGGATAATAACCAGGCAGCAGACGTGTTAGCACGCATCGGTAGCGAAACGAGATGCCGCCCCTCCTAACATCTTCCCGAACGGCTCTTTAAGCCATCCGTATTATGGGAAGAGGAGTCCGGAAATAACAATCCGGAGCCAGCCGCATCACCTAACTCGCACCATTACGACACAATCGACGGCTCAGCCAACGAAATAACACCTTCAACACGAAATAATGGCGGTCATTGCCCGTGGGATGTAACCATTCCTAGCCTACTTAATGCGGCGGGAACTTCCGAAGACCAAAATGAGGCCCGCTGCATAGTTCGGCGATCTAAAGCCTACAAGGTCCATGAGGGAGAGCTTTATAAGAAAAGCACAACCGAGTCCTTCAAAGGTGTATCTCCGAAGAGGAAGGGCGAAATCTCTGGCTGAAATTCACGCCGGACTCGGCCAAGACCACGCTGCAGCCCGGCCCTTGTAGGCAAGGCCTTCCGTCAGGATTTTATTGGCCGACAGCCGGCAGATGCTCAGGATTTAGTCCAACGATCGTCGGTTGCCAGCTCTTTGCTAATCAGAGCCATATGCCCCCACCGCCTCAAAACTATACCCATTACCTGGCCGTTTGCGGTCTGGGGGCTTGACATGGTCGGACCCCTTAAAGGGGGAACCCACAAGCACAAATACTTATTGGTCATGGTGGACAAAATCACCAAATGGATTGAGGCCAAGCCGGTTAAAACGGCGTAATCCGGACCGGTGATAGACTCATATCCGGGTAGTACACCGTTTGGTGTCCCCACAGCATCATCACCGACAACGGCACGAACTTCACGGCCGACGAGGTTAAACTCGTGCAAAAACATGGGCATTAAGCTCGATTACGCTTCGCCTATCACCCCCAAACTAACGGTCAAGTTGAGCGAGCAAATGGTCTAATCATGAGCGGCATCAAACCCAGACTAGTGCGGTCCCTCAAGGAATCTAACACGCACTGGGTAGAGGATCTCGACTCCGTACTCTGGGGGCTAAGGACCACGCCAAACCGAACTACCGGATTCACACCATTTTTCATGGTATACGGCGCAGAGGCAGTCCTGCCCTGCGATATAATTCATGACTCACCTCGTGTGCGCATGTACGAAGAAAGAGAAGCCGAGCTAGATCGGCTGGACAGTCTGGACGCCTTAGAGGAGGAGCGGGACGTGGCAAAGGCTCGTTCCGCATTTTATCAGCAGCACGCTCAAAGATATCAAAGCAGAGAAGTACGGGCCAAAACTTACAATGTTGGCGAACTTGTTCTACGCCTGTCGGACAAGAAAAAGGACAAACTCAAGCCCAAGTGGGAAGGTCCCTTCATCATCGACCAAGTCCTGACCGGCGGAGCGTACCGTCTACATAACGCATCGGACAACCGACTCGAGCGAACCCATGGAACGCAGCCCGTCTCCTCAAGATTCTACGCCTAACGCTGCACTCGGGTTCGTCTCACTCCCCGCCCACTCCTTGTTTTTTACCGTCTCTCCTCCTCCTCCTTCTTCCCACTTTTTTTTACCTTTTATGGTCTGATTTGCGCTTTGTTACTTTTACACTTGATGTGCCCTGGCACTCATTATACCTAGGGGCTTCTTTAATGTAAGCTTATTCATACGGGCTTCATGCCCAATACATGTGTCATACTTCCGCATGTACCTTTTATTCACCATTATATGCATCGATATGACTTAAGTTTTGGCCAAGCTGGGTTGCCTGGCTCCTATGCTTACCCCTATGTTCCCGATTGTTCGGCTAGGAGGTAAAGGGAGCACCTCTGCGATTGTTACTACCGGGTCAGCCGGATGTGTACCTCAGACTGGGTGAAGCCGAAAGCTAGCGTTCTTAAGAGATATTCGGTCGGTGACTTGAAAGATGATTTATTACTTACTTATTTATCTGCCCCCAGATGCTTTTTCTGCTATTTTTGCAGTCCGGCATTGCACTTTAGGGCATGCCTCCCAGGGAAAGGAACCCTTAACGGAACTATTCTCTAGCAACTACCTCTCAGGACTTACCAAGTATGTACCACTAGTTCAATCTTACCAACACAAGTTGCAATTAATGGCTATGTTTTGTAATATCGATGTATTAAGCATGTTGTAGTAAACATGCCCAACACGTTTGAGCTATTTTCCCTACCTTTTCATAGACAACTGGGACATTATCTGCTCCGCAGCACCTGCCCTGTGATGTTTAACTCTGCCAATTGCATTTTTATCAGTACCGGTTTCAATGGCCATTAAGCCTGTTGCAATTAATAGTTGTATCCATTTTTAAAGAGTTGTATTTCAATGGCTACAAACTTACAAAACATGAATTAGAATGTTGTTAAGCCTGTTGCAATTAACAGTTGTGTCCATTTTTTAATCCGTCCCTTTGCTACCATGCTACTCTTTCGAAATGAACATATCACTACAGATGATGCCATTTTATTACCATTTGCTATTTTTGGTGGATGTTAACCCTGTTGTAGTTAACATTGGCTTTCCATGTACTTACACAGGCTACAATGGGCGATGATATTGTTTGCCGTCGAGGTTAGCTGCATCCCATGTCTTATACACCATCTATTCCTAAATATAAGTATTTTTAGAGATTCCAATACAGATTACATAAGGAGAAAAATGAGTGAATCTAGATTCTAATCTAAACTATATCTATAATTCTATATACATCCATATCTAGTTCATATTGAAATCTCAAAAAAATACTTGTACTTAGGAACATAGGTAGTTGTATTTTACATCATTTGTGCAATCTCAGTTTAGCTTCTACTCCCTCTGTCCCATAATATAAGAGCGTTTTTGACATTAGTGTAGTGCCCAAAACACTCTTATATTATGGGACAGAGGGAGTAACATTTACTGGTTGCATGTAGGTACATATATGAGGGGTACTGATCCACGCTTTGATCACTTTTGCGTATGGGGCAATGAGATATTCATGAACAAGCATCAAGCGAGGAAACTAAGAAAGATTGTTAGGCGAAAGAAACGGGTGATTGGAATTAAGCTCTTTATTTACACTGTCGAAGACAACAGTGAACTTTAGGGTGGTAAGTAATGTGTTGCCTTTTCCCCCTGCCCACAACAAGTTACTCTATTAGACCTCAGTATCTAATATTTTTCTCTTTTCAATGTTTTCCGAAGCTATTTACCGATGATTACCTTGGAAACTACATGACCGAAGTGGAGGCAACTAAGGTTAAAGTATATAATTCATGCTACCATGATAATGCTCTAGAAGTCTTCCTGAAGGCGGTGAAGGATGGGCGGGCGATCGTCACAAGGGGTTGGACAAAAGTGGTTCGTGCCTATGGCATGCAGGAAGGCACATTATGGGCATTCCGCTACTTCAACACCGTCGGCATTCAAAATGATTTACACTTGTCTCTTCACCTTTACTGCCTTTAAATACTGCGGTTCATCATAGTTAATTGCTGCCTAATCCTGTAATTACTGAACATATTGTACTGGCAATTTTATTTATGGATTCGTTGTTGAACCATTGTGCTGAGAATTTGAATTGCACGTTTTGTATTTCAAAATTTCCAATTAGAATAATAAATTACAGGCAAAAATAAAAATAGAACAGACGGTTATGGACCTTTGCAAACGGTTCTAGCAAAGAAAAGTGCTTATGATGGATAGCCCAATGCCACACAGTTTTCTACATCAAATCATGTGTGATGTAGTTAATGAAAGCAAACAGTTAACCAAGGTAGAGCGTGTGTGATAGTTACTGTGACAGCCTGGTTTTTTCCCTCTTCTCTTTGCCTGATTTTCAGTTGGTTTGATTTTGAAATTTGGAGTTTGAATCTTCTCAAATGGACTTAAACACTTGGGTACCCCTTGACTTTCACCCAAGTGCTTCATTTCCTTCCCTAACTATCATTCTCTCTCTGGTTCACCTCAAAATAATATTTTGAATATTTTTCTTAAATGAAAAATATTCATTTCTCTTTCTAAAACCCTAGCTAGCTCAATGTGCTCCAAATCAACCCCAATTTTTATTGCCCACAAAAATATGAGAAAATTCCTAAATATTCTTTGAACCCTAGGGCACCCTCCTGAGAAAAAATATTTCATCACTATTTGGAAATTTTTTGCTACAGAAAATATTTTATGTTCTGGACAGAAATGGTAGTTTCTACAGCAAATACCATTTTACTTGATCCATTGTGGCTGATTTTTCTTGTGCATCATCACCTTAGTAGATGATTGCTACCCTCCAAAACCCAGCTCCAAACTCTCTGTAGTTTGACCACAGTAAGCTCTCAAAGTTACTGATCAGAAACTTACCAGGCAGTTGAAATTCATTCTCCTTCGTCT
This sequence comes from Aegilops bicornis, assembly GCA_021605145.1. NCBI lineage: Eukaryota > Viridiplantae > Streptophyta > Magnoliopsida > Poales > Poaceae > Aegilops > Aegilops bicornis. The sequence continues at coordinate 511,563,127 of CM038671.1, forward strand.
GAGCTCAAACCAAAGTGTGGTAACATCTAAAACTACCACGAACTACATGCCAGACATGAAGCTTGGGGTTAGGTCGGCCTGAGGTCAGAATTCACGCGGTGACCACGCGTGTGCATGATGCCAACCTACATGTCGTCGTGCTCTGAGTGCCGCCGAGCGCTCTGTTGCGCGCGTGCTCACTTCCCCGCCTACCTAAGCTTGCCAAACCTTGCCACAATCATCGTCCCCATCGTCTTAACTCCCTCCTGGCGCACGCCGATGCCAGAGCTCGCCGCAGCAAGCACGGGCATGGTCCGGCCAACGCAACAGTGCGCTGCACACTATGCTCGTCGTCACCCTCGTGCCCCTGTGCTCGTCTCCGCTCACCCCCAGTTCCCGCGTGAGTTGTGTCGCCTTCTCCCTCACTCACTGACGCCGTTCGTCACCGGGTGCCGTGTCCAGGTGTCCTCTGGCGGAGCCCGATCCCTCCTCGATGCTCGGCTATAAATAGAGCCCCCGTCCCAGCCTCCTCGAGCACAATCCACCACTCCCACACACTCCACGATCTCGTAGGAAGCTGTAGCCTGGCCGGGCAGGCCGCGGGCCCCCGTCCTCGAGCTCGAGCTCGCCGACGATCCCCTCGGGTCGTCTCCGCGGCTCCAGCCCCTCCCAGGCCCAGGCAACCCTTCTAGGGCCTCCGCCGTGCCTCGGTGGTGTCGTTCACTGCAGTTGGAGCCCCTGGTGTCGCCTCTGGTCACCGTCGTCTTCATCTCCGGCGAGCTCTGCTTCCTGTCTCCGCTAGAGAGGCTGATTCCGATGTCATCCGACCACCCCTAGCTAACCTACGGGTACGGGTAGGTGCGTCTCCGTCTCCTCTCTCGATCCCTCCCTCTAGTTCTGGCCAAGGAGCCCTCCTCGTCGGCGTGTGCTCCGGCGGAGCCGTGCTGCCCTCTGTTTCCCTCTCCCCTCTCCCACCTGACTAGCGGGGCCCGCTAGTCAGCCACTCTGTACGCGCGCGAAGGTACGAGTGGTGGCGCCCGTGAGGTTTACGCCTTCGACGTCACCCCCCTCAATTCTGTTTATTTAAATTCAAAATTAAATTCTATCCAGAGATCTTCAAACAGTCAAAACTTTTTAACCATAAGTCCAAATGAAATAAATCTTTTTGCATTGTGTTCTTTATGAAGAAATCTAGCAGATCACCAAAAATGAGATTTTTCCTTGCTGTCTAGTTTTTCTGGTGAATTTCAGAAGGGTTCTTGATGTTTTCTTTTTGTGTTTATAAATATTTTCAGAAAGAGAAGCTTGTCTTGAGGATCACCAGGAGGATTGTGAACCTCATCTCACTAAGGCAAGCCACAGCAACATTTTCATGGTGCCATTACAATATTTGTGCTTTTTTAACTTGAATTAATGATTTAATCCATGCATTGAAATCACTATTATATTATTTATATTCTGTTGGTTGCTTGTTTAAGTTGATATGCTTAGTTTACAGAAGTTTGAAGCTAACTAAGTTGGTTGAATAACTAGAAGAAATAGTTGTTATGAAAAAGGTAATATGGTTATGGATATAATTAATTATTTTGAGTATTTTCTTTGTCGGATCTGGGGTTCCGGAAAAACCCTTAAGGTTCGAACTCTGGGGTGTGCGCGAAGTTCTTTCCATCCTACCGATCTACGCCCTAGCTCGCTAAGATCTCGCGGACGAACTCGACGAACTCGCAACACAGAAAGACACGAGATTTATACTGGTTCGGGCCACCGTTGTGGTGTAATACCCTACTCCAGTGTGGTGGTGGTGGATTGCCTCTTGGGCTGATGATGAATAGTACAAGGGGAAGAACAGCCTCCTCAGGTTGAGATGTTCTTGTGCTTGTCGAACTTGTGTGTCAGCTCGATCCAAGATGCCTCTGCATGAGCTCTCGATGAGTTGCCCCTTGCTGCGGTGGCTAGCTTGACTTATATAGGCCCTGTTCCTCTCCCCAAATATTGAGCGGGAAGATAGCCAACAACGCCGGGCAATTTTGAAAGGGGACAACAAGTACAAGCTATCCTGACAAAAGTGGTATTCGCCTGCAAAAGGCTCTGGTGGTGACGCCGTCTTGGGATCCATGGTGACCTCCCTCTTGTCGTCCTGCTGGTCTTCGGTCTCCTTTCACCGATATGGAAACCTTTGCCTGATGCCTCGGTACTCTGTGCATGCGCCTGCCTCCTTAGCACCAAACAGGAAACAATGACGTTGCACGCGCTGGCGCCCGCCTGGTGTCGATCGTCATGGCTCACGTCACGCGAGCCTCGCGAGGTTTGCCGCGCCTTGATATCTCCGCTCCTCGCGAGCCTGCCTAGAGAGGCCGCTCCGGAGGAAGTCTTGCGTCATCCGCCCCGCGAGGCTTGGCCCCTCGCGAGGGTCTTGAATGCCTTGTTGATGAAGATGGGCCGTACGGCCCGCTAGCATAGCCACGCCGTGGGCCTCAGGCAGGCAAGTCCAGGGACCCCCGTTCCCAGGACGCCGACAGTAGCCCCCGGGCCCAAGGCGTGCTCGGGCTTTGCTTCAAGGCTAAGCCAAAGGTCAAGCACGGGGCACCACGGGCCCCAAAATCCTGCGGCCTCCGTTGACGCGTGGCAGTTGATTGGACGTGGGCGTCTCCGCTTCCCCACGTTGCCTTAGAATCCGCCTGGCTATACGGCCCCCGCAACCTACACAATTATTCCTTCGTCGCCTGCGCCTTGCTTCCCCAATCTCTCTGCTTCCTCGAGACTCTGCTTCTCCTCTCCAATCTGACCTACTTCCTGCCCGCTCCATCGCCATGGCGCCGAAACAAGCAGACAAGGGGAAGAAGCCCCAGTCCTCGCAGAGTGCGCCTTCGGCCGTCGAGCATGCGGTCGGTCGATCCTTGGTGCTTAGCAACGAGGCCATGGACAAGGTGCACCCAATGCTTGCTTCCAACTTCAACGAGTGGGGGAAGACGGTGGCTTGGCCTGCATCTCGCACTCGCACCGTCTGGGCAGCCACAGAGGTCCCAATTTTTATCGACGCCCTCTGGGCTGGCCTGCTTCCTCCCTTCTCCGCCTTCTTCAACGCGGTGCTTGAGCATTATCGGATCCACATGCTGCATCTCGACCCTCAATCCATGACTCTCCTGGCCGTCTTTGCCTATGTGTGTGAAGCCATGGTTGTCATTGCCCCTTCTGTGGCCCTCCTCCGCCATTTCTTCTCATTGCATCTGATTGCTCCCCAGCAAAGCTCGGGTGCGTGAGCTTCCAGGTTGTGGCCACGACAGCGGGCGCGGGGATCGACTTCGAGCTTCCTCCATCCACGAGCGAGTGGATGACCTAAGGTTTATCAATCCATGGGAGGCGTAGGATGAAGATGGTCTCTCTCAAACAACCCTGCAACCAAATAACAAAGAGTCTCTTGTGTCCCCAACACACCCAATACAATGGTAAATTGTATAGGTGCACTAGTTCGGCGAAGAGATGGTGATACAAGTGCAATATGGATGGTAGATAAAGGTATTTGTAATCTGAAAATATAAAAACAGCAAGGTAACTAACGGTAAAAGTGAGCACAAACGGTATTGCAATGCTAGGAAACAAGGCCTAGGGTTCATACTTTCACTAGTGCAAGTTCTCTCAACAATAATAACATAGATAGATCATATAACAAGCCCTCAACATGCAACAAAGAGTCACTCCAAAGCCACTAATAGCGGAGAACAAACGTAGAGATTATGGTAGGGTACGAAACCACCTCAAAGTTATTCTTTCGGATCAATCTATTCAAGAGTTCAGTACTAGAATAACACCTTAAGACACAAATCAACCAAAACCCTAATGTCACCTAGATACTCCATTGTCACCTCAAGTATCCATGGGCATGATTATACGATATGCATCACACAATCTCAGATTCATCCAACCAACATAAAAGTACTTCAAAGAGTGCCCCAAAGTTTCTACCGGGGAGTCAAGAAAACGTGTGCCAACCCCTATGCATAGGTTCATGGGCAGAACCCGCAAGTTGGTCACCAAAACATACATCAAGTGGCACGTGATATCCCATTGTCACCACAGATAAGCACGACAAGACATACATCAAGTGTTCTCATAAAAGACTCAATCCGATAAGATAACTTCAAAGGGGAAACTCAATTCATCACAAGTGAATAGAGGGGGAGAAACATCATAAGATCCAACTAGAATAGCAAAGCTCGATACATCAAGATCGTGCCATAGAGGGAACACGAGAGAGAGATAATACACATAGCTACTGGTACATACCCTCAAAGACCGAGGGTGAACTATTCCCTCCTCGTCATGGATAGCGCCGGGATGATGAAGATGGCCACGGTGATGGGATCCCTCCCAGGTGGTGCCGGAACGGGCTCCCGAGAGGTTTTTGGTGGCTACAGAGGCTTGCAGCGGCGGAACTCCCGATCTATCTTCTGTTCTGGAAGTTTTAGGGTACGTAGGTATATATGGGTGAAAGGAGTACGTCGGTGGAGCTACGGGGGCCCCACGAGGCAGGGGCGCGCTCAGGGGGGTGGGCGCGCCCCCCACCCTCATGAGCACCTCCCGTATCTTCTGACGTGGAGTCCAAGTCCATCAGGTGGGTTTCCTTCCAAAAATAACTTCTCCAGTTGATTTCGTTCTGTTTTGACTCCGTCTGATATTCCTTTTCCTCGAAACACTGAAATAGGCATAAAACAGCAAATCTGAGCTGGGCCTTCGGTTAATAGGTTAGTCCCAAAAATAATATAAAAGTGGATAATAAAGCCCAATATTGCCTAAAACAGTAGATAATATAGCATGGAGCAATCAAAAATTATAGATACGTTGGAGACGTATCAACGCGATGAGCCAACTCGGCGAAGAGCTCACAGGTGTCGACTCGCGCCTCGAGGCTGAAGGTCTTCGGCTGGTGGAGGAACGGCGTAAGCTGAGGGTGGCTGAGGGAGTTCCGGACTAGGGGGTGTCCGGATAGCCGAACTATCATCATCGGCCGGACTCCAAGACTATGAAGATAGAAGATTGAAGACTTCGTCCCGTGTCCGGATGGGACTTTCCTTGGCGTGGAAGGCAAGCTTGGCGATGCGGATATGTAGATCTCCTACCATTGTAACCGACTCTGTGTAACCCTAACCCTATCCGGTGTCTATATAAACCGGAGGGTTTTAGTCCGTAGGAAAAACAACAATCATACCATAGGCTAGCTTCTAGGGTTTCGCCTCTTTGATCTCGTGGTAGATCCACTCTTGTAACACACATCATCAATATTAATCTAGCAGGAAGTAGAGTTTTACCTCCATCAAGAGGGCCCGAACCTGGGTAAAACATCGTGTCCCTTGTCTCCTGTTACCATCCGCCTAGACGCACAGTTCGGGACCCCCTACCCGAGATCCGCCGGTTTTGACACCGACATTGGTGCTTTCATTGAGAGTTCCTCCGTCGCCGCCATAGGTAGGATGCCTCATCTCGTCTTTAGAGACGATACTATCGCAAGGGGCCTCGGCCTGGCCGAACTCTTCGGCTAGGTGGTTTTCTTATGACCGCCATCCGGTCATCGCTACCGACGATGACCTCTCGAGTCATCGAAACCAATCTCCGTGTTAGTTCGAACTTGCCGAGCAGTTAGATCCGATCAAGCTCTCCTCCATAAACGAGCTCTTGGATCGCATCGCTGCCCTCAGGAGTCGCCACAGACTACGACGGATCGGGCCTAAAACCGATCTCGAGAGAGATCAATTCTCCCGGGCTACCCATCATGTTGCTGTGATAGAGCAGCAATGCGGCGATTCTTCTTGTATCTTAAAGACTAGTTGCGTCCGGATTCCCGATCCCTCCATGCCGGATTCCCGCAGAGGGACGGACGTCGACCAAGCCCTGAACTTAAATTCAGGCGGCGGGTTGGACTCATTGGATAACACTAAAAAATCCTAACTTCCAAGTTCGGAAACTTCTCGGCCCTTGAGTCCTGAATTGGACAGGGTCCCGGATCTAGTTTCACCCCCCCCACCCAAACATTAGCGATCTCTCTCGAATTCGGCAAGAGCCCGCTGAAACAGTACATCATTACTGGGCCAGATTCCTCCTGGTTAAGAACAGGATAAAGGACTGCCGAGAGGAGGACGCAATCCCAATTTCTGCAATAATTGCACGGACAAGGGAATCCTTAACGCCATAAGTCGTCGCGAAATTACACGCTTATCGACTTGGCGGCCATAGTACAAAAGTACTGTCCGATGGAGAGCGCTGGAAACCGAAGTAAATTTTGGGATAATCCGCCCCGAATACATCCCTAGTCCGGAACAAAAGGGTGCATCATTATCAAGCACCGGGTTGAATACCAAAACCAAAACCCCTAAAGTGCACGGAACCGTACTTGAGGGTTGGCTCAACGGACCTCGCAAAATCCACAAGACGGAGGGCGCCACTCCAACACATAGCCTTCGAGCGTGTTGGATACTACGGCAGTGGCCAAAAGTGGCGAGGCTTTTTCGCCCGGCAACCAACCCAAAGCAGTACCGATGCGGTATTAACAGTCTTCGAGACTTTCGCATCAAATAACATGTGGAAACGAACAATCCGCAGCCTCGCCGAAGTCTACCAAGTAGCAACAACAAATCCATGGAGCGACACGGCTATCACCTTCAACGCCAGCGACGAATCTAAATTCCGAACAGCTAGAGCACCTGCCGCATTGGTCCTCAGTCCGATAGTAGACGGTTTTCGTCTTACTAAGGTACTCATGGATGGCGGCAGCGGATTAAACCTCATCTATGAGGAAACCCTTCAAAAAATGGAAATTGACTAGAGCCGCATTGAGCGAAGCAGCACAACCTTCAGAGGGATAATCCCTAGTCGAGAAGTACGCTGCGTAGGAAAAATCACACTAGATGTAGTGTTCGGCTCACCGGACAATTACAGGTCCGAGGAGGTCACGTTTCAAGTGGCCCCATTCGGCAGCGGATATCACGCTTTGTTAGGGTGAGAGGCATTCACAATCTTCCAAGCTATACCCCACTACGGGTACATGAAGCTCAAAATGCCCGGACCCAATGGGATAATCACTCTCGCAAGTGATCCAGATACGGCACTCCGCGTTGAAAATAAGACAGCCGCACTGGCCCTAGAGGCATTGTCTGAAGCCCTAGCGGCAGAGGAACTAGCTATGCTGCGCTCCACGGTGGATAGGGATGATGTGATACTCGATAAGAGGTCCAAATCCACCTCTTTTAAACCAGCACACGAGATAGTCAAATTTCAGGTCCATCCAACGGACCCCACAAAGATGGCCTCCATTGGGGCACAATTAAGTCCTGATGTCGAGGCCGCACTACGAGAATTCCTTCGGGAAAATTGGGACATTTTGCTCGCATCCCTCGACATGCCAGAATCCCACGCAGTCGGCAGAGCACAGCCTAAATATCCTAAAAGGATTCAAGCTAGTCAAACAAGCTCTTGGCGATTTTCCGAGCCCAAAAGACAGGCAATGGGAGAAGAGCTAGCCAAACTCTTAGAAGCCGGATTCATCGAGATATAAAGCATCCGGACTGGCTAGCCAATCTAGTAATGGTACCAAAAAGGACAAATCCTGGCGCCTCAAGGCCGATTTTAAAGACCTTAACAAGGCCTATCCAAAGGACCCTTTCCCCCTCCCTCGCATCGACCAAATCATCGATGCTACCGCAGGGCACGATTCATTGTGCTTCCTCGATGCATACTCCGGATACCATCAAATCAAGATGGCGGAGAAAGACCAGGCCGCAACGGCATTCATTACTCCATATGGGCCATTCTGCTTCAACACAATGCCCTTCGGACTCAAAACGCCGCAACATATCGGCGCATGATTCAAACATGTCCGGCTACCCAGATAGGCAAAACAAGAGAGGCATACGTGAGCGATGTGGTCGTCAAGACCAAACACGTCGGAACTCTAGTTGAAGACTTGAGGGTGACATTCGACAACCTCCGAGCATATGACATTAAGCTCAATCCGGAAAAATGCGTCTTCGGCGTACCAGCCGGAAAGCTCTTAGGCTTCATCGTACCCGGTCAAGGAATTGAAGCAAACCCAGCCAAAATCCGAGCTCTGTCACAATTGGATATTCCAAAAGACCTCAAGCAGATACAAAAACTAACCGGATGCGTAGCGGCCTTAAGTCGCTTCATCTCCCGTTTGGGAGAAAAGGCTCGCCCTCTACCGCCTCCTCGGCACAATCGAACATTTCGAATGGACGGATGCTGCCACACCGGACTTCGAGAAATAAAGGCCATACTGGCAACAACTGTTCGCGGCGCCCAACCTGGGCGAGCCTATGTTATTATATATCGCAGCAACACATCAAGTTGTTAGCGCGGTACTCGTCGTTCAACGAGAAATGTATAGGGCACAGATTCCTTCTTCAAAAACCAGTGTACTACGATCCACCGCTCTAACTCCATGCAAATCCGGTACCCACATTATCAAAAGATAGCGTGTCACGGTGTTCATGGCATCCCGGAAGCTGCGTCACTACTTTCAAGAGTGTTCAATAACGGTGGCCTCCAAAGTACCTCTCAACGATATTATAAACAATTGCGACGCAACGGGCAGGATTGCAAAATGGGCTATCGAGCTCTTACCATTTGACATAACCTACAAACCACAGCGAGCTATAAAGTCGCACGTTCTGGCGGACTTCATCGCCGAATGGACCGAAGCCAAACTCCCTAAAGAGTACGACGCGTACTCCAACTGGATCATGCATTTCGACGGATCCAAAATGTTGGCTAGCTTGGGGGCTGGCGTCGTCCTGACGTCCCCAACGGGAGACACAATCCAATACGTACTTCAAATAACGTACATGGACTCAAACAACGCAGCCGAATATGAGGCCCTCCTACATGGCCTCCGGATGGCAATCTCCATGGGCATTCAACGCCTAGTGGTGCGCGGGGATTCAAACCTCGCAATATCCCAAGTAAATGGAGACTTCGACGCCAAAGATCCAAAAATGGCAGCTTACCGCAACGCCGTCCTAAAAATGTCAGCTCGGTTCGAAGGACTAGAATTCCATCATGTAGCCCGGGATAATAACCAGGCAGCAGACGTGTTAGCACGCATCGGCGCGAAACGAGATGCCGTCCCTCCTAACATCTTCCTGGAACGGCTCTTTAAGCCATCCGTATTATGGGAAGAGGAGTCCGGAAATAACAATCCGGAGCCACCAGCATCACCTAACTCGCACCATTCTCGACACAATCGGCGGCTCACCCAACGAAATAACACCTTCAACAAGACGAAATAATGGCAGTCATTGCCCCATGGACAGAACCATTCCTAGCCTACTTAATGCGGCAGGAACTTCCCGAAGACCAAAATGAGGCCCGCTGCATAGTTCGCGATCTAAAGCCTACAAGGTCCATGAGGGAGAGCTTTATAAGAAAAGCACAACCGGAGTCCTTCAAAGGTATATCTCCAAGAGGAAGGGCGAAATCTCCTGGCTGAAATTCACGCCGGACTCGGCGCACCACGCTGCAGCCCAGGCCCTTGTAGGCAAGGCCTTCAGACAGGATTTTATTGGCCGACAGCCCGGCAGATGCTCGAGGATTTAGTCCAACGATGCGCCGGTTGCCAGCTCTTTGCTAATCAGAGCCATATGCCCCCACCGCCTCAAAACTATACCCATTACCCGGCCGCTTATGCAGTCTGGGGCTTGACATGGTCGGACCCCTTAAAGGGGAACCCACAAGCACAAATACTTATTGGTCATGGTGGACAAATTCACCAAATGGATTGAGGCCAAGCCGGTTAAACGGCAGAATCCGGACCGGTGATAGACTTCACATCCGGGTAGTACACCGCTTCGGTGTCCCCCACAAAGATCATCACTAACAACGGCACGAACTTCACGGCCGACGAGGTTAAACTCGTGCAAAACATGGGCATTAAGCTCGACACGCTTGATCTATCACCCCCAAACTAACGGTCAAGTTGAGCGAGCAAATGGTCTAATCATGAGCGGCATCAAACCCAGACTAGTGCGGTCCCTCAAGGAATCTAACACGCACTGGGTAGAGGATCTCGACTCCGTACTCTGGGGGCTAAGGACCACGCCAAACCGAACTACCAGATTCACACCATTTTTCATGGTATACGGCAGAGGCAGTCCTGCCTCATGATATAATTCATGACTCACCTCGTGTACGCATGTACGAAGAAAGAGAAGCCGAGCTAGAGCGGCAGGACAGTCTGGACGCCTTAGAGGAGGAGCGGGACGTGGCAAAGGGTCGTTCCGCATTTTATCAGCAACATGCTCGAAGATATCAAAGCAGAGCAGTACGGGCCAAAACTTACAATGTTGGCGAACTTGTTCCACGCCTGTCGGACAAGAAAAAGGACAAACTCAAGCCCAAGTGGGAAGGTCCCTTCATCATCGACCAAGTCCTGACCGGGCGGAGCGCATCGCCCACGTAACGCATCGGACAACCGACTCGAGCCGAACCCATGGAACGCAGCCCGCCTCCTCAAGATTCTATGCCTAACGCTGCACTCGGGTTCGTCTCACTCCCCCGTCCACTCCTTGTTTTTTACTGTCTCTCCTCCTCCTCCTTCTTCCCACTTTTTTTACCTTTTATGGTCTGATTTGCGCTTTGTTCGCACACACTTGATGTGCCCCTGGCACTCATTATACCTAGGGGCTTCTTTAACAGAAGCTTATTCATACGGGCTTCATGCCCAATACATGTGTCATACTTCCGCATGTACCTTTTATTCACCATTATATGCATCGGTATGACTTAAGTTTTGGCCAAGCTGGGTTGCCTGGCTCCTATGCTTACCCCTACGTTCCCGATTGTTCGGCTAGGAGGTAAAAGGAGCACCTCTACGATTGTTACTGCCGGGTCAGCCGGATGTGTACCTCAGACTGGGTGAAGCCGAAAGCTAGCGTTCTTAAGAGAATATTCGGTCGGTGACTTGAAAGATGATTTATTACTTACTTATTTATCTGCCCCCAGATGCTTTTTTCTGCTATTTTTGCAGTCCGGCATTGCACTTTAGGGCATGCCTCCCAGGGAAAGGAACCCTTAACGGAACTATTCTCCCTGGAAGATGTTTCTTACTAACCATGTAATATAACATAACTAGTGGGGCACTTGTCTGATAAAGCAATTAGGACCCCGACGCCTTGTCTCCATGCATGCCCCGGTTCTTTTATAACCGTAAGGGTATTCGGACACACTCCGGACTGTTAGGTCCCGAGGTTGAAGCGAAAGCAGTCCGCAAAGACAAACGATCTACAATCCGGCTAGAAGGCATTTTACATGTCATTTCAAATTACATCACAAACCGATCGATTGTACTCCTCTTCAATCCCATCTAACAGTTGTCTAATTTACAGTCCTGTTGGGAATATTTCACGGCCAGTTCTACTTGGCCGTACATCAAGCTCACAGGGATCTCCTTCCCATCAGGCCCTGCAGGTCCGACCTCGGCCATGTGGTTTGGGTCAGACTTCGGGTAAAATATTTCACGGCCAGTTCTACTTGGCCGTACATCAAGCTCACAGGAATATTTACAGTCCTGTCTTCACCATGGCCCAGGCCTCCCTGGCGCCCTGACGGCAGGCCGATATCTTCAACAAACGGAGGCGTCGCCGTGCTCCCTGAAGCTTCTCAGCAAGCTCACCAAGGCCCTCGGGTAGGGAGACGGATGACCATAAAGCATGAACGACGCCACTCATTGCCTGCCGAACACGTTCGAGCAATTGCACTAGCTCGGGAAGTTGGTCACCCGCTGACTTAGGCATTTCCTCCGCAGGGCGACCTGTGAGCACACCTAAAGACATATTTCTGTCAATCGTCTTCCTCGCCGAATTGTTCTTTTCAAAGGAATTCGTTCAAGCACTTACTATAAATGCCGCGACGAAGCCATTGATTCTCCTTCACGGGTTGCATACCGGGCCCGAACACCTTTCAGCTCTTCTCCTTGCTGGGTGTGGGCATCTTGGAGCTTGTTTCTCTCCTGCTGCACCTTCATAAGCACCCTCTTGCCGGCCTTTAGTCGACGCAGTAGCTGTTGCTTGTCCGATCTAGTCCGGCGCCTCTGCAATATTATTGTCGATTCACGCTACACTTTGCTAAATAATTATCTTTTCAAAGTATCGTCTTACCAGCGGGGGTCTCCGTGGCTCCCCTGTATGCCAAAGGCGGCTTCAAGTTGGGCCTTGCACTCTTGGAGCTCCTGGGACAGCTGGGTATTCTTCTCCGCAAGACCTCAAGATAATAATTGATCCTTAAATCAGTTATTTCAACTATTTTAAGTCTCGGGGGCTACTGGCATATATAACTATTAAAATTACCTACCCGTATGTCTTTCACATACTGCTCCGTGGCTCTGGTTAACCCATCTTGAGCGGCACGGAGGTGCGCGCTTCCCGCTTTAAAGGCATTTAACGCCTCCGGGGAGAAACACGCGTCACGAAGAACTGTCCGGCGACGCCTGTGATTCATGGCGCTCTCCAACTCAGACCGGGTAGCGGACAGCCTGTCGGCATCCTCCGTCGGAGGAGCGTCCGGTTTACGCCTTGTATTCACCTCCCCTCCCGGACCATCCGTTGGAGCATGGCCGGCGGAGGCTTGATTGGCAACCTTTCCGGACACTGTCCGGCGAGTGCTCTTTCTGGAAAAGTTATGAGCATTAATATACCTTCTGGGAATCCTTCCCTTAAAAATAGCGGTGCTCCGTACCGTTGCGGTGACGTCTCGGTTCGTGCTGCACTCCTCTTCCTCCTACCGGGCCGGACTGATCCTTGTTGGTCGGCCGCCGCGGGTTCGGCTTCCCGCCTTAAAGGCACATCCTGCGGTACACCATCAGCATGGGATAGTCAGAATTGAGCGCAGATCAAATGATGGTGTCAAGACCTCGGTCGTAGTCACCTGGGAGGCCGAAAAACAACCAGGGTAGTCAGCCGTAATGGTGACTAGGGCATTGTCTATGCTACGTTTGTGGAACACCCCGTCAATCAGCTCCACCTTTATGTCCGGATCCTCTTCGGAGGCCGGATCAAGGGATCGTTCCGGATCCTCGGGCTGTGGAGCTAGGCTTCAGATGCCCTCCACGCCCCGGCGCATCTCCCCGTCGAAATCATAGAGTAAGATACTTGACTTTAAAAAAGGTATGGATCGGGTAGATGAACATCCGCTTACCCAGCTCGAGGGTTATGCATAGAAAATCCATTCAACGGATTCTTGCGGAGGAAGTCCTCCTCCTCTCCCTTGTACAAGCCGGACAGATCTTTGCGGATCGGTGCCGAGCCTAGCCCTTTGCGGCCATGACGGGTGGCGTCATCTTCCTGTTGAAATCCCACATAGGGTGGCCCCTATATTGGAGTGGCTGCACCCCTCGCATAATGCACGTGGCCATGACTCCAATCATGGTCAATCCGGAATGGGCCAGTAACCTAATCCGGCCCATCAGATAATGGACGCTCCTGTCATCTTCCTGTTGAGGGCTCCGCGGGCGCCAACTCAGGCGTTTCTTCAAGGGAGCATTGTTGAACTCCGGGAGGCCGATCCGGACTGGATCCGGCAGAGGGGCGTCCTCCATGTAGAACCATTCCGAAGGCCAGTCTTGACGCCTTCTTCGGGTGCGGATAGATATCCGTCCCGGCGATGCTTGCCATATTTCGGCTCCGCCCACTTGGTATATCGACCCCTCATGAGAACGGGGTACGAGACAAAACAATCTCTTCCACAGGGCAAAATGGGGCTCGATGCCCAAGAATAGCTCGCAAAAAGCTACGAAGCCCGCGATGTGCAAAATGGAGGCATGCGTGAGGTGGTGAAGTTGGAGTCCGTAGAACTCTAGGAGCCCCCGGAGAAACGGATGTATGGGAAATCTGAGTCCCCTTATTAGATAGGGGACAAAGCATACCCGCTCCCCTTTGGAAGGGTTGGGGACGCTCTCCGCCTGCTTCCCACCCTTGTAGGTGGCCAGTCCGGCTCGAACCGGAACCATGAAAGCTGGGGGAAGATATCCCTCGGTTTGAAGCACCACTAGCTCATTTGTGTGGAATCGAGCATCTCCCCAATCTCCTGGATTAGGGCTGGGAGCGCGAGAGGAGGAGCCGCGTCGGCTATCCAAGATGGAATGGATTTTTGTCAGAGGCGCTTCGATGAGAACTTGTGGATGGAGGATGGTGTGAGCTGGATCTAGATCCTCGCCTCTCTTGTAGGCGGCTCGTTCGCACGGCTAGGGGGTAAAATGTAAAAATATCCCAGACTTTCGCATTCGTACGACACGTGGAAGAAGGCCATTATTGGGCGTAGAAGCCGAGGAGCGCAAAATTTATAAAGAAGCTGGACACTATTCGACGAGAACATGAAGACTGAAGGAGAACCCGCCTTGTAATGCCGAAGACAACATGCGCGCCGGACTCATCGTCATTGAAGCCTGGTTCAGGGGCTACTGAGGGAGTTCCGGACTAGGGGGTGTCCGCATAGCCGAACTATCATCATCGGCCGGACTACAAGACTATGAAGATAGAAGATTGAAGACTTCGTCCCGTGTCCGGATGGGACTTTCCTTGGCGTGGAAGGCAAGCTTGGCGATGCGGATATGTAGATCTCCTACCATTGTAACCGACTCTGTGTAACCCTAACCCTATCCAATGTCTATATAAACCGGAGGGTTTTAGTCCATAGGAAAAACAACAATCATACCATAGGCTAGCTTCTAGGGTTTAGCCTCTTTGCTCTCGTGGTAGATCCACTCTTGTAACACACATCATCAATATTAATCTAGCAGGACGTAGGGTTTTACCTCCATCAAGAGGGCCCGAACCTGGGTAAAACATCGTGTCCCTTGTCTCCTGTTACCATCCACCTAGACGCACAGTTCGGGACCCCCTACCCGAGATCCGCCGGTTTTGACACCGACAGTGGCCATCAACCTTGGCAGTTACTAGCGTGATCTTGACAATGCAAAGGCTGAGGCGTCCCTCAAGATTTCTCGTGAGACTTGCTCCCGGGCCTTGGAGGAGGCTCGCGAGGCTGCAGAGAAGCGCGCGTGGGATCTCCGAGCTTGGAGCGCATCCCTCGAGCGCCAGGTGGAGGCGCGCAGAGCCGCCCTTGCGTCGCTGAGGGGGACACCTGCAGAAGAAGAGGAGGTCCGGAGGCGTGAGGAGGCACTGGCTCTGGAAGCCGTGGAGCGCAGCCTTGAGCTCGAACAACTGGAGACGAGGGAGCGTCAAGTTGCTCAGGCGGAAGATGCCGTCGGGGCTCACGAGGCCAAGGTCCAGGAGGAAGTCGATCGCCAGGTGGCCCGGTTTTGCGCGGATCTGAAAGGTCGGTACGACCTGAAGCTGATGCTTGCAGGAACTGAGGCAGCGGGCAGGATCGCCACTCGCAGGCCCAGGTTAGACGAGGCAGAGAGACATGGGGAGGCCACGGCTGCCGCCTTGGCCACGGCGTAGGCGGACTTGGCCTCCGCCCGTGCCGAACTGCTTCTGCTTCAGAAATGGGTTGAAGACGTCGAGGCCGTCACGCGACAAAACAGGGAGGAGGTGCTGGAGAGGCGGATGTCGGTGTCAAAACCTGCGGATCTCGGGTAGGGGGGTCCCGAACTGTGCGTCTAAGGCGGTTGGTAACAGGAGGCGGGGGACACGATGTTTACCCAGGTTCGGGCCCTCTCGATGGAGGTAATACCCTACTTCCTTCTTGATTGATCTTGATGATATGAGTATTACAAGAGTTGATCTACCACGAGATTGTAGAGGCTAAACCCTAGAAGCTAGCCTATGGTATGATTGTTGTCGTCCTATGGACTAAACCCTCCAGTTTATATAGACACGGAGGGGGCTAGGGTTACACAGAGTCGGTTACAAGGGAGGAGATCTACATATCCGTATTGCCAAGCTTGCCTTCCACAACAAGGAGAGTCCCATCCGGACACGGGACGAAGTCTTCAATCTTGTATCTTCATAGTCCAACAGTCCGGCTAAACTATACAGTCCGGCCGTCCAAGGACCCCCTAATCCAGGACTCCCTCAGTAGCCCCTGAACTAGGCTTCAATGACGATGAGTCCAGCGCGCAGATTGTCTTCGGCATTGCAAGGCGGGTTCTTCCCCAAATTCCGAGTACCTGTTGAGTAGTGTCCGGCTTCCCATAAATGTTGCACTCCTTGGCTTCCGTGCCTAGTAATGGCTATCTTCCACGTGTCGAGCGAATGCGAGAAGCCAGGGCATTTTTACATTTGCCACCCTTGCCATGTGAGTAAACCGTCTATTAAAGAGACGGGGATTCTTAGATCCAGATCACACCATTCTCCCATAGCGAGTATCCATCGGAGCGCGCCTGGCAAAATCCATTCCAACATGGCCGGCCATCACAGCTCCTCCTCTCGCTCTCGTAGCCCTGAGCCCAGCACTTGGAAGAGGTGTTCCGTCCCTCACGGCCAATTAGTAGAGTTACAGACCCAGGGATCTCTCCCTCCAGCTTATATGGTTCCTGTTCGAGCCGGGCTCGCCACCTATAATGGTTTGGAGCAAGCGGAGAGCTCCCCCAATCCATCCAAGGGGGAGCGGGTATGCCTTGTCCCTTATTTACTAAGGGGGCTAGGATTTCCAGTTATCCGTTCCTCCGTGGACTCCTGGAGTTCTACGGCCTCCAGTTGCATAACTTTACCCCTGCTTCCATGCTACACATCGCTGGCTACGTCGCCCTTTGCGAGCTGTTTCTGGGCTGAGAAGCTCATTTTGAGCTATGGAGGAGGCTATTCTGCATCGTGCCCCATACACAGAAGGGGTCACTATATCAAGTGGGCGGAGCCGAAATATGGCGCATCGCTGGTACCGGATACCTTTCCGGTACACCGAGGAAGACGTCCGAAGACTGGCCTTCAGAGTGGTTTTATATGGAGGACGTTCCCCTCCCAGATCCTATTCGGATGGGCCTTCTTGAGTTCGACAACGCCCCTTTGAAGAAACGCTGCAGCTGGCGCCCTCGGAGCTCCCGGGAGGACGATAACGGGGAAGTCCTTTACTTGATGGGCCGGATAGATATGCTGGCCAAATCAGGATTGACAATAACCAAGGTTATGTCCATATGTATAATGCGGGGGGTGCAGCCACTTCAGTATCGGGGACAACCCATGTGGCACTTCAATGGGGAAGACGACGCCACTCGCTGCGGTCGTAAAGGTCCGGACTCCGTCGCTGCCCTAGCGAAGATACTGTCTGATTTGTATAAAGGAGAAGAAGAGGAGTTCGCCCGTATCAAGCCGCGGGACGGATTCTCCATGTACAACCCCCCAAGCTGGGTGAGCTGCTACTTTCTACTTCAATCCTTTCTGCATTCTTTGTCATAAGTATTTACCTTGTTATTTCATAACAAGAACTGCGAAAAGCCGCGAGGGAGGTCCACAGCCCGTCTCCACAACCAGAGGACCCTAACCGGGCCCTCGACCCCGGACTCGAACAAGATCCGGACACATTTGTGGAGCTCATCGACATAACGTTCTATCAGTTGAGCTATGATGGTACCTTGGTGGCTATCATAGCCGATTATCCTGGACTGCTCCTCACGTCGCATGTAAGTACAACCAGAGCCCTAACTTCCAAGAAGGATCCCTTTTTCTGCACTTCACCTACCGCACACATATGGTGTTTTACAGGGAAGGCCCTCAGGACGCCATGCCGAACCCGCAGTGACCCGCCAACAAGGGGCACCGAAGCCTGGTAGGCTTAAAACGAAGGCGGTCAGGACTGAGACGCTGTCGTAGAGGTACGAAAGAAAACCCCGCTCCGTGGTGGTCGTCCTCTCAAATATAATAACGCACATGTTTGCTAGTAGGAAAAACACTCACCGGACCATATCGGGAGAGGTTGCCGGTCATGCCTCCAGTAGTCGGGCTCCAGAGCAGGACATAGAGGCGGATGCTAACATAGGGCCAACGCCGGATGTTCCTCCTACAGAGGATGCGAATAGGCTATCCGCTACAAATTCCGAAGTGGAGAGCGATATGGATCATAGGCGTCGCCGGGCCGTACTCCAGAGTCATCGGACCTGTGGGGCCTGATGGGAAAGAGATCCCCGCTAGTTTGGTGTATGACCAAGTAGAATTAGCCACAAAGTATTCCCAATAGGATTGTAGGCTAGACAACCTGTTGGATGGTATAAAAGAAGAATTTAGTCAATCTAAGTGACTGTGTACTTCAAGTGACATGTTTGTCCCTAGCCGGATTGTAAATCATTTGTCATGGCGGACCTTTTCGCTTCAACCTCTGGACTCGACAATCCGGAGTGTATCCGAATACCCGCTCAGTTATGTAAAAACTGTGGTATGTGTGGAAACCAGGTGTAGGGGTCATAAGTGCTTGAACATACAAGTACCCAACTAGCTATGTTATATTACATGGATAGTAAGAAACATATTCCAGGGAGAATAGTTCCGTTAAGGGTTCCTTTCCCTGGGTACGCATGCCCTAATGTGCATGTCCGAACTGCGAAAAGATACGCATGCTATAAACCTATGGGGGCAATGTATTAAAATAAATAAAAGTCATCTTTTGTTCACCGACCGAGTATTCCCTTAAGAACGCTAGCTTTCAGCTTCACCTAGTCTGAGGTACACATCCGGCTGACCCGACAGTAACAATCACAGAGGTGCTCCCCTTATGCCCTAGCCGAATTAACGGGAACGTAGGGAATAAACACAAGAGCCAGGCAACCCATCTTGGCCAAAACTTAAGTCATATCGATGCATATAATGGCGAAAACAGGTACATGTGGAAGAATAACACATGTGTGGGGCATAGAGCCCGGAGAATAGTTATATTAAGCTTCTGTATAAGAAGCCCCCACGTATAATGAGCGCGTTTAGCGCGTCAAGATTGTGTAGTCAAGACACAATTGAGCCTTTTAAGGCTTAGAAAAAAAGGAAAAAGTAAGAGATAAAAGACAGATAACGGATATGTAAAAAAAGGACGGAGTTAAGGAGACGAACATAGAGTTCGGCACTAGGCGTAGAACCTTCGGAGTCTGGCTACGTTCCATGGGTTTGGCTCGAGTCGATTATCCGATGCATCCTGCAGACGGTACGCTCCACTGGTCAGAACTTGGTCAATAATGAAGGGACCTTCCCATTTGGGCTTGAGGTTGTTCTTTTTCTTATCCGGTAGGCGTAGAACAAGTTCACCAATGTTATAGGTTTTGGCCCGTACTTCTCTGTTTTGATACCTTCGAGCCTGTTGCTGATAGAATGCGGAACGGGCTTTTGCCACGTCATGCTCCTCCTCCAGGGCGTCCAAACTATCCTGCCGATCAAGCTCGTCCTCTTTTTCTTCATACATGCGCACTCGAGGTGAGTCATGAATTATGTCACAGGGTAGTACCGTCTCTGCGCCATACACCATAAAAAACGGTGTGTATCCGGTAGTGCGATTCGGCGTGGTCCGCGGCCACCATAGTACGGAGTCGAGCTCCTCTACCCAGTGCGTGTTTGATTCCTTTAAGGACCGCACTAATCTGGGTTTAATGTCGCTCATGATAAGACCATTTGCTCGCTCGACTTGACCGTTAGTTTGCGGGTGATAGACAGAAGCATAATCCAGCTTGATGCCCATGTTGCTACACCAAAGTTTTACCTCGTCGGCTGTGAAGTTCGAGCCGTTATTGGTGATGATGCTGTGGGGGACGCCATAACGGTGTACAACCCCGGATATGAAGTCTATCACTGGTCCGGATTCGGCCGTTTTAACAGGTTTGGCTTCTATCCATTTGGTGAATTTATCCACCATGACCAGTAAGTATTTTTTCTTATGGCTTCCCCCTTTGAGGGGTCCGACCATATCAAGCCCCTAGAGCGCAAAGGGCCAAGTAATGGGGATTGTTTGGAGAGCAGTAGGCGGCGTATGGCTTTGGTTTGCAAAAAGCTGGCAACCGACGCAATGTTGAACAAGGTCATGTGCGTCTGCTCGGGTCATCGGCCAATAGAAACTTGTACGGAAGGCCTTGCTTACAAGGGCCCGGGCTGCGGCGTGGAGGCCGCCGAGTCCAGCATGGATTTCTGCCAAAAGTTTCCGCCCTTCCTCTTTGGAGATGCACCTTTGAAGGACTCCGGTAGTGCTTTTCTTATAAAGCTCTCCCTCGTGGACCTTGTAGGCTTTAGACCGCCGCACTATGCAGCGTGCCTCATTTTGGTCCTCGGGTAGTTCCTGCCTAGTTAGGTAGGCCAAGAATGGTTCTGTCCACGGGGCGATGACAGCCATTATCACGTGGGCTGAAGGTGTTATTTCGGTGGCAGAGCCTCCGATTGTGTCAGAGTGTTCGGTATCTGGTGTTGTGGTCGGGTCCGAACTATTGTTACCGGTGTCCCCTTCCCATACCACGGATGGCTTAAAAAGCCTTTCCAAGAAGATGTTAGGTGGGACAGGGTCACGCTTAGCGCCGATACGGGCGAGGATATCCGCCGCCTGATTGTTTTCTCGAGCCACATGGTGGAATTCAAGCCCCTCGAACCGAGTTGACATTTTGAGGACGGCGTTGCGATAAGCCGCCATTTTTGGATCCTTGGCGTCAAAGTCTCCATTTATTTGAGATATTGCAAGGTTCGAATACCCACACACTTCTAGGCGTTGAATGCCCATGGAGACTGCCATCCCGAGACCATGTAACAGGGCCTCGTATTCGGCTGCGTTGTTGGAGTCTATGTACAGTATTTGGAGTACGTATTGGACTGTATCTCCGGTGGGGGGACGTTAGGACGACGCCAGCCCCCAGACCAGCCAGCATTTTAGAGTCGTCGAAGTGCATTTTCATCTTATGCTTCCAACTAGCAAAATTAGTACCATCAAAGTAAGGACCTCTACGGTGATAATTTCCCTCGCTAGACGCCATACTCTCCTAGGTTGTGAAACCAAGGCTATGACCACCAAAAGCTATGGAAATCAAAGCAAATGGAGACCAAGCTCTAATACCACTTGTAGGACCTTCAAGTATGTCTAGAGGGGGGTGATTAGACTACTTGACCAATTAAAAACTTAACCTTTTCCCAGTTTTAGAGTTTGGCAGATTTTAGCTATCTTAGGACAAGTCAAGCAATCATCACACAATTCAAGCAAGCATGCAAAGAGTATATTGGCAGCGGAAATTAAAGCATGCAACTTGCAAGAAAGCAAGGGGAAGGGTTTGGACGATTCAAACACAATTGGAGACACGGATGTTTTTGGCGTGGTTCGGATAGGTGGTGCTATCGTACATCCACGTTGATGGAGACTTCAACCCACGAAGGGTAACGGTTGCGCGAGTCCACGGAGGGCTCCACCCACGAAGGGTCCACGAAGAAGCAACCTTGTCTATCCCACCATGGCCGTCGCCCACGAAGGACTTGCCTCACTAGCGGTAGATCTTCACAAAGTAGGCGATCTCCTTGCCCTTACAAACTCCTTGGTTCAACTCCACAATCTTGTCGGAGCCTCCCAAGTGACACCTAGCCAATCTAGGAGACACCACTCTCCAAGAAGTAACAAATGGTGTGTTGATGATGAACTCCTTGCTCTTGTGCTTCAAATGATAGTATCCCCAAAACTCAACTCTCTCTCATAGGTTTTGGATCTGGTGGAAAGAATATTTGAGTGGAAATCAACTTGGGGAAGGCTAGAGATCAAGATTCATATGGTAGGAATGGAATATCTTGGCCTCAACACATGATTAGGTGGTTCTCTCTCAGAAATAGCAAGTTGGAAGTGTAGGCTTGTTCTGATGGCTCTCTCCACGAATTAAGAGGAGGTGGAGGGGTATATATAGCCTCCACACAAAATCTAACCGTTACACACAATTTGCCAATCTCGGTGAGACCGATTCAACAGACTCGGTCAGACAGATTTAGCAAACCTAGTGACCTTTAGGATTTTCGGTGGGACTGACATGCATCTTGGTAGGACCGATTCGGTTAGGGTTAGGGCGTAACATAATCTCGGTGAGACCGATTACACAAACTCGGTGAGACTGATTTTGGTAATTAGCTAACCAGAGAGTTGGTCAGGTAAACTCGGTGGGACCGATTTGCTCTTTCGGTGAGACCGAAATGTTACAAAAGGGAAACAGAGAGTTTACATTGCAATCTCGGTGGGACCGATCGCTCACTTCGGTTAGACCGAAACGTTACGAAGGGAAACAGAGATTACAATCCCATCTCGGTGAGACCGAGATCCCTATCGGTAGAACCGATTTGCCTAGGGTTTGTGCCAGTGGCTATGACTTTTGAAACCGGTGGCGCCGGATAGGAAGAATCGGTGTGACCGATTTTGGCTTTATGTTTAGGTCATATGTGGATGTGAGAAAGTAGCTGAGGGTTGTGGAGCATATCACTAAGCACATGAAACAAGAGGCTCATTAAGCAACACCTCATCCCTCCTTGATAGTATTGGCTTTTCCTATAGACTCAATGTGATCTTGGATCACTAAAATACAAAATGAAGAGTCTTGAGCTTTTGAGCTTGAGCCAACCCTTTGTCATTAGCATTTTGAGGGATCCACTTTCATCATCCATGCCATGCCATTCATTGAGCTTTCCTGAAATAATAGTCTTGGAATAGCATTAGCTCAATGAGCTATATGTTGTTATGAATTACCAAAACCACCTAGGGATAGTTGCACTTTCAATCTCCCCCTTTTTGGTAATTGATGACAAACATATAGATCAAAGCTTCGACAAATGATAATAGAATTAAAAAACATCGTCGCTTTGACAAGTATGTGATAAGCAAGAGCTCCCCCTAAATTTGCGCATAGATTAATATTTGCTTTGGACTGCAAATGCACAAGAAATTAGGCTCATGGGTTACTCTTACATGTCACATACATCTTGGTGGAGCGCTCAAAATGATAAATATTGAATACATGCACTCATCACCAAGCAAAGTGAATGATCACATAGGATAGATAAGATAATATCATCAAACATGCATAAGTGTAGGTTATGATCAAACACATGATCATCAATGTCTCACAAGAATAGCATAGTATCTCAAGCAATCAAAAGCAAACAAGTTTAAAACCACCAAAGCAAGAGAGAACAAAAGCAACTCTCTCTCTCTCTCTCGAAGCCTATGATCTATACATTTTTCTCCCCCTTTGGCAACAAGTTACCAAAAAGTTCCTAGAAAATGCATAGTGCTAGATTGACTCTCAGGCTTGATCTTCAGGTGGTGGTGGAGTCCAGATAACTCCGAGAATGGAGGCTTCAGTTGAAGTAGATGGAGCTGGGGTTGATGCTGGAGCTGGTTGCACTGGAGTTGTAGGAGTTGTAGCTGGTGCAGATGATGTTGCTCTAGTGTCTGTCACAGGCACTGTAGCTGTCCTCTGGGCTCTAGGCACTCTGGCAAAAACATTAGTGGTAGTCTTGCCCTGCCTCTCCTGCATGTCATCCTGTAGCTGCTCCACAAATTGGTGAATCTCGCCATTACTTTGACATCTAGATCATGGAATTTGAGTTCCATGATTCTTTCCAAGCTCTCCTGATTCTGAGTGAGGGTGGCCAATCCTTTCTCAATCCTCAGAGATGATGCTATTAAGTAACCAAGCTGCTCCTGCTTGTTCTTCAAGAAATACTCAGATGCCTCCTCTTGAGTTGGCATCTTGGCAGTCTTCTCCTTCCTTGCCTTCTGCTTCTTCTCTTGAGCTTGTACTGACGATGGTTCATTCTCATTCATGACAACCTGATTGTGCTCAAAGTCTGGATAGAGAGGAAAATGTTCCTTATCCAATAGATATTTGTCTGTGTCCATCTTTGAGTTAATCAACTCCTGGATCCGAGGGGCATATCAACAACTCCTCTTCTGGTCTGCTGCAGTTCTCTTAATGGTTTCAACCATAAGGCTCATGACCTTGAATTTCTGAGGCACATCGAAAACATGAAGCAAATTGATTGCATGCCCTCTAATCATGTTGTGGTCACCTGACTTGGGAAATAAAGTATGCCTTAAGATCCAGTTGATCGTAGGCAGCCCTGACAGCAGAAAATGTACTGATCCAAACTTGAATGTCTCAAGTGCATCATCTGGGATCTCCTTGTACATGTGTGCCATGGAATTGTGGTCCATTTTCTTCTTCCCATATATGTCCAGGTCATCTTCAGAAACTGAGGTTTTCTTCTTCCTTTGTCTGGTGGCAGCTTTGGGCAAATTGCTTGGGGTGCTCCTGCTGCCTTCATCTGAAGTGCTGGAGGGACTGGTGCCCTCACTCATGTGCACCTGCTCTTCTGACCTATTCTGACTGTCACTTTGGTCTGACATGCTGCAAACACTGACTGCTGACCCTGTGAAGAGTTATGGATGAGGTAGAGTGGATGAGCATCACAAAATGCAGAGAGTTTTGCAAAAGAATGACTCAAAATTCAGTTTTAGTTTTCCACAGAAAGCATTTCGGATCAACCAATTTTCAAACTCGGTGATACCGAAGCTGTTTTGGAACCTAAACTGATGAACTCGGTTGGACCGAGTCACAGTTTGGTGGCATCGAGACAGCTAGGGTTTCACAAAGTCTTAAAATCGGTCTCACCGATTAGCAATTCTCGGTCAGACCGAGAGTTACTAGTGCAATGGCATAAGCCAAATCGGTGGGACCGAGTTTTTCAACTCATTGGAGTGCGAGATGGTTTCGTGAAACCTAACCCTAAATTTTCAAATCTCATCTAATCTAAGGATTGCATTGACTGGATAGGAATGTTTCAATCGTGGCAAGAATCAATAAGAACACAATGTGCTAGGAATCGAACGAGGATAGCACTGTGATCGAGTCAATACCCTAGCTCGGCGACGAACTCTCTATGGCGGCAACGGCGGGGGTGAATTCCGTTGACGGCGGCGGAGACCAGCGACAGGAGGCGGCTGCCGACAAGGAGACGATCCGGAGACCTTGGAGGCATAGCGAGCTATTGCGCGGGCGAAGAGGTTCGGAGAAATTTCCAATTTTTTGCCCGTGACTATATATAGCCCGACCCTGTCGGTGTGACCGAGTGGAACAACTCGGTGGCACCGAGATGCATAACTGTGTACAGTTATAGCAACTCGGTGTGACCGAATAGTTCAAATCGGTTGCACCGAGATCGAAAACTCAGATCAACTTAATGATCTCGGTAGGACCGAAATGGAGGAATCGGTCAGACCGAGAATCACAAAGAGGTTTTGGAAGTTTAAGTCTATGACGAATTGGGGACTCCGAGTGCTCCTCACGCAGAGTGGTTCGAATCTGACTTGATCAAATTTTGTGATGTAGCAAGAATAGAGTTTGAGACGAGAAAAGCATAGATAGCTAGAGAAGGTTCTTAGGAATTCTTGTCCATCCACTTGGCAAAAGTAAAAAGAACCAAACAATCAAGACAACAAGTGGATGTCCTTGAATGAGTAAAATATGCACCAACATGCTCACACAACAAGATGACAAATGAAATATGTGGCACAACATGCACAACCAATTCTAGCATCTATCAAACAATTGGCGATGACTAGGTCATCTATATATGAGTATATTGACTTAGGAGTCAAATGAGAAACATTTGATCATAGGTCATACTCATCGTTTAAGCTCAAGTGGGGTTACCACTTTTACATAATGCATTGATGTGTTCACACCATTAGAGTTGCTTTGACTCAATCCTTAGAGTTAAGCTCCCCTAGATGTGAGATCCCCTTAGAGGGATGAACTAACCTTGGGTTTTGTCGATGATGACTTCATGTAGGTGTTGAAGATGTGGATGCTCAATGTTGATGTAGATCGTTTGGAGCAATCCTTTGGAGTGAGTTGCACTTTCAATACCTACATGGGTTAGTCCCACTAGGAACAAACAAGAATATACATAGACATAGAGTGATGCACACGCAAAATGATGTCCATGAAAACATTAGGTTACCTTGTCACTTGCCTTACCAACATGAGGGTTTGTGACTCCTTGAACTAGTACAAGATATGGAAATTGATTGCACTTGTTCTTGCCATAATGAGATGAGTGAAGAATGTTGGCGGAGTCACCCTCAAGAACTCTCTAGTTCTTCTTCTTCGGGATCGACATCATCTTGATGGGAATCCTTGGAGTTGTAGTTGTACTTGATGAAGTAGAACTTGACATAGTCTTGGGAATCCACTTGACCGAGACCTTAGGTGCTTCTTCAAATGCATCAATCTCTTCTTGAAGCTTGTCCTTGCCTTTGTTCTTGTGGTCTTGTGGTGGAAGATCATCTTGTGCTTGTGTTCCTTTGAAAGAAGTAGGATCATACTTCTCTTGTTGAGGATCATACTTCTCTTGTTGAGGAACAAACTTCGTCTTGGGGTATTGATCTTCTTTCCACTCAACTCCATTGGCATTGAACTTTCGTTCAAAACCAACACCTTGATTCTTCCGGTGCCTTCCTTGCTTGCGTACAATTTCCTCGAATTGCTTACTCCCGGCAAGGCTCTTGTAAACACCTTTCTCTATAATTCCCTTCAATAAGCTATTTTCTTGCTCAAGTGTAACTTGGCTAAGAGAATCATTAGTGGAATCAAGAGAACTACTAGAAGCAACAATATTGGATTTGACATTATTATTTTTACTACTAGAGGAAGGATCTTTCTTGTACTTGTTACTAGACTTGACTTGAGGCATGTAAGTAGATAAGAGTAAACGCTTGGCAATGTAAGAAGAGCTTTTCTTACGGAGATCATCATTGATTGCCTTTAAGAACTCATGCTCTTGCTCAAGATTGAGATTTTCAAAGCGTAACTTCTCATGAGCCCTTAAAAGTTCTCGATGATCTTCGAAGATAGTTTCATGAGCTAACTTAAGAGTGTTTAGTTCTTTAGTTAGAAGCTCAATCTTCTCCTTATCATTGTCATTCGTTTTATCTTGATTAGCATGATTAATTAACGTTTCATCATAGTATTCATCACTAGAGTTGTCAACAAGTAAATCATCATCCACAAGCAAGTCATCTTCATCACTATTGAAATCAACATACTCATGATGTGTTACCTTTGGACCTTTGGCCATGAAGCATCTTCCAATTCCTTCATTTGGTGACTCAAATATGTCGTAGGAGTTGGTTGACACAAGTGCTAGACTGGCAACACCTTCATCTTGAGTATATTCGGAGTCGGAGTGATAGCTTCTCTTGGAGTGATTGTCGGAGTCGGAGCTGGATACCCATTCACCAACATGAGCTTGATGTCTTCGTTTAATGTAGCTCCTTGATGACTTATCCTTCCTTTCCGAATCCTTGCTTCTCCATGAGGGTCTTCGTTCATAACAATCATCTCTACTCCTCCTCTCTCTTGGTGGTGAATCTTCTCTTTTGCTTCTTCTTTTTGGAGAATCTTCTCTTCTTTTGTAGGGTGCCGTACACTCATTGGAATAGTGTCCGGGTCTCCCACAATTGTAGCAATTTCTCTCTCGACTAGAAGATCTTTTTTCATGGTAAGACCTTGACTTGGAGCTTCTTTCTTTGCTTCTACTCTTGTAGAATTTGTTGAAGTTCTTCACCATTAAGCTCAATTCTTCATTGAAGGATTGTTTCTCACTTGATGATGTAGGGGCTTCACTTGAGGGTTTGTAAGCACCACTTGACTTGTTGTGAAGTTCCTCCTTATCCTTGAGTGACATCTCATGAGCAACAGTTCTTCCACTGACTTCCGTTGGCTTGAGATCTTTGTAGTTTGGCGTCATTTGGATCATTGTGCACATGGTATCATACTTTCCATCCAATGCTCTTAGGATCTTCTTGATGATGAATTTATCGGTCATCTCTTCACTCCCTAAGCCGACAATCTCATTTGTGATAAGAGCAAGCCTAGAGTACATTTCAGCGACACCTTCACCATCCTTCATTTTGAACTTGTCAAGCTGACTTTGGAGCACATCCAACTTGGATTCCTTGACGAATTCGGTACCTTCATGCATATCAATCAAAGTATCCCAAATTTCCTTTGCGTTCTCAAGACGGCTGATTTTGTTGAATTCTTCGGGGCACAATCCGTTGAAGATGATATCGCAAGCTTGAGCGTTGTATTGCAGCATCTTCAATTCTTCCGCATTAGCTTCATGGTTCGGCTCTCTCCCATCAAAGAATTCACCTTGCAAGCCAATACAAATAATTGCCCAAACGGGCGGGTTATGTCCGAGAATATGCATTTTCATCTTATGCTTCCAACTAGCAAAATTAGTACCATCAAAGTAAGGACCTCTACGGTGATAATTTCCCTCGCTAGACGCCATACTCTCCTAGGTTGTGAAACCAAGGCTATGACCACCAAAAGCTATGGAAATCAAAGCAAATGGAGGCCAAGCTCTAATACCACTTGTAGGACCTTGAAGTATGTCTAGAGGGGGGTGATTAGACTACTTGACCAATTAAAAACTTAACCTTTTCCCAATTTTAGATTTTGGCAGATTTTATCTATCTTAGGACAAGTCAAGCAATCATCACACAATTCAAGCAAGCATGCAAATAGTATATTGGCAGCGGAAATTAAAGCATGCAACTTGCAAGAAAGTAAGGGGAAGGGTTTGGAGGATTCAAACGCAATTGGAGACACGTATGTTTTTGGCATGGTTCGGATAGGTGGTGCTATCGTACATCCACGTTGATGGAGACTTCAACCCACGAAGGGTAGCAGTTCTTGCTGAGTCCACGGAGGGCTCCACCCACGAAGGGTCCATGAAGAAGCAACCTTGTCTATCCCACCATGGCCGTCGCCCACGAAGGACTTGCCTCACTAGCGGTAGATCTTCACGAAGTAGGCGATCTCCTTGCCCTTACAAACTCCTTGGTTCAACTCCACAATCTTGTCGGAGGCTCCCAAGTGACACCTAGCCAATCTAGGAGACACCACTCTCCAAGAAGTAATAAATGGTGTGTTGATGATGAACTCCTTGCTCTTGTGCTTCAAATGATAGTCTCCCCAACACTCAACTCTCTCTCATAGGTTTTGGATCTGGTGGAAAGAAGATTCAAGTGGAAAGCAACTTTGGGAAGGCTAGAGATCAAGATTCATATGGTAGGAATGGAATATCTTGGCCTCAACACATGAGTAGGTGGTTCTCTCTCAGAAATAGCAAGTTGGAAGTGTAGGCTTGTTCTGATGGCTCTCTCCACGAATGAATAGGAGGTGGAGGGTTATATATAGCCTCCACACAAAATCTAACTGTTACACACAATTTGCCAATCTCGTGAGACCGATTCAACAGACTAGGTCAGACCGATTTAGCAAACCTAGTGACCGTTAGGATTTTCGGTGGGACTGACATGCATCTCGGTAGGACCAATTACACAAACTCGGTGAGACCGATTTTGGTAATTAGCTAACCAGAGAGTTGGTCAGGTAAACTCGGTGGGACCGATTTGCTCTTTCGGTGAGACCGAAATGTTACAAAAGGGAAAGAGAGAGTTTACATTGCAATCTCGGTGGGACCGATCGCTCACTTCGGTTAGACCGAAACGTTACGAAGGGAAACAGAGAGATTACAATCCCATCTCGGTGAGACCGAGATCCCTATCAGGTGAACCGATTTGCCTAGGGTTTGTGGCAGTGGCTATGACTTTTGAAATCGGTGGCGCCGGATAGGAAAAACCGGTGTGACCGATTTTGGCTTTATGTTTAGGTCATATGTGGATGTGAGAAAGTAGCTGAGGGTTGTGGAGCATATCACTAAGCACATGAAACAAGAGGCTCATTAAGCAACACCTCATCCCTCCTTGATAGTATTGGCTTTTCCTATAGATTCAATGTGATCTTGGATCACTAAAATATAAAATGAAGAGTCTTGAGCTTTTGAGCTTGAGCCAACCCTTTGTCATTAGCATTTTGAGGGATCCAGTTTCATCATCCATGCCATACCATTCATTGAGCTTTCTTGAAATAATAATCTTGGAATAGCATTAGCTCAATGAGCTATATGTTGTTATGAATTACCAAAACCACCTAGGGATAGTTGCACTTTCATATGGCTGCCAAGTCAGCGAAGTGTGCTATGTCACGGCGACTTATGGCGTTGAGGATTCCCTTGTCCGTGCAATTTTTGCAAAAGAATGAAATTGCGTCCTCCTCACGACAGTCCTTGACCTTGTTCATTACAAGGAAGAATCTTGCCCAATAGTGGTGTACTGTCTCCTGGGGCTCTTATCTAATGTGGGAAAGATCGCTTATATCTGGGTGGGTGGGTGGATTTAAGTCCGAACCCTGACCCGATTTGAGACCCAGGGGCGGAGGAGTTTCCAGTCTTGGAAGTTTGGGCTCCGTGATGTTGCCCAACAGGTCTGGCCCGTTGCCTGATTCTAGGTTCAGGGTTTGGGCGATGTCCTCCCGTAGACGGGTATCCGGCTCGGAGAGCTCGGGAATCCAGACATAGTTTGTCCTCAAGATAGTGGAAGAACCGCCGCATTGCTCCTCCACCACCGCTATCTGATGGGTGACCGGCGGAGAGTTAATCTCCCTTTGGTCTGGTTTAAGCCCAATCCGATCATAGTCCGTAGCGACTCCCAAAGCAGCGATGCGATCCAAGAGCTCGTTCAAAGAGGAGAGCTCCATTGGATCCATCTGCTCGGTGAATTCCGAGCCGATGTGGAGGCTGTTTTCGATGACCCGAGAAGTCATCATCGGTGCAGTGGCCGAACGGGCGGTCATGACGAAGCCGCCTAGTCGGAGAGTTTGGCCTACAGCCAGGGCTCCCCCAGAGGTGATGTTGTTCTTGACAATGAGACGAGCCATCCCTCCTTATGATGACGGCACAGTGGAACTCTCAATGAAAGCACCAATGTCGGTGTCAAAACCTGCGGATCTCGGGTAGGGGGTCCCGAACTGTGCGTCTAAGGCGGATGGTAACAGGAGGCGGGGGACACGATGTTTACCCAGGTTCGGGCCCTCTCGATGGAGGTAATACTCTACTTCCTGCTTGATTGATCTTGATGAGTATTACAAGAGTTGATCTACCACGAGATCGTAGAGGCTAAACCCCAGAAGCTAGCCTATGGTATGATTGTTGTCGTCCTATGGACTAAACCCTTCGGTTTATATAGACACAAGAGGGGGCTAGGGTTACACAGAGTTGGTTACAAGGGAGGAGATCTACATATCCATATTGCCAAGCTTGCCTTCCACGCCAAGGAGAGTCCCATCCGGACACGGGACGAAGTCTTCAATCTTGTATCTTCATAGTCCAACAGTCCGGCTAAAGTATATAGTCCGGCCGTCCGAGGACCCCCTAATCCAGGACTCCCTTAGCGGATGCTGGAGCGCGTTCATGCTCCCTTGCTTCAGGATCTTCGGAACAGGGCCAACACTACCCTGGGCCATGTCTGTGATGCGAACCCCCCCCCCCATACTCAGGTGAATGACTATGCCAGTCACCTCCGCTTCTTCACCGATGTGGTGACACGCCTGGAGGCCCGATCTGACGAAGCTCATAGGCTCGTGGAGGAGAGGAGTCGCGGCCTGCTCGAGCGCGCTTTCTCCCGTGTCTTCAGTCATCTCCTGAACGCCAACCCCGACTTCGATTTTGACGCCGCCATCGCTACCGTACCTACGGCTCTTCGGGACGACCTGGAGCGGTGGGTAGAGAACTACGTGGATGCGTTGGTCAGGGCCTTCACTTTAGAGGACGACGCGGTGGTGGTTGCCGTAGACGAAGGCGACGTGGTCGATGACGGGACGCCGGCGCTGGTGACGGTGGTGGCGGCGTCAATGATGGCGACAGCAACGCGAGCGGCGCGTCTGAAGATGACGCGGAGGATGCGGCGAGCGATATATCTGGCTAATGCCTCGTTCATTTGTTGCTTCACCCTGTATGCAAAAACTCGGGCGTGGCCCCTTAAAGATTGTGAGAGAATTTTGGAAGGAGGAGCCCCTCATGTAAACAAATCGTGATTTCTACTCCTTTATGCTGAACCGAGTGTGCGTTTTGGTCGGCCATGAGTCTGATGGCAAGTCTTGCCGCTGCGGCTTACCTTGGCCTGGGCAGGCCCCGTCTCGTATTGTAAGGTCGAGAGTCGCCACGGGGCTCCTGAAGGGTCTGCTGACTCGCCCGATTGGGCCTCGCGAGGTTCTTGCGCCGATCGGCGCGCGTGGGCACGTGCTGTGCCCAGCCCCGCTGGCGAGGGGCCCGCGAGGGGGAGGCGGCGAGTGAGCTCCAGAACAAGGCAAGAACCAGATGGCAAGAAATCGCTTGAACGAGAAAATTCACCCCCCGCACGCATTCACAAAAGCTCGACTTCAACTTAAATCCAAATCCAAGAGCCAAGGCTACAGAAAAGAGATGCAAAGCAAATGCTCGCGTCCGGCACCTAGTCTAGTCTTCTGGCCTTTGAGTCTTATCACCAGCGTGGAGCTAAGTGCTGCCACTAGGCGTGGGAGGGAGCCCCAGGGCCTGAGGCCAGCACCCCTGAGACTCCGGGGCATGTACAGCTCCACTCATTATTATGTGAAAGTGTCACGGGCGGCGAGCTTCACAGGCACTGGGCCTTCTTCACAGGAACCGGCCTTTCTTCATATCGCCATACGAGGGGCCCACCTTGTGCAACCATCGACCACCTTTGAGCTGACCAGCAACCTGGACGACACAAAGGGGGGAAAGGGGACGCCAGCGGTGCCCTCGACGACCACGGGTCCTCTGCCGGCTGAAGGCTCGCCGGCACCTCCCCGGCAGAGGGACTACCTCCGGGCGTTGCCTGGCTTCGCGCAACGTGGGGAGGGGCCTTGCTCCTGGCCCCCTCCATGAAGCCCCCAGCGTGCTCCCCCCGGCGGGAGGGATGCTGCTGTGCCGAGGTCGTCGACCGATGCCATGACCGGATTCACTTGCAGCCCATGGTTAGCGTAAGCCTGCTCCTGAGAGATTAGTGTTACCCTGTAGTTGTCGTTGCTGGCGCGATTGTCATGGTTCTCCGTTGGTTCATGGAAGGCTTCAACTTCTAGCGTCCCTTCTTCCCAATCCTCTACGAGGAACATGCCAGGGTCGTCCTCTGGCGCGTAATCCTGGTCCATCATGCGGGGCATGTAGGCTTCCGGGGCCGTTACCCCGAACACCTCACCGTAGTGCCCCACACTCCATGTTGCTCGGCCCAGCGTGGCGTCCTGAGGATGGTAGTGCGGCATCCCACTGGGCCCATGGGAGGCGATGCTTGTGCCCACGCTTGTCATGTGCGGCACGGGGGCGATGGAGCCCCCGGCGCTGCCGGTCGTGCTGGCGTTGAAGAAACCCCCAGGCATACCTGAGGGCGCGTGGCTGTGGCGTGGCCCGCCGTGAGACCCCGGCGTGGCCTGAGGAGGAAGCTGATAGCAGAAGGGCGGTGCTCCCAATGCCGCCGCATCCAGTAGTTCGGCGACGCGCTCCAGCAGTGCATCCCGGCCGCTCTCCATTAGCCGGCACCTCAGCAGCTCTCGCGCCATCGTGAGCGCTGCCCGCATGTTAGCCTGCTCCCGCCGTGTGTGCGGCGCCGTTGCTGCGGCGTGGCTTGCGGCCCTTGCAGCGGCCCGTGCTTGTCGTGGGGTGAGGGCAGATGGCGTCCCGCTACGTCGGTTGCGCCTCGCTGCGTTGGGCGGCGCTCGGGCCCCTTGGAGTGCGGGGCTGAGGTCTTCCTGGGCATGTGGCTCCGCCCGGGCCAGCCAGGCTACCTAGCGGCCGGAGTCAGTCCTTGGGTCGCCGGACATCGTGGCCGCGGAGCGTCGGCAAGTATATTGGTGGAGAAGAAGCTCCGGCGCACCCCTACCTGGCGCGCCAAATGTCGGATCTGGGGTTCCGGCAAAACCCTTAAGGTTCGAACTCTGGGGTGCACGCGAAGTTATTTCCCTCCTGCCGATCTACGCCCTAGCTCGCTAAGATCTCGTGGACGAACTCGACGAACTCGCTACACAGAAAGACATGAGATTTATACTT
The DNA here is from genome assembly GCA_021605145.1 of Aegilops bicornis. Classification (NCBI taxonomy): domain Eukaryota; kingdom Viridiplantae; phylum Streptophyta; class Magnoliopsida; order Poales; family Poaceae; genus Aegilops; species Aegilops bicornis. Next base: position 511,596,996 of record CM038671.1, read on the forward strand.
GTTCGGGCCACCGTTGTGGTGTAATACCCTACTCCAGTGTGGTGGTGGTGGATTGCCTCTTGGGCTGATGATGAACAGTACAAGGGGAAGAACAGCCTCCTCAGGTTGAGGTGTTCTTGTGCTTGTCAAACTTGTGTGTGTGTGAGGACTCGATCCGCTCGATCCAAGATGCCTCTGAATGAGCTCTCGATGAGTTGCCCCTTGCTGCGGTGGCTAGCTCTACTTATATAGGCCCTGGTCCTCTCCCCAAATATTGAGCGGGAAGGGAGCCAACAACGGCGGGCAATTTTGAAAGGGGACAGCTAGAACAAGCTATCCTGACAAAAGCGGTCTTCGCCTGCAAATGGCTCTGGTGGTGACGCCGTCTTGGGCTCCATGGTGACGTCCGTCTTGCCGTCATGCTGGTCTTTGGTCTCGTTGCACCAATATGGAAACCTTTGCCTGATGCCTCGGTACTCTGTGCCTGCGCCTGCCTCCTTAGCACCAAAGAGGAAACAAGGACGTTCCGCGCGCTGGCGCCCGCTTGGTGTCGATCGTCATGGCTCACGTCACGCGAGCCTCGCGAGGTTTGCCCTGCCTTGATATCTCCACTCCTTGCGAGCCTGCCTAGAGAGGCCGCTCCGGAGGAGGTCTTGCATCGTCCGCCCCGCGAGGCTTGGCCCCTCGCGAGGGTCTTGAATGCCTTGTTGATGAAGATGGGCCGTACGGCCCGCTAGCATAGCCACGCCGTGGGCCGCAGGCAGGCAAGTCCGGGGACCCCCGTTCCCAGGACGCCGACATTCTTGGAGAAGAAAAATGATAACTTTGCTAAATAAATATTATGTTTAAAGTGATGATTAATCATAACCAGAGAGGTGTTATGAGTTATGATGTGTATGCTTAGTGTGGATAAAGTTGACCCAGTTATTTTCAGATGCTATATGATGCATATATTCATGTTGCATTTCATGGCATGTTATGACAACGGTTATTTTCACTTTAAGTTGAACCTGATAATAACCCAACTTGAATATATTGTTAACGGGGTCATGGTGCCACTGAATCGAGTTTTCCCAGTGCAACCACATTTGCCTTTATGGGAAGGCCTTTATTCGGTCCGTTGTCATACCTCTGGTCGGCGCCTCCAACGAGGGAAGGTTATGGGCGTGCGGTACCCTGGCCCGGTAAGCAGACATAACCTTGTGTGACCGTTGTTAATGTTATGGTACCTTGTCCCCGTTTGGGACCGTTTACGTTTTGCCACGACGGTGGCCGTTGGTGTCTTTGGTAGACACGGGGCCACCCAGGACTAGCCCAGTGGGGTTTGAGTCGGAGTGGCCGAGAGAGTGTCATGGCAATGGTGGGGTTTCGTCAGAATGCCATTGGTCCACCCGAATGGGAGTGCAAGGCCATGGGTTCTGTGGTGTGGGTACAGTGCGCTACCTCTGCAGAGTGTATTAAATCTATCGATAGCCGAGTCCACGGTTACGAACAAGCTCGAATGTAAGTCACGCCATGGGTCAACGTTTAATAAATCTCGCACACTAAGTTATGAACTTCGCACTGTTGATGATGGTGGGTAGACCATCTTGATGCTGGAGACCAAGTATTGGTCATGGTCGTGATCGCCGGAAAAATCACCGTTTGAGACCAAGTGTTGGTCATGGTTGTGATCGCCGGAAAGATCACCGTTACAAGGTAACCCGTTCTAAGACCATGATGTTGGTCCGTTTGTGATACGAGAGTGATCACCGTTGGTAAGTAAGTCCGAAGGGCTTATATCACTAGTGTATGATCACAACATGTTGGATATATTGTTGCATTATTTAACAATTGGTTAAATATCATGATATTTTTTGTCATTATGTTTATGCTTATTGTGAGCTTGCAAGTACATTCAATGTACTGACCTGGCGTGTCATGCCAGATTTCAGGAAAGTCTTGTTGGAAAGGAATGTTGTCCGAGTCTAGATCGTGTCCACATCGGTGTCCCTGTGCTATCGAGTTCTGCTAGGACGTTGTTCCGCTGCCGCCTAGTTGTTATGATCGAGGCCCCTTTATGTTCACTAAATAATGTACATATTGTTCAGCCGCACCGTGTGTGCCGCCTGGCCTCACTACCTGTTGTAATATAAACTATGATCCGCTAGCATCAATAAAGCGGTTGCTTTCTGTACCAAGATGTTGTGTGCTTCCAGAAGACATGGTCTCTAGGCTGGCAATGCATGGTAAACTGGTTGCTGTAAGCCAGGGTGCCACAATGCTTGGTATCCGAGCCGCGCTGACTGTAGGCCACGCTATACTACGACATGTTAACTGGACGTTAGGTACGAGTTTAAGTTGAGTGCCGGTAGCATTTGTAGCAGGTTGTTGCATTATATGCACTCGTTTTATTTATATGCTAACCTGCTAATGGTTGTGAGTGTAGATGGCTCCAGTGCCGTATCCGTGCCAGCTGCAGTTGATCTCATACACGTCGCCGCATCTCCTTCATAACGTGTGGTGTCGGCTGTACCCCCTCGGTGATGACCCAGTCTATCGTGTGTACCGGGAGCGTCTAGCAGACTCAGTGTATGAGTATCACGCGGTGGTTACTCTATGCACCAGTTTTGATTCCAGCACTTACACTCGTACTTCCCGGAGCAGTTTTGCTTCTACTGCTTCTCAGGCTGTCCAGTTTGTTGCATTCGAGGTCCTTGTCGAGCTTCGATATAACGAGGTCCGGATGCAGAACCACCCAGGTTTCTACTACTATCCCTCTCTGCACGACAATGGTCGTGTCCGTTTCCCTATCATTGATCCGGAGTGTGACAGTGTTGCTAGCCATCTTTCTCGTTATATCACTGCTAGCTACCTTATGATCCACGAGCTGGCTCGAGAGCTGACTCGTGCTCGTACTGCTTTAGCCACTAGTAGATCTTTCACCACTCCATCCTCTACGAGGTTTACTCCCTATATTCCACCCAGTTCTAGTTCACCCATTTCACAGGTTACTCCTCCGAGTAGCTCGGGCACCTCGACCGTGAATCCTCTCAGTGCTCCTGCTGAGTGGGTTTCACTTCTCACTACTCCCGTAGCTCCGATGCTTCACCCTACACCTGCCCCGGAGGGAGAGCCCTCGAGGCAGCGTTGTCGTGTTCCCTTTAACCCGGAGGTTTTCGTTAATGTCATCAGTTCAGGATCCGAGTCCGCTTCAGGAGAGGACCCCGCAGCACCAGCAGAGCAGTAGAGCTTCTGAGTATCCGCATTCGTCCGGATGATGTACGGATGTAGTTGTACGAGTTATGATGTTTCATTTCCTGTATGAGAGTAGATGAACCTGGCATGTTGTTTACCTTTCATGTATGAGTCTATGTATAATTATGTTGGAACTCTATTTTATTCGCCGTATTTTCTTCATTATTACGGTTTCTCTCGGGCTTTGTTGCTGGCTTTTCCCCAATTTATTTTTGGACGTTTCTCATCTTAGTTGCGTTGTCTTGGGAAAAATCCAGAATAGGATGTCGCGGGGAGGCAACAGTAGTGACGCTCATGAGGATGCTCCTATTCGTCGTTCCGCACGACAGGCAGGACACTCCCCCGAGCCGTACGTTCCACCACTGCCTCCACCGCCAAATCCACGCTCCACCGAGCAAATTCTGCGTGTGTTTGAGGAAAGGAGGAATAATGATCTGATTGAAATATTAAGAAGTGTGCAAGCTGTGGTTGGACAGAATGGAAATCAGAACGGTCATCACTCCAAGTCGCCGATTTTCAGAGGACCAAGCCTCACAGATTTGGTCGGGTTATTGATCCCTTGGATGCGCATTTATTGGTTGCGAACCATTGAGAGGAAGCTTGAAATTGCTCGTACTGAAGAAGATGATAAAGTTCCATTTGCAACTCATTATCTTGAAGGCGCTGCTTCCATATGGTGGGAAAATGCAAAAGCCATGTGGCCTGCTGATGAAGAAATCACCTAGGCAAAATTCAAGGATCAGTTCCGGAAATATCATATTCCTACTAGAATTATGAAGGTTAAGCAGCGGGAATTTCTTGCGCTCCTCCAAGGAAATCAGTCTGTGGGTGAATATTTGCAAAAAATTCAATCATTTGGCCCGTTACTCCCTTTATGACGTGGCCACCAAAGAAAGAAAGATTGACAGGTTTCTTGGGGGATTAAACCCGCAACTCCGATCTACCCTCAGTATGCTTGATTTCCCAGATTTCCAAACTCTGGTGAACAAGGCTTTCATTGCTGAAAGGGAGCACAAGCTCATATCGGACAAGGCCTGCTAATAATGATCACAAATGCAAGTTCGAGGCAAGGAAGGACGGACAACCAGTGCAAAAGGCTCGTACCTGGCAGCATACTCAGGTGGAGTACAAGCCCAATTTGCAGCAGAATGTTAATAAGACCACCACGCAAGTCAAGAATGTCGTGACCAACCCGGTGCGAGAAGAGTGCCAGCAACAATTCTTGCTTCAGCCAGGGCAAACCGGACATTATCCCAGACAGTGTCCCAACAACAGCAAGGCAAACGCCCTATTCAGGCCACAAGTCCACTTTATGGAGTCATGCCCTACCCAGAAAAACATCACTGGGCACGTTCATCATTGTCGGCGTCCTGGGAACAGGGGTCCACAGACTTGCCTGCCTGCGGCCCATGGCGTGACTAAGCTAGCGGGCCATACAGCCCATCTTCATCAACAAGGCAATCAAGACCTTCGCGAGGGGCCAAGCCTCGCGAGGCGGACGACGCAAGACCTCCTCAAGAGCGGCCTAGCCAGGCAGGCTCACGAGGAGCGGAGATATCAAGGCGGGGCAAACCTCACGAGGCTCTCGTGACGTGAGCCATGACGATCGACACCAGGCGGGCGCCAGGCGGGCGCCAGCGCGCGCAGCGTCCTTGTTTCCTCTTTGGTGCTAAGGAGGCAGGCGCAGGCGCGGAGTACTGAGGCATCTGGCAAAGATTTCCATATCAGTGCAACAAGGCCAAGACTAGATGTATGGCAAGGCGGAGGTCACCATGGAGCCCAAGACGGCGTCATCACCAGAGCCTTTAGCAGGCAAAGACCGCTTTTGTCAGGATAGCTTGTACTAGCTGTCCCCTTTCAAATTTCCCGCCGTTGTTGGCTCCCTTCCCGCTCAATATTTGGGGAGAGGACCAGGGCCTATATAAGTAGAGCTAGCCACCACAGTAGAGGCAACTCGTCTAGAACGCATCGGATCCAGACCCACACAAGTTCACCAAGCACAAGAACACCTCAACCTCAGGAGGCTATTCTTCTTCATGTGCCGCTCGAGCGGCTCAGTCTCAGCAAGCCCTTCTCAGGAGTTGGTGGCGGCGCTGCCCGCTCTTTGGGGTAGATCCGTCTCCCAGTCACCTTCGGCACACGCGACAACTACCGCACCGAGTGGTCGACTTTGATGTTGCCCGCATCGGTCTCCCGTACAACGCCATCCTCGGGTACCCAGCTCTCGCCCAATTCATGGCGGCGACTCACCCGGCCTACAACCTCATGAAGATGCTTGGGAGAAAAGGCGTCCTCACTATCAAGGGGGACACCAAGGAGGCCGTGAAGGCACTTAAGCTCACCTTCAAGACCGTAGCGGCGGCGCAGCCCGCCGGCGCTGGTGCCCCCGAAGCCGAAGAGGCCACGCCTACCAAGAAGAAGCAGCTGTTCGCTCAAGACAAGGCAAAAACCAAGCAGGTGCCGGTCGATGAGGACGGGTCCTCAGTGGCCACCTTCACCATAGGCGTCGGCCTTGATTCCGTCCAAGAAGAGGCGTTGGTGAAGTTCTTGCGCGCAAACAAGGATATATTCGCATGGGATCCCGATCAGCTGGTGGGGGTTCCGAGAGAGGTGATTCAGCATCACCTAAAGGTATGCCCCAACATGCGCCCTGTCAAGCAACGAGCGAGGCGGCAATCCGTGGAGAAGCAAGCCTTCATCATCCAGGAGACCCACAAGCTGGAAGCGGCGGGTGCCATTCGCGAGGTTCGGTACCCCACATGGCTGGCAAACCCTGTCATAGTGACTAAGAAGGGCAGGAAGGAACGGATGTGCGTCGACTTCACCAACCTGAACAAAGCTTGCCCCCAAGATCCATTCCCGCTCCCACACATAGATCAGATCGTCGACTCCACCGCCGAGTGTGACCTGTTGTGCTTCCTAGATGCGTTCTCAGGATATCACCAGATACAGATGGCGGTGGAAGATGTGGAGAAGACAGCCTTCCTGACCTCGTGCGGGGTGTATTGCTACACCTGCATGCCCTTCGGGCTGCGCAACGCGGGTGCGACCTTTCAACGGCTGATGCACATCGCCTTGGAGCGAGAACCTTAATTCAAGACTTGGAAGAGACCATCGAGAGCATGCGCCAGGTGAACCTGCGGCTTAACCCGGAGAAGTGTGTGTTCGGTGTCCCTTCTGGCAAGCTACTGGGGTTCCTCGTGTCCCACCGAGGGATCGAGGCGAACCCGGAGAAGATCAAGACCATCGAAGACATGGGCCCACCACAGACCCTAAAAGAAATGCGGAAGCTGGCGAGACTGGTGACTGCGTTGGGGCTTTTCATCTCCAAGCTGGGGGAGCACGCCTTACCCTTCTTCAAGCTCATGAAGAAGAAGGGCCCATTCGAGTGGACCCCAGAAGCTGACCGAGCCTTCCAAGACCTCAAGAAATACCTGACCAGCCCTCCGGTGATGGTGGCACCACGACCTCTCGAGCCCCTAGTGCTCTACCTTGCCGCCACCCCGTACTCCACCAGCGCAACGCTGGTGGCGGTTCGGGAGGAGCGCCAAGACAAGGGCGCGATGCACCAAGCCACAGCTGAAGCAATGCAGAGGAGTGAATTGCCGAAAACCACCACATTTCAGCTTAGGTTTGCAGGAAACACTCTTCTACGTTTTTGCTGCAGAAAACACTGATTTTTTTCTAATCTTTTGCAGAAAGCACCAAACCTCCTGTTCGGGCAGTTTAAGCACTATTATAATAGGTGGGACCCTGTCTTGTCGACGTGGCTCACGTCCGCGAGCTGACGCCGTCTAACGGCGCTACAGTGCCGATCGACACCCCCGCTAGGTCAAGAGACCAGATCGAATCGACACCTCTCCCGCATATGAAATTTTCCCCACCATCCCTGCGACGGCGTGCTCTCCTCTATCGCTGTCTCATTCATGGCAACGGCGAGCCGGGACGCCGGCGGCGGAGTGGATGGCGGAGGTGGCGACGGTGCAGGAGGGTTGTTTGGCGGCGGCGGAGATCCAAAGCCACCAGAGGAGGTCTGCGGTAGCTCTAACCCTAGCTGTGGCCCATGGAGCAGACCACCGCCCCGTCGGCTGGAGTACTGCGCCGCCGGGCGCCTGCCTGGTCTGCAAAGCTCATGCGATGGGGAGCCACCACTGGGCATCTGCATTCGGCGGTGTGGAGTAAGATATCTCCTCTGCCTCCCCCACCCCCCTCATTTTCTGTCGATTCCATAGTTAGGGTTAGGGTTAGGTGTGTAAACACAGCATTAGATTGTAGTGATATTAGTATGCTCTGTTTAGGAGAGAATATAGTCATACTTTTTGTGATTTTAATTGCTATTTGGGTTAGGATGCTCTGTTTAGATTGTAGTGGCAAGCAGGACAGCCTTGGGTTAGGTGTGTAAATAAAAAATGGATCTTTTGCCTAGTACTAAGTGTTCATCTGCTCTTTGTAGTGGCAAGCAGCACAGCCTTATTGAAATTGGTATGCATAGTATATTTTAAATATGTCACTTGTATTTTTTGTAGTTAGTGTTCTACTGTTTAATTAATAAGTACAAGAATTGTTCCTTTTTGTAGCTTGTTTGATGATGTTTGGGAGGTTAGACTGCACATTCATGACATGGATAACTTGGAAAGGACTATGTGTGTTTCATACATCACTTTTTTCAATCTGTTAGCACTCATAGAGACAGCAGGATATGGAAGTAAAGACTATATGTATTATGTGAGGGATGCTGGGTTGGGAGTAGCTGGTTTGGAGAAGATATGTGATGATGACAAGGTGGATGAGATGCTGGATGACATTGCCAATAAAGATCGTAACATAGTAAACCCGACAATAGTTAGGGATAGTGAGCCTGCACCTCTGTATATAAACAGAGGTTATATTTGTGATCAGCAAGTTCCTATAGGCAATGTTGGAGAGAGCACTGTATATGAGGTGAATGATGTTGGGGTGTTGTACAAGTCACCATCCAAAGTATCAAAAAGAGATGCACGAGTTGAGGAGCCCGAACCAATCTAGTTTTTCTCCACACAAAGAGAGCCACAATGTTGATATGGAGCAAGGCAATGAAGCAGATGTTGATATTGAGCAAGGCAATGGAGATGATGTTGACATGAAGCAACAGGAGTTAGAAACAAGTATGGAGCTTAGAAGGAGATCAAAAATTCAGAGATTTAAGCAACATCAGAAGAATGTTGAGAGGGTGCAGGCAGTGAAAAGAAAACTTCCTGTGCTGCTAACTGAAGATGACTCTGATTGGAGGAAGATGAGGATTTCATGGCTAGGATGGCTGAGCTAAAGAGGCAGAGAGAGGACCCACTCTTACATTTTGAAGGTGACACAGATGTAGATGAACCTTATGAGATACAAGAGGAAGTGCATGAGGAAAATGCAGAGCAAGAGGAGCATGGAGATCATGAGGAACTTGAAAAGGAGGTGCTACCACAGGGGAAAAAGAGGAAGAAGTTGAAAGTAAGAAAGGGGCCAACCACAAGATGACATGCTAGTTTGGAGCAATAGTTTGAGGATGTTTGGGTACCATCATCTAATGAGGATCCAGATCCTGGTGATTTGAAGGAGGAGCAAGATGATGGGGCTGTACCCCTAGCATTTGTGCTAGGCAGTAAGTCTAGGGCTAAAAAACCCAAACCAAGGGTATGATATCATGAGGATAGAGAGAGCCCAGAGCTGCAGTTTGCTAAGAAGTTATGCTTTGATAATGTGTACCAATTTAGAAGGGCACTTCTCACTTTCCACATAGCATAGAACAGAAACTATCAGTTTCATAGGAACTGCAATGACAGAATTATAGATGTGTGCACACATGAAGACTGCCCTTTCTTCATTGCAGCTTCTGTGGTGGGAAAAGAGAAAACTTTCTGCATTAGGAAAACTAATTTGTTGCACATATGTCCAGTAGAAAGAGAGCACCAAGGTGACTACAAAGTGGGTTACACATGAAGTTTTAGAAGCAATAAGAACAGACTTGAACACACCAATAAGTACAATAATGCAAAATCTGAAGAGCAAGTATGGAGTTGAGATCAGCACTCATATGGCCTACAGGGCTAAGAACAATGCTATTAAGGTGGTGCAAGGAGATCAGAGGGGGCAATACACCAGGATAAGGGATTACTTGCAGGCTGTGTTAGACACCAATCCATGTAGTAGGTGCATTGTCACTACTAAGTTCCTAAAAGACCATCCAAGCATCAATCCAAGGTTCCATGGTTTGTTCATATTTTTGAATGCTTGCAAGGAGAGATTTCTGAATGGATGCAGGCCATTCATTGGTGACTACTAAACTGTGTTATATATGACATAAATGTTGTGCACCATACTTTGTTTATAACATATCTTGTGTGCCATTGCAGGTGTGGATAAGCTCTCAACTGGCCAACAAATTCTTGCTACCACAGGAAGGGATGGGAATAATAACATCTATCCCATTGCCTTTGGAGTTGTGGACAAAGAATAAACAAAGAGTTGGACCTGGTTTCTCACATAACTGAATGCAGCTATTGGTGGAGAATCTGGGAGATTTGGTTTTTACACCATAATCTCTGATAGACAGAAGGTAATATATAATTTGCTTAGTATTCATTGGTCACTACTAGTTCATATAAGTATTTCATAGTAATTGCTAGAAGTAGTTAATATTTTCATTGCTCATTACTAGATGTTATAAGTAGTTCATACTAATTGGTAGAAGTAGTTAAAATTCTTTTCTTATTAGTAAGTTTGGTAATTTCTCCAAATAGGGTCTTCTGAAAGTTGTGAGTCAAGTTTTCCCCAATTGCCCCTAAAGATTCTGCCTTAGACACATCTACCAAAATTTCCAGACTGCTGGTTTTAGGGGGTCAGAATTAAAGAAGTTCATGGATAAGGCACGTTACTCCTATACTGAACATGGCCATCTTGCTGCAATGGATGCTCTTAAAGTAGAGTGTAAGGCTGCCTGGACTTGGTTAAAAAATATTCCTAGACATGCTTGGGCTAGATATGCCATGGACTTCAACTGCAAAACTGACCTAGTTGTCAACAATATTAGTGAGGTGTTCAACAAGATGATATTAGATGTGAGGGGTAAACCAATAAAGACCATGGTAGATGGAATCAGGACTAAGTTGATGGTCGTGTTCAATACAAATAGGAGTAAGACAGAGTTAGCCAAGTGGGAAATATGTCCAACATATGCTGAGTTACTTGAAGAAGCAAAGAAACACTCTAGGAACTGTCAAGCATTGATGGCTGAGCCAAATATTTACCAAGTGACAAGCAATGAGAATACCTATGCAGTTAACTTGAAGCACAGGACATGTGGGTGCATAAAATGGGATATGACTGCAGTGCCATGCAATCATGCAGTCTCTGCTATTACCAAAGCCAAATTAAGGCCTGAAGATTTTGTGCATGACTTCTTCAAAAAGCCTATGTATCTGGCTGCATACAGTCCCATCATATTTCCTGCACTGGACTGACCTCTGGCCTAAGACCAAAACTAGAGACATAGAACCCCAGTTTTCAAGGATAAACCAGGAAGAAGCAAACCAAAAGGAGAAGGAGCCAGTTTGAGCCACCGGCACGTAAAGATACATCTAGGATGGCATCAATTACATGCAGCAATTGCAATCTTGTGGGTCACAGATACACATCTTGCCACAAAACACTAAAGCCGGCTCTAGCAATGAGAAAGAACATGCATGAGGTTAGTCTCTGTTTGCATACTTGCTGTCATCTATTTTTGTTTTGTACCACTTTGAATGTATTAACTTGCTGTCATTTTCAAATGCAGTCAAACAGGACAGAGGAGGGTACCACATCTACTACTGCAGCTTCATCTGTTGCAGCTCCAGCAAACAAGACACCACCAGTGGCAAGCAGCACAGCAGCTCCAGCAAGCAGGCCAAGCAGCTCAGCAGCTCCAGATAGGAGGGCAAGCAGCTCAGCAGCTCCAACTAGGAGGCCAAGCAGCTCAGCACCTCCATCTAGGACATCCTTCTTGGCACCAAGACAAAGGAAGAAACCATCAAGGCTGAAGGATTACTTTTATGCTTCAGGGAACTAACGTGCTTTGGAAAAACTGTTGATGATGTGATCAGGAAAAACTGCTAATTGCTATGATCTATTTTGGGAACTTATGCTAATTTGATGTTATGGTACTGTAATAACTACTATTGATGGTCTTGCTTTTATGAGAATTATGCACTATGTGTTGTTCTTGCTTTTATGATGTTCAATTTGATGACCAATATGATGGTCTGGCTGCTACCATGTTCAATTTGATCCATATGATGGTCTTGCTCTTAGAAAATTAAACACTTGTTGATGATGGTCTTGCTATTAGGAAAATTAAACACTTGTTGATGATGGTCTCGCTATTAGGAAAATTAAACACTTGTTGATGATGGTGGTCAAGGTGCCCCAAGGGCCATTCTGTCGATGAATCGATGACATGAGGGTCAAGGTGCCCCTAGGGCCATTCTATCGACGAATCGATGAAATGGTGGTCAAGGTACCCCTAGGTCCAATCTGTCGATGAATCGATGACATGAGGGTCAAGGTGCCCCTAGGGCCATTCTGTCGATGAATCGATGAAATGGTGGTCAAGGTACCCCTAGGGCCAATCTGTCGATGAATCGATGACATGAGGGTCAAGGTGCCCCTAGGGCCATTCTGTCGATGAATCGATGAAATGGTGGTCAAGGTACCCCTAGGGCCATTCTGTCGATGAATCAATGACATGAGGGTCAAGGTGCCCCTAGGGCCATTCTGTCGATGAATCGATGAAATGGTGGTCAAGGTACCCCTAGACCCATTCTATCGATGAATCGACCAAATCTTGGTCAAATTGGATCCAACCCCATTGATAACAAAATAGTAAGTTAAATTACTTGGTTGACAGATTCATACTCAAATAATGAATAGATGATAATCATCTAAACCATATAAAACCAAATTGTACTAAGCACATAAAGCATATAACATCAAATTTGACTCACATTCATTAAGGTTCATCAAGGTTGGATCCAACACAATGGATCACAACATACATACTTAAATTACTGGGTTCACAAATTCAAACTACAGTACTAAATAGATGATTATCATCTACATTGCAACACTGCTGGATCCAACACCTTGGATCACAAAATACATAGTTAAAGTAGTTGAGGACCAAGTTTATACTAAAGTTTTGCATAGAAGACTATAATCTACATACAGATAGATGATTATCATACTAGAAGACACTCCTACTCATCTAAGATGGCCTTCACCCCCTGAAGCTTCTGCTTTATCTTCTCCTCAAACTTTTGAAGCTCAGATATGTGATGCTGCAATTTAAGCCTCTCTTCTGTCAGCCTTTCCTTCTCCTTCAAATGATTGAACTTCAAGTTCCTAATCACATTGGCTTAAGCACCTGTCAGGTTCACTAGAGTCTCATACTTTTGCAGCAGCTTCTTCTTCTCCTCCTCTTTCTTTGACAGCTCTGCCTTCAAGTTGCCCACTATAGTTTCTAGCTCAGCAATCTTCAAATCAACATATTCCTTCTGCTCCTTCTGATTGTTTAACTCCACACCCTTCTGCTGCTGGGCATCCAAGAGAGCATTGACATCAGCATACAAACTGTCATAATCCTCCTGTACTTCCTTCTTCTCCTCCTCTTTCTTTGCCAGCTCTGACTTCAAGTTGCCCACTACAGTTTCTAGCTCTGCAATCTTCACATCAAGACATTGCTTCTGCTCCTTCTAATTGCTCAACTCCAGACCCCTCTGTTGCTGGGCATCCAAGAGAGCATTGACATCAGCATACATACTGTCATAATTCTCCTGTAGTTTCTTCTTCTCTTCTGTCAGGTTGTGGATTACAAAGGAACTCTCCAGATTGTCATTGGTCCTACCTGACTTACTCTCCTCATACATATCCCATAACTTGGCCAATGCCTTCTCCATTGAGTCCGGCCATTCAAAATCAATCCATTGAACTACTCCACAGTTTATGCTTTCCTGTAAAATAAACAATAAAACGCTCCAATAAAACAATAAAGAATCATCTAAGTGAGTAGGCTGAAGACCACTGTTAAGTGCCATACTCCATAAGCTAACATGTTCAGGGGGTCTAATATGTGCAGCAAACATATCACACAGCAAAAAAATAAACAATGACCACTGTTAAACAAGTAATTAAGCACTGACCATAATAAACAATGACAACCATCCACTCACTGGATAAAACAAGTTAAACAAAGACTAAGCACTTAACCAAGCTTAACAACTTGAGAAACGAAGCAGTAATCACTAACCACAATAAACAATGTGTACCATCTAATGACAAGGCATGTCAGGTAAAGGTAAAGAAATAACAAACTTAGCACATTCAGCAATGAACACCTTCACTTATAAAGGATCATACCTTCTTAGCACAACCTAGAAACCTCCTGCCGGTGTGCATCCCTTCAAATGCAACTGTTAAGCGCTCGGCCGCTCATTGTTCGCACAAAACATTCACATTTAAGCGTCGGTGCCATTGAAATTGGATCATGCATCGTAGGCTGGAAGTCATGGAGGAGCAAGCAAAGATAAACCTAGGTTCACCTCGAGCTCATTCACAAAATCCCCAAATCACTAACCCTAACCCTAACCCTAGCTGTAGCAAACTGACCTTGATGATGCCATCGCAGGAGGAGGAGATGTTCATGACTGAATCCTCACTGGTCTCGTCGCTCCACGACACCATGGCCACGGGGGAGCAGCAGAACAGCGGCCGGCATTGTGACGGCATCGGGGGAGAAGAACAGACTGAGGAGAGGAGAGCAGAGTGACGAGAGGAGAGGGCGAGGCAGATGAGAGAGCTAAGCTGGTTTCTATCGGCGCAAGAACCTTGTAAGCGCCGTTAGACGGCGTCAGCTCGCGGCCGTGAGTCACGTCGACAAGACAGGGTCCCACCTGTCATAATAGTGCTTAAACTGTCCGAACAGGAGGTTTGGTGCTTTCTACAAAAGATTAGAAAAAAGCAGTGTTTTCTGCAGCAAAAATGTAGAAGAGTGTTTCCTGCAAACCTAAGTTGAAATGTGGTGGTTTTCTGCAATTCACTCCAATACAGGGTCAGGAAGGCGCCGCTAAAGCCTCAGCAGCAGAAGATCAAGCCCGGCAGGACAACATCGCCGGAGCTCCCGAAGGCAGTCAGGTCTCGGGAGCCCCTCCACCTCAGGAGGCGCCCCAACCTCCGCAAGACCCGAGCCTCAACAGTGTGCCAGCCCTCGTCAAACACCCGGTGTACATCATCAGCACCGTGCTGCGAGACGCGAGGGTGCGATACCCTATGCCTCAGAAGCTCCTGCTCGCGCTCTTGGTAGCCTCACGCAAGCTGCGGCACTACTTCCAGGGCCACCCCATCAAGGTCGTCTCGGCCTACCCATTGGAGAGGGTGCTCAGGATCCCCAACTTAGCTCGAAGGGTCGCTGAGTGGAACATTGAGCTGCAACCATTCCAGCTGGAGTTCAGCACTACCCGGGTCATCAAGGGGACCGCGCTTGCTGATTTCGTGGCAGAATGGACGGATGCCCCGGCACTTGAAGAAGGCGAAGACCGATCCACCTCGCCAGGAAGCGAGGCACCGGACGGTTGGGTCATGTAGTTCGACGGTGCCTTCGCGCACCAGGGCGCGGGGGCTGGAGCAGTGCTCATCTCACCCACTCAGGACAAGCTCTACTACGCCGTGCAGCTCTGCTTTCAGCACGGCGAGAAGGTCTCCAACAACATCACAGAATACGAAGGCCTCATAGTTGGCCTAAAGGCCGCGACAACTATGGGGGTCAAGCTCCTTACCGTTAGAGGGGACTCACAGCTCCTCGTCAACTTCTCCAACAAAGTATACGAGCCAAAGGACGAGCATATGGAGGCATACCTCGCGGAGGTGCACAAAATGGAGAAGCAGTTCTTGGGCCTGGAGCTGCAGCATGTGCCCCGGGGCACCAACAAGGAAGTTGGCGACATCGCCAGGAGAGCATCCAAGCGGCAGCCGCGAGAGCCCGCCGTCTTTGAGGAACGACTCTTCAAGCCATCAGCGACACCACCACTTTCAAGCACGGCTCAGCCTCGGGAGGAGCTCCCGCAGCCCCCCGCCACCGGAGCCCCAGCCTGTGGCCCGACCATAGGAGCTCGCCTGCTCTTGGTGCTCGAGCCTCGGGAGGAATGTTGGACCAAGGAATTCAAGGAGAACCTGATACAAGGGACGCTGCCGGAGAAGGAAGAGGATGTAGAGCGCGTGGTCCGGCAGGCCACGGCATACTGTATCCAAGACGGTGAGTTGTACAGGAAGCGATCGAACGATGTCACGCTGCGCTGCATCTCCAGTGACCAAGGAAAGGAGTTGCTGATTGACATACACGGTGTGGACTGCGGGCATCACTCGTCATCACGGACTCTCGTCGGCAAGGTGTTCCGCAGCGGATTCTACTGGCCTACGGCGCTCAACAACAACGTCGAATTGGTGAAGTCCTACGAAGCTTGCCAGTTCCACACCAAGCAGATTCATCAGCCGGCTCAGGGCCTCCAGACCATCCTGCTCATGTGGCCATTCGCGGTCTGGGGGCTGGACATCTCGGGCCCGTTCCCTCGAGCGCCAGGGGGCTACCGCTACCTCTACGTCGCTATCGACAAGTTCACCAAGTGGGCGCAAGTAGAAGCCGTCCGTACTATCTCGGCCAGCTCTGCAGTCAAGTTCATCAAGGGCCTCGTGAGCCGCTTCGGGGTCCCCAACCACATCATCACAGATAACAGCTCACAGTTTTCTAGTAACCTCTTCAAAACCTACTGTGCTAACCTTGGAACACAGATCTGCTACGCTTCGGTGGCGCATCCCAGGAGCAATGGTCAGGCCGAATGCGCCAACGCGGAGGTCCTAAGGGGTCTCAAGACCAAGACCTTCAAGAAGAAGCTCGAGGCCTGCGGCAGGGGCTGGCATGACGAGCTTCAGTCCGTGTTGTTGTTCATCCGCACCACTGCCACCAAGCCAACGGGCGAGACCCCATTCTTCCTTGTATACAGAGCTGAAGTAGTCCTCCCGCACGAGGTCAAGCATCACTCCGCACGGGTCCTGGCGTTCGACAAAACGCAGCAGGACGCCACGCGGGGGATGGATCTCGTGCTGGGGGAGGAACATCGTCGCAAAGCTGCACTAAGGGTGGTAAGGTACCAGCAAGCGCTGCGGCGATATCACTGCCGCAACGTCCGCTCCAGGACGTTCGAGGTAGGTGACCTCGTCCTGAGGCGGGTCCTCTCCAGGGAAGGGCTGCATAAGCTTTCACCCATGTGGGAGGGCCCGTTCATGGTCGCCCATGTCTCCAGGCCTGGTGCTGCGCGCCTGGAGACGCAGGACGGGATACCCGTCCAGAACACCTGGAACATCCAGCACCTTCGGAAGTTCTACCCATGAAGCAAGGCCCAGAGCCTGTGAAGAAAGGCCCAGACCCTATGAAGAAGGTCCGGTGCCTGTGAAGAATCGCCGCCCGTGAGACTCTCACGTAATAATGAAGCGCCGGCCTCACGCCCTGGGGCTCCCTCCCACGCCTAGTGGCAGCACTTAGCTCCGCGCTGGTGAGAAGACTTGAAGACTAGATTAGGTGCCGGACGCGGCTTTTCATTTGCTTTCCGTAGTTGGCTCGCTTCTCCTTAATCGAAATTTGCTTTTGGTGTTCCTTGCTGATTCGATTCCCTCGCCTGTTACCGCATTTCCGGCTCTAGTTCGCTCGTGTTCTCTCTCTCGCATGCCTCGCGAGGGGGCCAGGCAGGTGCCCTCGCGAGCATTTTTTCTCCTCTCTGCCTTCTCGCGAGCCACCTTCGTTCGAGCCCAAAAACTGGCGCATCTCTCCACTACAAAAAAATACACTTCCGTGATGATACGTGTTTGTCACAGTAGGTCGTGTTTTCTGTCATGCATGTACATCCATGACAAATTTATGACAGAATCAAGATAGTCATACCGTCTTTGTCGTCAGAGAAGTGTTCCATGACATTGCCAAAATTATCATCACGGAAGTGTCCACTTCCATGACAATAAATCAAGCGTCTCAGAAGTGCTTTCGTCAAGGGTGACCGACACGTGGCATCCACCGTAATGGAACGCCGTTAAGCTATCGGGTTGGATTTTGGATCCGATAACCCGTTAACAGCCACGACCAATGCCGATTTTCCACGTGTAAAATTCTCATTGGTCGACGGATCCACGTCGACTCGGCGTTGCACAGTGTCACTCATCCAACGGTCGAGATGGGCCTATGATATGTTGAGACGTGGATCGGCCCAAAAGTGGCCCACAAATATTAAATGGGCCGACCCAACCGAAGGCCCATAAGATTTAGCGGACCATAATGGGCCTGCCCAGCTAAAGGCCCACAAAATTTAGCGGACCATAATGGGCCAGCCCAGCTAAAGGCCCACACGATTTTGCAGACCATAATGGGCCGGCTCAGCTAAAGGCCCACAAGATTTTGCGGACCACAATGGGTCGGCCCAGCTAAAGGCCCACAAGATTCTGCCGACCATAATGGGCCGGCCCAGCTAAAGGCCCAACATTCTCTGTCAAATCGGCCCGTTAACAGCCTGTCCTAAACTTGTCATCAACGCGGCCCATGGTCACTTCTGGCTCGTTAACAGTCCGCTAAGTAATTGGGCCGAATTACGGTTCGGTGTATTTCCGGCTTGTTAAAGGTCCGGCTTCATTTGGGCCCATTTAAAGGCCATCAAAACTTTCAGCCCATAAACGATCGTGAAGGATTTGGGTCATATTCGGCCATGTCTGACATTCGGCCTGTTAGAGGCCCACTATAGCTTTGGGCCACTTTCGGCCTGTTGTCATTTTCGGCCTGTTAACGCCGGACGTAAACCATGGGACATATGTGGCCCAACGTCATATCGGGCCCATTAATGGCCCATATAAAAATGACCAAAGTTCCGGCCTGTTAAAGGCCCGTGTATTAGGTCAGCGCATTTACGGCTCGTCCGAATTTCGGCCTGTTAAAGTCTAGTGTGTTATTTGGCACAATCAGGGCCCAATCTCACTTTCGGTCTATTAAAGGCCCATGTATTTTATGGGCTCGAGATATTTACACATGTAAACGGCCTATTTTTACTGAGGGCACAAATTATGTTTAGGCATGTTAAAGGCCCACTATGGGCACAGGCCTACCAGAAAAATATGAAAGCTTATGCTGATTTAGGCCCATATATTTTTAGTGGCCTACATGTCAGTTTTGGCTCAGAATCGCTTTTAGCCCAATTGGAATGGGCCCCGAATGTTGGCATGTTGGGCTCCTACTGAAGCTTTCGGTAGAATACATTACTAAGATAAACCTACACTATACAAAAATAGCGTCAGAATTACTGCGGCCGAGGCGCATCATAAATGTTGTATCACAACAAAATAAATTCCAACCATACAACAAAAGGCCTATTGGCATAAAGTTTATAGTCCTTCCGTAAAAGCACCATCGGATGTATAGAAGCACGATCATTTGACCTGAGTGCTAATGTTTCAGTGTAGAATCGATGGAGCAGCATGATCTCCACCTTTTTCCGCCATTGCTCTTGAACAACGAAGTGAATGTCCGATAGTCCGTTTCAAAACCATTCATATCTTGACGACATTTCTCAACCACTATTCTTGTTTCCGAAACAACGTCCATTAGGGATTGGACTTGTGTCTCGAGCATAGATATATCACTGCCTAGCAGGAAGATTTTGTTCAAGATGGCGATTTGGACGAGGTTACCTTGACAACCAACCCAGAATTACGCAGAAGGTGCTTTTTGCAACCGTTAGTGGAGAGATCTTGACGACCGCAAGAAGAGGTGACATTGTGCCTGTAGTAGCCTTGTCACCTTCAGGTGGTTGTGGCTGTTCAATCATTTGTCCATAGCTTCCTGAAAGTTTGAACTTCTAGATTAGTGTACCAGATAAGTTACTAATGAGACAAAAACAAACAAAGTAGGTTAAACGTTTATACATAACTTATTTTGGTGAACTACTGTAATACATTAGCATGTATTGTAGTGCCAACTACATAATAAAATCACTTTCGGGACATATGTCCATGTAGCATGCCTACTGTATTGTCTATTTCCTCACATTCGTTGACATCTAAGGATAAAGAGACCTGGTTTAAAGGAGGATGAACATAGTATGACATCATTCATATCATGGGCAAACAGATATAAAACAAACAGGCTATTTTATCATTGTGTGCGCACGTGAACATAACAACTAGATTATAGATCAAGACCAAAAGAATATCCTTCATCTCTTTTAAACCATGTAAGGTGAAATGACGCGTTAAGACAACTGTGAATAAAAGTGAACAGAGTAACTGACATTGGTTGCAAACCAAGTAGTTAAATGAACACATCATAGTACCAATCAGTTCAAGGCAGGAGGAGTAAGGACTTACAACAGCGGCTTGAACTGGTGTGCTCATGCCCTTCATCTTGCTGGTGTGGCAATCCTTGAAGATTTGCACTGCATTCGGTTCAGGTTCTTTTTGGTCTGCACGGGATTTCCTCTGTATTTGGAACAAGTAAATATAGGTACGATAATATGGCACAAAAAAAGAAGGAAGTAGCAGCTATTTACAAGAGCCTCGCAGTGTGCAATATAGCTACGAGATCCTGTGGTCTGTTGGAATTTCACTTTAGAACGGTTGGTTTTGTTCTTCAAACAGTTAGTCTAGAAGAAGATACACTTGTAAGGCACATTCATAAATACAAGTTCAATATGTGGTCTGATCAAATACATATAGCCTACCTGATACTTTGGATCAGACCAGTGTTTAATGAGGGATGTCCAGTCTTCATCTATAATATATTCCACTGGAGATGTTTGGGCGATTTCATTGTTAGCCTTGCCTTCAAAGTGAGATTTTATAAGGTGGTACCGACATCGTCATGAGCAGAGCGGTGAAAAACATGAGTGCATGCTTGTCTAGTTGCATCATCTTTCGGATCCAACTTGAACCTCATCTCGTTGAAAAAGAATGTGAGTCTTATTAGGAGGAAGCTAGAAAGTATGGGACAGAGCAAGACAATATTACTAATTGCGATGAATAACATTACTTACGGATAAATGGTCAAGGAAGGTGTTAAACTGGGTATTGTCTTTCTCATTCCTGTCTTTGGATCCACGTTGGGAGGATACGTGATTGACACCTAACGGCAACGGCTGCCTCTGATACTAACTTGGCTGACTCCGTAGCATCACGTGGCCTTTTTAAACGTGCCTCAAAATGGATCTCCATTCTTCCTCCTTTAGATTTTGTTAATCTGTCAAGCATTACCCACGATGTCTGCTTTCGCTTGGCCGTGGTGCTAGTTCAACAACGAATATGGAAAGTGTTAGTGTACATCAAACCGTGAGAGTACATATAAAGGAGCATGCAATCGCAACTTGACTCGGTCAGTACCGTCTTGATGTTGATGCTCATGAGGTTCATCTGATGTTGCCAAGTCCTGTTGTGTCGCCAGTGCTTGAAGTAGTGTTAGGTGTGAAGGCAGCTTGGGAACTGGCCAGCCGGAGAAAACGAACGAAAGTAATCGGGTTGAGATGCTCGTCTGATTGAAGCGGATGCTGCAGCTGGTGGAGCAGGTGATCTTGTGTTTGTAGATTTAGCCGGTGGACTTGGACCTTCTCTTGCACTATAAGTACCAAGCAGAATCTCGAGGCGTAACCTTTTCCATTTCACTCGTGAGTAACAACACTCCCTACTATATTATTTTCCTTGCTCTTTTTTGACTTTGCCATGTCAAGTTGTACCCACAACACAAAAGAATAAAATCACTCTTCAGAACTCATTGATGCATGATACAGACAAGCAATACTTTGATGTAAGACAACCGTATGAGGATGGAATATGTAAGAAAAACATGACGGCATGACATATTCACAACTACGATGTGCAAACTAAGCAGAAGGATTTTCAGGAAAATAGAAGTAATGCAAGCTAGACACCATATGAAAGATGCAACCAATATTACTCTGCCAAGTTAAAAGTGTCTTGTCATAAGTGGCAATTCGAGAAATTAGAAGCAGTACAACGTAGAAATCAATGCAAGATGCAACCACTATCAAACTGTCATGTTAAAAACGTCCAATCATGAGTGACTGATGCAGGATACACAACAACAGTACTTTGATGTAAGAACATGGTATGATAGATAGATGTAGTGTATTCTAGACACAGAAAGCCATGTCATATGCACATGTATAACGATAAACTCAACAGTGCAATTTAATCAAAATAGAAGAAATACAGGCTAGACAACATATGCAACATGAAACCAATTATCACACTGTCAACTTAGAGAAAGCACCTGCGATGGTGGAGTATGGGAGATGAACTCATCATGTAGACTTGGGACTTCAACTTCATTAGCAGTAGCAGTGGCAAATCTGGAGAGTCTCTGTTTGCGTTGGTGCGGAGGACCACCAACATCCCCTAACTTACTCTTTTCATTCCTATTTTCTGATATTGCCTTATGAAGTCAAAACCACAAGAAGATGAATAAAATTAGCTCTGCATAACTGGTTGATGCATGATACAGATTTAACACTACTTTGATGTAACGCATGGCGCAGGTAGGAGGATGGAATATATACAAAAAGACAGCATTTCATATTCACACGTCACGATAGGAGGATGGAATATGTATGAAAAAAAGAAGCGGAAGGCATTTCAACAAAATTAGAAGAAATGAAAGCTAGGCACCATATGAACATGCAACCAATATCACTCTATCAGGTAAAAAGTGTCTCGTTGTAAGTGCCATTTCAAGAAATTAGAAGCAGTACAAGCTAGAAGACAATGCAAGATGCAACCTACATCACAGTCCCAAGTTAAATGTTTCTTATGGGTAAGTGATCGTTGCAGGTATAAGTTGTAAGCTACGCAAATGCAATTCAACATAATCAGAAGCAATACAAACTAGACATCATACGGAAAACACAACCACGTATAACAGTTCCAAGTAAGAGCAAGCACCTGTGATGGTCGAGTAGGGGAGATGTGCTCATCATGTACACGTATGTTCTAGAAACAGGAACACGTGTCATATTCACAGCATTATGTGTAAAGTAAGAAGATGCAATTCAAGTTAGAAGCAATACAAGCTAGACATCATACGCAACATGCAACCACATATAATAGTGTCAAGTTAGAGCAAGCACTGTGATGGTGGAGTAGGGAGATGTGCTCATCATCTACACAGCTACGCGTTGGACATCCAGCCTTGTGTTGTCTTGCGAATCTTGTTGGCAGGATGGCGGAGTAGAATCTGTAGAGACCCCATGTTTGAGTTGCTCCGAAGGACCACCATCATCCACTGCCGGACTAATTTCCTTCAGCTGTAATGATTTTGCATTGTGAAGTCAAACCGATAAGAAAAAGGAATAAAATTCGCTCTTCAGAACTCATTCATGCATGATCTTGTGAACACTACTCGGATGAAAGGCAAACACATGATGCGAGGATGGAATATGTATGAAAAACAGGATGGTGTGACATATTCACACCTATGATGTGGTAACTAAGCAGAAGGCATTTCAAAAAATTAGAAGCACTACAAGCTAGACACCATATGAATGATGCAACCAATATCACTCTGCCAAGATCAAACTGTATGGCGTCTCAACAAATTAGAAGCAGTACATGCTAGAAATCATATGCAAGACACAACCAATATCACAGTGGCGACTTAAAGGTGCCTTATCATAAGATATAGTATGTACCAAAAACAGGAAAGCGTGTCATATTCACATGTATCATGTGTAAGCTAAGCGAGCCTTGATTTACACTAATTAGGAGCAATCTGAGCTAGACACCATATGCAACATGCAACCATATATCACACTGCCAAGTTAGAGCAAGCACCTTGGATGGTGGAGTAGGGGAGCGGAGACTTGGACCTTGTAATGCACTATCAGTACAAGGAGAATCCGTATAGATGCTCCGTTTACGTTGCTGCAGAGGACCACCATCATCGCCTTCCTTACTCTTTTCCTTCCTATTTCTTGATTTTGCCTTGTCAAGTGAAACCCACAAGAAAAAGGAACAAAATTTGCTCTTCAGAACTCATTGATGCATGATATTAACGAACACTACTTTCATGTAAGACGAACACTACATATCACACTGCCAAGTAAGAGCAAGCACCTGCGATGGTGGTGTGGGGGAATTGCGGTGATCAACTAGAGAGCTACGTTGACTATCTTCATTTAGCCTTGCTGTTTCTTGAGAATCATGTGGGGAGGATGACACTGCACTCTTTAAACGAGTATGGCGTCTCACAGTAACCCACCCGGGTGACTGTCTCATCATAAGTGATTGACGAGGGATACAAAAGAGCATTAGTTCGATGTACGAACATGGTTAATAGACATATGTAGTATGTATCAAAAATAGGAAGGCATGTCATTATCAAAGGTATAATGTGTAAAGTAAGCAGATGCAATTTAACCAAATTGGAAGCAATACAAGCTAGACACCATATGCAACATGCAACCACATTTGACAACGCGAAGTTAAAGCAAGCACATAGGATGGTTGTGTGTGGCAATTGAGATCATCAACTGCAGAGCTACGTTCTTGTCTCCAACTCACGACACTGCACCCGTTAGAGCGCTGGAATGCTTAGTGATTATCTTCGAATTACACTGGAGCGACTTCTATCTTTTCTTTTCTGCATTCATCAACACTGCGTCAGGGTCTGAAATACCCATGCATAAAAAAACAATAGTATGAGTATGGGTGAAGTGTGTGCACAATTAGTACAGTGTAAAGGTAGCAGATAGCAGGTCGGTGAGAAATAAATGACGGGAGACATATGATAGCTCTACAATATGCATGGCATACTAAATTACTATAGGATTCTATAAAAATAACAGTCGACTGAAAGCAAATAGGTCAGTCCATTTTTTCTGCACCGCCCGATGTACAAAGAACGGGCAGATCGCCTTCATCTAGCTCTAGCGAGTCAGTGTTGACGATCTTCCTCGAAACGCCAGCGACCATCGGCCCAGTATTCCTCCCCTGCATGCGCCCTCCCCTCGACCTCACCGCACCGCCGTTCTTGGCACGCCCCCGGCCATCCATTCAAGCCCCGCCGACCTCCAGATCAGGCGCAAGCAGCTCCTGCACCCCACACCCCTATGATAGACATTGATGCACCGCTTCCCCGGGGACAGGCGGACTAGGTGCTCCGCGCGCCTAAGCGCGTGCTGCTTCTTTTAATTGCGGTTCGACTGACCCTGAATTGAAATCCAGGCGGGCTACTGACCTCTAGCAAAGGTGAAATGGTAAAAGGGAGGAAACCTTGTGCATTTAGTATCATGAAGAAGATGCAGTAAGAAGCGCTCAACTAGTTTCTTTCGTGGAATGAATACGGTGTGAGCGGAGACGTAAGATTTGCATGAATAAGGGAAGAGGAGTACCTCTTTCTGCTGGCAGTGTTGTGTCCTCCTTCTGTTTTTCCAACGATCTTCTTGTTTTTCGCCGGAAGCCAAAAGTTGTGGAGGACGGTCCAGCCTTGGACGAACCCATGGCCAAGTTGTTGAGTGTGGTGCGGTGGCCGTCTGTCGGCAGCGGGGAAGCAGATCCGAGGCGGCGAACGACGGCGTAGCGGGAACAACTCCGGTGCGGTGGACGGTTGCGATAGTGGAGCCGCAGCAGTGAGGCGCAGGACGGCATGGTCGGAGTGGTTACGTGCACGGCGCCGCGTCGGCATCGGCGTCGTGGAGGCAGCTCTACCTCGGCTTCAGCTGCTAAGTCCTTGAGGGCGTTGCGGTTGCGGTTGCGTTGGACGACGACGTTGGGGTACCGGCTCCGGCATGATGGAGGAGGGCGGCGGTGGATTGGCCGCTATGGGTGGAGGACGGAGGAGGCTGGGGTTTCGCGGCTGGTGGAGAGGGCGTTTTCGCGCCCATGGAGTATGAATGGGGAAACGGGGGGAGGTGGGGAACTAAGGGGGAACAATGTTTCGGTTTGAGACGCGCTTGTTTGAAATTTGGGGAACGTTACAAACTTTCCCCCCATCTAAAATTTCGGACATATTGCGGGTTGGGGGTAGGACAGTCATGTCAGGTGTCCCAGATGTGGGCGGGATAGATTTCGGCCGAGCGCATGGGTAAGCGCCCACGGCGTATGAATGCTTCTCTGGCGTCTTGGTGAAGTTACAAACCTACCCCAGTTTAGACCTTTGGACATCAGGCCGATAGGCTACACGGGCCAGAGTCAGGACAGTAATTTCCTACCACCAAAACATTAGTCTTGCGCGGTTTCGGGTGACGAGAGGCCTATTTGGCGCTTCATTCAATATTTGGGAGCAGAAGCATTAACGTTTTTGGTTCTCTTGAATTGAACTTTCAGGATTTGTCAAACTTCACAAATCTTTACTCTTGAAAATCCTAAAGCTACGATTATTTTGGAATGGAGGGGGTACATTTGAATATACATTATACACGAGTATATATTAAAAAATATGCAACTTACCTCAGTTCATGCATGGTTCCAGATATAATGTCCTTGGTTGCAAAACAAAGTTAGATATGTGTATGAATATATATAGCGTGTTCAAACTCACAACAAAGATTGATGCCCCCCTTTACATCTGATTTACAAATGCCATTATCTCGGGTTCAAATAGATGAATGCACTTCCTATGAATTCGAATCTTGAAACCCCTTTATGTTGAATTCGACATGTATTCTATTTCGTAGCTAGCAATTTGGAATGTACCCATGCAAGTGACAAATGTATAAAGTGCTTCACACTAACAACATGGAGTGCACTAATTAATGTTTATATATGAATTGTAAAAGCATACATTGCCTGTATTTCGAACCGCTCTCACTCTATGGATCGATAATATGAAATAAACACATGCACATGATAGAATTCAATCGCAGTTGAAGAAAGAGCCTACTCCTGGTACTGTATATTAGTGATAGGGGTGTGTACAAAGTACACGTGAATACCAGGCATTGTGCGTGTGTGTATATTATCGACGAACTAGACCCCAAGCTTGTATAACATACTAAGGGCCTAGGGTTACAAATCATATATAGTCGGCTTATCACCAGTGGGGATAGAGTCCTCCGCGACTCTGGTAGCTTCGTGTTGTACGCCGAGTCCTCCACATGGGTCTTCGTATAACACGTCTTGGTCCAACCTATATGTGGTGCAGGATGGAACCGACCCATGAGTCTTCATGTTGACCCACCACAACTAGAAATGACGTGCCCACCACACCACACACGCAATCGGCCACTAAGAAAATAAGCATATACAATAGTACAACGGTATCTAGCTCATGATACGTCTCCATATTTTGTTGATGACACTGACGGACTTTGCATTTGATGCATGCTCCGTATTTTGTTGACGACACTTACGGTCATTGTATTTGAAGCGAAAGCACGATATGGTCCTTTGGACTTCAGAATAAGCTCATCACGGTCACCACATACATTTTGTCGTGCTAACCAACATGTGGTTGGATGGTTAGAGGACGATGGTTTCTCGAGCCCACCAAGGTTAAAGTCCGGTGCTCGCATTTATCTTGTGTTAATTTCAGTATTTTCTAGCGACGTACGTTCGATTGGGAGGAGACGTTCCACTTTCGACTTCTGAGGCACCTATCGTGACTTTGTAAAATCTCAAGATCATATATGCTGGCCCACTCTCTCGAAGGTGCTCATAGGGGTAGGGTTCTGTGTGTGCGCTTATAGTGGTGAGTGCTTGCTTGCGGCGTATATATGAGCCCTTGCGTGCATGCCGTGTTAAACAAATACATATCATGATTATATAGTCACCGGCTCACCCGCATAACTCCGTATTTTGTTGATGACACAATCAATTGACCGATCAAAGCGTTTCCACGCGCGCAACTAGTGTTGCACCATCGGGCGCGTAATCGTGGAGCCCACACTGTCAGAGATATGAAAGAAAGAAATGGTAGTTTGAGTCTGCTACTATGTTAATAAAATAGGAGTACATTTTAGGGTGATCATACGGTCACGGCTCACCATACAGCTCCGTAATTTGTTGATAACACAATCAATTGACCAGTCGAAACGGTCCACATTCAGCAGCGCACATTACCATAGGGCCCACCCACGTCAGCGTATATGAAGGATGAAATGGTAATAAATTAGTGGTCGGTGGGCATTGAAGTCGTGAGACCTCTGGTTGGCGATCACCGCAGTTAGGGGCGTTCATTGGGCGGTGGGGTGGGGATCCCGGAGGAAAAGCTCGGCGGCGCTAGAGGATGGCGGTCTGGTGGCCGGACCCGGCTGCGGGGAGTTGTTTCGGGGAGGGTGGGCCGGACGCGGGCGGCGGGGGCAGGCGGTTCGGCCGGTGGTGGCTCGCGGCTCAGGGGGGTGGAGTTTGATCATAAACTGGAGGCCCTTGATTTCGTATCCAACGGCTGGAAAATCTAATGACCAGAGATGAAAAAGTCGATCGGTACGTGTAGCCTCACCCGCGCGTACACGCGTACGCGCGCATAAGACACGCACGCATGTAGGCGTGCAACACTGACACGTACACACGCATGAATGCTGGCGTGCACCACTGACACGTACACATGCACTCACGAACACACGCACGTACGCACCCATGCATGCATGCAACACTAAAACGTACCCTTGCACGCACGCAACACTCGCACACCTGCATGCACACAGCACACGACGCAAGACACACGTTCAACCTATACGTGCATGCACCCTTTGTTAAGGACATGGATTGTTAATGGTATTAATCAATCTTATCTGTGATAAGCAGAACATTGATGTTTGCAGCGGTCTTTATGAATCACAACGTATCGAACGGGCTATCAACATAGTAGGCTCAGAGCAGGTACAATGGTACACAGTCAGCAGGCTATTAGCAGTTCCACGTCATCAAATTCATAGCTGGAAGAGAGAGAATGAAGAGAAAAGGAGGGAGCGGGCGCTTGAGCTATCGCTGGCTCAAGCGCAAGAAACAAGAAATCGAACCTGCATGCAGCCCGCATGGAGCCGTGTGAGCCTGCGCGCCTCTCCTTTCCACCAATGAGCATGTGCCTTCTTTTCTTATTTCACATGCAAGCTTTAAATACCAGTAGCTGGTTTACAACCCATCTATTATATTAGCTGGCTATTATAAAGGCTCCAAGTGACATGGCATTGGTATATAGCCAGCAGCTGGCTTTCTTATTAACCATGCCCTTATCTACATGACAAAGATGACGTCACACTCAATGAACAATCATCAGTTTATGAAATGCCCGCTTCTGACCGCCCTGTCCCACCAAAGGTTCCTCTGCTGTGCGCTGCCTGCGTTGGGTCACTGACATGCATGCCATGCACCCAAAGAGCCCACATGTCAGTAGAAGAACGGTGCGGTGTCCTAGGTCAGAGTCGAGGGCGCCACTCGCGGCACGCCCGGCTGAACACGCCTCCGTGCCGCATTCAGACGCCTCCATGAAACCCGCCCGTGTGGAAGCCGAGAAACCCATTCTGGACACACGTCCGTTCATGACCGGGCCGGCGTTAAATGCAACGCCGGTCGAGCTCCTCCCATCCGCCATCATTTTAATCTCCTATTTAAATGAGGCCAAACGCCGGCCAAGAATCGCACACCTCCGCCGCTCCCCTATCTCCTCCACCATTTTTCCACTCTTACAATGGCTTACGAAGAGTAGTTATTCCGCATCCAAGCCGGCTAGGTAGCCCGCCGAATACGAGCTATGCAGCTCGTTGATCCACCTCCCTCCCCTCGCCTGACGGAGCCAGTTGCCGCCCCAAGCTGGCGCACGGTTCAGCAACTCGCCGCTCTAGGCCAGCTCGACGAGGAGCGGCGCACGGGCGTCGTTGCTGCCGTCCACGCCGCCGCCTCATATCGCGTCTCCCGTTTCTATGGCCGAGACACCCATGCCGGCGGCCGCGCCATGCAAACAGAGACAGAAGCCGGGTGTGCGGAGAGCGACGAGTTGGTGGCCAGCGCCTCCGCGTCCGCTGCCATCATCGAGGATAAGTAGAACACGGGAGGCCGCCGCCGCTTGGGTCCCATGAAGGCCACCGCGGAGGCGACACCGGCGTACACAGCAGGTGTCTTGCCGGATCCTTTTTTTTTGCGAGGACCTTCGTCGACCCCGCATGGGCTCCACGGAAGAGGGGAATGTTAGGATGAACTCGAGCCGGTGCCGGCCATGGCGAAGTAGTGGCCGGTGATGAACTCGAACCAGTGCCGGCCACCATCATCTTCGGCACCAGCCAATGATATCAGTTGGGCAGTGGGGAAGCGAGCCGTCCTTTGCGCTGAAGCATATACCTCCGTGGCTCCCGGCAGTCCGGTGATCGTGCTGCCGGACATGAGGAACACAAATCGATTGGCGTGCGACCATTTAGGCCAGGTATTATATACCAGATCGTCGTAACTAGCACCGCGTAGTTCATTTGAATATAATGAAATCCATCATGTTTGTATGAAAATCCGGTATTTTATATGATTTCTGTCGTTGTTTGTATGAAATATCAGTTTGTCTACGTGTTTGCGTGAATTTCGTCCAGTTGGTTGAGTTGCTGTCATAATGTGTGCGGCTACGGTTGGATGGCATAATTTGCGGGTCGCCGGTTGGTCTGCAGGCGGCTCGGGCGGCGTTGTGGGACAAAAAAACACAGCTCGTGCGAGCTCGTCTCCAACATGCGCGCTGGAGGATGCATGACAACATGAGCACCCGAGCCATTCCTCGTTCATCGGTGGCAAAGGCACCGGTGGACAAAAGGGTCGCCAATATTTTGGCTACCCCGTGCAAGATCCAAACAGCCCCTCCCAATAGATTCAAATCCCCCGTTCGCCATGGAATTTTGCCATGTGTTGTTTTCATGGACTGGCAAGATGCCCGTGCATTGCACGGAACATCAAGATGCATTTTTTACAAGCTCCCGCATGCATGCAAGGGATAATTAATGTCCTCCTTTGCTAGTACCACGAGGCAAACACCATTAATATTGCATTGAGTAGTGTTAGTGGCCTTGTATATCTGCAAATTGTAATTTTGATAGTGGCCCCTTGTATATAAAAATGGAGGGAGAAAGATGAGAGATAAGGTGAGGAGGAGTGGGGCGTGGTGGTGACTGGTGGTCAGACTGGCGGAGGCATGGGGATGGACGGCGCATTATGTCTAGGTTTGTATCTCTCTCACACACACCCACGTAGGTGGGGGACGTGCACGAAGAGAAGAGGTGCACGCACGGCGCACGTACTCCCGTCTTTTTCCCAACCACACCCGCGCGGGTACACGGTGGAGCTCATTTCTGTATGAAAAAGGCAACACACGTGGTAATTTGGCATGTGTACTGGTTGTCCACTTGGTGGAGGGAGGATCGTCTACCACGGGTGTACAAAAAAAAATGCGACTTGACGCGTTATGTTAAATTAAAAAAAGAGGCAAACCATGTGGGGCCTACCTTAGAGGCAAGGCTCTATACACTGGAGTACTTTTGATGTGTCTCGTCAACTCGCAGAACAAGGAGACGCTTTCTTAGTACGCCGTCTCCCCCGTCCACGGGCGCGGTGGCTCGCAGGATGAGGTGAAGCTTGCTTACTACGCCTTACGCCCGCTCCCTCGCCCACGCGCGCAGTGGCTCGCGGCCCGAGGAGAAAATTTTACTACTCCCTCCGTTTACTCCTCATCCCTACTACGTACTTTGGTTAGTACTCCCTCCATTTACTTATACAAGGCCACTATAAAAAAATACATTTTGCATCTATACAAGGCCACAAATAGTAATCGAGACAAAAGTTACTACTCCCTCCTTTCCAGCTATGGCTCAATTTCAAAATCTCTCCAACCAAGGTAGACGGTGAGTGGTCAAATTAATTTCATAGTTTGCACAAGTAATTAGTACGCTCGTTTTTCTCAAAAAGTTATGTTTACCGAGGCATTAATTAGAACGAATGCATGAATGACCACTAAATTTCCATGAACTTGTACATGCATTGGTTAGTTTCCTCTGGACACTGCTTGCGTCGGGTGATCTAACGCACCTCGAAATCCAACATGTAATGGTACTACTACTAGTATAGTAGAATTGAGACTTATCAAACAGAAAAACGAATGTTTTTTAGATGAGCCTTATAAACCCTAGTGGGTACGTACTCCGTAAAAATAGATTTTTCCAAAACTTAGTCGCTCCCGTTCATGAATTCTGTAGTATACTCCTCCGTCAACGCTCCCTTTCATGAATTATGTACTTCCTGTCGCCGAGATGTGGGACATATAGCAACCGGGTCGACGTGTCAAGCACCAAATAACAGTGCAGAATAGCAGGGGGACGCACCCCACTCGTACCGGCCCAGTAGTAGTAATGAGCAATGAGACGTCAAATCACAATGCCGCACTTTCCCAGACGGATGAAGCAACCATTATTTCACACTTCGGTTCGCCATCATCTCAAACCACGTACTAGTATTGATTCTGCCTCAAGAGGGACACGTGCATCGCCTTGGTACATCATGACATGTGGGACCGCATGACAGGCCATGCTCCCCCACCGATCAATCGGTAAAATCACCTCATTTTTATTATACTTCCTCCGTATCAGTTTACTACATGGCATGCACGTCGTTCTAGGTTGTGAATTTAACTGGCTATATATGTGATGAACTGTACTCTAGCCTTTTAAAAAATGTATACTTTTGTACAGTAGTACTATCGATGGATTGCGCCATGGAGCAAAATTTGAAATTAAAAAAAGGTGGTACATATAGAGAGCGCTCGTCGCCAAATTATGCATATAGTACTATTAAAAAAGATAGTACGTGCTTAATTGGGGTGCTAAATTCTACTAAGGAAATACTAGTAGTATGTACATACTGAAGAGTTAAAGTAACGAGAAGAAACATAACATAGTTCTGCTGGGGGCTCAGCACAACACACCCCTCAAATTAAACTAAGCACACCTGAAATTAAATTATGCAACTAATCCGGTAGACACTAAATTAGAAGTTTAGAACCACCATGAGTAACGACACTGCCACCTTACTCGGAGTCCTCGTCCACGTCCTCGACTTCGTCCTTGTCCCTATTCCTCTTGGCCGATACTTCTTTGCTTGAACCGCACACTTGGCTGTTGCTCTTCATCCAACCCTTGTAGATATTCAAACAAAGGTAGCCATCCATTGCAGCATAGTGGATGTGGTCTATATCTAGTACATTCCGCTGCCATGCATGATGATGAAACGTGTATGGAGGTTTCTCTAGTTTACCGTACGAAGGATGAACCATGGCTCCTGCCAGGGTCAGCATTGAAGGCTGACGAGAGGGCACCAGCCGATTCTTCTGGAGGTCGAAGGGGTTGCCTACAACGAGGCCTATCCGACCCAGGACTTCTTAGTCGTTTGTAAAGTGTACAATAACGAATTTCACTGTTTTTTCCTTGAGGAAGTTCTTAAAATCCTGGCACTCAACGTCGGCATGGCATATGTGGTAGACCAAGCAAACGTTATGTACGCAAACATGGATCACGGCGGGCTTCTTCCTCTCTTCGTCCTTTAGATCCTTCTCTCATCCCAGGACTGTGGTGTACTCAACATCTAGCCAAGCGACCCACTCATCATCTGAGTTTTCGAACATGCGTCTGAAGCAAGAAAGGCATCCTCTCACCGTCGCGGAAGAACGGGTGTAGATGACATCGAACTCATCGCCGGTAATGGTTCTAACCTTGTACTCACCGCCGATCGTGGAGATTTGGGACGCCATGGATTTGGGAGGAGGGTTAGGATTAGTGGAACTGTCATAATGTGAATGGACGGGACGACTAGGAGCGAACCGTCATAGTATTGAAGGCCGTGCGGGGACGAGTAGGAGCGAACTGCCAGCGTGCGAAGAGCAGGGTAGTGGCTTTCCATTCTCCCATGATACGGGCTTCCGAGAGCCCTTGGATCTAAGATCGAATGGTTGCATGGCGTGATTCTAGACCTATGGGTGAATATCCTATCCTGGAGGGTTATTCTGCAAATTTTCAGCAACTTAGCATGCGACCGTTTGATCTCAGGTCCAAGGGCTGCCAAGAGTATCATGGTCGCGCCTACCACGACCGTCAGCGTCGCCATGTGGTCGCGCCCTTGGAGATTTAACACGGTGCGTTAGGCTATCCGATGTTGGCATGTCATACATAGTCATCACTTAGTCACTCATACTACAACAAGGTTCGCTATAAGTGTATTTTTTACTCCTCTCTATCTCTTTCTTCGTACTCAAGGAAGAAAGCGGTGCTAAGCCAGCGTGTTATTGCATTTGCCAAGGAGTGACCTCTTCCAATGAAATGGTGTTGCTAAGTTTGCTTCATTTAATTAGCTATAGACTCAAAATTGTCTTTTCACCTAGGTACACGCCAGCTTAGCACCGTTTCTTCCTTGGGTCACCAAACTAGTCTCTCTCTTCTTGATTAACTTGCCACATCGGACTTTATGCCTATGTGGCAAGCTTAAGCACCAGAGGAGCAAGTAAAAGTAAGTACAATAGTGCGCTTTACATGGCATTTTGCATATGTGGAGGAAAGATAGGCAAGGAAAAAGTGCAGAAGTGCACTCTCATGCAAGAACCAGCCACTACTACAAGGTCGAGAATAGGGAGAGACACCTGTATGTAGATGGTCAGGAATCTGAGAGACACACGCCCGGTCGTGGCCTTGTGATTAAAATGATAATGGAAAGTCAAATCACGGGGCCCCACCTGTCCAGCGATAACTTCATTGTCAAATCACATAGCCCTACGTTTGCAAAGCAGCCTACTCCCTCGTCTTCTCGCGTCTCTGTTGAACCGACTAAGCGGAACTGCCCCCGCCGCCTACCACCTTGAGAAAAGCCCCGCCCTCGACTTTTAAATACAACTACATCCTCTTAAGAATCCAATGATAAACTTTTTGTGAAATAGTAACTCATATTTAGTTAGTCAAATGGATGACCTAGAACTACGTGCATGCCCTATAAACCGAGACGCCTAAAAATAAAAAAAACCGAGACAGAGAGGGTAGTTCAGCACGTATCCTTTTAGATCAATATAGTCGAGATTCACCAAGGAGCAACCAAGTGGTAGGCTGCTCCTGTCGTGTTGGCGTAGCAACTAAAGTAGGGTCACTCCGCACACGAAATGGCGACACACTTAACATGGCCCCTTTGGCTGACATGTGGCTCATCCACCGTCTTGTTCCACGTGCGATGCACCAAATTACAGTTCGAAGCAGCGGTTGGAATTGGAGGCAGCCCGGTCGTAGCGCCGCAGTAGTAGAAAATGAGCGACGAGGGGTCAAATCACAAAGCCCCACCTTTCCCGCATTAAGCTGGACGGACGAAGCAACCATCATTTCACTCTAGGGTGCAAGAGCATAAAGAAAAGAGAAAACAATGATGTGTGCGGCAGCTACCTAGGGCACCCTAGGGTAGGGGTCTCGACTCTGAGATCCTTTTTAAAGCGCCTCCACTACAAATCGGCTTCTCCCTTGTCCTCTTGAAGAAAACCGATGATGAGTGCGGCGGTAGGGTTTGTAGGAGTACTACGGCGTCTTGAGGGCCCGCGTCGTAGTAAGCGGGTTCGAGACGACGCCTTAAATATGTGTGGGCCGCTTGGTTTTACGGGAACGAGGCAGCATTTTGGGTTCGGGGACCGGTGGAGATATAATTCAGTACAAAAATTGTGGGCGAGGTTCGACCGAAAGGCAATGATGCATGGGCCCTGCATTTTGATATACCGGGGCAGCGTCAAATTTGCTACTCTACTCAAAACTAGTAAGGTACACATGTATTGAACGCATGAGATTTCAAAACCAAATTATGAATAAATACACACTATAGCATGTAAAGCTTTGAGTCATATATGCATGATGTAGATGTTCGTTTTAGTTCTTATAGTTCATCTCATTCAAAATCAATAAGTTTTATAAAAATGTTAAGATTCATGGGGTTGTGCATTGTACTCCCTCCGTTCCAAAATAGATGACCCAACTTTGCACTAACTTTGCACAAAGTTAGTGCAAAGTTGGGTCATGTATTTTGGAACGGAGGGAGTAAATCATAAAGTAAAAAAACAAATAATGGCAATTCATTTAGAAAAAAATAATCAATTATGATACAGAAGATTCTAGAACAAAGGAGAAGTGCTTATGTTTTGAGGTTTGTGCATTATGCTTAAGTTCAACCATGGAGTCTTCTAAATTGTACATGTGGGAGATCTGGTGGAATGTTGATGATATCCAACGGCCAGTAGTGCTCGGATTTGCCTATCTCTGCACTGTATGTCGGCGTTCTGGGAACGGGGGTACCCAGACTTGCCTGCCTGCGGCCTGCGGCTTGGCTCAAGGGGTGGCCCAGTACAGCCCATCTTCATCAACACAAGCTCAATACCCTCGCGAGGGGCCAAGCCTCGCGGGGCGGACGACAGGAAGCTTCCTCAGGCATGGCCTCGCCAGTTGGCTCATGAGGAGGCGGAGAGATCAAAGCGGGGTACCTCACGAGGTGCCCATGACGCAAGCCATGACGACCAAAGGGCGCCGGTGAGCGCCAGCCAGCAGATGTCCTCATTTCCTCTTTGGTGCAAAGGAGGCAAGCGCAGGCGAGAGCATCAAGCAAAGGCAACCGTTTCGGTGCAACAAGACCAAGACCAGCAGAACGGTCGGAAGGAGGTCATCGTGGAGCCCAAGCCAGCGTCACCGTCAGAGTCTTTGGCAGGTGAGGACCGACTTTAGTCAGGATAAGTGTACTAGATGTTCGCCTTCAAAATGGCCAATTGTTGGCGCCCTTCCCACTCAATATTTGGGAAGAGGCCCAGGGCCTCTGCCTATAAATAGGACTAGCCACCCACAGGGTAGAGGCATCTAAAGAGAGAGGGAGAAGCGACTAAACTCCCCCTAGCAGTTCGTCGCATCGGCCAAGAACAGACCCTCGCGAGGATGTTCTTCCTTGTACTGTTCATCATTAGCCCCTGAGGCAATCCACCACACCACACACTGGAGTAGGGTATTACACCGCAAAGGTGGCCCGAACCAGTATAAACCTTGTGTCCCTTGTGTTGCTCTTTGTGTAGTTTAGATCCTTGCGAGGCGACGAGGTGTAAGTAGGTTGGAGGTGAGATATCCGCGTGCACCCCAGAGTTCGAACCTAGAGGGTCTACCGGAACCCAAAATCCGACAATCCGCCTTCTGCCGCCTCGGGCCCCGTCGCGTCGTCATCATCATGTCCGGGGACCCAACGGGCAACCCTGATCCCTGGGCGGCCTGGCCCGCCCACGCAGAGCTGCTTGCCCCGGGCGACCTCAACCCCATGCCCCAGGCAGCCCGCGGTCCGCAGGGCGCTGCAGGCCACGGGCGACGCGGTCAGGCTACGTCAGCTCTCACGCCGCGGCAAGTGCGGTCGGCGGCGAGGGCCTCGAACCACGCTGCGGCCACGGCGCCGTACACCCGACGGGAGTAGGCGAACTCAAGGGCCGCGCTCACAGTGGCCCGAGAGCTACTACAATGCAGGCTGCTGAAGGCGGCCACGACGTCTTCTTTGGAAGCGGGTGGCAGAGCTCTGGGCTTCGCCGCGCCAGGCTCAACCCTTCTGCACCCAACTGCCACCTCAGGTCCAGGGCGGGCCACGCGGAGGCCCCACGCGTGCCCGCACAGCTCCAAGCGGACTCCAAGGCCACTCCAACGCCAACCAGGCCGTCAGCACCGGGCTAACAGCGGCGTTGCCTTCGCCCCCGACCAGCGAAGGAGGACTCGCCACAGCCCATGGTCCCAATGGGCCGCCTTCACCACCCCAGTGTTGGCGCCTCAAGCGAGGGCTGCGTGGCACACGGGCACTACAATAAGCATTCGGGGTGGCGGCCCCGAAAGAGTATGTGCCCCACATGATGGATCAAGGGCACGCGCAGGAGGAGGAACATGGCTCGCCCCTTGGCCCAAGTTGGGGGGACGAGACACCCGAAGCTGAGCTGTTTCAGGAGCCCCGGGAAGGCCCCGTCGACCGCACTGGAGGCAGCGATTATCGGGTACCGCTAATTCCTCAGGAGAAGGCATACGCTAACCATGGGTCGCAGGAGGTACAGGTTGTCGAAGCGGGTGGCTGCCCCAATCCAGCAGCTTCCTACCCCTCGGGAGGAGGGCGCCGGGGGCTGCAGGAGAGGGGCCGAGATCTGGCATCACCACCGCGGTGTTCGAAGCAAGGCGTCCTCAGGAGTTAGGCCCTCTGCCGGGGAGGCGCCTCAGGGCCTACCCACGGCAGAGGACCCGTGGTCGTCGGGGGAACAGCTGGCGACAACTCTACCCCATCGGCGGCGTCCTCGGTCTCCGGCCGTCGTCGATGGCACTAGAGTGTGGTGCAAGACGGGGCCCTTGTCTGGCGATATGAAGCAAGGCCGGTACCT
Organism: Aegilops bicornis; assembly: GCA_021605145.1. Classification (NCBI taxonomy): domain Eukaryota; kingdom Viridiplantae; phylum Streptophyta; class Magnoliopsida; order Poales; family Poaceae; genus Aegilops; species Aegilops bicornis. Next base: position 511,634,653 of record CM038671.1, read on the forward strand.
GTGAAGAAGGCCCAGTTCCTATGAAGCTCGCCGCCCCGTGACACTCTCACATAATAATGAGTGGGGTTGTACACGCCCCGGAGTCTCAGGAGCGCCGGCCTCAGGCCCTGGGGCTCCCTCCCATGCCCAGTGGCAGCACTTAGCTCCGCGCTGGTGAGAAGATGTCCAATACTAGACTAGGTGCCGGACGCGGCTTTTTCTGCTTTTCTTGCTTTTCCCCTTGGCTGTCGCTTTTTCCCCCGTTTGGATTTAGGTTGGATTTGAGCTTGAGATTTGTGTGTGTTCGGGGAAGGGGTGTTTAGTCTCATTCGAGCAATCTCTCGCGTTCTGGTTACCACTTTGCCTCAGCTGCCTCCCCTCGTGAGCCCCTCACGAGCCGGGCCAGGCCTAGCATGCGTGCAGCCCGGACTGCCGTCACGACGCCCTCTCAGGAGGTTCTCATTACAGGTTCAATGGGCTCATTCAGGAGGCACTCAGGACACCACGAGGGTCGAAGGTAAACAAGCCAGCCAGCTCGTAGCAAGGCCAGCCACTTGGCGCAGGCATACAGGTGATATCGTATCTACTAATATGCTAACTGCAAGTTTTTACACGAGGGGCTCCCCCTCCCAAAATGCTCTTACAACCTTCAGGGCCAAGCCCGAACTCTATCTGCGCAGGGTAGAAAGCGGGAACAACACGCGGTCAAACGGATAAATCCCCCAATGCATCCTCAATGGCACCTGCTGAATCGTCGCTGGCGTCGCTGGCCTCGCCATCACCCTCCGCGTCACCGTCGGCTGCGTCAAGGCCGTTCACCACGCCGCCTTCATCAGCAACCACGACAATGTCGTCGTTGTCAGTAGTGAAAGCCCTGACGAGGGCATCCACGTTGTCGTCCACCCAATGCGCCAGGTCGTCCCGGATGGCCTGGGGTGCCGGGGCGATGGCGGCATCAAAGTTAAAGTGGGGATCCATGTTCTCAAGATGACTGAAGACGCGAGAAAAAGCACGCCCGAGCAGGGCACGGCTCCTCTCCTCCACCAACCTGTTGGCTCTGCCCGACCGCGCCTCCAGCTGCGTCACCACGTCAGTGAAGAACTGGAGGTTACCAGCATAGTTAACCGCATGAGGCTCACCAACGGCCGCCTCGCAGATGTTGCCCAAGGCCGTGTTAGCTCTTTCCCTGAGCGTGCAGAGCATAGGGCCATGCTCGTGCTCCAGGACCTGCCGCTGGCGTATCTCGTCCTTGCTCCGCCGCGCAACGTCCTCAGCCGCGTCCACCCGTTGACGGAGAAGAAGCACCTCGGTGCGGGAGGAGGTCAGCTCCTCCTGTGTCGCGCCAAGGGCGGCTCGGCAAGCGTCAGTCCGTCGCGTCACTTCATCCAGCTTGGCCCTCAGGGCGGCGGTCCTGCCGTCCGCTTCGACCTTGATCAACTCCAACCTCTCCTTGAACTCGCGCTCGAGGTTCGAGCGGGCCGCCTCCACCCGGCGATCAACCTCTTCCAGGACTCGGGCCTCCCGCGCAGCGACATCGTCCTCCTCCTCCGCCACCAAGCGCTCCCTCGTCTCCAGCTGCTCAAGGTCACGGGCGCGCTCGGAAGCTTCCAGCGTCAGTGCCTCCTCACGTATCTGGAGCCCCGCCTGGTCGACCGAAGCCCCCTTCATCGATGCAATGGCCGCCTCACGCAGCTCCACCTGCTGCTCCAGGGAATTGCTCCAGGCCTGGAGCTCCCGCGCCCGCTCCTCCGCCGCCTCACCCCGCCGGACAGCCTCCTGGGCCTCCTCGACGGCCCGGGAGCGGGCCTCCCGAGAAGCCGCCAGTGACACCTCGGCTTCCTCACTGTCGAGGTCACGCTGGTGGCACGCAAGGGCAACGGCCACCTTCAGCTTGCGCCTCTCTTCAGCCAGGCGCAGGCCCTCAGCTTCAAGGCGCGCGTCCTCGTCAGCAAGCTCTACACCAAGCTGGCTCACTGCGTCAGCCGCCCTCGGGAGAAACCCTTGGCGAAGGGCACTGCGCTCCCGGGCGCGCCCGAGCACGTCTTCTGCGTCGTCCTCCGCCCCAGGCGTGCGTGGGGGGCCACAAACCATCACTCCCCCTGGGCAGGGGGCTCGGGGCTGGCGCCCTCGCAATGGCTGGACGCGCCCCGCCAGGAGCCCGGCCCAGAGCCGGCTCATCCTCAAAGGAAGAGCGCAAGGCCAAACTCAGCCAGTCGCCGTCCACGACCAATCGAAGAGCCCAAGGCAGGCTGGCTATACCCCGGGAAGGCTCGCGAAGGAGGGTCTCGAGGTGCGCAGAACCATGATGCATCGCAGGATGGCTCACCTCTCCAACCGGCCTCACCACAAGGGCCGTGCTTGAGCTCGAAGCGCTGCTTGGGGACGGTGGAGAGGGCGAGGCCTGGGGGGATGGCTCCTCACCCATCTCCGTGAGCTCGGCATGAAGGGCCCTGCAGAGCAAGGATCAGCCGAAGCAACAGGAAAATAAGGAACTAAGAAAGGGGAAGGCTTACTCATCAATGGCGAAATACTTCCTGCGCTTCAGTAGGCGGCAACGGTAATCATCACCCAAGGCCTCCTTTCTCTTTCGGAGAGCCTCGAAGTCCACGCGGAAGCGGCCCAGGAGCTCGGCGCAGGGGTCAGCCTGCGACGAGGAAGAAGCGCCAAAGTGACCAGCGTCAGGGGCGTCGTCCTGGCGCACGCCGCCAGTCGCCTCACCAAGAAGGGTGGCCGGGGCCTCAGGGGCCTCTGCCACGGGAGCCGCGGGCAGCGGCTCAACGCCTTCAGCCGCCATAGGGCGGGCCACAGGAGCTGCCGCCCCAAGAGTGCCGCCTGGCGTCGTCATCCCGGTGGAGGCCCCCTCAGCCCCCGGTGGCCCTTGCCTCCCTGCTCCACCACTCGAGGAAGGACCGCCGTGGGCAACCGGAAGGGCAATCACCACAACTGGGTTCTCATGAGGTCCCATGAGGCCTGCGGGGTGCAGCCCCCATTTGTCGAAGCTGGGCATCTGCTTCACGAAATCACCCCTATTCGAGCAAAGGTACAAAGCAGGCACCCCTTGCGAGATGAGCCAGGGAAGGGTCCCGGCCAGATCATGAGAACCTTCCTCAGCACTTCAGGCGTCAGGTCCTCCTCCTGGAGCCTCATGCGGTCTCCACATCCGGCGGGAATGGCGCTGGAGAGGGGTGTCGGTGTCAAAACCGGCGGATCTTGGATAGGGGGTCCCGAACTGTGCGTCTAGGCGGATGGTAACAGGAGACAAAGGACACGATGTTTTTACCCAGGTTCGGGCCCTCTCGATGGAGGTAATACCCTACTCCTGCTTGATTAATATTGATGATATGGGTAGTACAAGAGTAGATCTACCACGAGATCAAGGAGGCTAAACCCTAGAAGCTAGCCTATGGTATGATTGTTGTTAGATCCTCTGGACTAAAACCCTCCGGTTTATATAGACACCGGATAGGTTTGGGTTACACAGAGTCGGTTACAATGGTAGGAGATATACATATCCAGATCGCCAAGCTTGCCTTCCACGCCAAGGAAAGTCCCATCCGGACACGGACGAAGTCTTCAATCTTGTATCTTCATAGTCTTGGAGTCCGTCAGGACGATAGTCCGACTATCCGGACACCCCTAGTCCAGGACTCCTCGGTAGCCCCGAACCAGGCTTCAATGACGATGAATCCGGTAGCGTTGATTGTCTTCGCATTGCGGCGGGTTCTTCTCCAAATTCCATATACTTGTCGAATAGTGTCCGGCTTCTGATAAATGTTGCGCTCCTCGGCTTCTACGCCCAATATTGGCCATCTTCCACATGTTTGAATGAATGCGAAAAGCCAGGGTATTTTCACAATATACCCCTAGCCGCGCAAAGGAGCCGCTTATAAAAGGGGCAAGGATCTAGATCTCAGTCACACCATTCCCCCTTCGCGAGCTTTCATCGGAGCGCCTCTGACCAAAGCCCATTCCATCATGGGACGGTGGGCGCTCCTCCTCTCGCGCTCCCAGCCACCAGCCAGGAAATTGGGAGAGATGCTCAGCCCCGCATAGCGAGCTAGTTATACTCCAAGCCAAGGGATTTCTCCCTCCGACCTTCATGGTTCCGGTTCGAGCGGGACTTGCCACCTACAAGGGCGGAAAGCAAGCGGAGAGCGTCCCCGATCCCTCTAAAGGAGAGCGGGTGTGCTTCATCTCTTATCTAGTAAGAGGACTCGGATTTCAATCCATCCGCTTTCTCCGGGGCTCTTGGAGTTCTCTGACCTCCAACTGCACCATCTTACTCCTGCCTCCATCTTGCACATCGCGGGCTTCGTGGCCCTTTGCGAACTGTTCTGGCGTCGAGGCTCATTTCGGCTGTGGAAGAGAATATTCTGCCTAGTTCCCCGTTCTCATGAGGGGTCAATATATCACGTGGGCGGAGCCGAAGCTATGGCGCATCGCGGGACCGGATACCTGTCCGGAACCCCAAAGAAGGCGTCCAAGATTGGCCTTCGTAATGGTTTTATATGGAGGACGTCCCCATTGCCGGATCCTGTTCGGATCGGCCTTCCGGAGTTCGACAATGCTCCTTCGAAGAAGCGCCTAAGCTGGCGCCCTCGGAGCCCCAAGAGAAGATGACCGGATGTCCATTATCCGATGAGCCGAATAAGGTTACTTGGCTCATGCCGGATCGACCATGATAGGAGTCATGGCAATCTGCATTATGAGGGGAGTGCAGCCGCTCCAATACAGGGCCACCCATGTGGGACTTCAACGGGAGGACGATGCCACCCGCCATGGCGCAAAGGGCTAGGATCGGTCACCGAACTGGTGAAGATCTTGTCTGCCATGTACAAAGGAGAGGAGGAGGATTTCCTCCGTGTCAACCCATCAAGGAGTTTTCTTGAATAATCCTCGGCCGGGTAAGCAAACATCCTTGTGACCTATCCGATCCATATTCCCGTAGTTAAATATCTCATTTCATGGTTTTTTGGCTAGAATCAGCGCGGATCTGTGCAGAAGATACACAGCCCGCCCCACAACCCGAGGATCCGGAGTGATCCCTCGATCCGACCTCGAAGAGGATCCGGATATATGATGGAGTTGATCGACGGGTGTTCTACCAACTTAGCATCGACAATGCTTTGGTAGCCATTACGGCCGATTACGGAATACTTCCAAATTTACGTAATCGAGACCAAGATCCCAAAACCCCGATAATGACCCATCCGCGCTTATTTTTGATCGCCAGATACCAATGGTGCTTCGCAGGGTACCTTCGAGGCAGAAGCCGAGCCCGCGGCGGCAGCCAGCAAAGGCGATCGCGGACCGCAGGCTAAAAAGAAGTGCGGTCCGGATTGAAACTCTGCCGCAATGGTATGGCATGTCACCATACTTCCAGGATTGATTCCGGGAAGGCGTACTAACGTTGATGCTCTTTTCAGGAAAAAGAGCGCTCGCCGGGCTGAGCCCGGAGAGGCTGCCGATCGAACCTTCACCAGACAAGCTTCAAAGCCGGGTCCGGAGGCTGAGGCGAGCACGAGACATGCGTCGGATGCTCCTCCGACAGAGGATGCCGACAGGTTGTCCGCCACCAACTCCGAGGTGGAGAGCGCTTTGAATCACAGCGCCGCCCGGACAGTTCTTCGTGACGCATGTTTCTCCCCGAGGCCCGAATGCCTTTGATTCGAGATGCGCATCTCCGTGCCGCTCAAGATGGTCTAGCGAGCCACGAAGCGGTATGTGAAGGACATACGGGTAAGGAAATTTGATGATTATATATGCCAAGAGTCCCCGAGACTTAAAATAGTTAGAATAACTGATTTAAGGATCATTTGTTATCTGAGGATCTTCTGAGAAAGAATACCCGACTATCCTGTGAGCCGGAAGAGTGCAGGGCCCAACTTGAGGCCGCACAAGCCGCTTCTGAGGGGAGCCTGAGACCCCCTCTGGTAATATACGCTTTAGAAGATAAATAATTTATGAAGTGCGGCGGGTGTGTAATCTGACAAAAAACATTGCAGATGGCACCAGACTAGATCCGGACAAGCAACAGCTCTTACGCCGGTTAAAGGCCGGCGAGAGCGTGCTTACGAGGGTGCGGTAGGAGAAGAATAACCTCCAAGACGCCAACACCAAGCTGGGTGAGGAACTAAAGGACGTTCGTGCCCAGTTAGCTGACTCCGTAAAGGAGAATCGGCGGCTTCGTCGCGGCATTTTCAGTAAGTGCTTGAGCGAACTTTGAAAAGAGTTCGGCTAGGAAGGCCACTAACATAAACATGTTTGTAGGTTTGCTCACAGGTCGTCCTGAGGAGGAGATGCCCCATTCTTCGGGTGATCTTCTTCCCGAATTGCGTTAGCTGCACGAACGAGTCCGGCAGGTGATGAAAGGCATCGGCCAAGCCTTGTGGCCATCTATCTCCCTGCCCGAAGGCATTGGGGAGTTGGCGGAGCGGCTTCAAGGAGCACGGCGGCGCTTCCGGCTATGGAAGATATCGGCATGCCGTCAAAGGCGCCAGGGAGGCTCGGGCCATGGTGAAGATGCAAGACACAAAGGCTGACCCAAACCACATGGCCGAGGTCGGACTGTGGGGCGGATGGGATGGAGATCCCTCAGAAAGCTTAGTGTACGGCCAAGTAGAATTGGCCGCCAAGTATTCCCAGCAAGATTGTAAATTAGATAGCCTATTAGATGGCATTGAGGAGGAATACAATGAGTCGAGTTGACTATGTAAAAATATGACATGAAAAAATGCCTTCTAGCCGGATTGTAGATCGTTTGTCATAGCGGACCTTTTAACCCGACCTCCGGACCCAATAGTCCGGAGTGTGTCCGAATACCTTCATGCGGTTATATAAGAACCGTGGTATGCATGGAGACCAGGCGTAGGGGTCATTGTTGTTGTATCGCATAAGTGCCCAACTAGTTATGTTATATTACATGGGTAGTAAGAAACATCTTCCGGGGAGAATAGTTACATTAGGGGTTCCTTTATTTGGGATGCATGCCCTAAAGTGCATGTCAAAGCTGCTATAAAAGCAGAAAATCATCTGGGGGCAGATGTGTAAATAGTTAAAAATCATCTTTTAGTTCACCGACCAAATATTCCCTTAAGAATGCTAGCTTTCGGCTTCACCCAGTCTGAGGTACACATCCGGCTGACCCGGCAGTAACAATCGCAGAGGTGCTCCCTTTACCTCCTAGCTGAACAATCGGGAACGTAGGGTAAGCACAGAGCCAGCAACCCAGCTTGGCCAAAACTTAAGTCATATCGATGCATATAATGGTGAATAAAAGGCACATGCGGAAGTTTAACGCATGTGTTGGGCATGAAAGCCCGTATAAATAAGCTTCTGTTAAAGAAGCCCCCAGGTATAATGAGCGCAGACAGCGCGTCAAGTGTGTGCGAAAAAAGCGCGAACGAGCCTCTAGATGCTTACAAGAGGAAGAAGGGGGAAGGAGAGAAATAGAAGACAACAAAAAGCAAAAAATAAAGAATGCGGACGGAGGAGGGATACGAACTTGGAGTCCGGTACTTAGGCGTAGAATCTTCGTAGATGGGCTGCGTTCCATGGGTTCGGCTCGAGTCGGTTATCCGATGCGTTTCGCAGACGGTATGCTCCGCCGGTCAGGACCTGGTCGATGATGAAGGGTCCTTCCGACTTGGGCTTGAGTTTGTGCTTTTTCTTGTCCGGCAGGCGTAGAACTAGTTCGCCAACGTTATAAGCTTTGGCCCGTACTTCCCTGCTTTGATATCTTCGAGCCTGCTGTTGATAGAATGCGGAACGAGCTTTTGCCACGTCGCGCTCCTCCTCCAATGCGTCCAAACTGTCCTGCCGATCGAGCTCGGCTTCTCTTTCTTCGTACATGCGCACTCGAGGTGAGTCATGTATTATGTCGCAGGGCAAGACTGCCTGCGCCGTACACCATGAAGAATGGAGTGAATCCGGTGGTACGATTCGGGCGTGGTCCGCAGCCCCAGTACGGAGTCGAGCTCCTCAACCCGGTCGTGTTAGATTCCTTGAGGACCGCATCTAGTCTGGGTTTAATGCCGCTCATTATTAGACCATTTGCCCATTCGACTTGGCGGTTGTTTGAGGGTGATAGGCGAGGCGTGTCGAGCTTGATGCCCATGTTTTTGCACCATGATTTGACCTCATCGGCCGTGAAGTTGGTGCCATTATCAGTAATGATACTGTGGGGGACACCGTAACGGTGCACTACCCCTGATATGAAGTCTATCACTGGTCCGGATTCGGCCGTTTTAACAGGTTTGGCCTCGATCCATTTGGTGAATTTATCCACCATGACCAATAGGTATCTTTGCTTGTGGGTTCCTCCCTTGAGGGGTCCAACCATGTCAAGCCCCCAGACCCATGACGGCCGTGTGATGGGTATAGTTTTGAGGGCGGTGGGTGGCATGTGGCTTTGGTTAGCAAAAGCTGGCAACCGACGCATCGTTGGACTAAGTCCTGCGCATCTGCCCGGGCCGTCGGCCAATAAAATCCTGTACGGAAGGCCTTGCCTACAAGGGCCCGGGCTGCGGTGTTCTGCCCACCTAGTCCGGCATGAATTTCAGCCAGGAAGTTTCGCCCTTCCTCTTCGGAGATGCACCTTTGAAGGACTCCAGTAGTGCTTTTCTTATAAAGCTCTCCCTCATGGACTTTATAGACTATAGAGCGCCGTACTATGCAGCGAGCCTCATTTTGGTCTTCGGGGAGTTCCTGCCTAGTTAGGTAGGCTAGGAATGGTTGCGTCCACAGGGCGATAACCGCCATTATTTCATGAGCAGAGGGTGTTATCTCGGGGGCGGAGCCTCCGGTTGTGTCAGAGTGTTCGGCTTCAGGCGGTGCGATTGGGTCCGGATTGTTATTGCCGGACTCCCCTTCCCATAGTACGGATGGCTTGAGCAGCCTTTCCGAAAAGATATTGGGTGGGACGGCATCGCATTTTGCACCGATGCGCGCCAATATATCCGCCGCCTGGTTGTTATCCCGAGCTATATGATGAAATTCGAGCACTTCGAACCGTGCTGACATTTTTAGGATCGCGTTGCGGTATGCTGCCATTTTCGGATATTTGGCGTCAAAGTCTCCATTTATTTGGGATATTGCGAGGTTTGAATCCCCGCACACCTCTAGGCGTTTAATGCCCATGGAGACTGCCATCCAGAGGACGTGCAGGAGGGCCTCGTATTCGGCTGCGTTGTTGGAGTCCGTATACATTATCTAAAGGACGTATTGGACTGTGTCCCCGGTTGGGGACGTCAGGACGACGCCAGCCCCCAAGCCAGCCAATATTTTGGAGCCGTCAAAGTGCATGATCCAATTGGAGTATGCGCCGTACTCTTTAGGGAGTTCGGCTTCAGTCCATTCGGCCACGAAGTTGGCCAAAACCTTCGACTTGATAGCTCGTCGTGGCTTATAAGTTATGTCGAATGGGAGGAGCTCTATGGCCCATTTAGCAATCCGGTCCGTCGCGTCGCGGTTGTTTATAATGTCATTAACAGGTACTTCGGAGGCTACCGTTATCGAACACTCTTGAAAGTAGTGTCGCAGCTTCCGGGATGCCATGAACACCGCGTATGCTATCTTTTGATAGTGTGGGTACCGACTTGCATGGAGTTAGGACGGTGGACACATAATAAACCAGTTTTTGGATAGGGAACCGATGTCCGTCCGCTTCTCGTTCGACAACGAGCACCGCTACCGACAACTTGATGTGTTGCGGCGATGTATAATAGCATTGGTTCGCCCCGTTGGCGCGGCCAGACCGGATTTGTTGCCAAAATGGCCTTTATTTCTTCCAGTCGGCCGTGGCGACATCCGTCCACTCGAAGTGTTCGTGCGGCGGAGGAGGCGGTAAAGAGGTAATGCCTTTTCTCCTAATCGGGAGATAAAGCGTCTTAGAGCTGCTTTGCATCCTGTCAATTTTTGTATTTGTTTGAGGTCTTTTGGAATATCCAATTGTGACAGAGCTCGAATCTTGGCTGGGTTTGCTTCAATTCCTCTACGGACACAATGAAGCCGAGGAGCTTTCCTACCGGAACGCCAAGACGCATTTTTTCCGGATTGAGCTTGATGTCATATTTTCAAGATTGTCGAATGTGAGCCTCAAGTCGTCTACTAGAGTTTCGACGTGCTTGCTTTTGTGACCACGTCATCTACATATGCTTCCCTTTGTTTTGCCGATCTGGTTTTGCGGACATATGCGAATCATGCTTGCTGATATGTTGCGCCGGGCGTTTTTGAGCCCAAAGTGCATTGTGTTGAAGAAGAACGGGCCGTATGGAGTGATGAATGCTGTTGCAGCTTGGTGCAGCTCCGCCATCTTGATTTGGTGGTAGCGAGTATGCAGCGTCGAGGAAGCACAATGAGTCGTGTCCTGCTGTAGCGTCAATGATTTGATCAATTCGAGGGAGGGGGAAGGGATCCTTTGGGCAAGCCTTATTAAGGTCTTTGAAATCAAAACATAGGCGCCAGGATTTATCCTTCTTTGGTACCATCACCAGGTTTGCTAGCCAGTCCGGATGTTTTATATCTCTGATGAATCCGGCCTCCAAAAGTTTGGCTAGCTCCTCTCCCATGGCCTGTCTCTTGGGTTCGGAAAAGCGCCGAAGAGCCTGTTTGACCGGCTTGAATCCTTTTAGGATGTTTAGGCTGTGCTCAGCCAGCTGACGTGGGATTCCTGGCATGTCTGAAGGGTCCCAGGCAAAGATGTCCCAGTTTTCTTGTAGAAATTCTCGTAGTGCAGCGTCTACATCAGGGTTTAATTGTGCCCCAATGGAGGCCGTCTTTGCAGGGTCCGTTCGGTGGACTTGGAATTTGGCTATTTCGTCCGCTGGTTTAAAAGAGGTGGACTTGGATCTTTTATCAAGTATCACATCATCCTCATTCACCGTGGAAGCGCATCAGCGGTGAGTTCCTCGGCCGCTAGGGCTTTGATAGTGCCTCGAGGGCTAGTGCGGTTGTCTTATTTTCGCGCGAGTGCTATGTTCGGATCACTAGCGAGAGTGATGATTCCGTTGGGACCGGCATTTTAAGCTTCATGTACCCATAATGGGGTATAGCTTGAAAAATTGTGAATGCCTCTCGTCCTAATAAAGCATGGTATCCGCTGTTGAACGGGGCCACTTGAAATGTGACCTCCTTGGACTGTAATTGTCCGTGAGCGAACACTACGCCCATCGTGATTTTTCCTGTCAGCATGCTTCCCGGTGGGGATTATTCCTCTAAAGGTTGTCTTTGCTTAGCTCAATGCGATTCCGCATTATTTCCATTTTTCGTAGGGTTTCCTCATAGATGAGGTTTAGTCCGCTGCCGCCATCCATGAGTAGTAAGGCGAAAGCCGCCTACTATCGGGCCGAGGACCAATGCGGTAGTGCCGGGCAGTTCGGAATTTAGGTTAAATGCATTGAAGGTAATAGCTGTGTCACTCCATGGATTTATTGTTGCTACTTGGTAGACTTCGCAAGGTTATGGAGTTGTCGTTTTCGCATGTTATTTGATGCGAAAGTCTCGAAGACTATTAACACCGTCTTTGGTGTTGCTGGGCTGGGATTCAAGCTAGAAGCTCTTCGCCAGTTTTGGCCACCTGCCGTAGTATCCAACATGCTCAAGGCTATGAGTTGGAGTGGCGCCCTACGTGCTATGAATTTTGCGAGGTCCGTTTAGCCAACCCTCCAAGATGCGGTTCCGCACTTTTAGGGGGTTTTGGTTTTTTGGTATTCAACCCAGGTGCTTGATAGTGATGCACCCTTTTGTTCCGGACTAGGGGTGTATTCGGGGCCGGATTATCCCAAAATTTACTTTCGGTTTTCCAGGCGGTCTCCATCGCATAGTACTTTTGTACGATGGTCACCAAGTCAGAAAAGCGTGTGATTTCGCGACGACTTATGGCGTTTAGGATTCCCTTGTCCGTGCAATTATTGCAGAAGATTAGTATTGCGTCCTCCTCTCGGCAGTCCTTTATCCTATTCATAACCAAGAGGAATCTGGCCCAGTAATGATGTACTGTTTCGGCGGGCTCTTGCCGAATTCGAGAGAGATCGCTAATGTTTGGGTGGGCGGGTGGCACTAAATCCGGAACCCTGTCCAATTTAGGACTCAAGGGCCGGGAAGTTTCCGAACTTGGAAGCTTGGATTTTTTAGTGCTATCCAATGAGTCCGACCCGCCGCCTGACTTTAAGTTCAGGGCTTGACCGACATCCGTCCCTCCGCAGGAATCCGGCATGGAGGGATAGGGAATCCGGACGTAGCTAGTCCTTAAGATAGAAGAAGAGTCGCCGCATTGCTCCTCTATCACAGCCACATGATGTGTAGCCTGGGGAGAGTTGATCTCTCTCAGATCGGTTTTAGGCTCGATCCGGTCATAATCTGTGGCGACTCCCAGGGCAGTGATGCGATCCAAGAGCTCGTTTACGGAGGAGAGCTCGATCGGATCTAACTGTTCGGCAAGTTCCGAACTGACATGGAGATAGGTTTCGATGACTCGAGAGGTCATCGTCGGCGCGAGGCCGAACTAGCGGTCATGAGAAAACCGCCTAGCGAAGAGTTCGACCCGATGGCCAAGGCTCCTTTGGCGATGGTATCGTCTTTAAAGACGAGATGAGGCATCCTACCTGATGGCGATCGCATGGAGGAACTCTCAATGAAAGCACCAATGTCGGTGTCAAACCGCGGATCTCGGGTAGGGGGTCCCGAACTGTGCGTCTAAGCGGATGGTAACAGGAGACAAGGGACACACGATGTTTTACCCAGGGTCGGTCCCTCTCGATGGAGGTAATACCCTACTCCTGCTTGATTAATATTGATGATATGGGTAGTACAAGAGTAGATCTACCACGAGATCAAGGAGGCTAAACCCTAGAAGCTAGCCTATAGTATGATTGTTGTTCGTCCTACGGACTAAAACCCTCCGGTTTATATAGACACCGAATAGGTTAGGGTTACACAGAGTCGGTTACAATGGTAGGAGATCTACATATCCGTATCGCCAAGCTTGCCTTCCACGCCAAGGAAAGTCCCATCCGGACACGGGACGAAGTCTTCAATCTTGTGTCTTCATAGTCTTGGAGTCCGGCCGTGACGATAGTCCGGCTATCCGGACACCCCCTAGTCTGGGACTCCCTCAAGGGGCAATGCGCCATAGGAGGAACTCCCTCACCACCTTGGGCGCCATCACGCCGAGCGCCCTCAAGTACACGAAGCGATGCCAGACAAAGACGAGCCCGGGGCTCGTGAGCGTCTCCTGGTCCCAGCCCGTATTGGGGATAGCGGGTAATGTTGGCTCTGAAAGCAGGGGCTGGGCACCCCGACGTCCACATACAGCCACCGCTCGCGGAACCCAGGCGCGGGCGGAGGAAGGCTGAAATCAATTCCTGAAGCCGCTGTTTCTGGTGCGGCAATGAAGCTCACGCACCCCGAGCATTGGTAAGTCATTTGAGGCGCAAAGAGAAGAAGTGGCGCAGCAAGGCAATCAAGGAGGAATGCCCATCATCGCCTCGCAGACAAAAGCGAAAACGGCAAGAAGAGTAATGGATTCGGGACCCAAATGCATCATGTGGATCTGGTAATGGGAAAGCGCAGCGTTGAAGAAATTGGAAAAGGGGGGAACCAGTCCGGCCCATTGTATGCGTCGGTAATCTGGGACCTCGGTGACTATTCTGTCAATGGAGAAGTGAGATGCGGGCCAGACCGTTGTCCTCCCGCACTCGTTGAAGATGGTAGCGAGGGCAGAACTGACCTTATCCAAGCCTTCTCGGTTGAGTATGATCGACCGATCGACAGCAGGAGCCGTCGGCGATGATGAGCGGGGCGGAGGCACAGGATTTTTCCCTTTCCCCTTCTTCGTCGGAGCCATGGCGACAGGAAGGGGGAGGATTCGAGATTGGATTGGAGGCGGAGACTGGAGCTCGAGAGGAGGAAGAGCAGGAGACGCTCGAGCGACGAGAAGAGGGATGACTGTGTGCAACCACGGGTCTGCCTAGCTGGGCGCAAAATAAGGAGGCGTGGGGGAACAGGGACGCCCACGTCCAATCAATCGCCATGCGGCGCCCAAGGCCATAGGCTGTTGGGGCCCGCGGAGCTTCGCATTTGCCCCTTCGCTTCTCTGCTAAGCCAAGTCCAGGCGCGCCTTGGGCCTCTTGGGCTACTGTCGGTGTTCTGCGAACGGGGGTACCCAGACTTGCCTGCCTGCGGCCTGCGGCGTGGCTCAAGGGCTGGCCCAGTACAACCCATCTTCATCAACACAAGCTCAAGACCCTCGCGAGGGGCCAAGCCTCACGGGCCGGACGACAGGAAGCTTCCTCAGGCATAGCCTCGTCAAGCTGGCTCGCGAGGAGGCGGAGAGATCAAGGCGGGGTACCTCACGAGGTGCCCATGACGCAAGCCATGACGACAATGGGCGCCAGGCGAGCGCCAGCCCGCGCAGTGTCCTCGTTTCCTCTTTGGTGCAAAGGAGGCAAGCGCAGGCGAGAGCATCAAGCAAAGGCAACCATTTCGGTGCAACAAGACCAAGACCAGCAGAACGGTCGGAAGGAGGTCATCGTGGAGCCCAAGCCGGCGTCATCGTCAGAGTCTTTGGCAAGCGAGGACCGACTTTAGTCAGGATAAGTGTACTAGATGTTCGCCTTCAAAATGGCTAATTGTTGGCGCCCTTCCCGCTCAATATTTGGGATGAGGCCCAGGGCCTCTGCCTATAAATAGGACTAGCCACCCGCAGGGTAGAGGCATCTAAAGAGAGAGGGAGAAGCGACTGAACTCCCCCTAGCAGTTCGTCGCACCGGGCAAGAACAGACCCTCGCGAGGCTGTTCTTCCTTGTACTGTTCATCATCAGCCCCTGAGTTAATCCACCACACCACACACTGGAGTAGGGTATTACACCATAATGGTGGCCCAAACCAGTATAAACCTTGTGTCCCTTGTGTTGCTCTTTGTGTAGTTTAGATCCTTGCGAGGCGACGAGGTGTAAGTAGGTTGGAGGTGAGATCTCTGCATGCACCCCAGAGTTCGAACCTAGAGGGTCTGCCGGAACCCGAAATCCGACACTGTAGGGTTAGCTTCATCCAGCGACCATCTTTCAAAGTTATTGGCACACTATATAGTTCTTGTGCCATAGTTGCATGTTTTGAAAAAAGCTACTAGTGGGTTGTACTATCTATTTAGGAATAGAAGATGTATACATGGAAGTTGTAGGGAAAGAGATGACATGGAGCATCTCAATTCCTATGAGTAGGGATTGGAAAAGAGATGTCATTTGGTTCACATCATAGGAACTTTTCTATTGAATCTAGAGATGACATGTATCTCAATTACTATGAGGAGGGATTAGAAAAGAGATGTAATTTGGTTCATATCATAGGAACTTTTCTATGGAATATACGCTAATGTTTATTTTCCTTTGAAATTAAGGGAGTATGGGAATCCATTCATATGAACCAAGTGGCTCTAAAGCTATAGGAATGATATCATGTTTATTTCCTTTGAAATGTGGAGTATATGAATCTATTCCTATGAACCAATTGGCTCTAAAGGAAAAAATCCTATAAAAATCATATCATATAGAGTTCCTATGATATTCCTCGACACTAAAGGATGCTTGAAATTGCTGCAGGTGATACGATGGTCTTTCTTTGTAGACTCGTCACCAACTTTATAGTTACCTCTCGAAGATGAATGAAATGATATATACATGGTATTCTACATGTGCAATTTGGTACACGAAAACTCGGTAAAAGTTTGCGAGGTTCGAATTTTCAATAAAGCTATATGCACTGCATTTCGGAACGGAGGGAGCATACGGCAGTTGCTAACACTCATGTGGAAGATTTGTGTATAGGAGGAGTGGCTGTTTTGTTAAATGACATGTGTCAGTGTTCTGGGGACGGGGGTCCCTAGACTTGCCTGCCTGCGTCCTGCGGCGTGGCTCAAGTGGGGGCCCAGCGCGGCCCATCTTCATCAGCTCAAGCTCAAGACCCTCGCGAGGGGCCAAGGCTCGCAGGGCGGACGACAAGGGGCTTCCACAATGGCAGCCTCATCAGGCAGGCTTGCGAGGAGGCGGCGAGATCAAGGCAGGGGCACCTCGCGAGGAGCCCGTGATGCAAGCCATGACGATCGAGACCAGGCGGGTGCCAGGCGGGCGCCGGCCTGGGCAGTGTCCTTGTTTCCCCTTTGGTGTAAAGGGAGCAAGCACAGGCCAAGACATCAGGCAAAGGTTACCATTCCGGTGCAACGAGACCAAGACCAGCAGAGCGGCAGGACGAAGGTCACCGTGGAGCCCAAGACGGCGTCATCATCAGTGCTTTTGGCAGCCGAAGACCACCTTTGGTCAAGATAACTTGTACTAGATGTTCCCCTTCAAGATGGCCAATTGTTGGCGCCCTTCCCGCTCATTATTTTGGGGAGAGGCCTAGGGCCTCTATATATAGAGCTAACCACCACAGAGTAGGGGGGATCCATGGAATCAGATAGAGAGACCAAGTAGAACACACCGCACCAGCTCAAGAACACCTCTCGCGAGGCTGTTCTTCCCCTGTACTATTCATCCTTAGCCCCTGAGGCAATCCACCACACCACACACTGGAGTAGGGTATTACACCACAACGGTGGCCCGAACCAGTATAAATCTCGTGTCCCTTGTGTTGTTCATCATTTCTAGCTTAGATCACGCGAGGGGATCGGACGTAGATCGGTAGGGGAGAGATCTCCGCGCGCACCCCAGTGTTCGAACCTCAAGGGTCTGCCGGAACCCGAAATCCAACATTTGGCGCGCCAGGTAGGGGTGCGCCAGAGTTCTCCCTTCCGATGACCCGCTCTCCACCAACATCGCGTTCCGTCCCCATGGCGGACAACGCGCTGCCCGCTCCGGCAACTATGCCGGCGCCGGGGCCAGGCGGCTCCAGGCCTTGGCCCCCACCTTGCGACAGGTGCAGTGGCCGCGCAAGTTCAAGCCCAAGATGCCGCCGCGCTACAACGGCGCGACGGACCCGCTGGTTTTCCTTCTGGCGTATGAGGAGGCCGTCCTCAAAGCCGGGGCGACGACCGGGTGATGGCCAACTGGTTACCCATGGCCCTCATAGGCGCCCCGCGCATGTGGCTCCTCCACCTGCCGACGGCTTCTGTGACCTCCTGGGAGGAGTTGCGCGACCTCTTCCTCGCCAGTTATGTCGTGCCAGCGCCGTTCATCGTTGTAGCTCTCCTGGGCGGCTCCCAGGCACCACCCTCGAGCCATCACGTCAAGCCGTTCACCCGCCAGATCAGCACCGCCTCCAAGTGTCGCGAAGCCCCTCGGGCTGGGTGGCGCCCGAGGCCGATCTGACTTTCGACTCGAATGATCACCCCTTCAACCCCATCTGTTTGGGGCGCGCTCCCGATGCTGTGCACCCCCACCATCTGCCAAGTGGCCATCACCAGGACCCTCATCGACGGTGGTGCCGGCCTCAACGCGCTCTCGGTGGAGGCCTTCAGCCTCCTGCACATGCCACTGGAGCGGCTCCAACCCAGCAGGCCTTTCTCGGGCGTCGGAGTCGGTTCCACCGCCTCCTTGGGACAGTTCCGCCTCCCGGTGACCTTTGGCACCTACGACAACTTCCGCACGGAGCTGATCGACTTCGACATCGCCCACATCGGCCTTCCCTACAATGCCATTCTCGGCTATCCGGCCTTGGCTCGGTTCATGGCAGCAACTCACCCGGCGTACAACCTCATGAAGATGCCCGGGAGCAGCGGCGTCCTTACCGTGTCAGGAGACACAAGGGATGCGCTGCAGGTGCTCCAGCTCGCTTTCAGGGCGGCCGCGGTGGCGCAGCCCGCCAGCACCGACGCCCTTGAGCCCAAGGGGGCTGCGCCGGCTAAAAAGAAGCAGCTATTCACCCAAGACAAGGCGGAAACCAAGCAGGTACCAGTCGACGAGGACGGGTCCACTGACGCCACCTTCACCATAGGGGCCAACCTCGAGCTCGAGCAGGAGAAGGCCCTGGTGAGGTTCCTGCGTGCGAACAAGAAGGTGTTCACGTGGGAGCCTGATCAGTTAGCAGGGGTCCTGAGGGATGTGATTGAGCACCACCTCAACGTGTGCCCCAACGTGCACCCCGTGAAGCAGAAGGTGAGGCGATAGTCCACTGAGAAACAGGCTTTCATCATTCAAGAGACCTGGAAGCTAGAGGCAGCAGGAGTTATCCGCGAGGTCCGCTACCCTGATTGGCTTGCTAATCCGGTCGTCGTGCCAAAAAAGGGAGGAAAGCAGCGCATGTGTGTCGATTTCACCAACCTCAACAAGGCCTGCCCGTAGGATCCATTTCCGTCCCCCGCATTGACCAGATAGTCGACTCCACCGCAGAGTGTGACCTACTGTGCTTCCTAGATGCCTTCTCGGGCTATCACCAGATCAAGATGGCGATGGAAGACGTGGAGAATACGGCTTTCCTGACCCCATGTGGAGTGTACTGCTATACGTGCATGCCATTTGGGTTGTGCAACGCAGGGGCGACCTTTCAGCGGCTGATGCACATCGCCTTGGGCCGGCAGCTCGGGAGGAACGCTGAAGCCTACGTCGACAACATTGTGGTGAAGTCTCGGGAAGCAAAAAGCCTGATACAGGACCTGGAAGAAACCTTTGCGAGCCTCAACGAAGTGGACTTACGGCTCAACCCAGAGAAGTGCGTGTTTGGAGTCCCCTCAGGCAAGCTCCTAGGTTTCCTCGTGTCCCACAGGGGCATCGAGGCCAACCCAGAGAAGGTCAAGGCGGTCGAGGACATGAGCCCGCCAAGGACCCTCAGAGAAATGCAGAAGCTCACCGGGTGTGTAACTGCACTGGGTCGCTTCATCTCCAAGCTGGGGGAACGAGCGCTGCCCTTCTTCAAGCTGATGAAGAAGAAGGGCCCCTTCGAATGGACTGAAGAGGCCGACAAGGCATTCCAAGATCTCAAGAGGTACCTCACCAGCCCACCAGTGATGGTAGCTCAACATCCTCGGGAGCCCCTGGTGCTCTACCTTGTGGCCACCCCCTACTCCGCTAGCGCAGCCCTGGTGGCGGTCAGGGAGGAGCGCTGTGCCAAGGCCGCATCAGCTGTCCGGACTGAAGCAAGGCAAAGCCAGGAGGGTCTCGCGAAGACCACGACCGCAGCAGGAAAGGAACAACCGCAGCAGGAGAGCTCACCTGGGGCAGGAGAGGCCTCTTCAGGCGACCAAGCACTGGGGGCTCCGTCGTCTCAGGAGACGCCTCGACCTCTGGAGGGCGCAAGCTACGCCAGCACCCTCAACCTCATCGAGCATCACGTGTACTTCGTCAGCACGATGCTGCGGGACGCAAGGGCACGGTATCCCATGCCTCAAAAACTCCTCCTCGCGCTGTTAGTGGCCTCACGCAAGCCGCGGCACTACTTCCAAGGCCATCCCATCAAAGTCGTCTCAGCACACCCCTTGGAAAGGGCACTCAGGAGCCCCAACTCAGCTGGAAGGGTCGCTGAATGGATCATTGAACTACAGGCATTTCAGCTAGAATTCAGTACGACCAGAGTCATCAAGGGAGCCGCACTGGTAGATTTCATGGCAGAGTGGACAAAAGCACCGGGTCTCGAGGCAGGCGAGGATCGATCACTTTCCCCGGGAAGTGAAGCACCGGACGACTGGATCATGTACTTCGATGGGGCGTTCTCCCGATAGGGCGCGGGAGCTGGCGTAGTGCTTGTATCCCCTACCCAGGACAAGCTCTACTACGCCGTACAACTCTGCTTCCAGCACGGAGAAAAGGTCTCCAACAACATAGCAGAGTACGAAGGCCTGATAGTAGGCTTGAGAGCCACAATCGCCTTAGGGGTGAAGCGCCTCATCATCACGGGCGATTCGCAGCTCCTCGTCAACTTCTCCAACAAGATATACGAGCCAAAGGACGAGCACATGGAAGCCTACCTCGCTGAGCTCTGCAAGATGGAGAAACAGTTCTGGGGGCTGGAGTTGTAGCATGTGCCTCGCGGCACCAATCAGGAGGCTGATGACATTGCCAAGAGGGCATCTAGGTGGCTGCCTCAGGAGCCTGGTGTCTTTGAGGAGCGGCTCTTCAGACCCTCGGCGGTGCCGTCACTGTCGAGCACGGTGCAACCAAGGGAGGAGCTCCCTCAGCCGCCTACCTCAGGAGCTCCGGTCTGCGGCCCGGCCTCAGGGGCATGCCTGCTCCTGGCGTTGGAGCCTCAGGAAGGAAGTTGGATCCTGGAGCTCAAGAACTACCTGATGCAAGGGACCCTGCTGGAGAATGAAGAGGAGGCGGAGAGTGTGGCGCGGCAGGCCACGGCTTACTGGATCAAGGATGGAGAGCTCTACAGGAAGCGACCGAATGACGTGTCCCTATGTTGCATCTCCAGAGAGCAAGGGAAGGAGCTGCTGGTGGACATACACGACGGAGACTATGGGCACCACTCGTCGTCACGAACCCTCGTCGGCAAGGCGTTCCGTAGTGGATTCTACTGGCCCACGGCGCTCAGTGACGCTGTTGAGCTGGTGAAGGCTAGCGAGGCCTGCCAGTTCCATGCTAAGCAGATCCATCAGCCTGTGGGAGGCCTACAGACTATACCCCTCTCATGGTTGTTCGCTGTTTGGGGGCTGGACATTCTGGGCCCGTTTCCTTGGGCGCCAGGGGGCTATTGCTACCTCTACGTCGCCGTGGACAAATTCACCAACTGGGCTGACGTGGAAGCTGTCCGCACAATCCCGGCAGGCTCCACAGTCAAGTTCATAAAGGGCCTCGTGAGCCGATTTGGGGTGCCTAACTGCATCATCACCCATAACGGTTCACAATTCACCAGTAATCTCTTCAAAACGTAATGTGCTAACATTGGAACGCAGATATGCTACGCTTCGGTAGCACACCCCCGGAGCAACGGCCAGGCCGAGCGGGCCAACGCGGAGGTCCTGAGGGGCCTCAAAGCCAGGACCTTCAAGAAGAAGCTGGAGGCCTGTGGCAGGGGCTGGTATGATGACCTCCAGTCCGTGATGTGGTCAATCCGCACAACTGCGACCAAGCCGACTGGCGAGACCCCATTCTTCCTCGTATACGGAGCAAAGGTTGTTCTCCCTCACGAGGTCAGGCGTCGCTCCGCACGGGTCCTGGCGTTTGACGAGATGCAGCAGGACGCCATGCGGGGGACGGACCTCGTGCTGGGGGAGGAACGCCGTCGAGAAGCCGCACTGCGAGCGGCGAGGTATCAACAGGCGCTGCGACGATACCACTACCGCAACATCCGCCCTAGGACCCTTGAGGTAGGGGATCTCGTGCTCAGACGGGTTCTCTCCAGGGAGGGGCTGCACAAGCTCTCTCCCATGTGGGAGGGCCCATTCAAGGTTGTTCATGTTTCAGTTCGCTCATGGCGCTTGGAAACCCCGGAGGGGGTACCCATCCAGAACGCATGGAACATTCAACATCTCCGGAGGTTTTATCCCTAAGCGAGGCCTAGCGCCCATGAAAGGCCCGGTGCCTATGAAGAAGGCAAATGCCGGTGAAGCTGTCGCGTTTTTGGGAAAGGCCCGGTGCCTATGAAGAAGGCAAATGCCTGTGAAGCTGTCGCGTTTTTGGGAAAGGCCCGGTGCCTGTGAAGAAGGCAAATGCCTGTGAAGCTGTCGCGTTTTTGGGAAAGGCCCGGTGCCTGTGAAGAAGGCAAATGCCTGTGAAGCTGTCGCGTTTTGGGAAAGGCCCAGTGCCTGTGAAGAAGGCAAATGCCTGTGAAGCTGTCGCATTTTGGGAAAGGCCCGGTGCCTGTGAAGAAGGCCAATGCCTGTGAAGCTCGCCGCCAGTGACACTCTCACGTAATAATGAGTGGGGTTGTACACGCCCCGGAGTCTCCGGAGTGCCGCCCTCGGGCCTCGGGGCTCCATGCCCTTGATGGCAGCACTTAGCTCCGCGTTGGTGAGAAGACGTCGAATACTAGAATAGGTGCCGGACACGGCTTTTTCATTTGCTTTCTGCAGTTGGCTTGTTCTTTATTGTTTGAAGTTTTATTGGAGATGTTGCCGTCCCGGGCTTGTGACTATTTGTTTTTTTCACTCACTTGCCTCGTTTTCTCTCGCACAAGTCTCGCGAGGGAGGTTCGCGGGCACCCTCGCGAGTATTTTCTGCCCCGATCGTTTGGAGCTCTCCTGTCCAAGTCCTCTGCGGGAGCACCCCTCCCAGTCCGTGCCTCACGGGCATCACGACACGAGCGCAGGACCTGGGCTGATCGCCTCCACAACCAAGACCGAAAGTTACCCCTCCTGCTAATCCTTGCAGGGCATGAAGCGCACAACGAGATATCGGCCTCGGGAGGCGAGGACCGCGTCGAGCCCCACCGAGCTAAAATGATTCCCGCACATGGGCACACATCATGGAAACATAGCGCAGAAATAAAGGAAGCAGCGCGATAATTGACAGCAACAGTTCTAACATGACCCCCGCGGGGCCCTATACTACCTTCTTTTTTCTGCGCAGGGGAAGAAGAAAAACAAAATGGGCACGGCTTGCCCGGCACCAACCTACAGCGAAAGCTCGAGCTGCTCCTGGGGCTCAGGCGGATCCCTCCTCTCGCTTCACCGGGGCGCGACGGTGGGCTGACCCGCTACCTTCACCCAGGGGGGCGCGACGGCGCGGGGGCTGGTCGCGGCCACCGCTGGAGGAGCTGCTGCCTGAGGGAGAGTCGCCGAAGCTTGGCGAACCTCGAGCACCGCCGCCTGTACGCCTGTCGCCGTCTTCATCCTGGTCAGTACCGGGGCTGGGCAGGCGGCCGCGGTCATCATCTTCGGGGCAGCACCCAGCGCGGCGACCGTCTTCCCCGAACACCCTCACGTAGAGGGTGGCGTCGCCATCGAACTTGAAGTGCAGGGTGCACCGCCGGCTCAGGCCGCGCGCACGGGCAAACGTATGCCAGCCGCGGGTTAGGGCCCCATTCCCATAAGCGGAGACCTACAGCGAAGCCCAGGAGGCCCTACTGCAGCAACCATTCTCCTGGAGATAGAAGCCGCACCGGGCGCTGGCCGGCAGTTCACCTACGAAGAAACGGGCAAGCTGGAGCCAGGTGCTGGTCGGGTCTGCCGACCACACGACAAACTCCGGCAGCACCTCCGCCGAGCGAAAGCGCGGCCTAGGGGGCCGCGCGGTCACGACATGCCTCCTCTCGGCAGCCGGACGCTCACCACCGCGCAGGGCGCCGCCTCCATGGTCACGGGAAGCCACTACGGGGACCGCGGGATGCTTGCGAGGGCGGCCTCGGTCGCGCTTGGTCGGGGGGGGGGGGAGTCAGGCCCTACCTGACGAAGCCTTTCCTTTCTCCGCGGCCGAGAATCTCTTCGGCGGAGCCATGGGAATGGCGAGTATCCAAGAAGAAGAAAAGGAGCAGCAGGAGGGGATGGGCTGAAGGGGCTCACGCAATCCCGTACTTATAGCTGGAGAAGGCCAACCGCCGAGCACCACGATCTCAGGTAATCATGACCCGTTTCTCTGCATGGAGGGACTTGTCAAGTCGTGCGGTTGCCGAGGCATCATGGGGAAGCGCAGACGCCCACGTCCAGTCGATCGCCACGCGGTGCCCAAGGCCGCAGGCTTTCGGGGCCTGCGGCACTTCGCGCTTGCCCCTTCGCTTCCCTGCTAGGCCAAGCCCGGGCGCGCCTTGGTCCCGAGGGCTACTGTCAGCGTTCTGGAAACGGGGGTCCCCAGACTTGCCTGCCTGCAGCCTGCGACGTGGCTCAAGTGGGGGCCCAGCGCGGCCCATCTTCATCAGCTCAAGCTCAAGACCCTCGCGAGGAGCCAAGCCTCACGGGGCGGACGACAAGGGGCTTCCTTAGGGGCAGCCTCATCAGGCAGGCTCACGAGGAGGCGGAGAGATCAAGGTAGGGGCACCTCGCGAGGAGCCCGTGACGCAAGCCATGACGACTGAGACCAGGCGGGCGCCGGCCTGCGCATTGTCCTTGTTTCCCCTTTGGTGCAAAGGGAGCAAGCACAGGCCAAGGCATCATGCAAAGGTTACCATTCCGGTGCAACGAGACCAAGACCAACAGAGCGGCAGGACGGAGGTCACCGTGGAGCCCAAGACGGCGTCATCATCAGTGCTTTTGGCGGCCGAAGACCACCTTTGGTAAGGATAACTTGTACTAGATATTCCCCTTCAAGATGGCCAATTGTTGCGCCCTTCCCGCTCATTATTTTGGGGAGAGGCCCAGGGCCTCTATATATAGAGCTAGCCACCACAGAGTAGGGGGGTCCATGGAATCAGATAGAGAGACCAAGTAGAACACACCGCACCAGCTCAAGAACACCTCTCGCGAGGCTGTTCTTCCCCTGTAGTATTCATCCTCAGCCCCTGAGGCAATCCACCACACCACACACTGGAATAGGGTATTACACCACAACGGTGGCCCGAACTAGTATAAATCTCGTGTCCCTTGTGTTGTTCATCATTTCCAGATTAGATCATGCAAGGGGATCGGACGTAGATCGGTAGGGGAGAGATCTCCGCGCGCACCCCAGTGTTCGAACCTCAAGGGTCTGCCGGAACCCGAAATCCGACAACATGGCAAAACTGACACTATCGGATGCCGATCTAACGGTTCTTACAGCGTTCGTCAGGAAAAGGCTTGTGGCGAACGTTTGTCGGATAATGATTTATGGACACATGCATTGCATTGATACATGCCCCCCTCTCTCTCACGCACACGCACCCTCACGAGTCACGACTCTCCCGAGTCCTCTCGCAGACTCGCACGTCGCACCCACCGTCTATCTGCAGGTAGATGTCACGCACATATGTGCTCTTCACACCCTACCCTCAGAACTTCTAAAAAACAAAAGACGGCGCACACATTTTATTTTAGCTCACGTCACACACTTGTACTATTACTCTTGCGGCGAACGTTCTTTGGGCATAGTATATTGTACTCTCACGAAGAGAAGCAAAGGCACACACGCACTAGTTCTCTCACACCCACTCATGGTACACGTGGGGCGCATTTTTTTTGAAGCTGGTACAACAAAATCACTCCACTATATATATAAGCAGGAGCCTTAGCGCTTGCTTTACTAGGGTTCCTCTTGTTCACTCTATCATGCTCTCCAGATCTAAGCAACACATAGGTGGCCACACTCTCTCTCAGCTCACGGCTGGTAACAAATCCGGCCAGACAACCTCGACTAGGGCAGGAGTGTAGGTGCATCGTTCACGCTGTCGTCAGCGGCGAGGGAGGAGACCAACGGCTGCTTGCGCGTCCCGATCGGCGGCCGTGCCGTTCTCTCCGAGAGAGCGCCGGCTCGGGAGGGCCTCCGACCCTTCTTCCTCCCTGTGGTATTGTGGCCAAGATGCGGCCTCCCGACGCCATCTTTGCGACATGCCGACGACCCTCATGCCTTGCTCTACTACCCCAGCTCCCTTCGTGTGGATCCTTTTCTACTTCCGTCCACTGTTCCAAAGCCACCTAGACTTCTACTATTATTAGAAGTAAAGCTATTTCGTACTGTCGACTCAAAGCGTTGGTTCAAACAGGGAAGAAAGTGGGAAAGCTGTAGCATGAATTTAGGACTTGGTTCTAAGAGGAAACGGGGGAAAGTAGTAATATATGTCACTGTTTAAATAAATGTATTTCTTATTTGCGCAAACAGGGATGTCTGTCTCCATATCGTTTCGGGATGTCCGTCTCCGTATCATCTCTATCCGCGCAATCAAAAGCACACACCTCAGTTTTAGTACAACTGCGCAAAATGAGATGGCTATCCCTCGCTGTCGTCGTCTAACCTCCCGTCTTCAAGGTATCCCTACATTGGTAGTAACTAAGGTAGAATGACCAACACAATCTAAAAGAAGCTCATTCATACGTTTTACTTCCTGATTGAAGTGCAGGGACGAGCGGAAACAACTGCATCCTAGTTCAGAATGCACTTTCTACCAGTTCATCCATGGACCAAGGACTAGCTGGCACGGCTGCACGGCGTTTTTTTGGACAGGTGCACAGACAAGAGGCATTGTGGTCTGCTTATTTCTGCAAATAGCGGTGCTTAAATTTAGTGGAATGCACAAGACTTTCAGCTGGTCAAGATAATCGCATGGTTCGATTCAGCATTCCAGTGAGACCACAATTATAATTGGTTATTCTGGAATGAGAGAACCTAACCCTGAATGGTGGCAACAAGAAAAAACCAGAGTGAACTTCAGGAAATTTAAGCCTGCCGGGAGGCCCTTTGCTCAGAGAGAAGCCTTGCTTTTTTTTCCTGATTTGTAAACCTTCTCACAACTTTGACTTTTGTTGTGAACTAGTATATGTTTGTTATGTTCTATGAATCATTGAGATGTATAAAATTGCTTAACTTATGCTTTTCAAGTTTTTTATGAAGACGAGTTTTATGTGAGTGTTCCACATGAGCGCTGGACTAGCGTGTGAACGTTTGGAATTTATTACATTGTTGCCTCAATTAACTGCATGAACCACTGTAACAAGATACATAGTTGCTTATATGTCAGACAGATTGTTGATTGTTAGCTGGTCGATAGCCTAGTGCTTTGAAGCGAGCTGAGCCAATGTGTCGTGTTTTGCACAACTGCTTACAAGTGGGGTAGCACCAACAGTGTTTACAAGTACTTATGTATACGTCGGTGCACGGTTCTCGAACGAGTGCTCTATTTCATCAAAACACACACTGCTTGTATGATAAATTGTGACAACTTATGTCTTACCATGCCATATTCATGAAAAAACTAGTGAGGACGCATCTGTTTCGGCAACAATTACGATGGTTCTAACATGATTCACGGGCACACAAAAGTAGCAGCAGTTCCCATAGACGGATCCAAGCAGAGTACTAGCCCCAGAGGGGTCGATACCAGGCAAGGTTCGGATAATTAGACACAATCCAAACTACTATGAAACACTAGCTGGGGCAACTATTTCGTGCCTCGATCTAATTTGGGCTGGACACAAGACAGACCTTGCCATGAACATCATCGAGGACGTCCCGCAGCAGCTCAATCCTGTGAACCTTCATGAAGACAACCTTGTGTCCTTGCCACTGATAAACTTGTTTGTGCAGGCATGCCACGTCATCTTCCTGCGTAAGCTTGACAAGAATAGTATTCCTCACAAACGAAGGAGTAGCTTTGAACTTCTTGTGCTTCAGTACACCCTGGACAACACGCCTGACCACAGTGAGGCTGGAATACAACTCTTCATTGGTATAACCGCAAATGGCTTCTAGGATCCAATAGCCTAAGAACTCTGTTTTCCCAGTGCGTATATTCAGGTCGTCCGCCTCATAGCGAGTGACATGTACAACCACACAATCCTTGTCTGCATCAGGGCTCTAATTGAAACAGAAACAATTTCTGAATTACTTCCTAGTATAATAAACACAAGTTAATTAAACCACTACGTATACCATGGCATCGAAGCTAATAATTTTTTGCATTATTAATCACCGCATACTTCCTTTTCTATAAAAAAAATGACCACATACTTAGATGAAAAACCACAATCGAGATCGGCAAAGAAGGAAATCACCTTGGGCAGCTCAGCGGGGGGGGGGGGGGGACACATCCTCGAAGGGGGAAAACTGCTCCTCTGATTGCCACGGGGATCAAACCTCAAAGCAGGCGTTGACCATCTCAAGATCTCTGGGGTCGCCTCGGTGGTTGCCTCCATCTTCTTGGAGCTCTACGTCTCGTGGGGATCAGCCTCCCGCGTCGGCTCCTATATCGACAGATCTGTGCCTAGTTCTCCTTGGTCCATCATGAAACTGACGAATACTCGGAGACCACTGAACGGAAAACAAAATCGCAATGACAATGAAACAAAAAAGAGAGTGAGGATCGGTTCTTGCTTTGCAAAAGTTCTTTTTTTT
The DNA here is from genome assembly GCA_021605145.1 of Aegilops bicornis. Classification (NCBI taxonomy): domain Eukaryota; kingdom Viridiplantae; phylum Streptophyta; class Magnoliopsida; order Poales; family Poaceae; genus Aegilops; species Aegilops bicornis. The sequence goes on from CM038671.1 coordinate 511,662,453, forward strand.
TCCTCACGAGCGAAAATATACCAACATCACAAATCCGCTTACCTTCCCTTCGTTCGGAGAGAAGAACGTTGGCGAGATGCAAGTGTTGCCTTTCTTGAAGACGGTGAGGGAGAAGGATTCAGCGAAGAGTGAAATGATGGTTGCTTCGTCTCAAACCTAGACTGCGGGGAGGTGGGGTTTTGTGATACGACGGCTCGTTCTTGCCAGCGCTATGACCGGGGTGACTCTCACTTTGCATACTGCCTTCTAATTTGGTGGATGGCATTTGGGCCCTTGTTGCATGGCCCGCATGTCGGTTAACAAAAGTATAATGGCATTCAGTAGAGGGAGACATTTCAATGACCTAGGAGGAGCCAGAAGCAGTAGTGTGTCTCCACTATACTAGTAGTAATTGTTTTTCTGGGTAGCTGTAGAGTGTCTCCACTGTACTAGTAGTAATTGTTTGTCGGGTCCCAAGACAAAACAGCCCATCCACACTAGTAAATAGTAAAATCAATTCAAAAGCCCATATATTTCTTGAATGAGAGGCGCTACCCACACCCAAAGACACCGCCCCCAAAAACACAGGTGCTCTTCTTCCTCCTCGCTCCCACCCACCTCACGTCAGCTCGCTCCTCGCGTACCCCCAAATTCCTCACCTCACTCCTACCGAAAACCCCAGCTCCCCTTCTTCCTCACTCCTACAGAAAACCCCCAACTCCCCTTCTTCTTCGCTCGCACTACAACTAGGCTCGTCATTCGTTACTCTGCTCAACTCCGTGAGGGCGACGCGACGCCCTCGAGGAAAATAGAGTCGGCTGACTCCAGCGCCAAGAAGATGAGGCTCCCGCCAGCGGCGACGCCTATTGTAGATCCCGCACCCGGCAACGCAGGGAGAAGCGGCGACCCTGCCCCCACCGGATCCCAGGAACCCGTAGAATCTCGGGTGGACCGCATCAGCGATCTCCCGGACGCCATCCTTGGGGAGATCATCTTGCTTCTCCCCACCAAGGATTGCTACCGCACCCAAGTCCTCTCAATTCGGTGGCGCCCTCTATGGCACGTCCCCCTTAATCTTGACTATCGTCAGCTATCTCTCTTCAATGATTTTGAAATCCCCAGAGCCATCATCTCCCCCCACCAAGGCTCCGTTCAAAGCCTCTGCATCCCGTCATGCTACCTGAGCAAGCATACCATGCCCTGCACAGAGGACGCATGGCTGGAATCCCCTGAATTCACAGAACTACAGTTCCTTGAGTTCTACTATTCCCGTGGAAATCACATACCACATACCGAACACCATGAACTTGTGCCCTCAGCACCGATGTCCATCTCGGGGTTTTCGTCCTCTCTCCACACCGCCACCTTTGCGCGGTGCTACCTACCAGACAATCTGGTACTAAACCTTCGACTCCCATTTCTCAAGAAACTTTCACTTGGGTGGGTTCGTATATCGGAGGCCTCATTGCACAGCATCATCCACTCCGATTGCCCTGCTATTTGGAGTGCTTGGTGCTTGTTTTCCTGATTAGAATCGGTTGTCTCCATATAAAGTCGCCTAACCTTGTAAGAATTGGAATTTCTTTTGACGGAAGGCAGCTCATCATCCAAGATGCCCCTTCACTTCAAAGGTTGATCCTTGATTCTAGTTATTCACCGTTGCAAATAACCGTCCTCTCTCTGCCTAAACTAGAGACCTTGGGTGTAATACATGATCTTTGTGCTCATTTCAATATGGTGTTTGGCTCCACAGTTTTTCAGGTGCTTTATATTATCATCTACACTAGTAACCATAAGCTGCATTTTAAATTTCTGCGCATAATTTATATATCATCTTGGAGTACACATTTTGTACTAATATTATGTTCTATGCTCAATGAAGAGTTTCTCCATGGATGGCCTATCAATGGTGCTGGATTCTGTCAAGATCTTATATATCCAAATGAATAGTTTTGATCTGAACAAGATTATTGGCTTGCTGCAATGCTTTCCATGTCTGGAGAAGTTGTATATAAAGGTGATAATTTCACGCCCATTGGAAGCCCGCATATAGTGTACTAGAATTAACCGTTCAAATTTGTTGCTCTTTCGACACTCTTCTTTTAGACCTTAACTGTTTTCAATCTTCATGTCTATTTAGGCAACAGGACGGGGTAACAAAGTTATAACCAATCGGTGGATTCGTAAGCATGGGGATTTTCTCACTTCTCATGAGATTCGATTGAAGACAATAATGCTAGAACGATATGTAGCCAACCGTGCAAACACAAGATTTGTCACATTCTTCCTGCTGAATGCGAGGTTACTATTGTCCATCTGCTTAAGTTTATCAGCAGCATGGTTTTGACGGATGGGTATGTCGAAGAAAAAAAAGGAGTTTCAGGTGGGCAAAAGAGCTTACGAGCGTGTCGGGCTTCTATTTACAACATATTGTGGTCATAATCCGATGAAATTTTACGACCGGGATGTTCATTCTATGGACCTGGCCGATCCATTTGATTTGTGACTGCCGAAAACAGTCTTTGAGTTAGATGTTGTTGCCCTTTTCAATCTGGTTTTTTGTAAACCTGATGAACAATTAACCCTCGTGCTTTTGTATGCAGTTTGTAAGCTGGAGTTAGATGTTCCTGCCATTTTCAACCCGGTATTTGTGGATCAAATTTTCTTTGAAACAAGGCAAATGGCTTGCCATTCGTTTAATTTAGAGTGAAATATTGTAACAAATCCAAACCAAGGGAAATAACATCACTCTCGCCGGCTGCTTGAGCTCACTGTGCATTAAAGAAGCCAAGTGATTAGCCCCCACCAGCACCCACAAACTTATTTCGAACTAGCACATCAAATGGGCTATAAATTTTCATAGGAAAGGCTGGACATCTGGGGCTCACGCCATTGTCAACATAGTCAATAAACGAGAGAATTACACTACGAGCGGCTGACACCGGGGACCCAGCAAGTCACGCAGTTTTTTTAAGGAACAAGCAGTTGTTATTTATACTAGTTTTAGTGACGGATCAGGGTAACAACGGGGCTGTGCGAGGGCTGTGGCCCGTCTAGCCAGGGTTTTATTTATGTTTACCACATCATGAGCCCAGTTGTGTTTTTTCTTCTTTGAAAATGGCTAGCCGGTTCTGTTTTTAAAAGAAATACCCAAACAAGGCCTACTTGCTTTATCGGCCTATTTGGCTGCAAGTCTTTCAAGACAAGGAGAGTTTCATTCGGTTTGCCCAAAGATGGGCTGTACATTTTTAAAACACATCAAACCGGGAATTAGTTTCAATTTTTTTCATTACAAGATCTTAAATTCCATTGATTTTTATGCATGGACAATTATTTGGATTTTATATTTATATAAATTATTTTTCAAAATAGTTTGAATGTGAATCGATATTTCTGGATTAAAAGCAGTTGACCGCTTTTGAAATATGCAAAATTTCGTATACTTTTTAACCGTGGCCACAATATGGGGTGTGATGCTAACAAAAGAAGATGGGCTCCAAAAATTCTTAAGAATTAGCAAATGGGCTGTACATTATTAGAAATAATGGCGGATGGGTTGTATGTTATTTTCCTTGATTTGAGGCTGACTTGTGCGTCTACTACATGTTGTGGCGTATGCTTTCATAAAAAAGGTTGGCCTTTGCATAGCGCCATGTCAACTTAGTCAACACACGAGGCGGATCGTTGGATGTCCATCCAACGGCTGTCGTCTTCTTCAATCTCTGCTCTTCATGATCAAACCGCTCAAACAAGCGCCCGTGAGACTGCTGCTCCCTCCTCCCATGACGGCTATCTTTGCCAGAGCCTCACGGCCCCACCGTACTCCCATCCCTGGCCTAGCCATCCCTGTACTCACCCACACATGTTGTTATTCTCCGGCGACGGCAGACGAACTAGTAAACCCTCGTACTCCTCCGTGTGGGAAACAACTGCCGAGTATTCCCTGGCTCTGTGTCGTTCCCTTCCTAGGCCTCGCCGTCGTCCACCGCCCTGGTGCTCTCGGCGTGGCCTGGTCAATGTGGTCAATGAATGACACCCATCGGAAGTGGATTTGTCGTGGAGAGGTCGACAGCTGGGTCCACGGCTACACGTAGGGAAATGCCTCCTTATTACGCGCAAAATAATGATTCCTCCACCTGACAGCTAGGACCCACAGGAAGGGCCTCTGTATTTCGCGAAAAAAAATGTTCCCCCCGCTGACAGGTCGGACCCACCAGCTATATCTTCGCACGCAAGGAAATGCCTCCTTATTACACCCAAAAAAATGAATACCCCCCTGCTAGCTGGGACCCACCATATTGTTGGGCTGACTTGTGGGCCTACTAAGTTGACAGGGACGGAGAGCTTTGTCAACTTAGTCAATACTCCAGTGACCATATGATGTCCATCCAACGGCCATAGTGCTTCTTCAACCTCTGGTCTTCTTGCTCCAGCCACGCAAAGCAGCGCCGGTCGTGCCGCCTGCTCCTGCCTCCCGTGGCCGGCTGTGCTACCGAGGAGGCCTCACGGCTCCCATACTACTCCCACCACCGGCCAGGCCATCCCTCCACTCACCCACACCCCCTGTTATTCTGCAGCGACGGCAGCCTCACACCGCAGCCGAACCAGTGAACGCTCGTACTCCTCTCCGCATGGGCATCCACTGTCGCGTCTTGCACGGCTCCATGTCGTCCCCTTCCTAGGCCTCGCCGTCATCCACCGCCGTGGTGCTCTCGGCGCGGCGTGGTCAATGTGGTCAACGACCGACTTCCATCGGAAGAAATCTTGTCACGTGGAGAGGTGGCAATTTGGGACCATGGCAGCCGCAAGGAAGTGCCTCCTTATTACGCGGAAAATAATTATTCCTCCACCTGACTGTTGGAACCCACCGTACGGGCCACCGTATTTCATGACAAAAATGTTCCCCCCACTGTCAGCTCGGACCCAGCGGAAGTGCCTCCTTATTACGCACAAAAAATGAATACTCCCCCGGCTAGCTGGGACCCACCTTGCTGGTAGGCTGACTTGTGGGCCTACTAAGTTGACGGGGACGAAGGGCTTTGTCAACTTAGTCAATATGAACGATTCTAGCTCCAAAGGACCATACGATGTCCATCCAACGGCCGTGGTGCTTCTTCAACCTCTAGTCTTCTTGCTCCATTGCCCAAAGTAGCGCCGGTCATGCCGCATGCTCCTGCCTCCAGCGGCCGGGTCTTTGCCGCAGAGAGGCGTCACCGCCCTACTATTCCCACCGCTGGCCGGGCCTGCAGACGGCAACCTCACACCGCAGCCGAACGGTGAACCCTCGTAGTCCTCTCATGCGGGCTTCCCGCCGCGTCGTCCCCTTCCTAGGCCTCGCCGTCGTCCACCGCCGTGGTGCTCTCCATGGCGTGGTCAACATGGTCAAGGAACGACTTCCATCGGAAGAGTCTTGTCACGTGGGGAGGCTGACAGTGGGTCCACGGCCGCAGCCAGTTTTTGTGATTTGCCAAGTAAGTCGCTTTGTCGGGCCTGTTGGGCTGCAAATCTTTCAAGACGAGGAGAGCTTTCATTGGTGGCCCGGAAAATGGCCCATCGGTAATGAGAAATGGGATGTACATTTTTAAAACACATCAAACCGCAATTAGTTTCAAATATCTTTTTTTATATCAAGATTTTAAATTACATTAATTTTTATGCGTGGAGAATTTGTTGGATTTTATATTGATATACATTTATTTTTAAAATCAGTTTGAATGTGAGTCGAAATTTCGGGATTAAAAATAGTTCGGACCGCTTTTGAAATATGCAAAATTTCGTATAATTTTTAACCATTGCCACAATATGGGCTGTAATGCTAATGTAAAGAATATGGGCTCCAAAAAACTTAAGAATTAGCAAATGGGCTGTAAATTATTAGAAATAATGGCGGATGGGCTGTGTCTTTGTTTTCCATAGATTTGAGGCTTTCCTAAAAAGGTTGGCCTTTAAGCAGGATCGTTGGATGTACATCCAACGGTTGTGTCTTCTTCAATCTCTGCTCTTCTGCTCCGGCCCGCTCAAACAAGCGCCGTGGACTGCCTGCTCCCTCCTCCTCGCAGCCGGCTGTCTTTGCCCTTGAGCCTCACCGCCCATCGTACTCCCATCGCTGGCCTAGCCATCCCTCTACTCACCCACACCTGCTGTTATTCTTTGGCGACGGCAGACGAACCAGTAAACCCTCGTACAGTCGTACTCCCCTCCGCGTGGGAAACAACTGTCGAGTCTTCCCTTCCTCCGTGTCGTCCCCTTCCTAGGACTCGCCGTCGTCCACCATCTTGGTGCTCTCGGCGCGGCGTGGTCAACGTGGTCAAGGAACGACTTCCATCGGACGTGGACTCTACGTGGAGAGGCTGACAGTGGTCCTGACCGCAGCAAGGAAGTGCCTCCTTATTACGCTGAAAATAATGATTCCTCCACCGGCAATTTGGGACCCACCGGACGGGCCACCGTATTTCGTGAAAAAACATTTCCCACATTGCTGGGACCCACCAGCTACATCTTATACGCAAGGAAGTGCGTGCAGGCAAAAAGCGATTTGCCCCACATTGCTGGGACCCACCAGCTACATCTTCGCAGGCAAGGAAGTGCCTGACAGTTGGGACCCACCTGGTCGAAGCGTATGTAGCTTTGTCATTCTGGTCGCGAATGTGTACGTACATACTGGTCGATGTAGAGGCGCGCACGTGTCGTAGTAGAGGCGCGCACGTAGCATGTACACATACGTCTGCCGCCGTGGTGCAAGAAAGAAAATACGGCCACGTATGTGTACATACGGGCGGGGTCTCGAACGCCTACTCGCGCATACGTACGGCTAGGGCTCGTGTACATGGCTGGGTCGGAACGGAGAAACATCGTCGTCATCATGTTCATGGGGAGGAAACGGAATGCGTCGTGTTCATGGGCAGGCAACGGAATGCGTCGTGTTCATGGGGAGGCAACGGAATGCGTCGTGTTCATCGGGAGGGCTTGGACGGAATATGCAATGGAAACAAGGCCTGGCGTACCGTAGAACGGAGGAAACGGCCTTGTGTTCGAGTAGCCACGTTCGAAACGGGATCCTGTTCATCGGGAGGGGTCTGGCGTACCGCAAAATGGAGGAAACAGACCTCCTACAGTCGAAACGGGGGTCCTGTTGATCGGGAGGGGTGTGGCGTACCACAAAATGGACGAAACGGACTTGTGTTGGAGCGCTAAGGTCGAAACGGGGGTCCTGTTCATCGGGAGGGGTGTGGCGTACTGCAAAACGGGACTCCACGGGATACTGTTCATCTCCACCGTCGAACTCCTCTAGCCTCCACGGGCTCCTGTTCATCCAGCCTCCACGGGCTCCTGTTCATTCAGCCTCTACGGGCTCCTGTTCATCCAGCCTCCACCGCGCGCTACTCCACCGGGCTACTGTTCAACCACCCCTCCACCGTCTACTGTTCATCCAGCCCTCCACACCACGGGGTCCTGTTCAACCACCCCTCCACGGGCACCCCTCCACCGTCTACTGTTCATTCAGCCCTCCACACCACGAGGGTCCTGTTCATCCACCCCTTCACGGGCACCTCTCCACCGCTCATCGCTCATCCAGCCCTCCACCACACCACGGGGTCCTATTCCTCCAGAGGCAACGCCACCGCTCACTGTTCATCCAACCCCCCCCCCCCCCCGCAAGGCTCACTATTCATCCCGTCGATCAGCTTCAGTTAGTAGCAGTAGCGAAGGAATCGCTCGATCGGGTCCAGTTAACAGACATATATCGATCGCTCGGGTTCGATGTAGCGTAACTGCAATCGCTCGGGTTCAGTTAGAGCCCAACGCCTCGCTCGGGTTCAGTTAGAGCCAACGCCTCGCACACATGCGCGTACGTGTACAAGAGAAACACGCATCGCTCGGCCCCCGACCTCCCACCGTAACCGGGAACTCCCCGAAATTTTCCTCCCCCTCGCTTCTACCACGGTTTTTTCCATCATGGATGGCCCAAAGAATGTCATGCAGCTGCATCTCCGGCCCGCCCAGGACGAAAAGCCCATTTTCTTGCATGATTTTTTGTCATAGAAGTAGGAGCCCACCACATCTATGATGATACCGGGTTTTGTCACAATTATTGTCATAGAAGTGTCATATGTATGACACACACAAAAATTGTTCGGTCCAAAATGTCACGGATGTGTCTTTTTTTTGTAGTGCTCCTAGTCTGTGCCCCCTCGGGTACCGTGATGCAAAGCACCAGGTCAAGGCTTGGGGAAATGGCAAATCTCCTAGCGCGCCACCCAATGAATTTTTGCAGTCCCTCAGCAGATAGGTCAAGATGGACACGAGGAAACAAACACCTCGTAAGGAAGAAGGCGTCCCGAATGCACCAGGTTAAGTTATCTTTGCGCAAAATAACAACACGACACGAGAACAACACGCATAGTGCAATAACTAAGAAACCACAGTTCGATACACGCCCCTCTTGGCCCATACTGGCTTCATTTTTTATGCAGGAAAAAGAGCAAAACAAAAGCAGTGTTGCAGCGATCCACGGAGGCAGGCCCCTAGCGACATCCTGAGCCTAGCCAGACCCCTCCTCGCGCTTCACGGGGTCGCAGGGACGAGACGACCCGCTGCCGCCTTCAAAGCGGGCGCAGTGGCACCGCGGCTGGTCGAACCCACTCCTGCTGGAACTGTCGCCAGAGGAATAGCCGCCGTAGCTGGACGAGACACGGTCGCCGCCGAGGGCGGGCTCGCCCTCATCCTCGCCGCGGCCGTCGCCAAGGCCGAGCACCTCCTCACTGTCGTTCGCCTCGGGGCAACACCCGGCGCGGTGACCATCTTCCCCAAACACCCTCACATAGAGGGTCGTTCCACCATCATACTTGAAGTGTAGGGTGCATCGCCTTTTGCCCAAGCCATGGCGGCAACGTCTGCCGACCACGTGCGGGGCTATGTTGCCCACGGTGGAAGTCTCGATCGCGACCCAAGAGGCCTTGCTGCAGCAACCATCTGCACCGCAACCGAGCCCGCTTTGAACGGAGGCGGCAGCTAAATCGGCGAAGAAGCACGGAAGATGGAGCCAGCTGCCAGCCGGGTTCTCCGACCAGACAACGAACTCCAGTGACAATTCCGCTGAGTGGAAGCGCGGACGGGGAGGCCGCGCCACCACGGCATGCCTCCCTTCGTCAACTGGACCACCATGGCTGGAGTGACTCCTTTCGCGTGCTGCGCCGCCACGACAGTGGGCCACGGCGGGGGTCGCGGCATGCTTGCGCGGACGGTCGCGTCCGCGCTTGGGCATTGGGGAGCCGGGTCCCTCGCGAGGGGATTTCCCCTTCTCGGCCGCAGAGAACTTCCTTCGTGGCACCATTGGTGATGCTGCTAGCGGTGGAGCAAGGAGAAAGAGGCAAGTGAACCGGGAAGATGTGGGCGGCGGGGGCTCCGCCCCCCTCCCCATTTATAGCAGAATAAGGCCAATTGGCGCCTCCCACGATCATAGGTAATGATTGTTTTCCTTGCATGTCGCAGGGGCTTGTCAAGTCGAGCAGTTGCCGAGGCAGTGTGGGCAAGCAGAGACGCCCACGTCTAATCAATTGCCACGCGTCAACCGAGTCCGCAGGCTTTTGGGGTCCGCGTCGCTCTGTACTTGACCCTTGGCTTCGCCCCGAGGCCAAGCCTGAGTGCACCTTGGGTCCGGAGGCTACTTACGGCATCCTGGGAACCGGGGTCCCCAGACTTGCCTGCCTGCGGCCCATGGCGTGGCTAAGCTAGCGGGCCGTACAACCCATCTTCATCAACAAGGCAATCAAGACCTTTGCGTGGGGCCAAGCCTCACGAGGCGGACGACGCAAGACCTCCTCGTGAGCGGACTTGCCTGCCTGCGGCCCACGGCGTGGCTAAGCTAGCGGGCCGTACAACCCATCTTCATCGACAAGGCAATCAAGACCTTTGCGTGGGGCCAAGCCTCGCGAGGCGGACGACGCAAGACCTCCTCAGGAGCGGCCTAGCCAGGCAGGCTCACGAGGAGTGGAGATATCAAGGCGGGGCAAACCTCATGAGGCTCTCGTGACGTGAGCCATGACGACCGACACCACGCAGGCGCCAGGCAGGCGCTAGGGTGCGCAGCGTCCTTGTTTCCTCTTTGGTGCTAAGGAGGCAGCCGCAGGCAAGGAGTACCGAGGCATCTACCAAAGGTTTCCATATTAGTGCAACAAGACCAAGACCAGCTAGACGGCAAGGCGGAGGTCACCATGGAGCCCAAGACGGTGTCATCACCAGAGCCTTTAGCAGGCGAAGACCGCTTTTGTCAGGATAGCTTGTACTAGTTGTCCCCTTTCAAATTGCCCGCCGTTGTTGGCTCCCTTGCCGCTCAAAATTTGGGGAGAGGACCAGGGCCTATATAAGTAGAGCTAGCCACCACAGTAGATGCTACTCATCTAGAACACATCTTATCCAGACCCACACAAGTTCACCAAGCACAAGAACACCTCAACCTCAGGAGGTTGTTCTTCCCCTTGTACTGTTCATCATTAGCCCAAGAGGCAATCCACCACCACCACACTAGAGTAGGGTGTTACACCACAATGGTGGCCCGAACCAGTATAAATCTCGTGTCTTTCTGTGTTGCTAGTTCGTCGTGTTCATCTGTGAGATCTTAGCAAGCTAGGGCGTGGATCGGTAGGAGGGAAAGAACTTCGCGCGCACCCCAGAGTTCGAACCTTAAGGGTTTTGCCAGAACCCGAGATCCGAAAATCATCTCTCCGCAGATGAAGCCCAAGAGAACCCTGAAGTCGTCATTGGTATGTTTTCTGTTAATAACATACCTGCCGTAATTTTATTTGACTCTGGGGCTTCCCGCTCTTTTATTTCGCGGAGTTTTGTTGCCCAAAACAAATTTCCTTGTTTGCTTTTGGGCAAGAATATGCTGGTACAATCCCAAGGATCTTTGATCAGGAGCAATCTGGTCTGCCGTGATCTGGAAATCAATATCAACGGAGTCTGTTTTCCAACTTCCTTGATAATCATTGTGTCTGTAAAGTTGGATGTTATCTTGGGTATGAATTGGTTGACCCAGTATCAAGTATGCATAAATTGCGCGACCTGAGAAGTCACTTTGACCAGTCAGAAAGGGCAGGCTACCAAATTCTATGCTCGCAGAAGCATACCCAAGAAAGAAATGGTCTTCATCGCTATGGCTGGTGAGTAGGAATTAATTCCTGTGGTCAGTGAGTTTCCTGATGTATTTCCAGAAGAACTGTCCGGCATGCCACCAGATCGAGGGCTTGAGTTTGCAATAGATCTTGTGCCCAGAACCGCATCGTTATACAAGAAGTATTACCGGATGCCTTCATCAGAATTAGTGGAGATAAAGAAACAACTTGATGAAATGCTCTAGAGAGGATATATCCATCCCAGCTCCTCACCATGGGGATCACCCGCTATCTTCGTGGATAAGAAGGATGGCAGCCTCCGCATGTGTGTGGATTACCGTCAGCTGAATGATGTCACCATCAAAAATAAATATCCACTGCCAAGGATTGACGACTTGTTTGATCAACTCTGTGGCGCCAAAGTATTCTCCAAGCTTGATTTAAGGACAGGATATCATCAGCTCAAGGTTAAAAAGGAAGATATTCCTAAAACCGCATTCACCACTCGGTACCGTCTTTATGAGTATACAGTTATGTCCTTCGGTCTCACCAATGCTCCTGCCTTCTTCATGCATATAATGAACAAAGTATTCATGGACTTCCTCGATAAGTTCGTGGTAGTCTTCATCGATGACATACTTATTTACACAAAAAGTGAAGGAGAGCACAAAGAACACCTCCGAGCAGTACTACAACGACTCCGCGACCATCAACTATACGCCAAATTCAGCAAATGCGAGTTTTGGCTCAAACAAGTGGGATTTCTTGGACATGTGCTATCCGCCGAAGGTATAGCCGTGGACCCGGACAAAGTAAAAGATGTGCTCGATTGTTTGCCACCCACAACCGTGTCACAAATCCGGAGTTTTCTTGGATTAGCCGGATACTATCGTCGTTTCATTGAAGGGTTTTCCAAGATTGCGAAGCCCATGACGGAGCTGCTCAAAAGGATAAGAAGTTTGAATGGACTAAGGACTGTGAGAAAAGTTTCAATGAGCTAAAGATACGGCTAACGACCACACCTGTATTGACTCTTCCAGATATCTACCGCAGCTTTGATGTGTAATGTGACGCCTCCAGACAAAGTCTGGGATGCGTACTTATGCAGGACGGCAAGGTAGTAGCATATGCATTGCGACAACTACGACCCCACGAGGTAAATTACCCTACTCATGATCTGGAATTGGCCACGGTGGTTCATGCTCTAAAAATTTGGAGACACTACCTCATCGGGAAGAGGTGCCAAATTTTTACCGACCACAAAAGTCTCAAGTATATATATACTCAGCCAGATTTAAATCTCCGTCAATGAAGATGGCTTGAGTTAGTCAAGGATTATGATCTTGGAATAAATTACCACCCGGGTAAGGCCAACGTAGTTGCCGATGCACTCGGTCGAAAGCTTGTCAGCCTGAATGTCATAATGAAAACCTTGCCTCCTGAACTTCAAGAGGAGATTGCTCAGCTCAACCTGGTTATAGTTGATGCTGGTCTTGCTAACATCTTGGTAGTTGCACCTACACTTGAGGAAGAGATCGGCAAGGCCCAGCCAGCTGACATCGTCCTGCAGAAACGTGTCAAGAGTATGGTAGCAGGATAGACTTCAGATTTTTCAAAGGATCAATTTGGTACCCTCCGATTCCATGGGAGGATTTGTGTACCCAGTCAGGCGGATTTAAAGAAGAAAATCCTATCGGAAGCACACGAATCTTCGTATTCTATTCACCCTGGAGGTACTAAAATGTATGAAGACCTTCGACAAATATTCTGGTGGGATGGAATGAAGAAGGACATTGCCTATTTTGTGGCCTATTGCGACATATGCAACAAAGTGAAGGCAGAGCATCAGAAGCCAGCCGGACTTCTCCAACCACTGCCAGTTTCACAATGGAAATGGGATGATGTCTGCATGAATTTTATCACAGGGCTACCTAAGACTCAGCGAGGCAATGATGCAATCTGGGTCATAGTGGAAGATATGCTACGAGCATGTGCTTTGGCCCAAGGATCCAATGGGAAGACTGTCTGCCGTATGCTGAGTTCTCTTATAACAACATGTAAGTGCATCTAGTGCCCCTTAGTGATTTTGGTGTATTGAAGACTTATAGGTTAAGGAACTAATGCGTTTGTGAGTGTACACAGGTCTATAAGTCTATGAGGAGTTTGATATTTAGAGAGAAAGTCGACCCCTAAAAATGAAGTTCTTCGATGAAGACTTTGATATTCGAAGACTTTACGAAGACTTTGAAAGTGAAGAAATTGGTGTGACCTTGAAGACTTGGTATTCATTTGAGGAACATGAAGCGTGAAGACTTTTGTTTTCCTAGTTTCGTTTTCTCTTTCTTGAGTCATAGGAAACACCGTCTTTGTTAAAGGGGTCGAGGAAATACTAAGGAAAAATTTCCATGTGATGCTCAACTCAAAATCCTACACCTACCAATCCCTTGAGTGAAGCCTTTGGAAATATCATACAGTTCAGTCAATTTCTTCAAAGGATAGAGACGAAGTTCTTCCGTCGCCGAGAATTTATTCGGCCCGATGAGTTAGGAATTCGCCGGTGCGGATTGCCTACACAAGTGAGGAACATGATAGCCCCGAGGAATTTGAGATTCAAATTTCCAACCGTTCTTGTCTTCTTGGCGCTTGACTGTCCCAAAATATCTTATCCACCTAACAGTCTTATCATTGAAGGGCATTTATGTCTTATCATGTCGGGCTGCTCCCTAGGCTATAAATAGCCGCCCCCTACAATCACTAGCTGGTTGGCTGCTCCGAGAGAAACTGACACTTGTCATTTGAGAGCATCCCATCCTCCGAGGACTAAGAGCGAAAATCAACGAAAGTGAGGAAAAACCCCAAAACCAAACCCCTACAAACCCAAAGTGATTGAGCATCATGAAGAGATTGATCCTGCGTGGATCCGGCGCTTGTTACCTTTGAAGACTGTGCTTCTTCCAGACGGTTAGGCGTCATGGTCTAGAGCATCCAAGAGGAATTGTGGATCGCCGAGTGACCAAGTCTGTGAAGGTTTGGAAGTCGCTGAAGACTTACCACGAGTGATTGGGCCCGAGGTCTGGTGACCTTAGTTCAAGGAGAATACGGTGAGGACTTGGTGTCTTTGAGCTGCGTGCTCAGCGACCGGGTGTCCGGATGTGTCCTCGAGTTTAAATACTCAGCCGCTCCAACCAGACGTACAACCGAGACAGCAGTTGGGAACTGGTCTACCAAATCATTGTCTTCACCAACCTAACTGGTTCTATTTCCTCAACCCTTTCATTTCCTCATTCTTTGTGTTGAGTGTTTGTTCATATCTGTGTTTGAAGACTTTGGTGAAGACTTTCTCAATTTCCTCGGTTCAATTTCTTGATCTGTTTGTCTTCATCTTGTGCTATCCTGTGTTTACGCTTTACGTACTCTTTGTTTATCTTCATTTCATCATGATGACCATGCCCGCGATTCTGTTATGCTTACTTGAGTACTTATTCCGCTGCAAGTAGTTCTTCGCTAAGGAATTTCCTCACCGTCAAATTCCTCAGTGAAGAATTCATAAAAATCGCCTATTCACCCCCCCTCTAGTCGATATAACGCACTTTCAATTGGTATCAGAGCAAGGTACTCCCTTGTTACGTGTGATTTTGGTTTAACCACACGGAGTTTTAGTTATATCGACCATGCAGTATGATCAAGGTCTCAGCACGGTGTCCTACCTTTGATGGGACGGACTACCCCTACTGGAAGAACAAGATGCGAATGCATCTTGAAGCAATTGATAACGATCTCTGGTATGTTGTGGAAAATGGTGTTCCCTCAGTCACACCTTCTCTGAATGTTGCTGATGTGAAGAGATTCAAGCAACTCGATTCTCAAGCGAAGAATATCATATGTGGCCATCTGAGCAAAGGTCAGTATGGAAGAGTGAGTGCTTTGGAAACTGCCAAGCTCATGCAGGACAGGTTGTCCAAAGTGAATGAAGGAGTCTCAACTCAGCGTGACTCTCGAGTTGATGTTCTTCTAATCTCTTCAACCGCTTCAAAAGACTCGACAACGAAAATGTTCAACAAACCTTTGATCGCCTCATGACATCTCAAATGAGCTTCAAGCACTTGGCGCATCGACATCACCGACCATGAGGTGGTGAAGAAATTATTAAGATCGCCTTATTCCTCATTTGATACTCGCACCGATGATACAAGAGCGTCTTGACTACAAGTCACTTGATCCTGCTGATATCCTCGAGAGGCTAAATACTCATGAGTTCCACTTCTTTGAAAAGAGATCTCTATGGTTCTAGCTATGGAAAATCACGTGCCACGAAGGCCAAGGCGTATGCAGATAAAGTGTGAAGACTCGTAGTAGCCTTGGAGATCCTGAAGAATTAGGCCAGGAGCTAGCACCGCCGTGAAGAAATTCCAAGTTCTCAAGGCGTGGTCGATTTGGAAATCCTCAAGGAGCGGTGATTCCTCATCCGGTGACTATAAGACAAGACTTTGTCACAAATGCAAGAAACCTGGTCACTACATCCAAGATTGTCCTCGATTGGGAAAAGGAATTAAAGAAGAAGAAACACAAGGATTACAGTTACGATGGCGTTAAGAAGAAGAAGAAATCATCGAAATCTTCATCATCAAAATCCTCAAAGCCTTCTTCTCACAAGAAGAGCAGCTCAAAAAGGCTCGAGCATTCATTGGCAAGGAAATGGACTCTGAAGCTGAATCTGAGGAACATGAGGAAGAGGAGGCATCAAGAATCTGAGTGCAGTGTGACGAGTCTAGCTCTCGCCATCGCTTTCGTCAAGAAGTCCATCTTCAACTCTGAAGAAAATGACCTCACCAACAATCTTTGATGAAGATAGTGATGACTACACTCCCACCTATTGCTTCATGGCAAAGGGTGCCAAGGTACTCAAATATACCTCCTCTGAATCTAGTGAAAATGAATCGATGAAGATCTAAAGCCCGATTACTCAAAACTTGCTAAAATTGCTGTAAAACAACAATGGGCTTTGGAAAAGGTTCAAAACATGCTAGATAAGAGTGATGATATGTTAGGTGAAGAAATGGATCGCACTAAAGCCACGGTGAAAATCTTGAGAGACTTGATCTAGGTTTGACAACCTTCAAGGTCGTCATAACACTCTCTTATCGATCATGAGAAACTTTCTTGTGAATTTCTTCAAAGAAAGCAAGATCTTGAGAAGCTAAGAGTGAGTTATGAAGATCTTGAAGGAAGGCGCGATTCTTTACTTGCTCAACAAATCAAGCGCTTCCAGGGAAGAATTTGTTCCTCCATGCTTAAAGTGCATTGAGCGTGAATCGCTAATTCTTCACTGAATGTTCAAATGCTTCAAGCTGTTACAAATTCTTCACATGCCTCTGCTATCACTAATTCCTCATCCGAGGACATTGCTAGTATCATCGACGATGCGAAATTTGAAGGAATTGTATATGATGGCATGTACAAAATCCTCAAAGGGCATCAGACTCTTTGTGATGTGCTTAAAAGCGAGATCCTCAACAGAACCCTAGGAAAGAGGGTATTGCATTTGAGAGGAAACTCAATGATGATGGAACATATTGGAAGCCCGAGCGGTATCCCAAAACCTCATGGGTTGCTGCAAAGGGACCTCCGATTGATCCATCTAACTTATCTGACTTTACATGCGAATCTCCTCATTCTTCGATGAGTCATTTGACTCCAACTATAAACTGTTCAAAAATCAGAATGGTGAAGTATTTGCTAGATATGTTGGCACTAACTGCAGGAAAGGTTCTCCTATGAATAAAATATGTGTTCCCAAGAAGTTCCTTGAAAGTCTTGGTGAATGTCCTCATGACACCACACATGAAGAATAGGAACCCCAGATCAAATTCTTCATACGGACCAAATTCCTCACGTGGATCAAATTCCTCAAAAGGATCAAAGTCCTCATATGATTATCATCGTGCTAACAACTCTATTTAGCGGTAGAGCTAAGGGCTATGAATATGTGCATTATTCTTCAAACCAATATGTTCATAAGTCCTCGAAGAATTTATCTGCTTATTCATATGCTTACCCTAACCCCTCTTATGTGAAACAAAATGGTTTGGCGTCTATGCCACCATTCTCGTATGGTGCTCGCAGAGTAATGAACTCTTTGCCACCCCTTCAGATGTGGGTGGTGAAGAAAAAGAACTAATCTCTTCTGCAGGGTCAGGTCTCCAGACGTGCCTTAACGTCTGAAGAATTTCTTTGAGGACTGACGAAATTGCACTGAAAGGGCGCATGCTAATCATGATGAAATGACCTTTCATTTCTGCGTCCTCATCTTTGCTTATCTGTTATCTTGGTGATGAAATTCTTGATGAACATGATATCATATTCTTCATGATGAAGTATATGAGATCGTAAGTTGTACTAATTCATCTGCGGGATGATCAACCCAAAGCCACCGAGTGGGTTCTCGATAGTGGTTGTACAAATCACATGACTGGTGACAAGAATCTATTGATGGATGCTCCCTTATCACCGTCACATCTGAAGCATATCATCTTTCTTTGACAAAGGCAAAAGTCGGTATTGGGTCTTGGTAAGGTTGCGATCTCTAAGGATAAACACATGGACAAAGTCATGCTTGTTGAGTCCTTAGGATACAACCTCATGTCGATCTCAATGCTTTGTGATCTTGATATGGTTGTCATCTTTGGCAAATATCGTTGTGTTGTGATTATGGAAGTGACAATTCCAAAGTCTTGAAGGCTTTAGGAGAGGAGACTTGTATATTGTTGATTTCTCTCTGAGGACCACAACCAGCCGTGTGTCTACTTGCAAAAGCTTCAGAAGGCTGGCTATGGCATCGACGACTTGGTCACGCAGGCATGAGGAATTTGCATACGCTTGCAAAGAAGAAGCATGTCATTGGCATTGAAAATGTCAAATTCCTCAAGGATCACTTGTGCGGAGCCTGTGAAGCTGGAAAAATGACCAAGGCCAAGCATCCAGCGAAGACTATCATGACCACTACTCGTCCCTTGAATTGCTTCACATGGACCTCTTTAGTCCCAATCATTACTCAGTATGTCGTTAATGATGCATCTCTATATGGCTTTGTTATTGTTGATGATTACTCTCGTTACACATGGGTACACATTGTTACTTACAAAAATCAAGTGCGTGAAGTCTTCAAGCGATTTTCCTCGAGGGCTTCAACCAACTTTGGTGTGAAGATCAAGCACATCAGAGTGACAATGGGCTGAGTTCAAGAATTCCGGTCTTGATGACTATCTTGATGAACTTGGTATTACTCATGAGTTATCTGCTCCTTATACTCCTCGACAAAATGGCGTCGTGGGCGCAAGAACAGAACTCTTGTTGAGATAGCTCGCACTATGCTTGATGAATACAAAAGCGCCTAGTCGTTTTGGATTGATGCAATTGATACTGACGTGCCACATCATCAACAGAGTATATCTTCACAAATTCTTCAAAAGACTGCCTATGAACTCCTCGTGACAAGAAACCCAATGTAAGTTATTTCAAAGTCTTGATTGCTAAATGCTGGATTAGAGATCCTCGTCACAATTCTAAATTTGCACCGAAAGCACATGAAGGTTTTATGCTTGGTTACGGAAAGGACTCGCACACCTATAGAGTCTTCAACATCACTCTTCACAAGATTGTTGACACTGTAGATGTGCGGTTCGATGAAACTAATGGCTCGCAAAGAGAGCACCTACCTTCTGTGTTAGATGAACCAGCACCTGAGGAATCTATCAAGTTCAAGGCAACTGAGGATGTCATTCCTACTGAAGAAACTGCTGAAGAATTCATTCCTGTACGCGAAGAACGTCGAGCTGGTGCACCTGAAGATAATGCTGAAGACAATGGTGCTGAGGAAAATGATCAAATTCCTCGACGACAACCAGCTCATCCTCGCGTTGTGAAAGAAGTGCAAGTGGAGAAGATCATCGATGACATTAAAGCGCGGAGTCCTCTCACACGCTCAAAAGCTTCACATTTATCTAACTTTTGTGGGCACTATGCTTTCGTCTCTATCACAGAGCCCACTAAGGTAGATGAAGCATTTCTGGAGCCGGAGTGGATTCAGGCTATGCAAGAAGAATTACATCAGTTCGAGCTCAACAATGTCTGGGAACTGGTCAAACATCCAGATCCTTGCAAGCATAATATCATTAGCACAAAGTGGATCTACCGCAACAAGCAAGATGAAAATGGCCTTGTGGTGAGGAATAAGGCACGACTAGTAGCTCAAGGCTACACAAAGTTGAAGGAATTGATTTCGATGAAACTTTTGCACCTGTTGCTAAACTTGAGTCTATTCGCATATTACTCGCCTATGCTAACCATCACAATATCACTTTATATCAAATGGATGTGAAAAGTGCATTCCTCAATGGTAAGCTTGAGGAAGAAGTATATGTTGCTCAACCCCAGGTTTTGAAGATCCAAAGAATCACGACAAAGTCTTGAGACTTAATAAGGCCCTCTATGGTCTCAAACAAGCCCCCCAGGCGTGGTATGATACATTGAAGGAATTCTTCGTGAAGAATGGCTTCACACCGATTCACTTGACCCTACTCTCTTTACTAAATCTTATGATGGTGAACTGTTTGTGTGCCAAATATATGTTGATGATATTATCTTTGGTTTGTCTTGACCAACGTTATAGTGATGAATTTGCCTATATGATGAGTAAAGAATATCAAATGTCTATGATGGGAGAGTTGAAATTCTTCTTAGGTCTTCAAATTCGTCAACAACACAACGGCATATTCATATCTCAGGAGAAATACCTCAAAGATGTCCTGAAGAAATTCGGCATGCAAGATTGCAAAGGCGTCAAAATTCCTATGCCCAAAAATGGCCATCTATGCACTGATGAACATGGTATTGACTTCGATCACAAGGTATACCGCTCCATGATTGGTTCTTTATTGTACTTATGTGCATCTAGGCTAGATAAATGCTTACTGTTTGCATGTGTGCCCGATTTCAAGCTACACCAAAGGAATCACACCATAAGGCTGTGAAGCATATTCTTTGATATCTAGCTCACACACCAACACTAGGATTATGGTAACCCAAGGGCTCTGCTTTTGATCTCATTGGATATTCTAACTCTGACTATCTTTGGTGATCGTGTGGACCGCAAGTCAACTTCGGCACTTGTCATTTCCTCGGACGATCTTTGGTATGTTGGTCCTCGAAGAAAGCAGAACTGCGTATCACTTTGTCTCTGCGGAAGTTGAATACATTGCTGCTGGCTCGTGTTGTGCTCAATTGCTGTGGATGAAGCAGACTCTCAAGGACTACGGCATCAACGTGAAGAATGTGCCTCTCTACTGCGACAATGAGAGTGCAATCAAGATTGCTCACAACCCAGTTCAACACTCAAAGACAAAGCACATCCAGATTCATCATCATTTTCTTCGTGATCATGTGTTGAAGGGCGACATCTCCATCGAGCACGTGAAGACTGAAGAACAGCTAGCCGATATCTTCACTAAGCCCTTGGATGAGAAGAGATTTAGCAAGTTGCGGTGTGAGCTAAATATCTTAGAATCTTGAGCGTTCTTTAAAAAGGACACACATCCACGACACTTATGCAAAATTGATGACTTAGATGTGCAACACATGAAGAAAGCGTTTTCTTCAATCAATGAAGAATAACACTCTAAGTGTGAAGAAATTAATGAAGAATTTGATTCTCGAGAACCCTCGACAATTATGCAGCGGTGTCTGAAATCATCATTCTTATACGGTGGGTCACACCACCACCAAAGCTGAAAATCTTCTATTTGAGTTTTTCCTCAGTTTTGAAATTCTTCATTTTTTCAAATTCTTCAACTTTGCAAAATCTTCACTATTTCCGTCGTCTTTCTTCATTGGCTATATATATATATATATATGGGTTTATGTCCTCTACAGCATTCACTTATAGTTATTTCTTCAAGTCGTCTTTTCTCCTAAGTGAATGCGATCGGACCCTTCCCCCTCTATGCTATACTCAACCCAATCTAATCACAAATTCTTCATGTGCGTACTATTTGAAACTCGTTCAAAATCTTCTTTGAGTCCTTGTCACCGAAGAAATTGCGAGCGAAACTTTAAAACTGATCTTATCCAAATTTTCGATTTTGCCGCTCAAACCGTTCCGCATCCCATGATGCATTATTTTACTCACCCACGATCAGACACGATCTCCACTACATAATGCGTGGGTGACACATGTCGCGTGAAGGAGAAAGGGCAGGGCACGTTCGTCCCAAATCTTCGAGCGAACAGTTTTTCACCTTGTCTATAAATACCCCTCTCCCTTCCTCACTTCTTTTACCCGCTCGACCTCTCTCTCCCGTTCGAGCTCCTCAAACCCTAGCGCCGCCGCTACTCCATCATCGCCGGTGAGGAAGAGCTTCACTGCCTCGACCTGCGTCGCCGTCGTACTCACGCCGACCATGGAATTCCTCACTCCGCCCGCCGTAGCTGTCTTCCTCCGCCAAGTTAGAGGCGTGGAAGATCTGAGCAGAACGAGCTTCACATCTACAACACCCAGGTTAAATCGTGTTCTTCATTTAGGGTAATTAAAAGTTACTTTTACTACCCTCGTTGATCCAAATCTTATAATACAAAATCTTCAAAGGTGTTTTATTCTTCAAATCCTCACACACAAACACCTCACTAGTTATAAGCTCTTGTTCGTTTCTCTAAGCAATCATTTTTTTCTTCAAGATTCCTCAATTGTGTGGATCCTCGTTCTGTACAACTCTGGAACCTAAGACAAAGAACGCTTAGTGAAATTCTTCAAGGCTCATCTGGTCAAAATCCTCAAAACTTGTTCTTTTTGAAAAACCTTCTGAGAACGCATATGACCTCTCCAATTTCCTCGCAACTATACTCTGTTCATAGGTACTCATGTCCGCTGCTGAATCACTAGGTTCTCATCAACTTAACTCATTTGCAGCGTTCCTCGAAGAAAAACTGCATACTTCTTCAGAGAACTCAATTGTTCAATTTCCTCAACTGAAGAATATGGCAGACGGTAACAAGCCACGGAAAGGAGGAAAGAAACCTGAGGTTATGACTGCTTTTGAGATCCCTGAGGAAATTTAGCTGACTATTGCACACCTGATGAAGAAAGCAAAAATCAGCGCAAGGTGCGCATTCAGAAGATTGAACGGAGATGGGCAAGGGAATGGAGGGAATACAGATATGTGACTCCAAAGTACATGAAGAAATTCGCTCTCAATCCTCCATGCCCAAGAGCTCCATTGGCACTGGCCAAGTAAGTGACCCCACCAGCATCAAGCGTGGTGAGGACGTTCCTGAAGAATGGGCTAAGCGCCAAGCTAAATTGGCAAGACAAGCCAAGGAGGCTGTGAGAAATTCAATGAGGATTCTGCCCTTTGCTATGACTCATCGAGGCCTCGGTCAAACCGAGGAAATCCATGCCTAAGAAGCCTGCTCATAAGCCAAGTGCTTCACCATCAGCGCCCTCACGGCCAAGTTCCTCGGCCAGCCCTCAAGGCAAATTCCTCACCTGCTACAGCTCCACCAAAGTCCTCAACAGCTCCTTCAAAGTCCTCGGTTCTGTGCATCTGGCTACATGTCAAAGGACTGCTGGTTTCTCGATTGCCTCGTGTTTGACAAGTTCCTCGGCAGCACCAATTTCATCATCTGGTCCGACTCTGCTGAAGACCAAAGCAACAATGGGCGAGGTCCTCGGCCAAGTCCAAAGAAGAAGCAGGTTGCATTCCATGTGCCTTTTGATGATGAAGCTTCATGATGAACTTGCGGAAATCATCGAGAGATCGCCAAGAAAGGGCCGCTAGAGCCAAAGGCACATTTGTGCCCTTCTTTGTTGGATCCGAGGAAAATCCTCGATTATATTGATCTCTGGCACAAGGATCCAAACACCCATATGCCTGACTTTCATCTGACCCCTGGACAAAGTCATATGTTGACCCATTTCATCGCTGAAGAGAAATGGAAGTTTGAAAAGGCAAGAGAGATCAAGAAGGCTCAGTACAGAAAGGACAAGTTCCTGAAGAAAAACATTGTCAAAATGACACCTGAGGAACTTCTCAAGGTCCAGACTGAAATTCAAGACCTCAGCAAAAACTTCGATTCTTATTATGCTGATTGGCAAGGAGCCAAGGTCAGATTCGTTAATCTAACGAAGAAATTCACCAATGTTGCTGCCCCAACGCAACATGAAATTCCTCAGGCTGAAGCCTCAGCTCAGCCGACTGAAGAACTTGCCAGCACTGCTGATGAAGTTCAAGCAGCTGATGAAAATGCTAGTTCCAGGGCTGATGATCCCATTCCAGCCGCTGAAGAAATTGCCAGGGCATCCACTAGTGGTGCGCCTGAAGAAACTGAACAAGGCAGAACAGCTGCATCAGTTGCGCCTGAAGAAATTCAACCAGAGTCCTCAGCTCCTCCTGCGCCAACACCAACTCCAATTCTTCCATCTGCCTCTGAGGTGAAGAAAACCAAGGCTGAAGAACGAGCTGCAGTGAAGAAAAGGAAGGCATCAGCTGTGTCAAATTCTTCGGTTGCAAAGAAAATGAAGCCAATGACCAGCTCATTCGAAAATCCAATGGATGCTGTTCCGATTTCCTCCATGCCATCAAAGGACCTTGTTCCTTTTGGAGAAGACTATGAGATCCCAATCGGATCTGATGAAGAACATCATTCTGGCCCGTCGAGCAGATTGATGAAGAAATTGAAGTGGGCGCAATCCCTTCAACCCCGGTCATTTCCTCACCTATGTCTCAGTTCACGGTGAAGAGGCTGGTGTTGAGGAAATTGAAGATGAAGATGTGGATATAGGGTGCACCACACCGGTGATGAATGATGACTTTTGGGAAAGTCGCATCCAAATACTCCTCTCTTCACCCGCTCCAACAGATTCCTCGGTCCCTCGCACCAACAGTCCAAATGGACTCAAGAAACTCAACCCACCTGCTCATGCATGAAGAAATTCCAGCCACTAGTGCTGATGAACTGCTTCTTGATCCACAGATCGCACTGTTGAGGAACAAGAAATTCCTCGACTGAAGAACTGAACTTGTGATTCCCGAGGTGGTGATGCAACTCATCGACACCCTCTGCCCAAGCAAAGAATCCGTTCTCAAGCAAACAAAAGTTCAAGGCTGATGATTTCTTTGCCGAGCACGTATTCTTCACTAACTATAATCCATATGATTACGCTCGCATAAGGAAGAGGCGTTTACGGACTGCCCGGCCAAGCCAACTTCTATTCCTCGGTGTTCTTCACGACGCAGACTTCTGAATTTCTGCACCGATATACGTGGATCGGAATGAAGAACTCATTCTTCAATTCTATGCAACGCTGCACATCACCGGAGACGCCAAGACGTGAACTCATGGGTATTAGGCTGGATGTCTGAAAATACTCACTACAAGGCACCGACAAGCGAATTGCTTCGTGCTCTACCACTCAGTCCTCCACTTGATGGTGCACGTTGTATCTACAACGAACCAGAACTTTCAAATCACTATATGCAAGTGCTGATGAAACCTTTGAAGCCAAGGCAGGCCCCAAGAACCAAATTCCTCGCCAAGGAATTATTGTATGTGCCTCGGACTGTCTATCGGATTCTGACGAAGACAATGAGTCCTATCAAAGGCCACGACTCGAATGATGAAGAAGTCGTTGGCATCATGAAGAATATGCTTTTCAACATCATCCATGGCATTCCCGTCAACTTCCATGATTTCTTCATGAGGACTCTGGCAAACATTGTTATGTCACCATTTGAGCTGAAGCCTTATGCGCCTTGGATAATGAGATTCATCAGGACAAGGTCTTCACTCAATTACAAGGCTGATACTCTGAACCACTGCAGCTACTTGCCCCCTATTGAAGTCCTCAAACGGACATTTACCTTAGATGATGACAAGGGCAAGGCTACTGCTATGATCAATGAAGGCATTCGTCCATTGGATGGACAGTTTCGCAAAGCAGCATCCTACTCCACCAATGATGACTCTGCCACACATGACTTTGCCGCAAATACCTCAGTCAAGCAAAGTCCTCAAGCTCGCACCGTGGTGATGACTGATCGTGAGTTACTCCTCGGTCTTCATCGGAAGGTTGATCGCAATCATAAATGGGTCAAGCGTCGGTTTGGTTCAATTCTTCACAACATGACCTCAACACACAATGCGGTGAAGAAAAACCACTACTACCTCCATGAAACCTTCAAACGCACGGCTGTTCTTTCACATGTCTACGGTCTTGGAAGAACTAACGACAATGGGACTCAAGGAAGAATTTGACTGGTCTGCACCTCCTCCGAAGAAATACAAGAAGGTCAAAGTTCCTTCCTTGGTGGCCAGCTCCTATTCTTCATCGCGCGACACTGATGAAAATGGTCCTACTACAACAACCGACCCCAACAACGCTGGCGCTCCTTCTTCAACTTGAAATTCTTCAGGAGCGTTAGTCCTCAGTTTCGATTCTTTTGGTCATTCGATGACAAAGGGGGAGAAATTTGAGTTAGTCTTCAAGCGGGTCTATTTTATTGCCCATATACAACAATTTATTAAGTTACAACTCTCGTTCTTCTGAAACTTTTATTGGATCGAGTTGTAATCTTAAACCCGATGGTGTTTTGATACTTTTGATGCACTATGCTCTGATTCCCTTGAGTTTTTTGTGCTCGATACTCTTGATGCGTTATTTTGCATGCTTGTTCCTCATCAATGTTATCGCACGCATGCTGAATTACATCAAGCACCATATTTCATCATGCATTTCAAATTCTTCATATTATATGTCAAATGCGTGTATGAATTACAAGATATAGGGGGAGATCTCCATGATTCAACTCTTCAAATGTGCATTGCCTCAAAAGCAAATTCCTCACAATGCACATCTTCGTGGGAGTTCTTCTATATCTTGCAATCAAATTCCTCAATATCAGTATTTACACTTCATATGTTTATCCCCGTTGAAAACTTAACCTATATTATCATGAATCACCAAAAAGGGGGAGATTGTAAGTGCATCTAGTGCCCCTTAGTGATTTTGGTGTATTGAAGACTTATAGGTTAAGGAACTAATGCGTTTGTGAGTGTACACAGGTCTATAAGTCTATGAGGAGTTTGATATTTAGAGAGAAAGTCGACCCATAAAAATGAAGTTCTTCGATGAAGACTTTGATATTCTGAAGACTTTTTGAAGACTTTCAAAGTGAAGAAATTGGTGTGACCTTGAAGACTTGGTATTCATTTGAGGAACATGAAGCGTGAAGACTTTTGTTTTCCTAGTTTCGTTTTTCTCTTTTTTGAGTCATAGGAAACACCGTACTGTTAAAAGGGGTCGAGGAAATACTAAGGAAAAATTTCCATGTGATGCTCAACTCAAAATCCTACACCTACCAATCCCTTCGAGTGAAGCCTTTGGAAATCCCATACAGTTCAGTCAATTTCTTGATGATAGAGGCGAAGTTCTTACGGTGTTGAGAATTTGTTCGACCGAGGAGTTAGGAATTCGCCACGGATTGCCTACACAGAGGAACATGATAGCCCTAAGGAATTTGAGATTCAAATTTCCGACCGTTGTTGTCTTGCCACTGTCCCAAAATATCTTATCCACCTAACGGTCATATCATTGAAGGGCATTTATGTCTTATCATGTCGGGTTGCTCCCTAGGCTATAAATAGCTGCCCCCTACAACCACTAGCTGGTTGGCTGCTCCGAGAGAAACTTGACACTTGTCATTTGAGAGCAACCCATCCTCTGAGGACTTTGAGCGAAAATCAACGAGTGAGGAAAAACCCAAAAACCAAACCCCTACAAACCCAAAGTGATTGAGCATCACTGAAGAGATTGATCCTGCGTGGATCTGACGCTTGTTACCTTTGAAGACTGTGCTTCTTCCAGACGGTTAGGCGTCATGGTCTAGAGCATCCATCAGTAATTGTGGTTCGCCGAGTGACCATGTGTTTGAAGGTTTGGAAGTCGCTCAAGACTTACCACGAGTGATTGGACGAGGTGCATGTGACCTTAGTTCAAGGAGAATACGGTGAGGACTTGGTGTCCTGAGCTGCGTGCTCAGCGATCGGGTGTCCGGGACTGTGTGTCCTCGAGTTTAAATACTCAGCCGCTCCAACCAGAGGTACAATCGAGACAGCAGTTGGAACTGGTCTACCAAATCATTGTCTTCACCAACCTAACTGGTTCTATTTCCTCAACCCTTCCATTTCCTCATTACTCTGTTGAGTATTTGTTCATATCTGTGTTTGAAGACTTTGACTGAAGACTTTCTCAATTTCCTCAGTTCAATTTCTTCAATCTGTTTGTCTTCATCTTGTGCTATCCTGTGTTTACGCTTTCTGTACTCTTTGTTTGTCTTCATTTCATCATGATGACCATGCCCGCATTCTGTTATGCTTACTTCTGAGTACTTATTCCGCTGCAAGTAGTTCTTCGCTAAGGAATTTCCTCACCGTCAAATTCCTCAGTGAAGAATTCATAAAAATCGCCTATTCACCCCCCCTCTAGTCGATATAACGCACTTTCACAACAGCTTCTAGACCAGTCTAAAGATGTCACTGTATGAGGCTTTGTATGGCCGTAAGTGCCGCACTCCTTTAAATTGGTCTCAAACTAGAGATAGCCATATTTATGGAATAGATCTCACGATGGAAGATGAGAATCAAGTTAAGGAAATCCGAGACAGATTGCAATTGGCCAAATTGCGGCAAAAGAGTTATTATGATGCAAAGCTCCGACAGATCAGTTTTGAACCCGGAGAACACGTATATCTCTGAGTCACTCCTATTAAAGGAGTCAAGATATTCCAGACTTGTGGAAAGTTGGCACCCAGATTTATTGGTCCATTTCCAGTTATGTCCGGAGTAGGTACCATTGCATATCAGTTGGAACTACCTCCTGAATTGTCGGAAGTGCACAATGTGTCTCATGTTTCACAGTTGAGGCGATGTATATCGCCGCCTGAGAAAAAGACTGCTATGACTGAAATAGAGTTGGCAAAGGATTTAACCTATGAAGAGAAACAGGTCAAAATTTTGGATTAGATGGAAAGGGTCACTCGTAGTAAAGCAAGGAAGTTCTACAAAGTTTAGTGGGAGCATCACACCGAGGCAGAATCAAAGAATGAGAAGAATTTCTAAGGGCACATTATCCAGAATGGTTTTCCCAAGCAACCGAATCTCGAGGACGAGATTCATTCTAAGTGGGGGAGGTTTGTGACAGCCTGGTTTTTGCCCTCTTCTCTTTGCCTGATTTTCAGTTGGTTTGATTTTGAAATTTGGAGTTTGAATCTTTTCAAATGTACTTAAACACTTGGGTACCCCTTGACTTTCACCCAAGTTCTTCATTTCCTTCCCTAACTATCATTCTCTCTCTGGTTCACCTCAAAATAAATTTTTTAACATTTTTCTTAAATGAAAAATATTCATTTCTCGCTCTAAAACCCTAGCTAGCTCAATGTGCTCCAAAGCAACCCCAATTTTTATTTCCCACAAAAATCTGAGAAAATTCCTAAATATTCTTTGAACCCTAGGGCACCCTCCTGAGAAAAAATATTTCATCACTTTTTGGAATATTTTTGCTATATAAAATATTTTATGTTCTGGATAGAAATGGTAGTTTCTACAGCAACTACCATTTTACTTGATCCATTGTGGCTGATTTTTGTTGTGCATCATCACCTTAGTAGATGATTGCTACCCTCCAAAACCCAGCTCCAAACTCTCTGTAGTTTGACCACAGTAAGCTCTCAAAGTTACTGATCAGAAACTTACCAGGCAGTTGAAATTCATTCTACTGCATCTGAGCTCAAACTAAAGCGTGGTAACATCTAAAAATACCACGAACTACATACCAGACATGAAGCTTGGTCTTAGGTCGGCCTGAGGTCAGAGTTCACGTGGTGACCATGCGTATGCATGATGCCAACCTGCATGTCGTCTCACTCTGAGTGCCGCCGAGAACCCTGTTGCGCGTGTGCTTGCTTCCCCGCCTTCCTAAGCTTGCCAAACCTTGCCACAATCATCGTCCCCATCGTCTTAACTCCCTCCTGGCGCTCGCCCGGCCGGAGCTTCGCCCACAGCGAGCACGCAGGCGTGATCCGCGCAATAGCAATCGCTGCACACTATGCTCGTTGTCACCCTCGTGCCCCTGTGCTCGTCTCCGCTCGCCCACAGTTCTCGCGTGACCTGCGTCGCCTTCTCCCTCACTCACTAACGCCGTTCGTCGCCGGGCGCCGTGTCCAGGTGTCCTCTGCCGGAGCCCAATCCCTCCTCGACGCCCGGCTATAAATAGAGCCCTCCCCCAGCCTCCTCTAGCACAATCCACCACTCCCACACACTCCACGATCTCGTAGGAAGCTGTAGCCCGGCCGGGCAGGCCGCGGGCCGCCGTCCTCGAGGTCAAGCTCGCCGGCGATCCCCTCGGGTCGTCTCCGTGGCTCCAGCCCCTCCCATGCCCGGGCAACCCATCCAGGGCCTCCGCCGTGCCTCGGTGGTGCCGTTCCGCATGGTTGGAGCGCCTGGTGTCGCCTTTGGTCGCCGTCGTCTTCATCTCCGGCGAGCTCTGCTTCCTGTCTTTGCTAGAGAGGCTGATTCCGACGTCGTCCGACCACCCCTAGCTAACCTACGTGTATGGGTAGGTGCATCTCCGTCTCCTCTCTCGATCCCTCCATCCAGTTCTGGCCAAGGAGCTCTCCTCGCCGGTGTGTGCTCCGGCGGAGCCACGCCGCCCTCTATTTCCCTCTCCCCCTCCCTCTCACCTGACTAGCGGGGCCCACTAGTCAGCCACTCTGTACGCACGAAGCGGTACGAGTGGTGGCGCACGTGAGGTTTACGCCTTCGACGTCACCCCCCCCCCTCAGTTATGTTTATTTAAATTTAAAATTAAATTCTATCCAGAGAGCTTCAAACAACCAAAACTTTTTAACCATCAGCCCAAATGAATTGATTCTTTTTGCATTATGGTCTTTATGAAGAAATCTAGCAGCTCACCAAAAATGAGATTTTTCCTTGCTGTCTAGATTTTATGGTGAATTTCATAAGGGTTCTTGATGTTTTCTTTTTGTGTTTATAAATATTTTCATAAAGATAAGCTTGTCTTGAGGATCGCTAGGAGGATTGTGAACCTCATCTGCACTAAGGCGAGCCACAGCAACATTTTCATGCTGCCATTACAATATTTGTGATTTTTCAACTTGAATTAATGATTTAATCCATGCATTTAAATCACTATTATATTATTTATATTATGTTAGTTGCTTGTTTAAGTTGATATGCTTAGTTTACAGAAGTTTGAAGCTAACTAAGTTGGTTGAATAACTAGAAGAAATAGTTGTTACGAAAAAGGTAATATGGTTATGGATATAAGTAATTATTTTGAGTATTTTCTTGGAGAAGAAAAATGATAAATTTGCTAAATAAATATTTTGTTTAAAGTGATGATTAATCATAACCAGAGAGGTGTTATGAGTTATGATGTGTATGCTTAGTGTAGATAAAGTTGACCCAGTTATTTTCCGATGATATATGATGCATATATTCATGATGCATTTCATGGCATGTTGTGACACCGGTTATTTTCACTTTAAGTTGAACCTGATAATAAATCAACTTGAATATATCATTGACCAGGTCATGGTGCCACTGAATCGAGTTTTCCCAGTGCAACCACATTTGCCTTTATGGGAAGGCCTTTATTCGGTCCGTTGTCATGCCTCTGGTCGGTGCCTCCAATGAGGGAAGGTTATGGGCGTGCGGTACCCTGGCCCGGTAAGCAGACATAACCTTGTGTGCCCGTTGTTGATGTTATGGTACCTTGTCCCCATTTGGGACCATTTATGTTTTGCCACGACGGTAGCCGTTGGTGTCTTTGGTAGACACGGGGCCACCCAGGACTAGCCCAGTGGGGTTTGAGTCGGAGTGGCTGAGAGAGTGTCATGGCAATGGAGGGGTTTCGTTGGAATGCTGTTGGTCCACCCGAATGGGAGTGTGAGGCCATGGGTTCCGTGGTGTGGGTACAGTGCGCTACCTCTGCAGAGTGTATTAAATCTATCGATAGCCGAGTCCACGGTTAGGGACACGCTCAAAAGTAGGTCACACCATGGGTCAACGTTTAATAAATCTTGCACACTAAATTATGAACATTGCACTATTGATGATGGTGGGTAGACCATCTTGATGCTGGAGACCAAGTATTGGTCATGGTCGTGATCGCTGGAAAGATCATCGTTTGGGACCAAGTGTTGGTCATGGTTGTGATCGCTGGAAAGATCACCGTCACAAGGTAACCCGTTTTAAGACCACGATGTTGGTCCATTTGTGATCCGGAGCGATCACCATTGGTAAGTAAGTCCGAAGGGCTTATATCACTAGAGTATGATCACAACATGTTGGATATATTGTTGCATTATTTAACAATTGGTTAAATATCATGATATTGTTTGTCATTATGTTTATGCTTGTTGTGAGCTTGCAAGTACATTCAATGTACTGACCTGGCGTGTCATGCCAGATTTTAGGGAAGTCTTGTTGGAAAGGAATGTTGTCCGAGTAGATCGTGTCCACATCGGTGTCCCTGTGCTATGGAGTTCTGCTACGACGTTGTTCCGCTGCCGCCTAGTTGTTATGATCGAGGCCCCTTTATGTTCACTAAATAATGTGCATATTGTTCAGCCGCACCGTGTGTGCCGCTTGGCCTCGCCACCTGTTGTAATATAAACTATGATCCGCTAGCATCAATAAAGCGGTTGCTTTCTGTACCAAGATGTTGTGTGTTGCCAGAAGACATGGTCTCTGGGCTGGCAATGCATGGTAAACCGGTTGCTCTGAGCCGGGGTGCCACAGTTACACCTTTGAGACACGAGCGTATACATAAAACTGTGTGGGATGTACATCCGAACGGAAACGTTTTCCCTGGATTTACTGTGTGGGATGTACATAATAACGGAAACGTATTCCTTGGATTGGTTGTGTGTGATATACATACGAATGGAAATGATTTTCTGGGGTTCACCGTGTGGGATGTACATACCTACGGAAATGATTTCTGGAATTTACCGTGTGGGATGTACATACCTACGGAAATGATTTCTGAGATTCACCGTGTGGGATGTACATACCTACAGAAATGACTGGGTTTCGATGCCTCGCCCGATCGCACACGGCCCCAGCCTGGGTCCCATGAGGGCCTATCCCTGACGATTTTTGGGTCGTGTGGGAAGGACACCCTATCGCACACACTCACTTGGCGACGGTTCCAAATGCCGTCGCGGAAAGGGGTAAAAACCGTTTGTTTAGGACCGACGCGCACCAGTGATAGATCAAGACGCTTAATAGGACTTTCACGGAGCACTTACCTTGGCAAAAGTTTTGAAGAAGTTCAAAATAGATCAGTCAAAGAAAGGGTTCTTGTCTGTGTTGCAAGGTGTGAAGTTGAGTAAGACTCAAAACCCGACCACGGCAGAAGATAGAGAGAGAATGAAAGACATTCCCTATGCCTCAGCCATAGGTTCTATAAAGTATGCTATGCTGTGTACCAGACCTATTGTATACCTTGCCATGAGTTTGGCACGGGGGTACAATAGTGATCTAGGAGTAGATCACTGGACAACGGTCAAAATTATCCTTAGGTACCTAAAGAGGACTAAGGAAATGTCTCTCGGTTATGCAGGTGATAAAGAGTTTGTCGTAAAGAGTTACGTCGATGCAAGCTTTGACACTGATCTAGATGACTCTAAGTCTCAATCTAGATACATATTGAATGTGGGAGCAATTAGTTAGAGTAGCTCCATGCAGAGCATTGTAGACATAGAAATTTGCAAAATACATATGGATCTGAATGTGGCAGACCAGTTGACTAAACATCTCTCACAAGCAAAACATGATCACACCTTAATACTCTTTGGGTGTTAATCACATAGCGATGTGAACTAGATTATTGACTCTAGTAAACCCTTTGGGTGTTGGTCACATGGCGATGTGAACTATGGGTGTTAATCACATAAAGATGTGAACTATTGGTGTTAAATCACATGGCAATGTAAACTAGATTATTGACTCTAGTGCAAGTGGGAGACTGAAGGAAATATGCCCTAGAGGAAATAATAAAGTTGTTATTTTATATTTCCTTATATCATGGTAAATGCTTATTATTCATGCTAGAATTGTATTAACCGAAAACTTGATACATGTGTGGATACATAGACAAAACACCGTGTCCCTAGTAAGCCTCTACTAGACTAGCTCGTTAATCGAAGATGGTTAAGTTTCCTAACCATAGACATGTGTTGTCATTTGATGAACGGGGTCACATCATTAGGAGAATGATGTGATGGACAAGACCCATCCGTTAGCTTAGCATATTGATCGTTCAGTTTTATTGCTATTGCTTTCTTCATGTCAGATACATATTCCTTCGACTATGAGATTATGCAACTCCCGGATACCGGAGGAATACCTTGTGCGCTATCAGACGTCACAACATAACTGGGTGATTATAAAGATGCTCTACAAGTATCTCCGAAGGTGTTTGTTGGGTTGGCATAGATGGAGATTAGGATTTGTCACTCTGAGTATCGGAGAGGTTTCTCTGGACCATCTCGGTAATGCACATCATAAGAAGCCTTGCAAGCAAGGTGACTAGTGAGTTAGTTACAAGATGATGTATTACAGTACTAGTAAAGAGACTTACCAGTAATGAGATTGAACTAGGTATGAAGATACCACGATCGAATCTTGGGCAAGTAACATACCGATTGATAAAGAGAATTACGTATGTTGTCATAACGGTTCGACCGATAAAGATATTTGTATAATATGTAGAAGCCAATATGAGCATCTAGGTTCCACTATTGGTTATTAACCGAAGAGGTGTCTCGTTCATGTCTACATAGTTCTCAAACCCGTAGGGTCCGCACGTTTAACGTTCGATGACGATTTAGTATTATATGAGTTATGTGATTTTGTGACTGAATGTTGTTTGGAGTCCCGGATGAGATCACGGACATGACGAGGAGCCTCGAAATGGTCGAGAGGTAAAGATTGATATATAGGACGATGGTATTCGGACACCGGAAGTGTTCTAGAGGGTACCGGGTACTTATCGGGTCACCAGAAAGGAGTTTCGGGCACCCCCGACAAAGATATGGGCCTTATGGGCCAAGTGAGGGAACACACCAGCCCTGGTGCGCCCCTATTGAGGCCAGCCCTATGAGGAGAACAAGGAAAGAGGGGAGGGCAAGGAAAGTGTGGATTAGGATTCCTACTTCCTTCCCTCTCCCCACCTCTTTCCTTCCACCTCGGTTAAATAAGGAAAGGGGGGAGACCGAATTGGGGAGGACCCCAAGTAGGATTCTCCTACTCGGGGCGCCCCCTTGGCTGCCTCTCATCCCCTCCAACCTATATATATGTGGCGGCATCGCTAGAACACACACCAACAATTGTTAGCCGTGTGCGGCGCCCCCCTCCACAGTTTACGCCTTCGGTCATATCTTCGTAGTGCTTAGGCGAAGCCCTGCGCGGATCAACTTCACCATCATCATCACCATGCCGTCGTGTTGACAGAACTCATCTTCCTCGACACCTTTACTAGATCAAGAGGATGAGGGACATCATCGAGCTGAACGTGTGCAGAACGCGGAGGTGTCGTACGTTCGGTGCTCGATCGGTCGGATCTAGAAGAAGTTCGACTGCATCAACCGCGTTGTCAAACGCTTCCACTTTCGGTCTACGAGGGTAGGTGGACACACTCTCCCCCTCTCGTTTCTATGCATATCCTAGATACATCTTGCATGAGCATAGGAAATTTTTTGAAATTGCATGCTACGTTTCCCAACAACAGATTCATCTAATTTCATGGTGATGAGTGAGCATCAGATGTTATGCAGAATATGTTTGCTTGATTGTACAGTTGTAGGTTTTCATATACCTTGATGTGTTTGCTTCCTTAGGTCCATGTTTCGTATACTTTGTTTTTCTGATCCATTCCTTGTATAGGCGTTCTTGTTGGCAGCACAGGTTCAGGTCATATTTAATTATCAACGAATTACCAAGTGGAGTTCTAGATTAAGAATAGGGGAATGATCATAGATGGCAGCACTTATAGTACGATTTATCTTGATGGAGAGAGGCACTTGCTACCTCTTGAGCACTGCGTTGGTTTTCCCTTGAAGAGGAAAGGGTGATGCAGCAAAGTAGCGTAAGTATTTCCCTCAGTTTTTGAGAACCAAGGTATCAATCCAGTAGGAGACCACACGCAAGTCGCCTCGTACCTACACAAACAAATAAGAACCTTGCAACCAACGAGATAAAGGGGTTGTCAATACCTTCATGGGCGCTTGCAAAAGTGAGATCTGATAGAGATGATAAGAATATTGTTGGTATTTTTATGATAAAGATTGAAAGTAAAGAGTGCAAAATAAACGGCGACAGAAATAGCTTGTTGACGGGAGATTAATATGATGAAAGATAGACCCGGGGGCCATAGGTTTCACTAGTGGCTTCTCTCAAGATAGCATAAGTGTTACGGTGGGTGAACAAATTACCGTCGAGCAATTGATAGAAAAGTGCATAGTTATGAGAATATCTAGGCATGATCATGTATATAGGCATCACGTCCACGACAAGTAGACTGAAACGATTCTGCATCTACTACTATTACTCCACACATCGACCGCTATCCAGCATGCATCTAGATGTAACATCCCAAATTATCAATTTGGAATGTTTTACATTAGATCATCATTGCATATCATGTTTTATTGCATTTTGGTTTGATCCTAGAAATTCTACGCAACTCAAGGACCCACGGAGAGAGTTGGGGATTTCATTATTTTCATATTCGAGTTTTTCTCGAATTTTTGAAAAGAGGATCGTTTGATTTTAATTATTTTTCTCTGAAATGTTTCTTTTATTAAAATAAAAAAGAGAGGATAAAATGACTTCCTCAAAATAAAGAAATATCAGAGATTTAATATTAAAATCAAATAAGATTTTTATTTGGAGTTTTATTGCTATTTTATTTGAATTAGGAAAAATATGCGTTTCTCAAAATTGCATTTTAGGCCCAAATAAATGTTCACCTTGTCCGGCTTAATTTTAGAGGACGAGGAAATTTTATTTCGGGATTTTTGAAGTCAGTTTAGTATTTCTTTTATTTCTTTTTCTGCACGTCGGAATTATTTAAAAAAAAGTCAAACCAACTCCGGGCTGTACCCGAGCGGGACTCCGCCCGGGGGGCCTTTATAGGCCACCACCCCCGAGCCGCCGAAGCTCACCCGAGCCGCCAGCCCAACCCGCACCGCCGCCCAAACCCTAACCCTAACCGCCGCCCCTTCATGCCGCCGCCATTGCCGCCGCCGCCATTGTATTGCGCCGCCCGACGCCGACCCACCGCCCGCGCCGCCTCGCTAGAGTCGCCCGCCGCCGCCACCATCGCCGGATCCGCCTAGATCGGTTTATTTTTATTTATTTTCGGTTTAGTTATATAGCGAACGCCCATTCGTTCGTTCGCTTTAACGAACGGTTTTCACCGTTTAATCGCAGACAGCGGACGTTTGTTCGTTAGCCTGTTCGTCGGTTTTTCTTTTTCTCGGATTTTCCGTTATTATTTTCGATCGCGATTTCTGGTCCGATTTTCGTTCTAGTATACCTTTTCGCTCGTTTATCGGAATCAAGCGATTCAAGTGTCTAGAGTTTCGCCTTGAAACCCTCTTTCTGTTTAACCAACTTAAACAAGCTTTTGCTACGGTAAAATTTGACTTTAGTCCAGATTAGTAAACGAAGCTTGTTTCTTTTCGCCGTTTGAGTTTTGTTGCTTCGTTTGATTTGATTCTTTTTGCAAACCGGAGTTCTTAAGTTTCTGGTTAGATCTCTTATTTGAGTTTACCCGTGCCCTTGCTTGATTGCTTATTGTATGCTTGTTTGTTTGCGATAGAGTACCCGGAGTGCGAAGCGTGCTACTACGAGTCTCTAGGTTTCACGTTTCATCGGCAAGGCAAGTAACACTTTGATCATACCTCTTTACTACCCAGTTTTATTGCATTAGATCAACCCTCAAACATTGCATGAGTAGGATTGTTAACATGTGGGTATTGGGAAGTAGTAGATGAGGTAGTACCTATTCACCTGTTTATTATCAAACCCTGGGAGTTACTTCTAGGTTATGCTTATATTGCTATGCTATGCTCGTAGACGTGGATTGGGTTTGAGAGTATTCATGACAGATGTGAGATTGTTAATTAATGGTTCAACTTAAGGTGGCAACTTGAATACACATCTGGGTGGATTGAGGCACCTGGGGAACCGAGTGATTGCCTGTATTTTTGGAAATCCCGGGGTATCGTGTGATTCTCCTATGGACTGCCACCCAGGCTCAAAGGGATCATAAGATTATTCATGCTAGGAACTTTGGTGTGCAGCCACAAGCTATTATGGGCTCTAGCATAGTTGATTAAGTCGTGTGAACTCTTACAGTGGTAGACTAGCAGATGTAGGAGATGTAGGTGGTACTGTCTACCCACCGTAAGGTGCAAACGCTTCTGAAAGACTGTGTCTCGGTCATCCGTTTCTCAAACACCATGTAGTGCGAGAAATCCAACGGAGGAGATCGAGTCTTGTGGGGAAAAGTGCGCAAACCTCTGCAGAGTGTACAAACTAATCATGGTTAGCCGTGTCCCCGATTATGGATGTCGGATTTCGGGTTCTGGCAGACCCTTGAGGTTCGAACACTGGGGTGCGCGCGGAGATCCAACCCTCCACTGTCTCGCACCTCGCCGAATCGCTGGGACCTAAACTACTAAACGGAACAACACAAGAGACACGAGATTTATCGCTTGAGGCCACCATTGTGGTGTAATACCCTACTCCAGTGTGTGGTGTGGTGGATTGCCTCTTGGGCTGATGAGGAACCATACAAGGAAGAACAGCCTCACGAGGGTCTGTTCTTGGCGGGTGCGATCAACTGCTAGATGGGGTTCAATCGCTCTAGCTACTGGTTTCTTGATGAGGATTCCGAATCTCCTCCCTTCCCTCTCTCTTCCAGATGCCTCTAGCTTTGAGTGTGGCTACTCCTATTTATAGGCGAAGGCCCTGGGCCTCTTCCCAAATATTGAGTGGGAAGGGCGCCAACAATTGGCCATTTTGAAGGGGAACAGCGGGTACACTTATCCTGACTAAAGTTGGTCCTCACCTGCCAATGGCTCTGGTGATGACGCATGCTTGGGCTCCAAGATGACTCCCTTCCAGCCGTTGGGCTGGTCTTGGTCTTGTTGCAATCAAAGCGGATGCCTTTGCTTGATGCTCTCGCTGCGCTTGCTCCCTTTGCACCAAAGAGGAAAGGAGGACGCCAGCAGGCCGGGCGCCCGATGGCGCCCTTGGTCGTCATGGCTTGCGTCATGGGCACCTCGCGAGGTACCCTGCCTTGAACTCTCTGCCTCCTCATGAGCCCGACGAGGCCGTGCACGAGGAAGCTCCTTGTCGTCCGCCTCATGAGGCTTGGCCCCTCGCGAGGGTCTTGAGCTTTGCGTTGATGAAGATGGGTTGTCCTGGGCCTCCTTGAGCCACACAGGCGGGCAAGTCCAGGGACCCCGTTCCCGAACACCGACAGTTGCCCGGGCCCATGGCGCCCGAACTTGGCCGAGCAGCGAGGCGAAAGGGCAAGTCTGAGCGTCATGAGCCCTAACAACCCTTGACCTTAGGCGTCAGCGTGGCGGTTTATTGGACACGTGCGCCTTTGAAACCGCGTGGGTTGATAACAGGGCGGCATCTTCCTTGCCTCCTTTACTTTCTCCAGTTGCTGCTCATATCCCCTTTCTTGCGCTTCTCCTCTCTCCTTCCAAGATCTTCAGATCCGCCGCTGCGTGCCCTAGCCGATCATGACGCCTCTCAAGCCCGGCGAGCTTGGTACTCTCCTGCCTTGGACCCGCCAAATGTGTCAGGGCGAGCCTGCATACTGGTCTTGCGCCGGATGGCGGGGCGCAGGCGTCAACGGAGTGGAAGCGTTCAAGGTGGCTCCGCCGCCCCTAAGGGTCGGGGAGTACCTTCTACCCGTTCTTCGTGGCGCCATCATTGCTGATGCAGTGCCTCCCTTTTCTGAGTTCTTCTTCTCTGTCCTCTGTCACTACAACATTCAAGCTCTGCACCTCCATCCCAACTCCGTCCTTCTTCTAGCAATCTTCGCCTACTATTGTGAGGCCCATGTTGGGGTGAAGCCCTCGGTGGCCTTGCTACGCCACTATTTCTCCCTCCGAACCTCCTGTGGTTCCGCCTCCGCGTGCGCGAGCTTCGTTGCATACGGCGGAGCCATCGCCATTTCAAACCCTGGGAAGCGCATTGAGGGCTTCAGGAGCAAGTGGGTCTTGGTGGATGCTGGGCGCATCCACCCACGGCTGATCACCTTACGAACCTTGCCGAGAGCTCCGACGACCGGTCCCAGTAGAGCTTGGATCCCAGCGTGAAGCTGGTGCTTTGGAGAAGATGGGCCTTGATCTGAAGCCGGCCAACGTGGCGGCGGTGAAGCTGACCGGTGCGTCGCTGCTGAGGGAGTTCCTGGAGCATCAACTGGCTCCGCTTCGTCAGTACTCGCTTCCGATGTGGAGGCCTCACTCGAGCCCCGTGGCCCTGGCCAGCGAGGATCTGGCGACGGTCCTCCAGTCCTTGGTTGGGGGCGATGTGGCGAGACTGGAGGGCGCCCCCGCGCCCTTGTTCCTTCGTGAGGATTGGGAGCAGGTAGTGGGGCCCATGCATGTCTTCAATGGGGACGGGCCCGTGCCGTGGAGACTCGGGAGGACTGGTGGGCGTGCCCTCTTCCGACTCCAGCCAAGAGGTGGAGGAAAGAGAGCCAGGAGAGGGGTTGATTTGGGGCGGAGTCAAGGGCTCCTCCCTGCGGCCACAGGTCCGCATTCTCCGCCTCCCCAGTGGCAGCGACGAGGATGAGGATGAGCGGGAGGCGGCTTGCCCCGATCCCAAGAAGGACGGACTGGGCTGGTCCCCAGGTCCGCCCGGCCAGGCGATCCTGACGCGCCTCCTGCTCCCGGGCCCCTTGAAGCTGATCCTGCAGCCCGGCTCTCGGGCTTCAAGTATGGCGGAGGTTGCTCGAGCTTCATGAGCGATGACCGATAAGTGCTTGATTCTTGTCCTATTCCTTGCTTTGTCGCCGAGGCTTGATATCTGTATCTCTTGGCTAGGTGGCGCTGCGGCGAAAGTGAAGGGAGCTCCCGAGGCTTCATCTGGCGGCGCCTCTGCCCTTGAAGGAAGGCGATGGCAAGACACGGGCCTCTCTGCCCGGTCATCCTCGCGAGGCTGGCGGAGCTGGGCGAGCTCAGCCCCCATGGCCCAAGCGACTCGAGGTGTCCTTGCACGATGCCGCCGCCACATTTGTTGGGCGTGTGTCCCGCCTCACGATACTGTGGTTACGCCGCTGCCATCTCCTCCTACTCCACCAACTGCTGTCTCTCTGACTCCTCCCACTATCCTGGATCGTGCTGCCACTGAATTGGATCGGCTGCAGCAGGATCTTCTGGGCGCCGACCCTTGCTTGGTGGCCGGGCGCTTGGAGCTGGCCTCTGGCTGGATTCACTCCGACGCTTCGATTCGGGCGGCGCTGGTCCAGGCCTCGATGGCTTGCGACGAGGAGAAACAGGTTGTCCGTGAGGCGAAGATTGCCCGCGATGCTGCCCTAGGGGAGGCAGCCAGCATCCAAGGTCGCTGTGAGACGCTGGAGGGCGAGCTGAAGGGCCTGCAGAACCAGCTTGCCGAGGAGGCCCACCTCCACCAGGAGCAGGAGGAAAGCATGAAGGCTCGCGAAGCGGCCGTCAAGGACCGGGAGGCTAGGCTGAAGAAGCGCCGCGACCGCCTAGGCGTGCTGGAGCAGGAGCTGGAGGCGAGGAAGGTCGAGCTGGATGACAAGGCGCGAGTTCTTGCCGAAGATCGTGTGGCCTTCACAGATATGTAGGTGAAGACTCGCACCTTGCTGAGGGAGCTCTATGATAGCGGCCTGGAGAGCCCACTGGCCGGCGCAGAGGACGGCCCCGCCAAGCTGCTTCCCTTCCTGGTTCGCGCTCTTGAAGATGTCTCCCTTGGTCTTGGCCCCACGGGCCGAGGCCGAGGCGCGCGTGTCTTGTCTTCTGCGGCACCGACGCGGGTCCTCACCCACGTCTACCTTCGCGATCCCAGTGTCGACCGACAGCCTTGGAGCCAGAAGCGGCGAGCATGCATTGCCGCCGAGGCTGTGAAGGGTCACGCAGAGGCTCTGTTAGGGAAGTTCCGGCCTTCGACCAAGCCAAGCGAGGCGCCATGGCCCCTACTGCTCCACGAGGCGAACCCACTCCGCGTTGTTCCATCGCCGACAAGTGACTCCGTTGTGGCTCCTGTCCTGCTTTTAATTCCTACACATGTATCATGCCTCGGGGAGGCGTTTAAACTTGCATTTGGTATTGCGATAACAGTGTGGACTGTAATATTTGCTGTTGAATTCCTTGAAATTTGCGCTTCCTACTTGCTTATGTTCTCGCCGGCAGAGCCGGCCTCAATACCTCAGCCGCCGTTAGCCCCGACCGAATCCGGGGCGGGACCAAGGAGTGAGGGGCTACGTGACAAGTTAGGCTCTGAGTCGCGATGCTCGAGAGTCCCCTTGGCGCCTGAACAACAAGTAGGGAGGTGAGATGCAGGCGGATCTACCGTTCTACATCGACAGAGCCCGGCCCCGCGCATACCTCAACCGCCGTTAGCCGTTTGGAACTACGGGGTGAGGGGCTACGTGACCAGTTAGGCTCCTGAGTCGCGATGCTCAGGAGTCCCCCTTGACGCTCAAGCGGCATTCGTACCTTGGCTCGCTCGGGGAGTGACGTCACGATGAACCAGGCCCGAGGGCTGGCTGGGTGGCGTGCGTCTGGCGTGACCAAGCGCAGCCCGTGTCCAGCCCCTCGCGCGCGCTCCCGAGGGGAGGCGTTGCGATGAGGCGGACAACTGAGCTCTGGGCTCCACGAGGTTGATGCGACCCGGAGGCCACCCTCGGTTGTTTATCACCGGTAGCAGCATAGCGCTTCCGCATGCGTCTGAGGCATAGCCGCTCCTCGGCGATGTCGTCGACCAGCAGAGCATGGTCCTTCCTTTGGAGCGTGGGAGGGGCTCCCCCGCCGGGAGGAGCCCGGCGTATCTGACCCACCACGACACGTGGCTGTGCACGGTAGGGCTGGGCGAGGTGTATCTGGGCACCCGTGATCCGGTAGCGGGACTCACGGGGCCCCTACCTCAAGGCGGGTTGCGCTGGCTCTGGGCCTTATCTTGAGTGTGTTCCCTGCAAATTTGGCCAGATGCGGTGCTCTCGTCTTCGGATCCGGCTCTCGGGCTGGTCTCGACCATCGGTGGCAAGCCGGGGCCAGCGATGCCATGGACAAGACCAGAGGGTGAGGGCGGAGAGCACAGAGGAGCCCTGAGTCGCGATGCTCGTGCACCCCCTTTAACGCAAGCTGGGTTAGAATGTGAAACTCGTCCTCGGGTCCCGGCTCTCGG
Organism: Aegilops bicornis; assembly: GCA_021605145.1. Lineage (NCBI taxonomy): Eukaryota > Viridiplantae > Streptophyta > Magnoliopsida > Poales > Poaceae > Aegilops > Aegilops bicornis. The sequence goes on from CM038671.1 coordinate 511,705,079, forward strand.
GCTAGTCTCGGCCGTCAGCGGCAAGCCAGTGTCGCGATGCCATGGACAAGACCAGTGAGGGCTGGAGAGCCGATGGGAGCCACGAGTCGCGATGCTCAGCACCTCCCTTTAACGCGCAAGCTGGGTTAGATGACGAAACTCTCGTCCTCGGGTCCGGCTCTCGGGCTGGTCTCGGCCGTGTTGGCAAGCCAGGTCGCGATGCCATGGACAAGTCCAGAGGGTGAGGGCCGGAGAGCCGGTAGGAGCCCTGAGTCGCGATGCTCAGGCACCCCCCCTTTAACGTGCAAGATTCCGCAACCCAGGAAAAGGCACCAAATAACAAGCATGGTGGAGCGAGAGCGTAATCCTAAGGAAAACATAGGAAGGATACATGCCGCTGGGACAGGCCCGAGCGGCTTGGGGATGATGCAGCCCGAGGGGCACCCCCAACAGGATAAGCTAATGACATGAAATAAAAGGGATACATGCCGCAGGGACGGACCCATGCGGCACAGGAATAATGCGCCTCAAGGCGCTCCCGGCTGAAACGAAACTTAAAGATGTCACTGGTGATGTTGGGGACAAAGGGGTGTTGGTGTAGCAGACTCGGCGGGCTGCGGAGCCGACCTCCACGAGCCCCAGGCCCAGGGGCCTCGGGAGGATCCGAGGCGGGCGGCTCCTCGCGGGCCATCTCCATCTCCGCCCGGGGCTGCAGGCGTGCCTGACCTCTTGAGCCTCGGGATGGCCCTCATGAGACGGCAGTGCGCAGCCGCCCGCGTTTGGCGAGCCGTGGGGCATGCGCGGCGTAGCTGTGGGCGGGCCCTCGTAGCGTCCCACTCGCGAGGGCAGGCGCGCGAGATGCGGCCGGTTGAGCCCTGGTATGTCGATGCAGACGCGCGCAGCCCACCATCCTCGCTGGATGGGGGCCACAATGGCAAGCGGCGGCTGCCCCTCATGACCCTTGACTCTGTAGCTCTGAATGGCCTTGCTGACGAACTCCTGAGGGTTCGGCCCTCCTTGCCTTGCTCCTGCTTGCAGGAAACGTGCTTCGAAGCACGCCTCCACGTGGTGCCCAAGCGCCTCCCTCGAGACCTTGGCGAGGTTGGCGGCCCTCCAGGGGAGAGCCCCCGAGCCCTGCCTGAGGAGGGCGCCGGGCGCGCTTTCCTATGCGATGGAAGGAGGCTCCCCCTAGCCCGGCGCGGGCCCTGAGGGGCCTGCCTCTTGAGGAGCCGGGCCGGTCGATGTCTTCTTCTTCTTTTGTGCAGCCTCGGGAGGCCTCCTGCTGCTGTGGTCTGGGTCTTCTAGCGATGCGGGCTGAAAGGCTCGCTCCAGGGAGCACACTGTGTCTCTCTCTTCACAGGGCACCGTGATGACCCCGCCGCTTCCTGGCATCTTGAGGACGTTGTAGCCGTGGTGGGCTACGGCCATGAATTTGGCCAGCACCGGGTACCCGAGGATGGCATTGTACGGCAGGCGAATGTGGGTGACGTCGAAGTCGATGAGCTCGGTGTGGTAGTTGTCGCGAGCCCCGAAGGTGACAGGAAGGCGGACCTGCCCGATCGGGACCGTGGAGCCGTCGGTGACTCCGGAGAAAGGCTTGGTTGGCTGAAGCTGACTATAAGGCAATTGAAGATTGTTGAATGTTTCCACAGACAGGACGTTGAGTCCTGCCCCGCCGTCGATGAGGGTCTTGGTGACCAGCACGTTGCTGATGATTGGGGAACAAAGCATCGGGAGAACTCCGGCTGTGGCTGCGCACTTGAGCTGGTCTACTGAGCTGAACATGATGGCGCACGCCGACCACCTGAGAGGGCGCGTGGCCTCGAGCTTGGGGAGGACTGCATTCAATTCGCGGGCGAACTGCTTGAAGATGCGCTGAGAGGCTGGGGCTTGAGCTCCGCCCAGGATGCAGGCGATCGCATGCGCTTCGTGGAAGCCCCCAGCCCCCTCGTCCTGATGGCGGTCTTCAATTCTCCTTGGCGGCGGCAGTGGAGGGAGGCCTGCGTTCCCCTGCGGGCGATCCTCGCGAGGCTGATCCCTCCAGCCTCCCTCGCGAGGCGGGTCTTGCCAACGGTCCTCGCGAGGTTGGTCGCGCCACCCTTGGCGCGGGCCGTGGTCTTCCCAGCGTTCTTCATTCCTTCCTCCTCCTCGGCCGTAGCCCAGTCGCTGTTAGGCGTCTGCCGACCCTTCCTTCCCCTACGGCCGGAGCTCTTGGCATTCATTGGTGTTGTGGGTGTGGAGGTCGTGGTACACACAATCGACTGCCCTTGGAGGACTCGGGCTGATCTGCCTCGCTTGGTGTGCGGTTCGCCAGTACGGCAGCCCCTTGCGCTTCACGTCCTTGGCCTTGGACTTCTTTTCTTGGGATCCATGCGCGGGCAGCTCGAGGAGGGAGAGGCGCCCTCCTCAGCCTGGCGCACTTGGTCGCCAAGTTGAACAGCTCGGGGAGGTGCATAGATCTTCATGCATCGCCAACTCCTCCTTCATCTTGACGTCGCGCCGCCCGTCGGAGAAGGCAGAGATGATGGCCTCCTCCGTTACCCTGGGGACCTTGAGGCGCACGTTGTTGAAGCGCTGGATGTACTTTTGCAGGGTTTCCCCTGGCTGCTGCTTGATTCAGCGCATGTCGCTCACGGCGGGTGGCCGATCGCGAGTACCCTGGAAGTTGGCGATGAAGCGGGTACGCATCTCGGCCCAGGAAGAGATCGTGACTGGGGCCAGATTCAGGAGCCAGGTGCGGGCTCCGTCCTTGAGCGCCATGGGAAACCAGTTTGCCATGACCTTTTCATCCTCGTTGGCAGCCTCGATGCCCAGCTCGTAGAGCTGGAGGAACTCCGTAGGGTCAGCTGTGCCGTCGTAGCGAGGAGGCAGGTCTGGCTTGAACTTGGCGGGCCACGCGACGCTGCGCAGCTCGGAGGTGAAGGCGCGGCAGCCCGCCGTGGCCGCGGGGGGCCTCAGACGGCAGAGAGCTTGGTCTTGCGGGCCTCCCTGCGCCGCGGCTGGGGGCAGCGCAGGGTCTTGACGTGCCGGAGCAGGGAGCGCTCGGGCAGCTTCTTGTGGGCGAGGAACTTCTTGACAGCTCTGCTCTTGCCGCGCCGGCGCCTGGCGGAACGGGTTCCGCCCAGGGGCCGCGCGTCTTGGGGCCAGGGCGCCTTCTCGAGGAGGAGGCGGCTGAGGCGCCCCGGGAGCTTCATCGCACGCGCGGGACGGGGTGCAGTGCAGTAAGACGGACGACGCGGGGGCGCCTCCTACAGCGCGGACGAGCTCGGCGACTCGGTCGAGCCATTCTTCGTAGACGTCGTCGACGGGGCGGTAGCGCAGGAGCTCGTTTGCCGCGATGAGTGCAGCTCGGGCCTCCATGGCCGCGTGGGGCGCACGTGACGAAGAACCAGCGGGGGTGAGCGAAGGCGTGGCGGTGCGGCCGTCCCGCCTCATGGGCCGGGTGCTTTGGGGCGATGCTTGCTGCCGTTCCTGCCGGGCGATGGCGGCGTTGACGGCGAGGAACGACGAGGGCGCCCGCCGACGGGAGCTGTCTGGGCAACATGGGAGGCGAGCGGCTCGGCGCTGTAGCGCCCGACGGGCGTCAGACATGGTTGCGGTGGTCGGGGAAGAATGAGGCGACAGAAGGCAGATTCCGGCGCACCCCTACCCGGCGCGCCAAATGTCGGACTTCGGGTTCCGGCAGACCCTTGAGGTTCGAACACTGGGGTGTGCGCGGAGATCCAACCCTCCACCGTCTCGTACCTCGCCCGAATCATTTGGGACCTAAACTACTAAACGGAACAGCACAAGAGACACGAGATATATCCTTGTTCAGGCCACCATTGTGGTGTAATACCCTACTCTAGTGTGTGGTGTGGTGGATTGCCTCTTGGGCTGATGAGGAACCATACAAGGAAGAACAGCCTCACGAGGGTCTGTTCTTGGCGGGTGCGATCAACTGCTAGATGGGGTTCAATCGCTCTAGCTACTGGTTTCTTGATGAGGATTCCGGATCTCCTCCCTTCTCTCTCTCTTCCAGATGCCTCTAGCTCTGAGTGTGGCTACTCCTATTTATAGGCGAAGGCCCTGGGCCTCTTCCCAAATATTGGGCGGGAAGGGCGCCAACAATTGGCCATTTTGAAGGGGAACAGCGGGTACACTTATCCTGACTAAAGTTGGTCCTCGCCTGCCAAAGGCTCTGGTGATGACGCCTGCTTGGGCTCCACGATGACTCCCTTCCGGCCGTTGGGCTGGTCTTGGTCTTGTTGCACCGAAATGGATGCCTTTGCTTGATGCTCTCGCCTGCGCTTGCTCCCTTTGCACCAAAGAGGAAAGGAGGACGCTGCGCAGGCTGGCGCCCGACTGGCGCCCTTGGTCGTAATTGCTTGCGTCATGGGCACCTCGCGAGGTACCCTGCCTTGAACTCTCCGCCTCCTCATGAGCCAGCCTGACAAGGTCGTGCCTGAGGAAGCTCCTTGTCCTCCGCCCCGCGAGGCTTGGCCCCTCCCGAGGGTCTTGAGCTTGTGTTGATGAAGATGGGCTGTCCTGGGCCTCCTTCGAGCCACGCCGCAGGCCGCAGGCAGGCAAGTCTGGGGACCCCCGTTCCCAGAACGCCGACAATGGACAATCTTGAGTATCTGGTCTTGGATTATCATGTTGATCTCATCCCTACCTAATAAATTTGATGACTTGTTAATGATTACTTTTAATTGGGATTGAGAGGGGGTTTACCTTCTCAATATTTTTCAACAAACTTTGTAGTTAAATAAAATATATTCCTTTGCAGTAGGGAAAAATTGGCTTTTTGCAAAACATATTAACCATACAACCTCCACCAGCATATAGTGATAGCATTATTTTTTTCATTACTCTTTTGTGTTACATTGCCAGCATATTCCATGTGCTGGCCCATTTTTGGGCTGCAATGTATCATGTTGCAGACTTTTCAGATGACGAGTAAGGAGCCTTAGGTCGTGGTCTTTCACTCAGTGATGCCGTTGGAGTTGATGGAATCACTTTATCTTCCAAGCCTTCCGTTGTTATCGTTTTAGATGGCCTTAAGCCATATTTATTGTAATAAGTTCTGTTTTGAGACATTCGATGTAATAAGTGTGTGATTTCTACTCTGTTATAAATCCTTCAAGTACTGTGTGTGTCAGCATTACCGATCCAGGGATGACACTTATGCATAGAGATCAGTCTGTTTGAGGTTTGGTCGCTACAAAGATGGTATCAGAGCACACGCTGACTGTAGGACACGACCACTAAGCTAAAGCCCTAGATCACTACTCTCTTCTCATTTCTAACTCCTCTCCATTTTCTACTCTATAGGATGGCGGATGCAAGGATCAATTTCATGCAACTGGATGAAGACACCCCATTTGGATGCCACTTGAAGGAAGTCACTAGGTACCTGAACATTGGAATACCAAGCTTCACCGGAACCTACAACGCCACTTTACCAGAAGAGGAGCGCTGGATGATTCAAGTTCAAGTTCCAGGAAGGACATTCACGCCAGTCACTGAGCCCATAGAGTTTTCCTTCGATGCACCAACTTGGAGTATAGGAAAGAGTATGGCAGCTCACATCACCATGGGACGCATTACAGAAGTTTACCACTAGGATCTCAAGGATACTATCTATCAGATTTGTGGGCGCCGAGACGAGCAATGGGAGATGATCAGCACCAGGAAGTATAGATAGATTGCCTCTTTCATCCAGGAGTTAAACCAGCACATTCGACGCTAGGAGAACCAGATGTGCGCAGGCATGACAGATTTGAAGAAGGCGATGACAAGGATCACAGAACTGGAGGAAGAACTCAAGGCTACACGTGAAGATTATATGGAGTAAATTGTCGTACTAGTGGAGAAGAATGACGACCTTACAAGGAAGCTAGGAGTTTTCATGGGAGACCCCGCGCCAGAAAGAGAAGATGACGATTCCACTTGCCCGGAGAACTACATCATCATTGACGACACCGACACGGATCCTGACGATAGCGATGATGACTATGTTGATGAAGCTGGAGCAGATATCATGGAGTCTTCGACCGAGCAATTTTTCTAGTAGACCACCAAATCAGTAGTAGTATTCCACCATGTATATAGTATAGTCCAAGCACTTTTGTAACGATAGTTCTAGACCGATTGTATGCCCTTGTTTGATTTGATTGAGTGATATGTTTGTGCTTGTCTCATGTGCATATGGGTAGTTTTTTCCCTCTAGACCTCATTCTATTATGTTTTCTCATCTTTTCTAAACCCAGCAGATGCCTCCGACACGCGACAATGGATTTGCTTTCCCAATAGGAGCTCACTTTCCGGTTGATCCAAGAATAGAGTGCATTGATGCGATTGCTAGTCCTAATCGTAACCGGAGGAACAACAACAACAACAACAACAATAACAACAACAACAACAACAACAACAACAACAACAACAACAACAACAACAACAACAACAACAACAACAACAACAACAACAACAACAACAACAACAACAACAACAACAACAACAACAACAACAACAACAACAACAACAACAACAACAACAACAACAACAACAACAACAACAACAACAATGCACCACCACCACCACCACCACCACCAGTTGATCACTTAGCCCGTTTTCTTAGGCTGAATCCACCGGTGTTCTCCAGTAGCACCGAGCCAATTGTTGCAGATGATTGGCTTCGCAAGATTGAAAGGGAGTTGACCACTGCAGGATGCACAGATGCGGAGAGAGTGCGTTTTGCTTTATCGACTTGATGGGCCCGCAGCATCTTGGTGGGAGAATTTCATAGTCACTTACCCTATTGACACTATGACATGGGACCAGTTTCAGCAGGCTTTTCGCACTGCCCATGTTTCAGCAGGAGCTATGGCCATGAAGAAGCGTGAGTTTCGCAACTTACGCCAAGGAGGGCGCACTGTTGGCCAATATGTGGATGAGTTTAGTAAGTTAGCACGTTATGCCCCAGATGACGTCGCTACAGATGCAGCTAAAAAGGAAAAAATTTGGAAGGACTGAATGATGAGCTGAGCATGTAGTTGATGGTCGCAAATTTATATAACTATTAGGAGTTGGTGGATAGAGCTCTCATGCTTGAAGGGAAGCAGCAGCGGATTGACAGCCGCAACAGGAAGTATGGACAAGGGAAGTACAATTCTGGAGCCCAGCAGAGACCCAGTTACACCCCAAACTCAGCAGGACTTGTTCATAACCATGGAGGCCACACTCATAATGGAGGAAGTTCCCACAATCATAGTGGCCCCAAGAATGGTAATGGTAATGGAGGAAGTAGCGGACAGAACCATTCCAACCCGGCAACACCCGCCAAGAAGGATCTAAGCCACGTGACTTGCTACAAATGCCAGAAGACCGGACTTTACGCCAATGAATGTCCTGAAGCCAAGAATGGAAATGGCAATGGAAGCTCTGGGAAGAATCCCAACCCTTTCAACAGGGGACAAGTGAACCACATTAACATGGAGGAGGTTGAAGCCCAGCCAGATGCAGTAATAGGTAAGTTTTTGGTTAAGTCATTTACTCCAGTCGTACTTTTTGATACTGGTGCATCACATTCATACATATCAAGGGGATTCGTGGATAAGTTTAAACTGCCAACCCAAGTCCTTAGGTCACCCATGTTAGTAACCTCGCCGGAGCAGAGTATATGGCTAGCCTATGGTGTGATCGGTTACCATTAAGGATTGGTAACTACTTGTTTCCCTCGGACCTAATAGTATTGGAGTCACAAGGACAGGATGCGATATTAGGCATGGATTGGTTATTGAAGTATGGAGGGAACATTGATTGCGCCAGTAAGTTGATTTTCCTTACCACCCCAGAAGGAAGAAGGATCAAGTATGTATCTCGGCATGTGCCGAATAGGACTCAAGTAAATTCCTTATCAGGAGTTGTACAGGAGGAAGTACCAGTGGTGAAGGATTTTCCGGATGTATTTCCAGAAGAGTTGCCAGGCATGCCACCGGATAGAGACATTGAGTTTTTGATTGAGCTTTTGCCAGGCACAGGGCCAATATCTAAGACACCGTACAGAATGCCCGCAAAGGATTTAGCAGATTAAGGAGTTACTGGATAAAGGTTATATTCGCCCAAGTTAGCCACCTTGGGGATCCCCAGTACTTCTAGTGGAAAAGAAGGATGGATCATTGAGGATGGTTGTTGATTATCGAGGATTGAATGAAGTGACGATCAAGAACAAGTACCCACTGTCGATGATCAATGATTTGTTTGACCAGCTGCAAGGAGCAAAGGTGTTTTCCAAGATTGATTTGCGATCAGGGTATCACCAGCTAAAGATTTGAGAGCAGGATATACCTAAGACAGCTTTTACCACGAGATATGGGCTATATGAGTATACCGTTATGTCATTTGGTCTGAATAACACACCTGCCTATTTTATGAACATGATGAACAAAGTGTTTATGGAGTTTTGGATAAGTTTGTCATGGTGTTCATTGATGACATTCTGGTCTACTCGAACAACGAAGAGGAACATAAAGCACTACAAAAAAATACACTTCCGTGATGATACGTGCTTGTCACAGTAGGTCGCGTTTTTTGTCATGCATGTACATCCATGACGATTTTATGACAGAATCAAGATAGTCATACCTGTGCTGTCGTAGAAGTGGTCCATGACATTACCAAAATTATCATCACGGAAGTGTCCACTTCCATGACGATAAATCGCGCGTCACAGAAGTGCTTTCGTCAAGGGTGACCGACATGAGGCATCCACCGTAACGGAACGCCGTTAAGCTATCGGGTCGGGTTTTGGATCCGATAACCCGTTAACAGCCACGGCCAATGGGGATTTTCCACGTGTAAAATCATCATTAGCTGGAGGAAACACGTGTCGGCTCATCGTTGGGACAGATGTCATCCACTCATTGGACGGAAGGCGCCTATGATACGTCGACACGTGGCACGGCCCAACAAAGGCCCATTCCTGTGAAAAGGTCGCCCCTTTTGACTTGGTCAAAAGGTGGCGGGCCGGCCCATGGAAAGCCTGTTAACGGCATGTTCGCATATAGCCCATTTACAGCCCGCTAACCCAAGGCCCGTTACGCCCTATCCGAATTAGGCCCAGTAGCATCATCTAGGCCATCCAATATGATTCCAGCCCGTTTTCACTTCTGGCGCATGTATGGCCCATGACATCTTTCGGCCCATATTAGGCCCTATGTAACTCTTGGCCTATTAACGACCCGTGGTGAACTGGCCCGTAATGAACAGTGTATCACTTTACACCTATTAACGGCCCGTGGTGAAACTGGCCCGCAATGAACAGTGTATCACTTTATACCCATTAACGGCCCGTTATTCCGTTGGGCCGTTTCCAGCCCATGTTATCTTTTGGCCTTCTCAGAGCCCATTTATTCTTGGGCTCATTTCCATCATTCGTTTACTTACGACCCGTTACTGTCATTTTCTGCTTGTGGGCCAAATTCAGCCCGTGGTTCTGATCGGCCCGTTTGTGGTCCGTTATCGTTGGGCGTTTTCATAGCGTCATCAAATCTGGCCTATTAACGATGGCCCGTTATGGTCGGCCCATGAATGGACGATTCCAACTCTAGCCCGCTTCTGACCATAATGCGGTATGTTTGGCCCATGTTTGGCCAATCGATCATCTGACCCGTATAAGGCCCATTGATGATCTGACCCTTGAAGGCCCATTGTTTCTACGGCCCGTAGAAGGCCCATTGTTTCTGACCCGTAGAAGGCCCATCGCTTCTCTGACGATGGGAGGCCCAGTGTCACTACAGTAAATATTAGCCCATGGTTATTCTGGCCTAGTTTTAAAAAATAGGTTATTGCAGCCACTAGCTAACCGCGGTAAAAGAACTGCAATGACTACAAGCAAACAAAGAAACAAGACAACAAGGAAATAAATAAGCAAGCAACTAACGCTAGGCTATCACGGCTATTACACATATTACAACCACTAGGCATCAAAGTTCGCCACCAGTGCAAATATAGGGAACAAAGCAGCATATGATATACACTGGTTGTCAAAGTTGGCGACCAGCGCAAATAAACGCCATGACAAAACAAATCCAGAACTGAAACCACTTCGTAAGATCTAAATAAACAATATCCTGGGTACCCATAATGCTGGCAAGATGCTTAGCAAGCTTATTAACTTTCTCTTGTTTGGCGCTTAAATCCTCCAGCGCTTGCTGTTGCACCAGAAAATATGCATATGAATTCTGTAGGGACTTCCTCGGTCCTTCAGCTTCCTGTCGCAGCACGTCTAATCGTTGTCTTTCAACTTGAAGTTGAGACTCAAGAAGACGAACTGATTCAGGCAACGAGTTCGAAGAGCTTGTGCCAGCAGTAGTGGCCAGTAACTCGAACACTACATCAAGACAAGACTTTTGGGTTCCCTCACTTTGTCGTCAAGATAGTTTTTATCGACTTTCACGGAGACCAACAGGATGTCTCACTATCTTGAACCTTATCTGCATTACTTCCTTTACCATTGGATAACGCAGCAGTCTGTTTCTCCAATATTTTGTCCGCATTCAAAAAGAGAAACAAGAAGACACATCACATGTTTACCATGTTGCATATGAAACTCATTTTGGTAAATGAGTTCAGTAGTAAAGTGGACAGGATAACAACATGAAACAAACATATATCTATGTACCATGGTCACTTTATGGTCTATATCATTCTAGTTTTGTTGCCAAATCAAGATAGAGACACAGTTCAAATAATATTTGTTCAAGACAAAGCGAGAATAGACAGAATATAAGTGTGGGTAACTATAGAGCAATAACAACACTTGTAATGTGCATGACATGAGAACATAATCATTTATTCAATTGAAACTGAAATCAACATAGAGCGGTACAACAAGAAACCCGAGTTAAAGAAAGCAGGTTTAAAACATACATTGCGCCATTGGAGTTTCAGTTCCATCCTTCAAATTTGAAAATAGTTGGTATGAGTAAATACAGTAATGCAAGAGCAAAGGAGTATGAACCATAGCTACAGAACCTGACCTGAGAACAAATCTTCTTCTCCTTTAAGCGTTGAGTTGGGGTACGGAGTGGTGGTCCTCGTGCTTTGGGCACTGCAGTTCCCTTACTAACTGCTCGTGTTTGGGTGCTGTGTGGTGGAGACGGTGCTGTGTCAACTGGAACTGGGTTACTATCTGCCGAGGTTTGGTTAGAAGGGGTGTAGTTGGTTCTTTGTCCAGCTGGGTAGGGATACAATCTGCGAGAGTCTGAGTTATGTGTGGTGGATCTGGTCCTTGGGCAAGTACAACCGTGGTTCTATCTGCATCAACTGGTAGCACTATCTTTTCTGAAGACCGTGTTGTTACTCCCTTAGATACTTCCATCACGCCTCTCAATTCAAATGGTTGATAAACAAGAAAAGTAATTGAAAGTATAGACATTGTATGATAGACAGGTGCAAGGGATAGTGGGGAATAAAAGGCGACATGAAATAATTCATATTTATGTTGTCTAACCAAACAGGATAGCATGACACAATTTACATATATGATGGCTAACTAAAGCAGGATAGCATGACACAATTTCACATTATGATGGCTAACTAAAAAGATGGAAAGACATAGTTCAAAATATGAGACTATGTAAACAGGATGACATGACATAACTATATAATGTGTTTATTAAATAGGTTGGCATGCCATAATTCACATACATTCACGGATAGAATGCCATAATTCAAAATACGATGACTATAAACACTAAACAGGATGAGATGATATAGGGTTGCCATGCCATAATTCACATAGATGATGTGTATGTACTATGTAAACATGATGGCATGATATAATTCAAATATATGATTTATATAGTAAGCAAGTAAGTAGATGGCAATCCATATATGATGTAAAAACTAAGCAATGCAAGACAACATGCATGACATGGGTCATATAACCCTGCCAAGTTTGAGCATAGACCTCAGGGGGGAAATAGGACTGGTCATCAGTCTCTGAATCCTCCTCTAGGAGCTCTCTGTAACCAGCAAGAAGATGTCTGCTTGACGAGTAGCATTGTCTGCTCTGAATACCTTGTTTTCACTCCAGCTACTTCCATCACCGCTTCAAATGGCCGATGCACAGGAAGAGTAGTTGAATATACAACCGTTGTCGACAAATGGAACACGTAATACAAAAAAATGATAGCATGATATAATTCAAATTAATGATGATTGGCTAAACAGCATGGCATTGCATAATTCACATATATAATGCCTTTGCAACAAGATAGCATTGTATAATTCACATATATAATGTCTTGCAACAAGATGGCAATGCATAATTCACATATATGGTAATTAGACACCTTTGAGCAATTGGCATTCACACAAAGCATGTCTAAACTAATCAAATGACATAGCAATGCGAGACACCATACACACGATATGAGCAACATAACCCTGCCAAGTTAGAGCATACACCTCGGGGAGGAATAGGACTGGTCATCTGTCTCTGAATCCTCCTCTGAGGACCTATCCGTAACCAGCGAGATATGCGCTTCGTCAGATAGCATAGTCTGCTCTGAAGACCTTGTTTTCACTCCAAAATTTGCCATCACCGTGTCAAATGGTTGATGCACACGAAGAGTAGTTGAATGTACTAACATTGTTGACAAATGTAATATGTAACGGAAAAAAAGGATGGCCTGATATAATTTACATATAAGATGACTGGCTAAGCAGGATGGCATTGCAAAATTCACATATATGATGCCTGTCTAAACAAGATGGCGTTGCATAATTCACATAAACGATTAATAAACTAAACATATGGCATTCGCACAAAGGATGTATAAACTAAGCAGATGACATATTTGATGTATAAAGTAAGCAATGCAAGACACCATATGCATGATATAACCAATATCAGCATGCCAAGTTAGAGCGAAGACCTCAGGGGGTAAATAGGAGTTGTCTTCTCCTTCTGAATCCCCCTCAGAACAGATATCTTCCTCTCGATTACAATCCGAAATGCGTGGAGGGGCTGCCTTTAGCCTACAATGGAGCGACGTCGCATGAAATTTTATTGCCACGCAAGGCTCGTCTCTTTTGCTCCACATGTTCAGTTCCATTGTTTACAATAAGCATCATGCATAGGAATAAAACATAGTGAGATTATGTAAGGAGTGCATGCAGAAATGCAGAGTGATGGTAGCAACCTGTGGATAGACCCAAAACCAATAATAGCAGGCAGATAATGACTTCAGTTAAAAAATATAGATAATGGCATCTTTACTGTTTGTTTCCCACCCAACATGAAACTCATAGTAGACACCAGAGATTAACCAGATAGTAGATAGATACTATTGATAGCGGCCCCGATATGTACCCCACAACCATTTAAAAACTCAAGTTTGACCATTAGTTTGGAGCTGACTCAGTGTCTAATCGTTGAACAGGACAATAAAGTAGCATGTAATATTAAGCGATGCATAACGTGGCGGAACCACGAAGAGTGCGACCTCTCTTGCGGACCCGTGTAGTCCTCGAGGTCATCTGCTCGGTTGATCATGGTAATGCAGTTTTCATGGCTGCCGGTAATGGGAAGAAAGATCTCGAGGCGGCGAAAGACGATCTGAGGCGGATCCCTGCTATCTTTGGACCCATACATTGTTGGAGCAGCTGAGCTGGGGTGGACGACGACGCAGCAGGAGCGGGACAAACCACGCAAGGTATTCTTTGACAACTATCTGTAAGAGAAGTAATTTTGTAAGGGCTCGTTTGAATTGGAGGATTCTAACAATGCAGGGATAGGAAATAGACATGAATAGGATAGGAATGCACGTGCAAAACAGAGAATTTAAAAACACAGGATTTCTTGCCAACTGGGTGTTTGATTCACAACAATTGGGAGATCACGGGATGCAAAGAAGCATGGTGAGATTAAGTCAAACCACAAGAAAATGTACGGTTATAATGCTATTATGCTACTATCTCTTAGTCTTGTGCTTCATGAATAGGAATTTGAAAAGGAGGACAAGTGAAAATTAAAATTCCTACGTTTTTTCTTTCAAGGAGACACTAAAGGAACAAATCTGTGTGCTCAGTGGACAATATATATAACATGTAGAGTAAAAAAGAGATGTAACAAGTGTAAAACCTCTTTGGCGAAGCCATGTCGATCTCAACGTGATTGGGTTGGCCGGTGAGGATGCTCCGCTGACTTTCTTTGTCGGAGGAGGGAAGAAGATCTTAGGCGTGCGGAGATGGAGCACGAGGTCTTGCTCATTGTGATGGAGGGTTTAAATCGTTGGAGCAGCTCCGGTGAGTTGTCTGACGCCGAGGCTGAAGCGAGGGCAAGAGAGACAACAAACAACGTTAACTCGAGTGGAATTCTAATAGCATCTCCAATACATGACGTAAAATACATAACCACAAAGTGCTAGATGTAAAATACACCAGCCGCTCATCTCTGAACTTAAGCTGTCAAACTGAACTTAAGCTAAACTGAATTTTCTTTGTCAAAACTGAATTTTCTTTGTCGGCCCGAACGCACTAGCAAGGTGAGGCTACATGTCGGTCGACTGACGTTTTCATCTCTGGCCAGTCGATTTTGCAACCGTTTGATACGAAATCAAGGGCCTGCAGTTCATCTTCAACCTCCACCCCCTGAGCCGCCAGCCACCACAGGCCAAACAACAGCCCCCGCCGCCCACGGCCGGTGGTGTGCCGCCCCGCCCGCCCCGAAAACACTCCCCACCGCCGCTCCGCCGCCGCCCCGGCCATCCCTCTAGGCCCCCCGTGCCGAGCTTTTTCTCTGGCGATCCCCACGCCACCGCCCCCATCCTGAACCCTAAGATAGATAGTGGGGTACCTCTCCGGCGAGCCCCCCTCCCCGCTGTGGCTGGTTCCTCCTTCACCCCGTGAGCCCCCCTGAAAATCGACTGACCCAAAAGTCGATTCAGTCGACTGAAGTGTAGCTAAATCGGAGCAGCATCGCAAGTAAGAGCAAGAGCGAGAGCAGCAGCGCGAGCAAGAGCAATATCAAGAGCAGACCAGGCAGGGGACCGAGAGCAAGAGCAGAGCAGTGATACGTCTCCAACGTATCTATAATTTTTGATTGCTACATGCTATATTATCTACTGTTTTGGACTATACTGGGCTTTATTTTCCACTTTTATATTATTTTTGGGACTAACCTATTAACCGGAGGCCCAACTCAGAATTGCTATTTTTTGCCTATTTCAGTGTTTCGAAGAAACGGAATATCAAACGGAGTCCAAATGGAATGAAACCTTCGGGTACGTGATTTTCTCACCAAACGTGATCCAGGAGACTTGGACCCTACTCCAAGAAGTAAAAGAGGCGGTCACGAGGGTGGGGGGGCGCCCCTGCCTCGTGGGCCCCCTGTTGCTCCACCGACGTACTCCTTCCTCCTATATATACCTCGTGCACCCCAAGCGATCGAATCTGGAGCCAAAACCTAATTCCACCGCCGCAACTTTCTGTATCCACGAGACCCCATCTTGGGGCCTGTTCCGGAGCTCCGCCGGAGAGGGACGTCATCACGGAGGGCTTCTACATCATCATAGCCCCTCTGATGAAGTGTGAGTAGTTTACCTCAGACCTTCGGGTCCATAGTTATTAGCTAGATGGCTTCTTCTCTCTTTTTGGATCTCAATACAATGTTCTCCCCTCTCTCGTGGAGATCTATTCGATGTAATCTTCTTTTTGCGGTGTGTTTGTTGAGACCGATGAATTGTGGGTTTATGATCAAGTCTATCTATGAATAATATTTGAATCTTCTCTGAATTCTTTTATGTATGATTGGTTATCTTTGCAAGTCTCTTCGAATTATCAGTTTGGTTTGGCCTACTAGATTGGTTTTTCTTGCAATGGGAGAAGTGCTTAGCTTTTCGTGTGTTTTTCTTGCGTTAGTTACAGATTACTACAGACTGTTCTGTTTTTGACAGATTCTGTTTTTCGTGTGTTGTTTGCTTATTTTGATGAATCTATGGCTAGTAAAATAGTTTATAATCCATAGAGAAGTTGGAATATAGTAGGTTTAACACCAATATAAATAAAGAATGAGTTAATTACAGTACCTTGAAGTGGTCTTTTGTTTTCTTTCTCTAGCAGACTCACGAGATTTCTATTGAGTTTTGTCTTGTGAAGTTTTCAAGTTTTGGGTGAATTCTTTTGATGGATTATGGAACAAGGAGTGGCAAGAGCCTAAGCTTGGGGATGCCCATGGCACCCCAAGATAATCCAAGGACACCAAAATTCAAAGCTTGGGGATGCCCCGGAAGGCATCCCCTCTTTCGTCTACTTCCATCGGTAATTTTACTTGGAGCTATATTTTTATTCACCACATGATATGTGTTTTGCTTGGAGCATCTTGTATTATTTGTGTCTTTGTTTGTTAGTGTGCCACAATCATCCTTGCTGTACAAACCTTTTGAGAGATCCATACATGAATTGGAATTTGATAGAATACTCTATGTGCTTCACTTATATCTTTTGAGCTATGTAGTTTTGCTCTATGTGCTTCACTTATATCTTTTGAGGGATATAATTTTGCTCTATGTGCTTCACTTAGATCTTTTAGAGCACGGTGGTGGATTTGATTTAAAGAAACTATTGATCTCTCATGCTTCACTTAGATTATTTTGAGAGTCTTAACAGCATGGTAATTTGCTTAATAATAATATGCTTGGTATTCAAGATTTGTGGAACTTTCTTTTGAGTGCGTTGAATACTAAGAAAAGATTGATGATTGATAATTGTTTTGAGATATGAGATGGTGATATTAGAGTCATGCTAGTTGAGTAGTTGTGAATTTGAGAAATACTTGTGTTAAAGTTTGTGATTCCCGTAGCATGCACGTATGGTGAACCGTTATGTGATGAAGTCGGAGCATGATTTATTTATTGATTATCTTCCTTATGAGTGGCGGTCGGAGACGAGCGATGGTATTTTCCTACCAATATATCCCCCTAGGAGCATGCGCGTAATACTTTGCTTTGATAAATTCTAGATTTTTGCAATAAGTATATTAGTTCTTTATGACTAATGTTGAGTTCATGGATTATACGCACTTTTTCCCATCCTTCCACCATTGCTAGCCTCTCTAATACCGCGCACTTCTCGGCGGTATCATACACCCACCATATACCTTCCTCAAAATAGCCACCATAGCTACCTATCATGGCATTTCCATAGCCATTCCGAGATATATTGCCATGCAACTTTCCACCGTTCCGTTTATTATGACACGCTCCATCATCGTCATATTGCTAGCCTGATCATGTAGTTGACATCGTATTTGTGGCAAAGCCACCGTTCATAATTCTTTCATACATGTCACTCTTGATTCATTGCATATCCCGGTACACATGGGAGGCATTCATATAGAGTCATATTTTGTTCTAAGTATCGAGTTGTAATTGTTGAGTTGTAAGAAAAATAAAAGTGTGATGATCATCATTTTGAGAGCATTGTCCCAAGTGAGGAAAGAATGATGGAGACTATGATTCCCCCATAAGTTGGGATGAGACTCCGGACGAAAAATAAAAAAAAGAAAAGAGGCCATAAAAAAGGAGAAAAGGCCCAAATAAAAAAATGAGAGAAAAAGAGAGAAGGGACATTGTTACTTTCCTTTTACCACACTTGTGCTTCAAAGTAGCACCATGATCTTCATGATAGAGTCTCTCATTTTGTCACTTTCATATACTAGTGGGAATTTTACATTATAGAACTTGGCCTGTATATTCCAATGATGGGCTTCCTCAAATTTCCCTAGGTCTTCGTGAGCAAGCGAGTTGAATGCACACCCACTTAGTTTCTTTTGTTGAGCTTTCATATGCTTATAGCTCTAGTGCATCCGTTGCATGGCAATCCCTACTCACTCACATTGATATCTATTGATGGGCATCTCCATAGCCCGTTGATACACCTAGTTGATGTGAGACTATCTTCCCCTCTTTTTGTCTTCTCCACAACCACCATTCTATTCCACATATAGTGTTATATCCATGGCTCACGCTCATGTATTGTGTGAAGATCGAAAAAGTTTTGAAAATGTTAAAGTATGAAACAATTGCTTGGCTTGTCATCGGGGTTGTGCATGATTTAAATACTTTATGTGGTGAAGATAGAGCATAGCAGGACTATATGATTTTGTAGGGATAACTTTCTTTGGCCATGTTATTTTGAGAAGACATAATTGCTTTGTTAGTATGCTTGAAGTATTATTATTTTTATGTCAATATGAACTTTTGTCTTCAATATTTCGAATCTGAATATTCATACCACTATTAAGAAGATTTGCATTGAAACTATGCCAAGTAGCACTCCGCATAAAAAATTATCTTTTTATCATTTACCTACTCGAGGACGAGCAGGAATTAAGCTTGGGGATGCCTGATACGTCTCCAACATATCTATAATTTTTTATTGCTCCATGCTATATTATCTACTGTTTTGTACTATATTGGGCTTTATTTTCCACTTTTATATTATTTTGGGACTAACCTATTAACCGGAGGCCCAGCCTGTAATTGCGCTTTTTGCCTATTTCGTGTTTCAAGAAAGCGGAATATCAAGCGAGTCCAAGCGGAGTGAAACCTTGAAGCGTGATTTTCTCACCGAACGTGATCCAGGAGACTTGGACCCTACTCCAAGAAGTAAAAGAGGCGGTCACGAGGGTGGGGCGCCCCCCTAGGGCGCGCCCCCTGCCTCGTGGGCCCCTTGTTGCTCCACCGACGTAATCCTTCCTCCTATATATACCTATGTAGCCCCAAATGATCAGATACGGTGCCAAAAACCTAATTCCACCGCCGCAACTTTCTGTATCCACGAGATCCCATCTTGGGGCCTATTCCGGAGCTCCGCCGAAGAGGGTCGTCATCATGGAGGGCTTCTACATCATCATAGCCCCTCCGATGAAGTGTGAGTAGTTTCCCTCAGACCTTCGGGTCCATAATTATTAGCTAGATGGCTTCTTCTCTCTTTTTGGATCTCAATACAATGTTCCCCCCCTCTCTCGTGGAGATCTATTCGATGTAATCTTCTTTTTGCGGTGTGTTTGTTGAGATCGATGAATTGTGGGTTGATGATCAAGTCTATCTATGAATAATATTTGAATCTTCTCTGAATTCTTTTATGTATGATTGGTTATCTTTGCAAGTCTCTTCGAATTATCAGTTTGGTTTGGCCTACTAGATTAGTTTTTCTTGCAATGGGAGAAGTGCTTTTCTTAAGGCGTTACTCTGTTTTTAACTTAATACTCTAGATGCATGCTGGATAGCGGTCGATGAGTGGAGTAATAGTAGTAGATGCAGGCAGGAGTCGGTCTACTTGTCTCGGGCATGATGCCTATATACATGATCATACCTAGATATTCTCATAGCTATGCTCAATTCTGTCAATTGCTCAACAGTAATTTGTTCACCCACCGTAGAATAGTTATGCTCTTGAGAGAAGCCACTAGTGAACCCTATGGCCCCCGGGTCTATTCTCATCATATCAATCTCCATCACTTTAATCTTGCTTTGTTTTTATTTTGCCTTTTACTTTTCACTTTGCATCTCTATATCAAAAATACCAAAAATATTATCTATCATCTCTATCAGATCTCACTCTCGTAAGTGACCGTGAAGGGATTAATAACCCCTAATCGCGTTGGTTGCGAGGAGCTATCGTTTTGTGCAGGTACGAGGGACTTGCGTGTAGCCTCCTACTGGATTGATACCTTGGTTCTCAAAAACAGAGGGAAATACTTATGCTACTTTGCTGCATCATCCTCTCCTCTTTGGGGAAAACCAACGCAGTGCTCAAGAGGTAGCAAGCAGCAGCGCGAGCAAGAGCTAAAGCAGCAACATCTCCTACTGATGTGGACATCGCCGCCAAGGGAGTGACGCCGTGGAGGAAGTCGCCGGCGACGCCGCCGTTGATGGAGCCGCGCCGTGTCGGCTCGGGACCGAGCGACGGCAGCACCGTGAGATCGAATCAAGAAGAAAATGCGGTGATTAGTGTACAACCTCTTTGGTGGCGCCGATTAGGCCGCAGCTTCATCCGAGGAAACAGTGATGATGATGCTCTTCCGGTGGTGCAGGTGAAGACGGCGGTGTGGGAATGGAGGTGGCGCGAAAGATGAGGGGAACGTCGCGGCAGCTCCTTGGAGGTGGAGGACGGGGTGGTTGAACCGGCGGGACGATGAGATCGATGACGGATCCTCATCCGGTACGGTGGATGAGGGACGTCGAGGTGTTGTTGTGGACGACGTCGTCGGGGAAGAGGCTCCGGCTGGGTGGCGGACGGAGCAGGGTGTGGGGTTTCTTCGCGGGTTTTTGCGGCCTCGGTGTACGAATGGGTGGGCGGATGGGATGGCAGTGGGGAACCATGGCTTATAGACGCGCTTGTCCGAAATGTGGGCTAAGTTACGAAAGTACCCCCACCGATTTGAGGCGGTTCTTTCGGTTCAGTGGTACCACGGGCATATCACGTGTCGGGATTTCACAGGAGGTGGGAGTTTTACGCGTGTTGTAATTTCGGAATAGCAAAGGCGCGGGTTGAGATGGAGGGAGTTGCCGAACTGTGAGACAAAGATATATCTTAAATATTTCGGGCTAACAAGGTGCGGGTTGAAATTTCCGGACAAGCCTAACGTGTCTTGTACCAAATCAATGCGCTTTACAAATGTCATTCAAAACTTTGAATTCATGTTATGTTCAATTAAAATATTTCGCTATGTGTATAATGCATGCAACCTACTACTCAAATGAACGTTTTAGTGCATTCCAAACGTATATACTATCGCTTCAATATGAACTAAATTTGAATTCGTTTCTTTATTTGAATAAGATCTATAGTAATGATTGTTGTGAAGTCAAAGCATTTGAATTCGTTTCTCTGTTTTAATAAGATCTACAATCATCATTATTGTCAAGTTAAACCATCGTTTGTGTATTATCTTCACAACACACCACATGATTAGTCTCGAGTTACATATGAACTATGTGTACTATATGAACTCGAACTAGATATTTTGAATCCACTTTATTTTGATTTCAAATCACATTACATTTCTATCTCTAGCTAGATCTTCATAATCTAAACCATGTCTCATATGTATAATGTGTTTATCACATTATGTATGGTGCCCGCCCTCGCCTACAAGTATTTAGATGTGAGTTGCAAACACCACACATTACCACAAATTCAAATAAAATGTGAGAATGTTCGATATATAGTAGTGTTTAGATTGTTCGATATTTAGTTGTAAGCTGCAAATGCCACACATTATCACAAATTCAAATAAAATGTGAGATTGTTTGATGTATAGTATGGTTTAGATTGTTCGGCATTTAGGTGTGAGTTGCAAGCATATGCATTATCACATTATGGTATAACATGTCCACGACGTGTATCACCACTATATTCATGCATGCAATGTTTAAAACACTATGATCTCCTATTCAAATATATGAATCTGCTTTCATATCAAATTATGATCTTTGTTAGTCTCTTACACCCACACAATCCTCTAACCTTTGTAGTTACAACAAACTTTCTCTCGTGCATGCACACGCCCTCCTCGCCCTCCCCCTCCCTCGGCATTCTATCCACCAGGCACATTCATTTTTTTCTTTAGGTCGTTCTCCCAGTCTCCACAACTCCTTTCCGACACACACCGATCGATAAACCTCTCCAGCGATGCCTGCCTACAACATACACACACACCTTCAATATCCTCCTTTATGTGTCCTTGCCTCGTGTCTCTCATACGGTCGTAGACACGTGTAAACTCTCGCCCCTCTTTTCATCGATCTCACAACCGCACACCTCCTCCCCTATCTAGCTAGTAGTTGGGCCTCTCGCACCACCTCCTAGCTCCATTCTCTCTGTCTATCCGTCTCATTTGGGCCTTATTTGCCTCTAACAAATGGACGTACACCGACCGATCTCTTGCTATACATATAGCTAGCTAGGTCCTTATAACTCGTTTTTACCCACGCGTCAATCAATCTACCTCATTAGTTGTGTCTCTCCCTTCCTCCAACAAACAACAATTGATCTACCGATCTAGTTAGGTTTGCTTACCAAACACATGGTTCCCCTTCATCATCCATGGATGCGTCCCGACAGATCTATCACGCACAGGCACACGTAAACACATCCCCACTCTTATTGATAACGTTGCAGTTCCACCCTCGGTTTGTCTAGTAGGCCTCTCCCACCATCTTGAGAAGCAACTCCATCACCCATCCAGCCCTCTACCCTCTCCCTCCCTCTCCCTCCTCTCTCTCTCTGTCCCATCATATTTCCCGTCCTTGATTATGTATGGATGTCGACCGATCTCCCTCAAGACATAGCTGGGCCTCTCCTTCTCAACACATATATGAGTCATTCTACCTCTATAGTTAGGCCTCTGCCTACCCCTCCCCCACCCACTCCCCCCACACACACCGATACATCGAGCGCTCTAGTCATGTCTCCCTGCCACACACAAACTTGACATGTGCCCTCTAACGTTCCTGTAGGCCAGTAGCCCTATATCTTTTACTTGCACACACACCCAATTTCGATGTCTCTCTTCATCGATCTCGTACCCACCGTGCTTGATCCTCTCTTGACTCTATCGATAGCTATGACCCCTCCCTCTCTTCTCGTGGATTGCCCGAGCCCTCTATGTATGATATGGATAGGCCTCCATTTCACACACATTGCATGCAAAATTTTGTTTGAGATGTCATCGACACATATTCCCACAAATAATTCATGAAATCAACCCCCACCCCACCCCCACCTCAAAACAAAAAACACTCACGACGCGGTTTGTATCTCTCACACACACCCACGTGGGTGGGGGCGTGCACGAAGAGAAGAGGTGCATGCAGGCGCACGTACTCCCATCTCTTTCCCAACCACACCAGCGGGTACACGGTGGAGCTCATTTCTGTCTGAAAAAAGGCAGCCCACGTGGTAATTTGGCACGTGTACTGGTTGTCCACTTGGTGGAGGGAGGATTGTCTACCACAGGTGAACAAACAAATTGCGACTTGACGTGTTATGTTAAAAAAGAGGCAAACCATGAGGGGCCTACCTTAGAGGCAAGGCTCTATACACTGGAGTACTTTTGATGTGTCCCGTCAACTCGCATAACAAGGAGAAGCTTGCTTAGTATGCCGTCTCCCCCGCCCACAGGCGCAGTGGCTCGCAGGATAAGGTGAAGCTTGCTCCGCCTTACGCCCGCTCCCTCGCCCATGCGCGGTGGCTCATGAGACGAGGAGAAAAATTACTACTCCCTCCATTTACTCCTCGTCCCTACTACCTTGGTTATAGAGATTATATCATATTGTTTGGAATATATATGTCCTTTAGTAGATTTCAATATGAACTACTAGTACATACTCCAAACACTCATATATATATATATATATATATATATATATATATATATATATGTATTTTAGAGTGTAGATTCACTCATTTTGCTCCGTATGTAGCACTCTCCCTCGCCCCTCGACCCTCGCCCACGTGGTGGGCGTGCAGCAATTCATTTGGTCTCATATAGCCGAGCGATATATACTGCACTACCATTATTGCTCGACTTCCCGAAGAGGCGAAGAGCCAATCGCAAGGTTAATATTTTGGAGATGCCAAGCGCAAGGTTATAGGAGAACGAGTAGTAGGTGCCGCGTCATTTATAAATAAAGTTTTTTTCTTCAGTGGCACGTACGTAATATGATAGGTTCATATGGAGAGAAAAGGAAACTGCTCCACTATCTCTTATTTACTAATTGGAGGCACCTTTCTAGCGATCTCATTAATCCACATCATTAGAATTAATTATACCGTTGGATTACAGAATTTACGGCCAGGATAAAAGAAAAAGTTGCGTAACAGAGACGGTGCCGTCACACATAAAAAAACAGTTGCCGTGTCTCTATGTTATTCAAGGGAAAACACACAAATTAGCCTTTAGATCTAAGTCCACGGTTGAGATCAAATTAAGGAATCATGATGAGAGACCTACGGGTACACATTCTGTTTTCTTTAGAAAACAAGGAAAGGATAACAACGCTGGAGTCCTACAATTATCAATCCCGTAATTTTCTGCAGGAGATATCCTCCACGGTCGCTCCCTCAACGAATTCCACATGCGGAACCACCACGGCGCTAGCTCACTGCCGCCGTTAGTTTGAACGCCCATGCGCTGCTGCCTGATGTGCTCTGACGAAGCGGTTCAGCTGCGTGATGTGGGAATCTTCTACCGGTGAAGGCTAACAGGGTTGTCAAGCGACAATATGATAGTGAGGGAGAAGATGGGGCTCCGCCCGGAAAAGCAGTGCGAGAGGATCAGAAGCCGCCGAAGGCAGGTACGAGGGATGAGCAGCCCCTCAGCCACAGAACCTGGCGTGCATCCTGTTGAAACCTGTTCGTAGAGAGGTCATTGAGATAATGAAAAAGCAGGGGCGGATGGTCACCAGCTTGCTGCAGATGGATCAGGTTCTAAGGGCTGACTACTAGCACACATCATGGCTGACTCAATCCTCCAGTACGAGTGCTACTCCTTAACAGTCGATCGAATCCTCAGGATTGATCGCTTCCTGCTAGAGTTTTTTCTTATGTTCTTCCCATGATTATTTACATACAACTACGTTGATTTTCTTTCAGGCTAGGTGTTTTCTTCCCAATTGTGAGATCTGAATATTGTGAACTTAGGATAAATCTAATACATGATCAGGTTCATGATTACGTGCAGATTCCATAAGGGCCTCATGATGGTTTGCGTACTTTTTTTATTCAAATGAAAACACCAAGATATTATTCTTCTTTATTACATTAGTACTTAGCAGGATTATCCTAGCAGCCGAGCCAATTTTCCGTCGGTGATCGATTCTGAGTTAAGGTAGGTCTTGATATATTGTGACGCGAGCTCCTATGGGTTGATAAAGAAAAAAGTAATGGTAGCAAATTTTCATGGTAGGCTTTCTTTGTGTCTTGATAGATTCAGCCGGATCATGTGCAAGGCTGGAATTTTCACAATATTTCCAGTTCTATGACAAGCTCAAATTAAGGTGTGTCTTAGGTGGAATACTAAAGAGAGAGCGTTCAGTTATTGCAATCAGACAAAACTGTGTGATCCTTTCATGAAACCCCAATTAGGATATATGTGATATGATCTGTGGCTATTGTTAGCCATTACTGGGCAGATGTTTACATAGTAATAAAACAGTTGTTGGAGTTAGCACGGTACTTAGGTCTCTCGAGTGAGCGGCGGGTTGACTCTTTTGGAACACTAGAAAATATGGACTTCACTCGTAGCTCATCTATTTCTCAAGGATCCACATTTTCTGTTTGCACTTCTTTCTTTCGAAAAGAGGGATCCGACATGTCATTAGGTAATACAAAAAACGACTACAAACTAGGGCACACGAATAGAAGGATAACCGACAAAGAAAAAGATATATGTGGATCCCATTAATTGTTTTGATTGGAAGTCTAAGCATCGATCTCATCTCATTAGTAATTTGGCAAGGAGAGGCATCTTTGGTAATTTCAGTTTGTGATGATTTTGCCATTTAAACATGTTGGATTAACAAATTAGCAATATTCGGGTGATGATGCACCGCTGCAAAGAACTCATGATTGTCATAGTAGTTAGTAAATCATTGTGTCTCTTCATATATAGTAATATTACGTAGAGGAAAAGCAGAAGGCATTTCATTGGCATAAATTATGGAGCTTTAGTAAAAATCTTCGGGTTTGCATGGTTGGTTGTCTTGTTAAAAGGTCTTAAGCAAGATGGTCGTTATCTTTGCCACTTCCATAAAGTATTGTCCTTGCTCAAAAAGTATTTTTTTCTGTTTGTATCGTCAATCACAGTAAGTAGGTGTACAATACCGAGGAGAGATCAGATAATGCTACTTGAGACTTTAATTATACACTTTGTCCTTCTCCACCTAAAGAAAAACAAACAAGGAGACATACATGTTTATCCGTACATGTATTATACGACTTCCAGCAGTTGTTACTTGGTTACTAATCCGCCGATGTTGATAGCTGCACGTAGGGAAGAAACAGTGTGTATATCTTTGTAAGGTTTACCATCTTATAACATTAATTCCCTGTAAAGAATTTTTTTTAAAGAGCAGACGGTAACTAGATCATTTAGTTATTTGGTGTGTGTTCTTTGATTAGGGAAAACTAGATGCATTCAGTGAGACCACCTGTTGATGCCTCATCGGCTGCCTACAACCATTCAATGAGTTTCGATCGCGGAATTACACTTTGTGACACTAAACAATGTAGAGATTAATGTTTTTTTTCTGGATCGCCTCGAGGCTTTTGATTTGAGGTAAAACGTCCCATTGCTTCGCTCTACTATGTGTCCTCTTCCAATGTTTAATATATCAGGCATGTATATGTAAACATACTACGCATAAGCGTGAATGATAGAATATGACATTGTTCTACATTATTGGTTTACCACTTCTGAATTACAAAAGTTACTTTGATCTCATCAGGATGTCAACAGTATTGCTTCGCCCCAACTCCGTGCAGTCCTGTTCGACGGCGGTCTCTATGATTTAAGGTACATAATTTATTGTAATTAGATTGTTGTAGCCATATGAAAAAATGATCTCTTTAAGTCTATGCAATTTTTATAGCGCATACAGTGAAAAAGCAGCTTCTGTCATGGCGTATTGTTGCCGTCTGATCGGACAATGGGCTGGATAGAGCCTGCAAAGTGGGTTGGAGCAGCACGACACGGAAGTGGCTGTACGGGTCACACTTTCATGCCACCACACAAACAATCACTTCAAGGTCGTTCATCTAACATAAGTCCTATGTACAATGTCTAAGTTAACCTTTTTTACACACCATGTAAAAATAAGATCTTAGTTATAGGACTATTCTAACAATAAAATGCCAGTATAATGAAAAGATATATGTTATGGCGTCATCCGGATCCTTCAGTTTCAAAGAAGATGGATGTTTATTTAAGATATTTTCTTTGTGTGGGTATTATGATGTAAGCAAATGTGAGGAAATCAGCTATTAGGTACAAAATAGTGGATTATCTATACCTGGATGTTTCATTTTTGTCTACAAACATGTATGTGGGTGCTAAAGATGTTGGATTATTTATATTTATGAAGATAACAACTCCATGCACTTGATCAATGAACTTGAGAATGGATACAAGTTCACTTTTCACTTATCTTTTTTTAATTCTAAGTAGCTTTGCTTTGATATTTATAGGTTTTGCCTGACACTCTTCATAAATATAGCTTCATTTACCTTCTATTGGTCCGCGAGAAACATGGTATGCCTATCACCATAGAAACAAACATCTGGAATCGACATCGACATGAATTATATCAATCAAAGTTAGATCTTATATGCCTTTACAATAATTTTATAGTTAAATATTTTGTGATATTTGAAGTTTACTTTTCACAAGCACAAATTCATGGAGATTCGGAGACAAAAACAATATAAAAATATAGCTGAAAAATATGTTTCAGTCCTACAAAGAGTACCTACAAGTATCTATGATGGTATCTTTACTTATACAATAGTGGTAAAAAAGAAGAGCAATATCTAGCCCGTGTAGGTGCACGGGTTGACGGCTAGTATACATAGTCAGGACGGGCCAGCCTACACGGTTGCTTGCTGGGGTTGCTCTCTTTACAATTTCTCGCACAAAACAACTGTGGCCACATCTCTAACATCCTGGCGGATCACGTCCGCTTGGGGAAGGGGTGGATGCTTAGTGTAGATGCGGTGGCCGTCGCCGACGGCGAAAACCCACTGTAGGCACGTCCCGATCAGGGGTCCCCGCCGTTCTCTCTCACAAAGCCGGTGAGGTTGCCTTCGTCCCTTGCTCACTTTGCCACGGCGTGGGAAGTTGCCGCCTCCGCCGCCCTCCTCAAGGTTGAGCTACGTCCCTTAGGTACAACTCCCTTCTGACGGCTTGCACCATTGCTCCAACTGCCCACATCACTCCTCGTGGATATTTCTCTACTTCTTTGCCCCTTTTATACCTCTCTTGGCTTCTACGTCTTGTATTTGTGATGAGTTTATGTCTCATCAACTAGTCCCGATAATCTTATTCTAATCACGCTTCTTCAATTTCTTTGCCACAGGGATGCTCATCTCGATTTTGGTGAAACTGCACAAAATGATCCGACGGTCAAAAGGTTGCAAACTTCATTTATTAGGAAGCTCGAACGTTGCCAGCAAATTGAAGCCTGGTCAAGGTTCATGGTTCAAGGGCTAGGGACTGCATGGATCATTTTTTTTCTTTAGCTGCCTCTGTTCCAAGATAAGTGTCAACTTTAGTAGTAGTACAACTTTGTACTAAAGTTTGCACAAAGTGGAGACACTTATTTTGGAACGGAGGGAGTACATATTTGCTATGATCTGTCAATCATTGAGATGCAATAGCATGCATGTTAGTCTCCTTTGTATTTGATGAAATGTTGCAACGGGCAACCTTGGGCCTTAAGATGCATGTAACGTGTCGAAGCTTCATAGCATTGTACAAATTTATCTCACGATAAATTACAAGACGTACTATACTAGTACTTCCTCCGTTCCTAAATATAAGTCTTTGTAGAGATTTCACCATGAACCACATGCGGATGTATATAGATGCATTTTAAGTGTAGATTCATTCATTTTGTTCCGTATGTAGTGGAATCTCAACAAAGACTTATCTACTAGTAATAGCTAGCCCCCACTACTAGGAATTCTCTATCCTCTCCTTGAGCCACATCATCAAAATTGATGTAGCCATTAGATGAAGTAAATCAATCCATAATAGCCGTCTGATCTAGACGTTGAGAGGCTCCGCACTAAGCCACATGCAAGCATGCAGAAATACCGTGGCACATGCATGTGAGTGGGTTTTAAATCACATCAACATGTCTGCATGCAAGCATGCACCGGTAGCATGCATGTAAGTGAGCTTTTAAGTCCCATTAACATGTCAAAAAGAAAAATATAATCCCATTATGCAGTAGGAGTTGGCTGATCTTTTTTCCTTACGTGGGATGATCTAAATGATGATGGGAGTTTATTCAGTTTGGCTAACACATTTGTCATGCGGTTATAGAGTTTTTTTTAGTTCTATGAAATCGATAATTTTGCCCAGAGAGATATACCGTTGTTCCGCTGCAACGCGCGGGGACTCATCTAGTAATATTTAGGAACGGAGGGAGTACTATGTAAAGAGTTAGGTGTCGCACGGTGATAGTGTGAGGTGGGCCATGTAATCACTGAGCCTGCGTGTTTTCCTTTGCTCTTGCGCCTCACTGTAAGAATGGAGAAGATTGTAATCTAGTAGTTGTACCTCCTTTCGCCGAAAGCGTGGGACATCCAGCAATCCTGCCACCTCAGTAATAAAGACCAATGAGCCATCAAATCACATAGACCCAGCAGTAAGTTGGACGGACGAAGCAACCATCACTCTTGCGCCAGTGAGAGGTCGCGTCCGCTCTGCCCGGGCATGAATGCGGCACCGATTCTTTGGAGCGGCGCTGACCGTTTCGGGCGGGAAGCGCACGCGGGCGATGGAGGGGCTTTTGGTGGGCCAGGCTGGTCAGGAGCGGGCGTGGAAGCTGTCCGCATGTCCCTACCGCCCGGAAACGAGAGGATGCACCGACTCTCGCGGCTAAAATCGTACACTACACAACATCTCTCTGTTGGAGTAGGTCGATCTGTCGCTCTCTCTAACACACACATGCTGTTAAACACACACACACGCGCGCGCGCGCGCGCGCGCACGAACGCACCTTGGTCCCGTTGCACCTTCTAACGTGACTTATTACACCTAGATGGAGGGACTAGTAAGTATACGAGATACAGTGGCACACTGAGTTAAGTCGAATACAAGTGCCCAAAATTTGTGTGCATGTTATAATAAGGATTCACTTAAAATAGTACGTGAGCGAATAGAGGGATCAATTGGACAGTGTTCCCGAGCGATGGCGAGATGTGTGAGGTAAGATACACACCGGGCGCTTTTAATTTTTCTTGTTAATTTGTTTGTTTCACCCTCATTGGTGGGACCCAACGTACTACGTGGAGAGAGGTAAGGTGACTAAAGGCTGCATTATTTACGCACCACTGGATAGTCTTACCACAAAAGCCACATGACACGATTATGATTGAAATCCCAATGACTCCCACACACACAAAAGAATAACACGACATGCTTGTCACACGAATGCAGGAATGTATAAAAGGTTATTTCCCTCTCGTTGAACATAACGGGAGGGTTGTGTAACTGGTTAGCCTGTTCGCTCATCAAACTTGAGGTCTCGGGTTCGATAACTACACTTGAGCATAATTTGTGCCAGGAGGATTCTTTGGTGGTCAAAATGTTTTCTAGGGTTTGCACGCTTCACACTCTCTCTCCAGTATATATATACACGCTGGAGCCTCAGCGCTTGTAGTTGCTCTCTCCACACTCTCTCGCCCTCTCCCGCTGGAGCCTTAGCACTTGTAGTTGCTCTCTTCACACTCTCTCGCCCTCTCCAGATCTAAACAAGATTTTGTTGGCCTCTCTCTCCCCTCACTGCTGCTCAAAGAGCCGGCAGGATCCGTCCGCCGGGAAGGAAAGGAGGCTTAACGTTGTCGCCCGTCGGCGAGGACTACTGGCCTTGTTCACTTTCCACCCAGCGGCGGCGCGGGAGGGCCTCCGACCCCTTCTTCTTCGTCGTTGTCCCGTCGCCCACCAAACCACGCCCCAAGAACCTTAAGGTATAATTTACTTACTCCACATGCATTGCTCTAGCTGCATGTATACCATGAATCTAGGACGTGGTTCAAAGAGGAAAGGAGTGGGGGAAAGTAGTGGGAAAAGTTGTATATGGATCTAGGACGTGGTTCAAAGAGGAAATGAAGGGGGAAAGTGGTATAGCATGAATCTAGCACGTGGTTCAAAGAGGAAAGGAATGGGGGAAAGTAGTGGGGAAAGTTGTATCGCATAAATCTAGGACGTGGTTCAAAGAGGAAAGGAAGGGACAAGGCTGTAGAGTTTGAGCAGGACTAGATTTCTTTAGCTCACATAGGGAAAGGTGTCTAAAGATAACAAAAGCTGGGACCAACACAAATATGCTCCTTGGTTGTTTGTTCTTTGTTGCAACAGACTGCATGACCACAGTACATTGGTAGATGCACATGGTGCTTTGGTCGCCCACTGTCCTGCAACTCATTAGTTGTTGTTAATCTAAGGCCATGTTTGGTTAAAACTCCTAGTCCCTACCTGCTTGGTTCCAAGGACTAAACATGGACTAGAGGTTATTAAATGGCATGCTAAAAGACCATGTTACCCCTAGTAATGAACTAATAGAGACAAGGTGCGATGCATGGCGAGGGCAACTGTTGGAAAAAGTCCCAAAAGACTCCCTCGGGGTCTTCTTTCTTTAGTCCCAAATGCCCACTTTTTGTCCATAAAGTCCCTCCTATTTGGTTTAGATGGGACTGACACGGAGTTTTTTTAGTCCCTCCACCAAAATGTCCCTGTAAACAAACACCCTCTAATAATGCCGTTGGAAAATTGATGCAATGCCAAAGTTAAAAGCAAATTACATGTTTAACGAATTTTATTGTTAATATAATCTCTATGTTAATATTAATCAATGCCACCGTTTGAGAAATGCTACTGTCTTGCTTTCTTTCCCATTTAGATAAGGTAGATGCTTCTTTTTGTTGGCTTCTGTGTCATCCACCGTTATTGACAACTAATTGTTTCCGTTGCACCTCTGTGTAAACAGGGTTATCTACTTCACCTCGTTGCCATTGTGACCTTTTTTTGCACTGCACAAAACGCTTTTGTTTTAAGAGTGTTTTGTGCAGTTCAACCAAAATTTCACACCGACAACGTTGCTTGATTGCTTGATCTTAGTGGAACTGCACAAGAGGAGATCTTACTTCCTATCCGTTAAGGCGAATTTGGTTCAGATCTTCTTCTTGTGAGTTGTTTCAATTCCGCATCATGAGAGGTCAGTACTAGCCTTCTTTCACATGATTCTGTAGTGTGCTTTCATATGTTGTGCTACTTGTATGATAATTGCTTGATTTTAGTGAACTACACAAGTGGAGACAAGACTTCCAATCTGTATGTGCATCGTAATATCCCATTGAGGTAAGAAAAGGATATTTCACAACTGTTGTCCTGTATTTTGCCACTTTCATCAGAAAATTAAATTTAGTACTATACTTGTGCTCCCTAATTGACATGCCAAATCTTACATTGAAGGCGAAGATTGTCTATTATTGAACCAAGTCATGAAGGGAAAGAACAAGCGGAAGAAAAACAAAAATCAACTCCCGGTGCTGTAATTAAGCACTGGAACTGTGATGACACAAGTAATGATATAGTTTTGCATCTTAATTTATTGCTATGGCTAGAATGAGCAATTGTTTTGCCACTGATTTGATGCCACTCTTAATGTAATATGTAATTATCTCTACTTGTGCAAACAGGGATCTTCTTTGAAGATACCATATATTTTAGTGGAACTGCACAAGAATATGTTGGAAACATTAAACTAATCGAGGAGTATATAGTAAGCATGGCCACCACCGTAGATAGCAACAGATGTTTCCGAGCAGTGCTTCATCTGTATGCTCTACACAATAAGCCTCTGACAAAGGTTGGTACTGCCCACTGATTTCATCAATATTATTTAGATTTGTCATATCTATTGGTGCTGTTCTAATGTTTATATACTATGATGTAAAAGTTGTTTTGTCCTTGATAAGTGCTTCATCTGTCTTTGTTTTAAATATTTCATTTCCTTTTTCGAGCAAACAGGGATGCTAGCATTTAGTAGTCCTCTTGTCTTTGCACAATGTGATCATCTTCCTCCTGAAGAAGAATATGGAGTACGTGAAGTGACTAGTTTCGATTATGCCGGGATGAAGAAGCCTTGTCTATCTTCTCATCGGAAGGCGATTGAAGGATGGTTACATTACTCCCCACAAGACCAAACTAACTTTAGCTCAGAAGGACTAACAAATCTCCATTTTTTTGTCGTGATGCGCGAGTACAATGTTGTTCTAGGATTTTTCTGGTGAGTTCCATTTTTCTAAAAGTGTGCTCTACATGGACCATGTATGTGCCTGTTGAAACTGTCAATTCATAGTACAGTTTGCTTTATACTAATCACTTTTTTGTATTTGTGCAAAGAGGGGTGCTCAGCTTGATTTCAATGGGAACTGCACAAAATGTTCATGAATACATCGAATCATTCATTTCCACCACAAGAAAGGAGGTGCCAATAAGTTCAAGGTGTTTCAACATATAAGGGCGAAATCATACAAGATACGTGCGAATTTGGTTGATTTTGGTGGAACTGCACAAAAGAACAATTTGGTTTATTTAGCACGAGGTGCCATGTCAATGTCCGAACTGATGGCAAACCCTGCCCATTCCACAATCGTAGGCATTTGATATTTTGGAATGGGACAACCTTGTCAAATTTTGCTCATTGATTTTAGCAAGACATGTGTTTGATATTTTCGAATGGGACGCCCTTTGCTGTCAGCAGCGTCGATCATTTTTTCTTTATTCTTTAGTTGTGAAGTAAATATTGCCTCGACATGTGAGTCATTGAGATGCATAATCATCGATTGTTTTGAATGTTCTCTATGAATTGCCAGGCATGTGTGTTTGGTTGCAATGTATAGAAACGCTAAAAAGCTGCTCAAACTCTTTGTACTCCTTCTGTTCCTTTTTACTTTGCACATTGTGAAAGTGCATACTTTTTTGTATAATATTTGTCAAAGTAGAGATACTTTGACTACAGACAAAACTTGTATGCAGACTAGAAAGGACCAGAGGGAGTACATGTGGAACTACTGCAAACGAGGTGATCACCCTCGGAATAATGCTAGTACGTATTGTTTTGCATGTTCATCCAATGCCAGTGATACAGGAATTCGAACTAATTGAAATAAATTCATTCATACACGGTCGGATTTCATATAAACATGCCGGATTTCATTACATTTCATACATTCTTCAACTAAAAAGGGGTGCACTGGAGGTATAATTAATTAACCGAAGCTACCCACCTGTGACTTAACTGCAGGTGTAGATGCATAACTAACATGTGGCCTGTTGGGCCCATGTGTCAGTTAGCCAACTGCACCAGCAGTTAAGTAGAAGCAGCGTTCTTCTCTAGTGCAGCTCTCCGACTCCACATCGCAGCCAAGAAGCTAACCGGCCGTCAATGGTCAACCCGCCTAGCTTGGCTTCAACCGGAGGGTAGCAGCGGTGGCCTTACTTGGACCCGAGCGGCGGCGACCTACCGTGTTCTACTCTTCCTCGTTTTCTATGTGGCGCAGCCTCGTTGGTAGCGGGGCGGGGCCTCGGCAGAGCTGGTGATGTCCTCTGTCTCGTTGCCGGCGGGCGGCGCCTCAGCGGAGCGGTGGAAATCCTCCCCCACGTTGCCGGCAGGGTGGGGCCTCGGCTGAGCCGGCGGTGTCCTCTGCCTCGTTGTTGGCGGAGCGGGGCCTCGGCGGAGCCGGTGGTGTCCGCTGCCTCGTTGTTGGCGCCGTGGGGCCTCGGCGGAGCAGGGCCTCGTCGAGCTGGTGAAGCGGGGACTCGTCGGAGCCGGCATTGTCCTCTGCCTCGTCCTCGGTCTTGCCAAACAGCGCCCCGCCCGCTTCATCGCCCTCTTTGCTAGCCTCTTTGTAGGCGGTCGCATCCTCCGCCACCCGCATGCAGTACCGCCAGCGGTCGAGGTGGCCCTTGCGGGCGGAGCGGTACGAGTCGAGCAGCGCCTCCTGCTCCGCCCACTCCGTGGCGATATGCTCCTCCGCCTGCATGTGCTACTGGAGGAGATGGTGGTTGTAGGTGGCGTCGGCCTGCGCCTCCCGGAACTGCTCCTCACGCATCTGCCTCACCCTGTCCATATATTGGGCATGGGCCTCGCCGATGGTCATGGTGCAATGCACCGGCGAGGATGACGCGGAGGAGGGGGTTGGCGCCGGATCATCGACTACCATGTTCTCCATCGGGACGTCGCCATCCTCCGGCTGCCCGTCGGCCAGCCGGTCGGCAGCAATGGCTGCCATCTCCTTGTGGTCCATCGTCCGCCCATCCCGAAGAGCGCTGGAGCGCGAGGAAGCCATGATGGGCAGTAGTGGTGTGGACAGGAGAAGGGGAACGAATGCAGATGACTGCGGCTATGGCCGGCACAGCAGTTTATATAGCAATGGTGGGCGGGCGGAGGGACGGACGTGTGGTGCCGGAGTAGCCACCTCGGCAACCATGTATCATTAATGTGGGTGGCAGATGGACGGACGGACGACACTTGTGTCATTTGAAGGCGGAGCAATCGCTTGCACCGGGAAGCGGGGCGGGCAGCGCTGACTATTTTGGGCGAAAAGCGCGCGCGGGCGAGGAGATGACTTTACTTGGAGAGGATGACAATGGGGACCCACCAGGTCCATAGCCTCACGTACGCAAGTTCCTCCTTATTATATATATATATATATATATATATATATAATTTATTTTGCTTCCTCCTGGTTTCCTGACATCACGGTCCCACACCATTGTCAACCTATGTAGTAGTCAATAAACGAGAGAATTGCAAAAGAAGCGGCCGACAGCTGGGACCAAGCAGCTCGAGCAGTATTTGTGAGGTGTGAGCACTGCAGAGTTTTTCGATGTTTAGCCCAGATATTAATTATTCTCCTCTGAACAACAACGAAAACATCGCTGCAGGTATTAACTAGGCGGGCTCGCCCGTCTCGCCCGAGCGGATATCCAGCCCGGATATTTATTTTTTCAAGTTGAAAATGGCTAGCCCAAATATACTTTTTTAGGAATACCCAGGCAAGGTCAAGTTGTTATTCTCCGCCCGCTGGGCTGTAAATCTTTCCTAGGAGGGATGCATTAGGATGAACAAGAAAATGGGCTTTAAGAAATAATAAATGGGATGTAATTATAAAAACTAGGCAGTAACTATAAAAAATGCACCAAACACGTGATTACTTTACAAAATATTATTTTTGATATTGAAAATTTTAATTTCATTAATTGTTGCGAGCGCAATGTTTCGTTGGATTTTTATGTAATATAAATTTATATTGAAATTGTATTTAATCTGACTAGAAATTTGGGGATAAAAATATTTCGGATCCCATCAAAATGTGGGAAATTCTATTGAATTTTGTTTTGAACGGTTGGTTGAAATGGGTTGTACTTTTAACAAACTATAAATGGGCTGTAGTAAATTCCATTAGAATTCAAAAATGGGCTACACATTCTTACAAATCTCAAATGGGCTATAAGTTCTCTGCCACACACTTCTGGCCTTACTAAGTTGACGCGTCCCCTAAAAAAATAGAGTTGACGCGTATGCAAGGCTTTGTCAACTTATAGTCAACACACGGTTCTACACTACAAGAAATATGTCAACTGGTGACCTTCTGTCAGTGACCCTGGAAGAATTGGTCATAGATCTATGACCATTTCAGACCAATTGGTCAAAAGTTGTTCGGGGGGCTCCAAACCCTAAACTATAACGACCATTTTGGTCAGAAAGGTCGTAATTTCCTTACATGAAA
Source organism: Aegilops bicornis (assembly GCA_021605145.1). NCBI lineage: Eukaryota > Viridiplantae > Streptophyta > Magnoliopsida > Poales > Poaceae > Aegilops > Aegilops bicornis. The sequence continues at coordinate 511,741,634 of CM038671.1, forward strand.
TGGTCATAAAGCAGATAGCACTTGTCCGCTGCCTTATTTCTAGATGATCACGACCAATATAGATGGTCATAACCTTGTAAATTGTGGTGGGTTGCTATGACTAGGCGCCACCTCATCAGTTTTCCCTATGTGTCATGTCCATGTGGTAGTTTTTGCCCTAGGTTGTGAAGCAACCTATATTTCTGTCATTCCCAAAATTCCCAAAAAAATCTCATAAATTCTTTGGGTCATATCTTCGTCAAATATGTAAAAACCCTTCCTTGCCTAGTTCAAAAATAATTCAACAATATTCATTTTCCTATTTTGTTCAGAACAACACTTTGTGAAGGAAGTACCACTTTGGCATGTTCAAATAGTATCCATTTTCTACGGTGCTTTCCTATGCCCAAATAACCATGCTCCACCAAATGACAGGTCAATACATTCATTATTTTGAGCCCAGCTTCAACATTCGTATTTATGTCCAGTGTGGTACTTTGCAAAGCAAGTACCACCTAGGATCCTCCTTTTGAGCTGAAAATTTGCGAAGACGGTCTTCTTAGTAACTGATCATCCTCAACCAAAACTCACGCCCATTAGCCATGTACATTTCCCATACCGCTAATCAAACACTTGGCTGCTAATTCATGTTTGAGCATCGATCGGTCTCCTCGTGAGAATCTTATGTTGTAATTTTATTCCTAGCACCTACCTGGGGAGTGCCCAACCCACTAGACATGTCTAGGCCGCCCAGAACACATGGCAACGCCAGTCACGCCAAGTGACCACGCTTGGCGAGCATCTTGAGTTTACGCAGCTCTAGAGTTGGGGCCCTCGTACCGCCCAAACCTCGACTTATCGCCACCAAACCATCTATTTATGATTAAATTTGTACTTATGTAACTAGAAATGATTTTTGGAAAAATAAATAGCAAACTATGAGGCAGCTGCAGTTCAAATTTGACCCGCTTCCAGCTGAATTGGCGGAAATTTGTCTTTTTCACGAGAGGTGGATCCAAACTTTTTACACCCAACCATTTTGTCAATTGTGCATTAAATATGTCCTAGTATTTTAGAAAATTGATTTGGTCCAATTTTGCAACAATTATTTGGGAGGTCCTTCACAAAAAAACCTCCTTTTGGGCACTCGAAAAATGGAAAATGGTTTTTTTTTTCGTCCAAAGAAATGAAAACTTCTTAGGCAACATTGTTTGCCATTCCAATATGCACCCTTGTGCACAATATGAGATCATTTGAACAGATTATGCCACGAATGTGGCCATAAGATTGATCATTTGGCTTGAAAGCCATTGTTCTCCACACGTGATAGCTCGTTTCTGAGAATACTTTTTCAAAATAATTGCCATATTACAAGTTTATTATTTTTCCTGGAAATTTGGCCACATATAGTGACACATTGCAAAGGATTTCCAATTTTTTGATTTTTTTGAATTTTTTATGCCCGTTTCAAAATGCGGTCAAAACGGCGGGAATGACCGTTCCTAGCTAGTGGTTGAATCTCGGATTTTTTTTGGTGTTTCTCTGATTAAATAGATACTTATGTACCTATAAATGAGTTTTGTAAAAAATATAGAGCAAACTATGAGGCAGCTGCAGTTCAAATTTGACCCGCTTCCAGCTGAATCGGTGGAAATTTGTCTTTTTCACGAGATGTGGATTGAAACTTGTGGCACCCGACCATTTGGTCAATTGTGCATTAAACATGGCCTAGTATTTTAGAAATTTGATTTGGTCCAGTTTTGCAACAATTATTTGGTAGGTCCTTCATAAAAAATCATTTTGGGCACTCGGAAAATGATTAAAAATAGTTGGAAAGATAAAAATGCATGCAAATTGGCGATCATCCAGAAAATGTGGTCTAACTTGAGAGAAACATTTAGTTGTGCCGTTTTGCAAAATATTTTTGATAGCTGCTTCACAAAACACCCATAGTTTTAGTACTTAGAAACTATTTTAAACCATAAATTTTCTAAGCCAATCAGGGCTCATCCCACGGATCGCCCTCCTTAGCCGATCTGAACCGTCTGTTCTAGCTGATCTGACCGTCCACCTCTCAGCAGCCTAATCCAAACCCTAGCAGCCCGTGCCCGCCTCTCTCAGTCTCTCTCCCCCTGTCCGCCGCCTCTCTCTTTCCCCTTCTCCCCGATCCAGATCCAACCCAAGCGCCCCGTCCTCCACCGCCGCCCCGTCCCCTGCCGCAGCCACGACGTCACGGTCGTGCGCCACCCACCTCCACTCGCTCGCGCCCCTGCTCGCGCTGCTCCCGAACGGAGCCTCTTCTCCTCGATGTTCGTTGCCCGCAGTCTCATCCAGTCCCCCCTCGTCGCGCAATGGCCGCCGCGCCGGTGGCGTGCCCCTTCCCCATGCTCCCCTCGCCCTCCTCCTCCCTCAGCACGTCCACGCGCCGTCTTCACATCCGCGCGGGCCCGCCTCCATCGGCGACCACCTCGCCGCGCGAGCAGCAGAGCGCCAGGGGAGCGGCGGGCGCCGGGGAGAGGAGGCGGCGGCGGGAGGAGGAGAAGGCCGAGGCCGATGCGGAGGATCTCGAGCGGCAGAGGAAGGAGGAGGTGAACCGCAAGATCGCCTCCCGAAAGGCGCTCTACATCATCCCCCGGCAAGGGCACCCGCCGCCTCCTCCCCCGCAACGTCCTCGAGGCCCTCCACGACCGCGTCATCGCGCTTCGCTGGGAGTCCACCCTCAAGGTACCTCCCTCCACCCCCCTCCCTGCTTCCCGCCTCACAGCTCATTGACGCCCAGGCCTTTGTCTAACCATGCCATGCCCATTGACGCCCAGGTGTTCGAGCTAATGCGGGACCAGGTGTTCCGAAGTGTGCATCCTCCGCGCCCCTCGCCCAGATTTTCTTGCTGCGTGTGCATCCAAGTGTGGAATTCCTCTGTTTTTTCACTTTATATCCTCAATTCCTATTACAATGTAAAGTACTATTCCTCTTTTTTGTTTGCGGTGGCAGGTGAAGAAGGAGGAGGAGGAGTTCAGCAGCGGGCCCCTGTCCCTGCTCCTGATGAGCGTCAAGAACAATACTCACGTGGGTGGTCCTCTTGTTTCTGTCAAGATCCCAACTTCTTACCTGTAGTGAAACCGGAATCGGAGATATACTATGGGCTGAAATTTCTTTTTTACTGTCTGCCTGCATGTTTTCCGTGTCTATGTTTGAATTGAACAACAGGTGGTGTTCTAGCTGTGCGACACACTTGCTGAAAATCCAATCGACTTAGTTGCTTGTGATCAATCCTTCTGTGCAGGAGAAAGCAGTTTTTGTCAACTATTTTTGCTAATAGTGCTGCCCTGGTAGTGCTGTGAAGTTAAATTGGCCTCTTGCGTAATATGTGAGTAATCAGCATAGTTGTTGCACGGCATTTGTCCTAGTGTTAGTGCTGCATATAATAGGACCTTTTATTAATTGAAAGAAATGCAGCTCTGTAATCTGAAAGTTCATTGCATTTAGTTTGGGTGAATCGTATTTTTGTAACCTGACACTTAGCACAGCTCTTCGCATTTTGTTGCAAATGAACTGTATCCTAAATTCAGGACGACCTCCAGGTAATATGTTAACTCATATTGCCACCTAGGAAAAGATTAGAATTAAAATCCAACAGATATATTCGTGATGGAGACCAACTCTGACTAACCTTTCTTTTGTTATAATTATTGAGAATCACCTACAGAGATAAGAATTTGCACGTGGCATCTTCTAAAATAACCTACACACTGCACCACAACTACTATAACTTAGTATATATACAATAATATATAGGATTCATCTGCAGCAATAATAATTTCCACACAACATTCTGTAGATACAAATCTTCAAACAACATTTGCTATCGTTACTTGAGAATAAAAGATGGCATTGTATCCTAAATTCAGTTTGTTTATCACCCCTTCCAAGTATATGTTGTTACCTACTTAGCTCTAAAATAGAAACATCCCCCGTTTCAACTATTTTATTCTAGGAACCTCCCTTCTGAATCATGCAGATTGCCTGTTACTATGGCAATGAATTTTATCTATGTGAAATTAGAATTTAAGTGCCATCATTCATCTCTTGGTATCTTGTTCTCTGTGATAACTGTTCATTGTTGAGTGCTATATATATACTCTAGTTGTCATGCAGTGCTTGTTGTTACATATTTTGTTGATGCACCGATAGCTGTTCAGAACTGTAGTAGTGTAGTTAGTTTTTTGAATGATTTGGTGTGCATGGAACACTGATTTTTCTTCAAGTCATAATTTTTCTCAACTGGTGCATGTATATATATTTGGGTGCTAGTCAATTAGAGAATGCCTGTGATACCATATCTGTACTATGTGCCAGTGTAGCTGTACTGATGCTTTGGGTTTAATCCGTGCAGCAGAGGACAAGGGCTTCACGGCCAATCAAGGCGCATGGTGCTTGCAAGCGACGAAAGGAGGTTGTTCGACATAGGCACGGAGGAGGAGGATGGGCACGGGCGGAGGAGGACAGAGCACCTCTCTTCTTCCAGGTTCTTCTCCTTACCTTCACTTCTTGTATGTGCCTGTGCTGCAGCTCACCCATGGTCTTGTTTGTCCTGCAGGTTAGTGAGCAGCATCAAGAGGAGGAGCTCAAGCACGACCACCAAGAGGCACCACCGCAGCAGCAGGTAGCACGTCCATATCCACCTCCCTCTCCCTCTGCTCCCAAACCTTTTTATTAGAATATATTGAGTACATTCTGTCAACTTGTGTGTCAGTAAGAACAAAAAACTAATTATCTAAGGTCATGTTATTATTACCTATATATGACATTGCTACTCGATTGCCTAGTGCCCCTGTTCATGGTGGGCTAAACTTGTATTTGCTCCTGCTGCTGCGTTTTGATGATCATGAGTGTGATGCATTTTGATGATATCCTTGTACCAAATGAGTCTGTCGATGAAGCGGCAGCGTCTCCTCTAGAGGGTGACGGTGGTGGCGGCACCTGTGTGCGGCTTCAACAACAACCTCCTCTCTGGTGAGTCCTTCTCCTACCTCTAGCTCCATCTCTGAGCTGCTGTAATACCATGCTCGGTTTCATGGCCGTGGCTTATTTAGTCTGTGCTTGCTATGCCTTGTGTATTGGAGCCTAATTAGCTTCTATTAGGGGATAATCTACTGGTTATACCAAGATTTTAGATGAAATTTTGTTCTGCTTATTCTGCTAAGGTTGTTTGCAATGGTTATACATATGTTACACAATTTTTGCTGCTGGCTAATGAGCTTTAGAGATGGTAACATCGTGCTACACTCTCAGGATCATCTTATGGCACACAATCAATTTTTGGTGTGCTCAAATTTTTAATGTTAGTGATAAGGAAATATCCCACCTAGTTTGCTGGCTCTCTCACTTGAGTTGGTTTAATAGTAGTGGCCTCCTGACTTCTACTTAGTTGGGTAGGTGCTGGCTGGGAGCAAAAGTTTATATGCATGGATAATGGACTTGCACTAAATGGACACAAATAAAGGAGTTGAGTATTAAGTGAACTTGTTCTAACCGGAAACAATTTTTGTATGGTGTACATAAATATCGAGTTGATAGCTGATCTGTAGCAAATATAGTTGCGCGTAACTTCTTTACTTGGTTCATCTTTTACAGGAGCTCCAGGCCTAAGAAAGTTGGAAGTGCGAAGACGTGAAGAAAAGCGCGAAGCCGTGATGTGCTACTCAGCAAAGAGTTGTCTGTTCTATTTGACTGTAATATTGTAATAGCTGGTATACCTAGGTTGTAATAGTCTACGTAAATTGTAGTACACTAATCTAGTGTCATTTGACGAGTTTCACATGTTCTCTTATTTGGAATATTTGATTATGAATGTGATTTGATTGTGTGTGAGATGGGAACCTGACCAGTGCAACCCACTTACGAAATAATATGACTAGTTCGTAACTTTCTTATGTGTGGGATCAATATATGAGATTAACATGACTAGTGGGACCAGCTCCAAAATATATTTTCCAAAAATATATAATCAATAGACTGTAAAAGGCTGAAATGTTGGGCTTGGCCCATGTAGCCCAAAAAAATTCGTAGGAATAATAATAATAATAAAAGGCCGAATTGTTGGGCTAGGCCCATGTAGAAAACTGAATTGGACCGGGCTGAATCTTGTGCCAGATCAGCTTGCCACGCTAGATTCCTACGTGGCTGGGGAGATTGCTAGTGACCAAAAATTTGGTCGTGGAACGAACGACCTTTTACAGAAGGTCAATAATTTCAGTTTACGACCGCCAGCTTTTAACCTTCTGGTTTTGGTCACAGAAAGGTCGCAAATGAAAAACTATGACCTTTCAGAGACCAATAGTGAGTGTCACAAGTTGACATATTTCTTGTAGTGCTAGCAGCAGTGGCCGTTGGATGTCCATCCAACCGATGCCGTGCTTCTTCTTCAATCTCGGATATTCTAGCTTCACCCGCCAAAAATATGATTCCTCCCCCTGATATCTGGGGCGCACCGTTTCGGAAGCTAACCTGTGGGCCTACTAAATTGACGTACCAACTAGCTGCAGTGACCGTACGATGTCCATCCAACGGCCGCCATGCTTCTTCAACCTCTGGTCTTCTTGCTCCAGCCACCCAAAGCAGCGCCCGGTCGTCACCGCTTCCCCTGCCTCCGTGGCGGTTGTCTTTGCTAGAGGCCTCACCGCCCCCTAGTACTCCCACCGCTGGCCAGGCCATCCCTCCACTCACCCACACCCCCTGTTATTCTGCGGCGACGGCAGCGCAGCCGAACCAGTGAACCCTCGTACTCCTCTCCATGTGTGCATCCACTGCCGCGTCTTCCCCGGCTCCGCGTCGTCCCCTTCCTAGGCCTCGCCGTCGTCCACCGCCCTGGTGCTCTCGGCACGGCGTGGTCAACATGGTCAAGGAACGACTTCCATCGGACGTGGACTGTACGTGGAGAGGCTGACAACTGGGTCCACAAAGACCGCAAGGAAGTGCCTCCTTATTACGCGCAAAATAATTATTCCTCCACCTGACAGCAGGGACCCACCGGACGGGCCACCGTATTTCGCGAAAAAAATGATTCACCCCCTGACTGCTGGGACCCATGAGCTACATCTTCGCACGCAAGGAAGTGCGTCCGAAAAAAAAACGATTCGCCCCCCGACTGCTGGGACCCACCAGCTACACTTCCGCACGCAAGGAAGTGCGTCCGAGCAAAAAAAAAACGATTCGCCCCCCTGACTGCTGGGACCCAGCAGCTACACCTTCGCACGCAAGGAAGTGTGTCTGGGCAAAAAAAACGATTCGCCCCCCTGACTGCTGGGATCCACCAGCTACATCTACCCAGGCAAGGAAGTGCCTGACAGTCGGGACCCACCTGGTCGAAGCGTACGTAGCGTTGTCATTCTGGTCACGAACGTGTACGTACATACTGGTCAATGTAGAGGCGCGCACGTGTCGTGGTAGAGGCGCGCACGTGTCGTAGTAGAGGCGTGCACGTAGCATGTACACATACGTACAGCGGCCAGGGTGCAAGAAAGAAAATACGGCCACATATGTGTACATACGGGCAGGGTCTCGAACGCCTACTCGCGCATACGTACGGCCAGGGCTCGTGTACATGGCTGGGTCAGAACGGAGAAACAACGTCATTGTCGTGTTCATGGGGAGGCAACGGAATGCGTCGTGTTCATGGGGAGGCAACGGAATGCGTCGTGTTCATCGGGAGGCAACGGAATGTGTCGTGTTCATTGGGAGGCAACGGAACGCGTGGGAGCCAACCGTCTGGGTCGGAATGGAATGCGTGGTCGTGTTCATCGGGAGGGCTTGGACAGAACAGGCGACGGAAACGAGGCCTGGCGTACCGCAAAACGGAGGAAACGAACCTCCTACGGTCGAAACGGGCGTCCTGTTGATCGGGAGGGGTGTGGCGTACCGCAAAAGGGACGAAACGGACCTCCTATGGTCGAAACGGGGGTCCTGTTCATCGGGAGGGGTGTGGCGTACCGCAAAACGGGACTCCACGGGATACTGTTCATCTCCACCGTCGACCTCCTCTAGCCTCCACGGGCTACCGTCGACCTCCTCCAGCCTCCACGGGCTCTGTCCATCCAGCCTCCACCGCCGCTTCTCCACCGCTCTGTTCAACCACCCTCCACCATCTACTGTTCATCCAGCCCTCCACACCACGGGTCCTGTTCAACCACCCTCCACGGGCACCCCCCCACCGCTTCATCTGTTCATCCAGCCCTCCACACCACGGGTCCTGTTCATCCAGAGGCAACGCCACCGCTCCTTTATTCATCCAAAACCCCGCAACACTCACTTGCTCATCCTAGAGGCAGCATCGATCGGCTTGATTAGCGGCAGAGCGAAGAATCGCTCGATCGGGTTCAGTTAACAGCCATCGATCGATCGCTTGGGTTCAATAATGCGTAGCCTGCAGTGCAATCGCTTGGGTTCAGTTAGAGCCCAATGCCTCGCTCGGGTTCAGTTAGATCCAACGCCTCGCACACGCCAGCAGCGTGCGTGTCACGAGAAAGCAGCGCATCGCTCGGCCCCCGACCTCCCACCGTAACCGGGAACTCCCTGAAATTTTCCTCGCCCTTGCTTCTACCACGGTTTTTTCCGTCATGGACGGCCCAAAGAATGCGATGCAGCTGTGTCTCCGGCCCGCCCAGGACGAAAAGCCCATTTTCTGTCATGATTTTTTGTCATAGAAGTAGGATCCCACCACATCTATGATGATACCGGGTTTTGTCACAATTATCGTCATAGAAGTGTCATATGTATGACAGAAAAAAAAATTTGTTCGGCCCAAAATGTCACAGATGTGTCTATTTTTTGTAGTGAAGAGCATTTGCGTTTGGTACTTGGGAAGCTCAGAGAACATCAGTTATACACCAAGTTCAGCAAGTAGGAGTTTTGGCTGAAGGAAGTTGGATTCCTTGGACATGTTATATCTGGAGAAGGAATAGCGGTAGACCCCACCAAGGTTGTCACTATGACAAACTGGGAGTCATCGACGACAGTTGGAGAGATCCGGAGTTTTCTTGAACTCGCAGGATACTACCGGAAGTTCATTGAGAATTTCTCAAAGACTGCAAAGCTTATGACGGAGTTGTTGAAGAAGGACACCAAATTTAATTGGACTGGGGAATGTGAGGCCAGTTTTCAGGAGTTGAAAAGACGCTTGGTTACATCACCAGTGTTGACTCTGCCAGATCAATGCAAGGATTATGAAGTATATTGCGAAGCTTCTCGTCGAGGACTTGGAGCCGTACTTATGCAGGAGGGAAGAGTTGTTTCATATGCCTCACGACAGCTTAAACCACATGAGTTAAATTATGCTACGCATTGGAGTTAGCAGCCGTAGTGCATGCGTTGAAGACATGGAGACATTTTCTCATCGGAAACCATTGTGAGGTATACACGGATCACAAGAGTTTGAAGTATATCTTCACGCAAAAGGAGTTGAATCTCAGGCAGAGGAGATGGTTGGAGCTTATTAAGGATTATGATATGAGATTGCATTATCATCCTGGAAAGGCTAACGTAGTAGCCGATGCGTTGAGCCGCAAAAGTCATGTCAATACACTCATGACCAGAGAGTTACCCAAGGAGTTGGCAGAAGACCTTCGCGAGCTATGTTTGGAGATAGTTCCGAGAGGCTATGTAGCAGCATTGGAGATTCAGTCAACTTTGATGGATAAGATCAGAGAAGCTCAGAAGACGGACAAGGAGATTGCTAAGATAAAGGAAAGAATGAGTAAAGGAAAAGCTAAAGGATTTCATGAGGATGAGCACAATACCTTATGTTTTGAGGACCACATATATGTGCCAAATGATCAGGAGATCAGGAAGTTGATTTTGCAAGAAGCCCATGATTCGCCCTATTCGATTCACCCGGGAAATACCAAGATGTATCTGGATTTGAAGGACAATTTCTAGTGGACCGGAATGAAGAAGGATATTGCGGAGTATGTAGCAGTTTGTGATGTATGTCAGAGAGTGAAGGCAGAACATCAGAAGCCAGCCGGATTGCTACAACCATTGCCGATACCCGAATGGAAGTGGGATAAGATAGGCATGGATTTTATCACGGGATTACCCAGGACTCGTTCAGGCTATGACTCAATATGGGTTGTAGTCGATCGTTTGACGAAAGTAGCTCATTTCATCCCAGTAAAGACCACTTACACCAGTGCTAAGTTGGAAAAGATATACATGACTAGGATCGTATGTCTGCATGGAGCTCCGAGGAGCATTGTATCAGATAGAGGAACCCAGTTTACTTCAAAGTTTTGGAATCAGTTGCATGAAACTTTGGGAACCAGGCTAGAGTTCAGTACAACTTTTCACCCGCAGACAGATGGACAGACTGAGAGAGTAAATCAGATTCTGGAGGACATGTTGAGAGCTTGTGCGCTAGACTATGGATCTAGTTGGGACGATAATTTGCCTTATGCAGAGTTCTCATACAACAACATCTATCAAGCTAGTTTGAAGATGGCCCCTTTTGAAGCACCGTACGGAAGGAGGTGCAGAACACCGTTGTTGTGGGACGAAGTTGGAGACCGACAGTTGTTTGGACCAGATTTGATTAAAGAGTCTGAAGAGAAGGTTAAGTTGATTCGTGATAGACTCAAGGTAGCCCAGTCCAGGCAGAAGAATTATGCGGATTCAAAACACAAGGAGACAGTTTACGAAGTTGGAGACAGAGTGTATCTTCGTGTATCCCCACTTCAAGGAGTGAAGCGCTTTGGAGTTAAGGGAAAGTTAGCGCCACGTTTTGTGGGACCATAAGGAGAAGTTGCCTACAAGTTAGAATTACCCGAAGGATTGTCAGGAGTTCACAATGTGTTCCATGTTTCTCAGTTGAAGAAGTGCCATGCAGAGATGGCTGATATTCTTCTGAGAGATACAGTGCCGCTGGAAGCGATACGGTTGGATAGTGACTTGACATATGAGGATAAACCAGTCAAGATACTCGAGTTTGCCAGCCGAGTTACACGCAACAAGGTTATCAAGTTTTGCAAGGTTCAGTGGAGTCACCATACCGAAGAAGAAGCCACCTGGGAACGAGAGGAAGACCTACGGAAGGATCACTCTCACCTATTTTCTAGCCAACCCGAATCTCGAGGGCGAGATTCATCTTAAGGGGGGCAGGTTTGTAACATCCCAAATTTTCAATTTGGAATATTATACATTAGATCATCATTGCATATCATGTTTTATTACATTTTGGTTCGATCCAAGAAATTCTACGCAACTCAAGGACCCACGGAGAGAGTTGGGGATTTCATTATTCTGATATTCGAGTTTTTCCCGAATTTTTGAAAAGAGCATCATTTGATTTTAATTATTTTTCTCTGAAATATTTCTTTTAATAAAATAAAAGAGAGAGGATAAAAAGACTACCTCAAAATAAAGAAATATCAGAGATTATATATTAAAATCAAATAACATTTTTATTTGGAGTTTTATTGCTATTTTATTTGAATTAGGAAAAATATGCGTTTTTCAAAATTGCATTTTAGGCCCAAATAAATGTTCACCTTGTCCGGCTTATTTTTAGAGGACGGGAAATATTTATTTTGGAATTTTTGGAGTCAGTTTAATATTTCTTTTCTTTCTTTTTCTGCACGTCGGAATTATTTAAAAAAAAGTCAAACCGACTCCGGGCCGTACCCGAGCGGGACTCCGTGCGGGGGCCTTTATAAGCCGCCACCCCTGAGCCGCCGAAGCCCACCCGAGCCGCCAGCCCAACCCGCGTCGCCGCCCAAACCCTAACCCTAATCGCCGCCCCCAACGCCGCCGCGCCACCGCCGCCGCCATGGCGCCCGCCCGTCGCGATCGTCGGATCCGCCGGAGGTAGCCGCGCCGACGCCGCCACGGTTCTCGTTAGAAAACCGTCGGGTTTTTTTAAGAACCCGCGGTTTATTTTTTTAGATCGGTTTATTTTTATTTTTTCGGTTTAGTTATATACTGAACGCCCATTCGTTCGTTCGTTTTAACGAACGGTTTTCACCGTTTAGTCGCAGATAGCGAACATTCGTTCGTTAGCCTGTTCGTCAGTTTTTCTTTTTCTCGGATTTTCCATGATTATTTTTTATCATGATTTCTGATCCGATTTTCGTTCACTAGTGGCTTCTCTCAAGATAGCATAAGTGTTACGGTGGGTGAACAAATTACTGTCGAGCAATTGATAGAAGAGTGCATAGTTATGAGAATATCTAGGCATGATCATGTATATAGGCATCACGTCCGCGAACAAGTAGACCGAAACGATTCTGCATCTACTACTATTACTCCACACATCGACCGCTATCCAGCATGCATCTAGAGTATTAATTTCATAAGAACAGAGTAACGCATTAGGCAAGATGACATGATGTAGAGGGATAAACTCAAGCAATATGATATAAACCCCATCTTTTTATCCTCGATGGCAACAATACAATACGTGTCAGTTCCCCTTCTGTCACTGGGATCGAGCACCGCATGATAGAACCCAAAGCTAAGAATTTCTCCCATTGCAAGAAAGATCAATCTAGTAGGCCAAACCAAACTGATAATTCGAAGAGACTTGCAATGATAACAAATCATACATAAAAGAATTCAGAGAAGATTCAAATATTGTTCATAGATAATCTTGATCATAAACCCACAATTCATCGGATCTCGACAAACACACCGCAAAAGAGTTACATCGAATAGATCTCCAAGAAGATCGAGGAGAACTTTGTATTGAGATCCAAAGAGAGAGAAGAAGCCATCTAGCTAATAACTATGGACCCGAAGGTCTGAGGAAAACTACTCACACATCATCGGAGAGGCTATGGTGTCGATGTAGAAGCCCTCCGTGATCGATGCTCCCTCCGGTGGAGCGCCGGAAAAGGCCCCAAGATGGGATCTCACGGGTACAAAGAGTTGCGGCAGTGGAAATAGGGTTTCGTCGTGCTCCTGGATGTTTTTGGGGTATAAGAGTATATATAGGCGAAGGAAGTCAGTCAGGAGAGCCACGAGGGGCCCACGAGGGTGGGGGCATGCCCAGGGGGCAGGCGCACCTCCCTACCTTGTGGCCTCCTCGGTTCTTTCTTGACGTCCACTCCAAGTCCTCTGGATCACGTTTGTTCCAAAAATCACGCTCCCGAAGGTTTCATTCCGTTTGGATTCCGTTTGATATTCCTTTTCTGCGAAACACTGAAATAGGCAAAAAAACAGCAATTTGCACTGGGCCTTGGGTTAGTAGGTTAGTCCCAAAAATAATATAAAGTGTATAATAAAGCCCATTACACATCCAAAACAGAATATATAATAGCATGGAACAATCAAAAATTATAGATACGTTGGAGACGTATCAAGCATCCCCAAGCTTAATTCCTGCTTGTCCTCGAGTAGGTAAATGATTAAAACAGAATTTTTGATGTGGAATGCTTCCTAGCATATTCTTCAATGTAATTTTCTTTATTGTGGCATGAATGTTCAGATCTGAAAGATTCAAGATAACAGTTTAATATTGACATAAAAATAATAATACTTCAAGCATACTAACTAAGCAATTATGTCTTCTCAAAATAACATGGCCAAAGAAAGTTCATCCCTACAAAATCATATAGTTTGGTCATGCTCCATTTTCGTCACACAAGAATGCTCTCATCATGCACAACCCCGATGACAAGCCAAGCAATTGTTTCATACTTTGGTAATCTCAAACTTTTTTCAACTTTCACGCAATACATGAGCGTGAGCCATGGATATAGCACTATGGGTAGAATAGAGTATGATGATGGGGGTTATGTGGAGAACACAAAAAAGGAGAAAGTCTCACATTGACGCGGCTAATCAACGGGCTAGGGAGATTCCCATCAATTGATGTCAATGCAAGGAGTAGGGATTGCCATGCAACGGATGCACTAGAGCTTTAAATGTATGAAAGCTCAACAAAAGAAACTAAGTGGGTGTGCATCCAACTTGCTTGCTCACGAAGACCTAGGGCATTTGAGGAAGCCCATTGTTGGAATATACAAGCCAAGTTCTATAATGAAAAATTCCCACTAGTATTTGAAAGTGACAAAACAAGAGACTCTCTATCATAATGATCATGGTGCTACTTTGAAGCACAAGTGTGGAAAAAGGATAGTAGTATTGTCCCTTTTTTCTTTTTTTTTCTTTTTCCTTTTTTTTCTTTTTTTGGTCCTTTCTTTTTTTTATTTGGCCTTTATTCCTTTTTTATTTGGGATAATGCTCTATGAATGATTATCATCACACTTCTATTTATTTACAACTCAATGATTACAACTCGATACTAGAACAAAGTATGACTCTATATGAATGCCTCCGTGATTAATGGGATGGGCAATGAATCAAGAGTGACATGTATGAAATAATATGCATGGTGGCTTTGCCACAAATACGATGTCAACTACATGATCATGCAAGGAAATATGACAATGATGAAGAGTGTCATAATAAACAGAACGGTGGGAAGTTGCATGGCAATATATCTCGGAATGGCTGTGGAAATGCCATAATAGGTAGGTATGGTGGCTGTTTTGAGGAAGATATAAGGAGGTTTATGTGTGATAGAGCGTATCGTATCACGGGGTTTGGATGCACCGGCGAAGTTTGCACCAACTCTCAAGGTGAGAAAGGGCAATGCACGGCACCAAAGAGGCTAGCAATGATGGAAGGGTGAGAGTGCGTATAATCCATGGACTCAACATTAGTCATAAAGAACTCACATACTTATTGCAAAAATCTACAAGTCATCAAAAACCAAGCACTACGCGCATGCTCCTAGGGGATAGATTGGTAGGAAAAGACCATCGCTCGTCCCCGACCGCCAGTCATAAGGATGACAATCAAAGAACACCTCATGTTTCAAATTTGTTACACAACGGTTACCATATGTGCATGCTACAGGACTAGCAAACTTCAACACAAGTATTTCTCAAATTCACAAATACTCAACTAGCACAACTATAATATCACTACCTCCATATCTCAAAACAATCATCAAGTATCAAACTTCTCTTAGTATTCAATACACTTTATATGAAAGTTTTTATTATACTAATCTTGGATGCCTATCATATTGGGACTAATTTTATAACCAAAGTAAATTGCCATGTTGTTCTAAGGGACTCTCAAAATAATATAAGTGAAGCATGAGAGATCAATAATTTCAATAAAATAAAACCACCACCGTGCTCTAAAAGACATAAGTGAAGAACGTAGAGCAAAACTATATAGCTCAAAAGATATAAGTGAAGCACATAGAGTATTCTAATAAATTCCAAATCATGTGTGTCTCTCCCAAAAGGTGTGTACAGAAAGGATGATTGTGGCAAACTAAAAAGCAAAGACTCAAATCATACAAGATGCTCCAAGCAAAACATATATCATGTGGTGAATAAAAATATAGCATCAAGTAAAGTTACCGATGGACGAAGATTTAAAGAGGGATGCCTTCCGGGGCATCCCCAAGCTTAGGCTTTTGGTTGTCATTGGATTTTACCTTGGGGTGCCTTGGGCATCCCCAAGCTTAGGCTCTTGCCACTCCTTGTTCCATAATCCATCAAATCTTTACCCAATACTTGAAAACTTCACAACACAAAACTCAACAGAAAATCTCATGAGCTCCGTTAGCGAAAGAAAACAAACCACCACTTCAAGGTACTGTAATGAACTCATTCTTTATTTATATTGGTGCTAAACCTATTATATTACAACTTCTCTATGGTTCATAACCTCCATTACTAGCCATAGATTCATCAAAATAAGCAAACAACAAACGAAAACAGAATCTGTCAAAAACAGAACACTTTGTAGTAATCTGTATCTAAAGCAAACTTCTGTAACTCAGAAAATTATACCAAAATAGTACGAACTAAATAATTTGTTTATTGATCTACTGCAGTTGGAATCAGTATTTTATCACGTTCTGGTGATTTTAAACAAATGTTTTCGGGAGCAGAAAGTTTCTGACTTTTTCAGCAAGATCAAATAACTATCTTCCAAGAAGATCCTATAGGTTTTACTTGGCCCAAACATTAAATAAAACATAAATCCACATCTAACCAGAGGCTAGATCAAATATTTATTGCTAAACAGGAACAAAAATCAAGGAACAAAAATAAAATTGGGTTGCCTCCCAACAAGCGCTATCGTTTAACGCCCCTAGCTCGGCATAAAAGCAAGGATAGATCTAGGTATTATCATCTTTGGTATGAAATCCATAAGTGGATCTCATAATAGATTCATAAGGTAATTTAATTTTCTTTCTAGGGAAGTGTTTCATGCCTTTCCTTAACGGAAATTGGAATCTAATATTCCCTTCCTTCATATCAATAATTGCACCAATCGTTCTAAGGAAAGGTCTACCAAGAATATATAGGACATGAAGGATTGCAATCTATATCAAAGACGATGAAATCTACGGGCACATAATTCCTATTTGCAACAATAAGAACATCATTAATTATTCCCATAGGTTTCTTAATGGTGGAATCCGCAAGATGCAAGTTTAAGGAACAATCATCAAATTTACGGAAACCTAACAAATCACACAAACTTTTTGGAATCGTGGAAACACTAGCACCCAAATCACACAAAGCATAGCATTCATGATATTTAATTTTAATCTTAATAGTAGGTTCCCACTCATCATAATTTTTTCCGGGGATAGAAACTTCTAATTCAAACTTTTCTTCATAAGATTGCATTAAAGCATCAATGATATGTTTGATAAAAGCTTTATTTTGACTATAAGCATGAGGAGAATTTAGCACGGACTGCAACAAGGAAATACAATCTATTAAAGAACAATTATCATAATTAAATTCCTTGAAATCCAAAATAGTTGGTTCATTGCTATCTTAGGTTTTGACCTCT
The DNA here is from genome assembly GCA_021605145.1 of Aegilops bicornis. Classification (NCBI taxonomy): domain Eukaryota; kingdom Viridiplantae; phylum Streptophyta; class Magnoliopsida; order Poales; family Poaceae; genus Aegilops; species Aegilops bicornis. The sequence goes on from CM038671.1 coordinate 511,758,494, forward strand.
TCAATCCCACTTTTACCAATTTTTGCATCAAGATCTAAAAACTCTGAATCATTGGGACGCCTTTTAACTGAAGTCGAGTCATCTCCTGTCACAACCCCAGAATTGTTTGTAACTAGATGCACCAGTGAGTTCCATGCATCATGTTTAAATTTTTGAAACTGGAAATGGGGATGTCCAAACCCTAGCAGCAAATGAAATTCAACTAGGGTCAAAGTTAAATCTTTTCAATGAACCCAAAATGCTCCTCATAAATGTTCATCATTTTTGTTTTGGTCCAGAACCTCTGCCAAAAATGGTGCACCCTTCTCTAGGACATTCTGGGTTATTGAATTAAATCATAATTATTTGTTCTTGGACATTTAAATGCTATAAATAATTTTAAATGTCCAAATGATCTTGAAAGTAAATGAGGGCTGTTGGAAATATTCCAAACAGAGCCCACAAATATTTTCATGATTTTTGAAAATGCTCTAGCATTTTTATTAAAGCAAAAACAATTACAGAAAATAGAAGAACAGAAACTAAATAGAAAACCGGAGAGAGGGCACTATACCTGGCAGCACATTTACCTGGCCTCACCTGCGCGGACCACCTGGCCGGCCCAGCTGGCAGCCCAGCCAACTGGCCCAGCCCACCACCGCAAACCATATGTCGCCTTCCTCCTCGCGCCAGTAGGCAAGGGCGCGTGCCCGGCGCGTGAAGCCACGCGCCGCGCCACCTCCTGCTTCCCGTCGCTTCCCCGACGCGGCTGTGAATGCCAAGACACCCCCGGACCCTCTGCACCTCTTCCCTCTCTCGCTGGACCTCCTCCCCTCCTCTGGCTCTCTCCCTCGCACCACCCGAACGCGCCCGCCGCCGCCGACGTGCACCACCGCGGCCACCGCCTCCCCCTCGCTTCCCTGACTGGCTCAAGAGCTCCGCCTCGTCGCCCTCGTCCTCTCAGCCGAGCCACGCGGCACCGGACGCCCCCGAACATAGTCACCGTGGTCGTCTTCTACCTCGGGCAACCGAGATCGCCGGCGCCCATCCGTCGTCCACGGTGCCTCCCCGAGCCTGATGATGCCTCCATTGGAATCCATGTGTGATCCGCCGCCTTTCCCCCTTCTCCCCGTGCTCTATTTCCCTCTCTAGCCGCCGTTCCCATCGAGCCCGAGAGCTCGGCTCCGCCGGCCATGTCGCCGCCGTGGCCACTGTCACATAGAGCTGCAACCGAGCACATAGCCGTGCTCAGCGCAACGCCAGAAGCCCAAACCCCCCTCCAGCTGCTCCTGCCGTGCTTCGCAACACCGAAATCGCCGAGACCCGAACTCCGGCCGCCGCATTCGTGCTCTCCGCCGTCGACTCAGACCACGCCAGCTCCTCCCGCTTGGCCTACCAGATGCACGTGAGCCCCAGCTACTCGTAGGACCAAACCGCGGTCGATTTGGTCGACCATGGGCAAATTCCGACCCCCGCCGCCGTCTCGGGCTTCACCGGCGACGAGCCGTGGACCAAGTCCGGCGGGTTTGACACTGCCTTACCGGGGTTTGACTTCCCCCCCTCACCCACTGACGTGTGGGCCGCCCTTGTTAATTATTAGCTAGGTTAGTTTAGCGCTAATTAACCTAGATTAGTGCTTAACCTAACACTAACTAACTCTGTTAAGTTAGTTATGACACTGACATGCGGGACCCACAGGTCAGGTTTGACCTGGACCACCCCCGTTGACCTGCTGACGTCATAGTGATGTAGTGCTGACGAAGTAACTCTTTTTCTGGATTTATTCTCAAACAGGAAAATCCAGAAAATTGCCTAAACTTCTAAAAATCATAGAAAATCAACCGTAACTCCAAATGAAATAAATTATATATGAAAAATGATCAGAAAAACCTAATCTATCCATCTGTACCATTTTCATGCATGTTTGAACAACTTAAAGTTGCTGTATAAGACAATTTGAATAAATGGCATTTGAAATGCCTTACATGGAGTTTGAATTTGAACCTAGTGTTCAAACCAACTCCATTTAACTTGTTGCTAGTTGCATTAGGCCAATCATCAGCATATTGCCATGTCACATTCATGCATCATATTGTTGCATGGAATTAATTGTGTTTCTTCTTTGTTTGTCGGTGATTGTTCCCTCTCAATAGACGTGGTTCCGACGATTATTCGATGACACCGATGAAGAACTATATTATCTTCAGAAGTGCCAGGCAAGCAAAACCCCCTTGTTCATTCTTATACAATCCCACTCTCTCGCTCCTGCTCTCTTTTACCGCATTAGGACAACAACGATTCATCTGTTACTTGCTGTGGTAGCTGAACCCCTTTCCTCTGCATGACCTGACATTGCCACAGTAAATAGATGAAACCCACTAGCACGAGTAGGAGTTGTTTGAGCCCTGATGTGCCTACTCATTCATGCTTGTTTGTCGTGCCTGCTATTGCTTAGAGTTGTGTCAGTCCGATTCATCGAGGATGAATTGGAGGTGTGTGAACATGTCCCATTGTTGAGAGCTAAGTGTGTGAACACGATTTGGTAAAGGTAGCGGTGAGAGGCCATGTAGGAGTACATGGTGGGTTGTCTCATTGAAACCGTCCTCAGGAACTGAGTTCTATGTTTGTGATCCATGAACAACTACTACCACGCATTGGGCCCGAAACCAATGGACCCTCTCGACTTATTAACTGCCCTTGCCCTCTGTCCAGGAGTTGGAACTAGTTTCTGGTGTTTGTAGGATATGTATTGGAGGCCGTGCGTAGTGCTGACCCTAGGGGTGGGCTATGATGCGGTGGATACACCGTGGCACGGTGTACCGGGCGCCCGTTTGGTGTCTCGGGAACCCTGCACACATCGTTTGGGGCTGTGAGCGAAACTCCGGCCGGATCTCCTCGCGGATGGAACCCGAATAGGCGATAAACCTAGACTAGAGACTTGTGTGGTTAGTCAAGTCGTGGCCGACTCCCTCGCCAGGCTTCCGCTTGAAGGTTGCCGACATACACGATGTGTACATGGTGGTAAGTGGCGAGAGCGTGTGTGAAGAAGTACACCCCTGCAGGGTTATAAATGATCTATTCGAATAGCCGTGTCCGCGGTAAAGGACTTCTGGGTTGCCAATAACAGTTCATAGACAAGAGAAAGTGGATACTCTAAAATGCGCAAGATAAGCGTGAGTGCTATGGATGGCGTTCTCGTAGGGAGACGGGAGCGGATCCATAGTGGTGTATTGATATGGTGAATATGTGGACTCGTGTGCGCCACCTCAAAAGAGTTACTTGTAGTCGTAGTTAGGATAGCCACCGAGTCAAAGCTGGCTTGCTGCAGTCAAACTCCACCACCCCCTTTGTTGATACCGATGCATATGTAGTTAGTTCTGATGTAAGTCTTGTTGGGTACATTTGTACTCACGTTTGCTTATCTTATGTTTTGCAGAGAGACGTCAGTCTCGCTAGTAGTTCCGTGTGGACTTCGACGTTTAGCTTGATACCTCAGCTACGATCTTGTGCCCTCGGCAGGATCTGGTAGATAGTCAGGCTTCTAAGCCTTTTTCATTTGTAGATGTCTGTACCCAGACATGTTAAGCTTCCGCATGTGCCTTGACTTGTATGCTCAATGTTGTGTCATGAGACCCATGTTTGTAATATCTCGCTCCTCGAGCCTAATGAATAAATACTTGAGTCATAGAGTTATGTTGTGATGCCATGTTGTATTTACACATATCGAGCATATTGTGTGTATGATTGAAATGCTTGGTATGTGTGGGATCCGACAACCTAGTTGTTTATCCTTGGTAGCCTCTCTTATGGGGAAATGTAGTATTGTGCTTCCATGAGCCATAGTAGTCCGCTACAACCCGGTTCACCGGAGTCCTGCTAGCCCAACACTACTGCTCCGGAACACTTGACTGGCCGGCATGTGATTCACCTCGTTCCTGTGTCTGTCCCTTCAGGGAAATGTCACGCGGTGACATCCGGAGTCCTGCCTAGCCTGCTACAGCTCGGGTTCCCGGAGTCCTGTTAGCCCAGTGCTACAACCCGGATTCACACGCTGCTGACCGACATGCTCGATGTTGAATCATGCATGCCTGTCCCTATAAGTTAGTGCCACTTTGGGTTCATGACTAGTCATGTCGGCCCGGGTTCTCTGTCATATGGATGCTAGCGACACTAACATATACGTGAGCCAAAAGGCGCAAACGGTCCCGGGCCATGGTAAGGCGACACCCGTGGGAATACCGTGCATGAGGCCGCAAACTGATATGAGGTGTTACCGGCTAGATCGACATGACTTGGAATCGGGTCCCGACAGCTTTGGTATCGAGCCCCGATCACCAGAGGATTACCAAGCCAAACTGGTCGGGTTGTGTCTAGAAATGCTTTAGTTATGTAAGGGAATTGATTGTGGAAGGGAACATAAGGCTCTTTTTACTCCTTATACCTCATGGCCTTCTGATCTGAGTCATCCTCTTCTCTTCTACGGGGATTAAGAACTAGGCCTTCTCATCTATCTATCTATCTATCAGGATGACGTGTTACTAATCCATAGACTTATAGAATTGATAGTTTCAAATCTCAGTTCAATTTTTACTACTTCCGTATGTTCATAGCTGGTCTCAGAACCTTGATATTGTGATGTTGAGTGGTCATGCCACTATTTTGCAGGATGTCTCAAATCATTTTGAGCATTTACAACAGTTATGCTGTCCGAGTCATCACAGATTTCTAAATAGTCTGATGCATTTGCAAATCCCTTCTCTCCGTTTTTAATGTTCATTTGGGCCAGATTAATCACACAAATTAGAGTGTTGAGGTACTCCGCTGCCTCGGCATATATGTTGTAGCTATTATTATGAACCTAGGTGTTTTAGGGAGTCACCTAGTAAACTAGCCATGTTTTGTATTCCCCGTGTGATGATTCTGGCCATCATTCTCGAAAGAATCCCGTGATGTTATTAGTTAGTAGGTATTCTATTACTGGGTTCTTGAACCCGAGATTCACCCTACTTACCTCCTGTTGATAGTGTTTGCTAGTTCCTTTAGGATATTAGTAACTTTGCGATAATCCTCGAAATTCGTGGTATTACCTTCTTCCAAGTACCATGAACTGCTTATGGCAGAAGTTCCTCGCTGAAAAAAAAGATCACAATCAGAGTACTCTTGAGGAGTTCTCCATTCATAATTGTGAATCTGCCAGTTCTACCCTTTCCGCATGGGTTATCCGGAACATATGTTGAGCTTCGCTCGACATACTAATCTATGCATCCACAACTCAGAAAATTATATGTTCCTTTGAGTTGTTCTCTTTAGTTGTATTCTGACCCTCGTCTATCAATTGATAGTCAAGAGTATGCGTGCATTCGTTCATCGATGCCTATTATTCTTGTGGTCTGTCAAGCCATTCTATTCTGGAATGACTGGGAGAAACAAACTCCAGTACCTTGTCCACTTCGAGGATTGGGTCAAAGTAGTTGTATTTCGCAGATCAAAATGCCAATCCAGCTTTTGATTCTGTTCTACCCTGAAGTATTACCGCCTTATGTCAAGAATGTCATGGGAATTGCACACCATCTTATGAATTCTTGATACAGTGATACTTCTCGCTATCGTTGTTCATTCCTGGGTCCCGTGTTGTTGTAACCGGAATGCCGACAAAAGAACTGTGATGTGTGAAATCGATACTCCTAGCAACCTCGTTGCTTGGTAGTTAATGGACAGTATTCTCATTCTTAGCGTGTTGGTTATTAAATCATCATCCTAAGATTGATCATGCTACCTAGTCCTTATTTCCGGTGCACCCTTCGATCAATGAGTTAGGACTGTGTCAATCCCTCACTCTTCTGATCATGTCGTCTTGCCTTGAAAAGTAAGATTGTTCTCGAGCTTAGAGACATATCGGTGGTTCGTGATTTTCTGAATATCTTCATGGAAGTATCACAAGGTTGTCCCCTCACCGATATGTTGAGTTCGTGATCAAGTTGGTTTTCCAATAAACCACTCTTTCTCCAAGAACCCGTGTTAGATACCTCTGAACTAATTGGTTAAGCTAAAACAACAACTTGGAGAGTTGGAAGATAAAAGCTTAATCCACCTAGTTCACTCCAAAGGGGATATCTTGCGTGTGTGTGTTGACGAGAGATGATATCTTCATTGATTGTTCCTCGTGATCAGTTGTTGAATCTATTGTCTTGTCCAAACTTTGACTTGAGTATGGGCTATCGTCAAGTCAAATCAGAACCAACGATGTTTGTAATGTTGTCTTACTCGTGGTTGATCCCTCGAGCATACACCATTAAATCTTTTGGTCTGACCAATGCTATCACCGTGTTCACATGATGGTGGAAGTCCAGTGATATCGAAATTCCGATGAGTTGTTGTTGAGCCCATCAGCGGCATTTTGTCTCCCCCCATGATTCATGTTGAACATCAACCTAGTGTTGAAAACTTTGTAAGCAATGCCTTCGTGTTCCGTTCATGAAGCCTATGCTTGGATGGAAGAAGTGACTGTTCATGTGCATTTGGTGTAAGTTGCCGCCATGAATTTGAGAAAGGTTTGTTTTGCTTCCTCTGGAATCATCTCAAGTCAGTCATGCATATGTGCGAAGTATTCTGTGGTCTGGAGACTTGCAACCTTCATTCTATATGTATTCCTAGCACACCAAGCCACTGATTGAATTGTTCAAGGAGAAGAACTTCCTTCTTAAGAGCATGCCTTATGCAAGGACTTTGATATCCTCGACGATGGTTTCCAACCAGAACTCGATAGTATTTTATTATAAGACTAATATGTGGTCATTCTTGTCTTGGACAACATGCTCACATGTATGTAGCAGAACCGGCTCATGTTTTGGAGCTTGCTATCGTAGTTCATATCCCGAGAATCTCGCAACGTCATCTCATCGATTTGTGTTGCAAACTTTCTTTTCGGACATGCTGGGTCTGAGGTATCCTATCACCAGTCGGATCTGGATCTCAGGCAGATATGATGGTTGGAACATTCCCAACAGTTGCATGTTGTTCCCAGCTCGCACCGCCATTGTACCAATTTACCATGGGCTGCCCCTCTTAGCAGTTGCTCTCCAAGATCATCTTCCAAAGTGGACTTGTCATGGGTCCCATCCATTTCCGATGATAAGCAAAATCATCCATTGCGTTGTCTTCAACAAGATAGTCCACATCATCCATCCTAGTCCGAGTATGACATTCCCTCTAACTCTTTCAAACAATCAATTGTAAATTGCCTTACGCTGGTATGAAGAGTTTCAATAATCTATGGATCAAAAGTAATTCTTTTTGCCACTTAAGGGAGCAGTTCAACGAGTCACCTTTTCCAAGGTGCTGTTGGGGAACGTAGTAATTTCAAAATTTTCCTACGCACACGCAAGATCATGGTGATGCATAGCAACGAGAGGGGAGAGTGTTGTCCACGTACCCTCGTAGACCGATAGCGGAAGCATTATGACAACGCGGTTGATGTAGTCGTACCTCTTCACGATCCGACCGATCCAAGTACCGAACGTACGGCACCTCCGAGTTCAGCACACGTTCAGCTCGATGATGATCCCCAGACTCCGATCCAGCAAAGTGTCGGGGATGAGTTCCGTCGACCTGACGGCGTGGTGGTGACGATCTTGATGTTCTACCGTCGTGAGGGCTTCGCCTAAGCACCGCTACAATATTATCGAGGTGGACTATGGTGGAGGGGGCACCGCACACGGCTAAGGAACGATCACGAAGATCAACTTGTGTGTCTTGGGGTGCCCCCCACCTTTGTATATAAAGGAGCAAGGGAGGAGGCCGGTCCTAGGAGGGGGCGCGCCAAGTGTGGAGTCCTACTAGGACTCCCTAGTCCTAGTAGGATTCCACCTCCCATATGGAATACGAAAAGAGGAAGGGAAAAGGAGAAGGAAGGAAGGAAGGGGGCGCCCCCCTTCCCTAGTCCAATTCGGACCAGACCAAGGGAGGGTGCGGCCACCCTTGAGGCCCTTTTCCTTCTTTCCCGTATGGCCCAATAAGGCCCAATACGTATTCCGTAACTCTCCAGACTCGAAAAATACCTGAATCACTCGAAACCTTTTCGATGTCCGAATATAGTCGTCCAATATATCGATCTTTATGTCTCGACCATTTCGAGACTCCTCGTGATGTCCCGGATCTCATCCGGGACTCCGAACTCCTTCGGTACATCAAAACTCATAAACTCATAATAAAAGCATCGCCGAAACCTTAAGCGTGCGGACCCTACGGGTTTGAGAACTATGTAGACATGACCGAGACACGTCTCCGGTCAATAACCAATAGTGGAACCTGGATGCTCATATTGGCTCCCACATATTCTACGAAGATATTTATCGGTCAAACGCATAACAACATACGTTGTTTCCTTTGTCATCGGTATGTTACTTGCCCGAGATTTGATCGTCGGTATCTCAATACCTAGTTCAATCTCGTTACCGGCAAGTCTGTTTACTCGTTACGTAATACATCATCCCGCAACTAACTCATTAGTTGCAATGCTTGCAAGGCTTAAGTGATGTGCATTACCGAGAGGGCCCAGAGATACCTCTTCGACAATCGGAGTGACAAATCGTAATCTTGAAATACGCCAACTCAACATGTACCTTTGGAGACACCTGTAGAGCTCCTTTATAATCACCCAGTTACGTTGTGACGTTTGGTAGCACACAAAGTGTTCCTCCGGTAAACGGGAGTTGCATAATCTCATAGTCATAGGAACATGTATAAGTCATGAAGAAAGCAATAGCAACATACTAAACGATCAAGTGCTAAGCTAACGGAATGGGTCAAGTCAATCACATCATTCTCCTAATGATGTGATCCCGTTAATCAAATGACAACTCATGTCCATGGCTACGAAACTTAACCATCTTTGATTCATGAGCTAGTCAAGTAGAGGCATACTAGTGACACTATGTTTGTCTATGTATTAACACATGTATTATGTTTCCGGTTAATACAATTCTAGCATGAATAATGAACATTTATCATGAAATAAGGAAATAAATAATAACTTTATTATTGCCTCTAGGGCATATTTCCTTCAGTCTCCCACTTGCACTAGAGTCAATAATCTAGTTCACATCGCCATGTGATTTAACACCAATTTTCATATCTGTATATGATTAACACCCGTAGTTCACATCGTCATGTGACTAACACCCAAAGGGTTTACTAGAGTCAATAATCTAGTTCACATCGCTATGTGATTAACACCCAAAGAGTACTAAGGTGTGATCATGTTTTGCTCGTGAGAGAAGCTTAGTCAACGGGTCTGTCACATTCAGAGCCGTATATATTTTGCAAATATTCTATGTCTATAATGCTCTGCACGGAGCTACTCTAGCTAACTGCTCCCACTTTCAATATGTATCCAGATTGAGACTTAGATCATCTGGATTGGTGTAAAAGCTTGCACCGATGTAACTCTTTACGACGGGCTCTTTTATCACCTCCATAATCGAGAAATATTTCCTTAGTCCTTACTAAGGATATTTTTGACCAATATCCAGTGATCTACTCCTAGATCACTATTGTACTCCCTTGCCAAATTCAGAGCAAGGTATACAATAGGTCTGGTACATAGCATAGCATACTTTATACAACCTATGACTGAGGCATAGGGAATGACTTTCATTCTCTTTTCTATTTTCTGCCATGGTCGGGATTTGAGTCTTTACTCAATTTCACACCTTTGCAACACAAAAAGAACTCTTTCTTTGACTATTCCATTTTGAACTATTTCAAAATCTTGACAAGGTATGTACTTGTTGAAAAACTTATCAAGCGTCTTGATCTATCTCAATAGATCTTGATGCTCAATATGTAAGTAGCTTTACTGAGGTCTTTATATTAAAGAACTCCTTTTAAATACTCCTTTATGCTTTCCAGAAAAATTCTACATCATTTCTGATCAACAATATGTTACTCACATATATTTATCAGAAAGGTGGTAGTGCTCCCACTCACTTTATTGTAAATACAGGCTTCACCGCAAGTCTGTATAAAACTTATATGCTTTGATCAACTTATCAAAGCGTATATTCCAACTCTGAGATGCTTGCACTAGTCCATAGATGGATCGCTGGAGCTTGCACATTTTGTTAGCACCTTTAGGATTGACAAAACCTTCTGGTTGCATCATATACAACTCTTCTTTAATAAATCCATTAAGGAATGCAGTTTTGACATCCATTTGCCAAATTTCATAAAATGTGGCAATTGCTAACATGATTCGGACAGACTTAAGCATCGCTACAGTTGAGAAAATCTCATTGTATACAACACCTTGAACTTGTCGGAAACCTTTTTGCGACAAGTCGAGATTTGTAGATAGTAACACTACTATCAGCGTCCGTCTTCCTCTTGTAGATCCATTTATTCTCAATGGCTTGCCAATCATTGGGCAAGTCAATCAAAGTCCATACTTTGTTCTCATACATGGATCCCATCTCAGATTTCATGGCTTTAAACCATTCCGCGGAATCTGGGCTCATCATTGCTTCCTCATAGTTCGTAGGTTCATCATGGTCTAGTAACATGACTTCCATAACAGGATTACCGTACCACTCTGGTGCGGATCTTACTCTGGTTGACCTATGAGGTTCGGTAGTAACTTGATCTGAAGTTTCTTGATCATCATCATTAGCTTCCTCACTAATTGGTGTAGGCATCACTGGAACTGATTTCAGTGATGAACTAGTTTCCAATTCGGGAGAAGGTACCAATTACCTTATCAAGCTCTACTTTCCTCCCACTCACTTCTTTCGAGAGAAACTCCTTCTCTAGAAAGGATCCATTCTTAGCAACGAATATCTTGCCTTCGGATCTGTGATAGAAGGTGTACCCAACAGTTTCCTTTGGGTATTCTATGAAGACGCACTTCTCCGATTTGGGTTCGAGCTTATCAGGTTGAAAACCTTTTTCACATAAGCATCACAACTCCAAACTTTAAGAAACAACAGCTTAGGTTTACTGCTAAACCATAGTTCATACGGTGTCGTTTCAACGGATTTAGATGGTGCCCTATTAATTAAAGTGAAAGCAGCTATCTCTAATGCATAAACCCAAAATGATAGTGGTTCCCTATTAATATTTCCAATTCGGACACACCATTATGCTGTGGTGTTTCATGTGGCGTGAGCTTTGAAACTATTCAACATTGTTTTTAAAAATGAAGGCCAAACTCGTAACTCAAATATTCTTTTCTACGATCAGATTGTAGAAACTTTATTTTCTTGTTACGATGATTTTCCACTTCACTCTGAAATTCTTTGAACTTTTCAAATGTTTCAGACTTATGTTTCATCAAGTAGATATACCCTTATCTGCTCAAATCATCTGTGAAGGTTAGAAAATAACAATACACGCCGCGAGCCTTAACACTCATCGGATCGCATACATCGGTATGTATTATTTCCAATAAGTCAGTAGCTTGTTCCATTGTTCCGGGGAACGGAGTTTTAGTCATCTTGCCCAAAAGGCACGGTTCGCAAGCATCAAATGATTCATAACTAAGTGATTCTGAAAATCCATCTTTATGGAGTTTCTTCATGCGCTTTACACCGATATGACCCAAACGGCAGTGCCACAAATAAGTTGCACTATCATTATTAACTTTGCATCTTTTGGCATCAATATTATGAATATGTGTATCATTACGATCGAGATCCAACAAACTATTTTCATTGGGTGTATGACCATTGAAGGTTTTATTCATGTAAACAGAACAACAATTATTCTCTGACTTTAAATGAATAACCGTATTGCAATAAACATGATCAAATCATATTCATGCTCAACGCAAACACTAAATAACATTTATTTAGGTTTAACATTTATCCCGAAAGTTTACGGAGTGTGCGATGATGATCATATCAATCTTGGAACTATTTCCAACACTCATCGTCACTTCCCCTCAACTAGTCTCTGTTTATTATGTAACTCCTGTTTCGAGTTACTAATCTTAGCAATTGAACAAGTATCAAATACTCAGGGGCTACTATAAACACTAGTAAGGCACACATCAAACACCTGTATATCAAATATACCCTTGTTCACTTTGTCATCCTTCTTATCCACCAAATATTTAGGGCATTTCCGCTTCCAGTGACCATTTCCTTTGCAGTGTAAGCACTCAGTTTCAGGCCTTGGTCCAGCTTTGGTCTTCTTCATGGGAGTGACAACTTGTTTGCCATTCTACTTGAAGTTTCCCTTTCTTTCCCTTTGCCCTTTTCTTGAAACTAGTGGTCTTGTCAATCATCAACACTTGATGCTCTTTCTTGATTTCTACCTTCGTCGATCTCAACATCACGAAGAGCTCGGGAATCGTTTTCGTCATCCCTTGCATACTATAGTTCATCACGAAGTTCCAGCAACTTAGTGATGGTGAATAGAGAATTCTGTCAATCACTATCTTATCTGGAAGATTAATTCCCACTTGATTCAAGCGATTGAAGTACCCAGACAATCTGAGCACATGCTCACTAGTTGAGCGATTCTCCTCCATCTTTTAGCTATAGAACTTGTTGGAGACTTCATATCTCTCAGCTCGAGTATTTGCTAGAAATTAACTTCAATTCCTGGAACATCTCATATGGTCCATGATGTTCAAAACATCTTTGAAGTCCCGATTCTAAGCCGTTAAGCATGGTGCACTAAACTATCAAGTAGTCATCATATTGAGCTAGCCAAACGTTCATAACGTCTGCATCTGCTCCTGCAATAGGTCTGTCACCTAACGGTGCATCAAGGACACAATTCTTCTGTGCAGCAATGAGGTTTACCCTCAGATCACGGTCCAAGTCCGCATTATTGCTACTAACATTTTTCAACACAATTTTCTCTAGGAACATATCAAAATAAACATATGAAAGCAACAACGCGAGCTATTGATCTACAACATAATTTGCAAAATACTACCAGGACTAAGTTCATGATAAATTTAAGTTCAATTAATCATATTACTAAAGAACTCCCACTTAGATAGACATCCCTCTAATCCTCTAAGTGATCACGTGATCCAAATCAACTAAACCATGTCCGATCATCACGTGAGATGGGGTAGTTTCATTGGTGAACATCAATATGTTGATCATATCTACTATATGATTCACGCTCGACCTTTTCGGTCTCCATGTTCCGAGGCCATATCTGTTATATGCTAGGCTCGTCAAGTTTAACCTGAGTATTCCGCGTGTGCAACAGCTTTGCACCCGTTGTATTTGAACGTAGATCCTATCACACCCAATCATCACGTGGTGTCTCAGCACGAAGAACTTTCGCAACGGTGCATACTCAGGGAGAACACTTCTTGATAATTAGTGAGAGATCATCTTAAAATGCTACCGTCAATCAAAACAGAATAATATGTATAACAGATAAACATCATATGCAATCAAAATATGTGACATGATATGGCCATGATCATCTTGTGCCTTTGATCTCCATCTCCAAAGTACTGTCATGATCTCTATCATCACCAGCATGACACCATGATCTTCATCATCTTGATCTATATCAATGTGTCGTCACATGGTTGTCTCACCAACTATTGCTCTTGCAACTATTGCTATCGCATAACGATAAAGTAAAGCAATTATTTGGCACTTGCATCTTATGAAACAAAGAGACAACCATAGGGCTTCTGCCAGTTGCCGATAACTTCAACAAAACATGATCATCTCATACAACAACTTATATCTCATCACGTCTTGACCATATCACATCACTACATGCCCTACAAAAACAAGTTAGACGTCCTCTACTTTGTTGTTGCAAATTTTACGTGGCTGCTTCGGGCTAAGCAAGAACCGTTCTTACCTACGCATCAAAACCACAATGATAGTTTGTCAAGTTAGTGCTGTTTTAACCTTCGCAAGGACCGGGCGTAGCCACACTCGGTTCAACTAAAGTTGGAGAAAGCAGACACCCGCCACCCAATTGTGTGCAAAGCACGTCGGTAGAACCAGTCTCGCGTAAGCGTCTGGCGTAATGTCGGGCCGGGCCGCTTCATCCAACAATACCGCCGAACCAAAGTATGACATGCTGGTAAGCAGTATGACTTGTATCGCCCACAACTCACTTGTGTTCTACTCGTGCATATAACATCAACGCATAAACCCTAGGCTCGGATGCCACTGTTGGGGAACGTAGTAATTTCAAAATTTTCCTACGCACACGCAAGATCATGGTGATGCATAGCAACGAGAGGGGAGAGTATTGTCCACGTACCCTCGTAGACCGATAGCAGAAGCGTTATGACAACGGGGTTGATGTATTCGTACGTCTTCACGATCCGACCAATCCAAGTACCGAACGTACGGCACCTCCGAGTTCAGCACACGTTCAGCTCGATGACGATCCCCGGACTCCGATCCAGCAAAGTGTCGGGGATGAGTTCCGTCAGCACGATGGCGTGGTGACGGCCTTGATGTTCTACCGTCGCAGGGCTTCGCCTAAGCACCACTACAATATTATCGAGGTGGACTATGGTGGAGGGGGGCACCGCACACGGGTAAGGAACGATCACGAAGACCAACTTGTGTGTCTTGGGGTGCCCCCCTGCCCCCGTATATAAAGGAGCAAGGGAGGAGGAGGCCGGCCCTAGGAGGGGGCGCGCCAAGTGTGGAGTCCTACTAGGACTCCCTAGTCCTAGTAGGATTCCACCTCCATTATGGAATAGGAAAAGAGGAAGGGAAAAGGAGAAGGAAGGAAGGGGGCACCCCCCCTTCCCTAGTCCAATTCAGACCAGACCAAGGGGAGGGGTGCGGCCACCCTTGAGGCCCTTTTCCTTCTTTCCCGTATGGCCCAATAAGGCCCAATACGTATTCCCGTAACTCCCCAGATTCGAAAAATACCCGAATCACTCGGAACCTTTCCGATGTCCGAATATAGTCGTCCAATATATCGATCTTTACATCTCGACCATTTTGAGACTCCTCGTGATGTCCACGATCTCATCCGGGACTCCGAACTCCTTCGGTACATAAAAACTCATAAACTCATAATAAAACTGTCATCGAAACCTTAAGCTTGCGGACCCTACGGTTTCGAGAACTATGTAGACATGACCGAGACACGTCTCCGGTCAATAACCAATAGCAGAACCTGGATGCTCATATTGGCTCCCACATATTCTACGAAGATCTTTATCGGTCAAACCGCATAACAACATACGTTGTTCCCTTTGTCATGGGTATGTTACTTGCCCGAGATTTGATCGTCGGTATCTCAATACCTAGTTCAATCTCGTTATCGGCAAGTCTCTTTACTCGTTACGTAATACATCATCCCGCAACTAACTCATTAGTTGCAATGCTTGCAAGGGTTAAGTGATGTGCATTACCGAGAGGGCCCAGAGATACCTCTTCGACAATCGGAGTGACAAATCTTAATCTCGAAATACGCCAACTCAACATGTACCTTTGGAGACACCTGTAGAGCTCTTTTATAATCACCCAGTTACGTTGTGACGTTTGATAGCACACAAAGTGTTCCTCCGGTAAACGGGAGTTGCATAATCTCATAGTCATAGGAACATGTATAAGTCATGAAGAAAGCAATAGCAACATACTAAACGATCAAGTGCTAAGCTAACGGAATGGGTCGAGTCAATCACATCATTCTCCTAATGATGTGATCCCGTTAATCAAATGACAACTCATGTCCATGGCTAGGAAACTTAATCTTTGATTCACGAGCTAGTCAAGTAGAGGCATACTAGTGACACTATGTTTGTCTATGTATTCACACATGTATTATGTTTCCGGTTAATACAATTCTAGCATGAATAATGAACATTTATCATGAAATAAGGAAATAAATAATAACTTTATTATTGCCTCTAGGGCATATTTCCTACAGGTGCCCCGTTACGGGATCATGGCAATTATTTCCTTGCCACCTTGACACCATCCACCATCTTCCTAAGCATGGAATTGTTTCCCACCAAATCAAATCCTGTCGTTTGTTCTTCCATCCCTCTCGATGTGTTTTGTGTCTCAACTCGAGATGTTTCAACATCTCATTCCGCGAGTTGATATTGTATAGCTCGATCTTTGAGAAGATCATTCCTAGCAGAGTTTCATTCCGTCATCATTGCGTGGATGAAGATCTCAAAAGTGAGGATGTCAAGATCAACATATGCAACGAATCAACAACCTTATGAGGTGCAACCTGGATCGTGAAGATCATGTTAGCTTGTGTTCCCCCTTCACCTTACCCTACGCTTGAATCTCGGGACGAGATTCTTGTTTAGTGGGGGTGAGTTGTCACAACCCCAGAATTGTTTATAACTAGATGCACCAGTGAGTTCCATGCATCATGTTTAAATTTTTTAAACTGGAAATGGGGATGTCCAAACCCTAGCAGCAAATGAAATTCAACTAGGGTCAAAGTTAAATCTTTTCAATGAACCCAAAATGCTCCTCATAAATGTTCATCATTTTTGTTTTGGTCCAGAACCTCTGCCAAAAATGGTGCACCCTTCTCTAGGACATTATGGGTTATTGAATTAAATCATACATTATTTGTTCTTGGACATTTAAATGCTATAAATAATGTTAAATGTCCAAATGATCTTGAAAGTAAATGAGGGCTGTTGGAAATATTCCAAACAGAGCCCACAAATATTTTCAGGATTTTTGAAAATGCTCTAGCATTTTTTAAAGCAAAAACAATTACAGAAAATAGAAAAACAGAAACTAAATAGAAAACCGGAGAGAGAGGGCACTGTACCTGGCAGCACATTTACCTGGCCTCACCTGCGCGGACCACCTGGCCGGCCCAGCTGGCAGCCCAGCCCACCACTGCAAACCCTCTGTCGCCTTCCTCCTCGCGCCAAGAGGGCAGTGCGTGCGTGCTGCGCGTGAAGCCACGCCAAGGCCACCTCCTGCTTCCCGCCGCTTCCCCGACGCGGCTGTGAATGCCACGACACCCCCGGACCCTCTGCACCTCTTCCCTCTCTCGCTGGACCTCCTCCCCTCCTCTGGCTCTCTCCCTCGCACCACCCGAACGCGACCGCCGCCGCCGACATGCACCACCGCGGCCACCGCCTCCCCCTCGCTTCCCTGACTGGCTCAAGAGGTCTGCCTCATCGCCCTCGTCCTCTCAGCCGAGCCACGCGGCACCGGACGCCCCCGAACGTCGTCACCGCGGTCGTCTTCTACCTCGGGCAACCGAGATCACCGACGCCCATCCGTCGCCCACGGTGCCTCCCCGAGCCTGCTGATCCCTCCATTGGAATCCATGTGAGCTCCGTCGCCTTTCCCCCTTCTCCCCGTGCTCTATTTCCCTCTCTAGCCGCCGTTCCCGTCGAGCCCGAGAGCTCGGCTCCGCCAGCCATGTCGCCGCCATGGCCACTGTCACATAGAGCTGCAACCGAGCGCATAGCCGTGCTCAGCGCAACGCCAGAAGCCCAAAACTCCCTCCATCTGCTCCTGCCGTGCTTCGCAACACCGAAACTGCCGAGACCCGAACTCCGGCCGCCGCATTCGTGCTCTCCGCCGTCGACTCAGACCACCCCAGCTCCTCTCGCTTGGCCTACCAGATCGCCATGAGCCCCAGCCACGCCAGGACCAAAACATGATCGATTTGGTCGACCGTGGGCAAATTCCGACCCCCTCCGCCGTCTCGGGCTTTACCGGCGACGAGCCGTGGACCAAGTCCGGCGGGTTTGACCCCGCTTGTCCGGGGTTTGACTTCCCCCGCTGACCCACTGACGTGTGGGCCGCACTTGTTAATTATTAGTTAGGCTAGTTTATCGCTAATTAACCTAGATTAGTGCTTAACCTAACACTAACTAACTCTGTTAAGTTAGTTATGACATTGACACACGGGACCCACATGTCAGGTTTGACCTGGACCGCCCCCGTTGACCTACTGATGTCATAGTGATGTAGTGCTGACGCAGTAACTCTTTTTCTGGATTTATTCTTAAACAGGAAAATCCAGAAAATTGCCTAAACTTCTAAAAATCATAGAAAATCAACTGTAACTCCAAATGAAATAAATTATATATGAAAAATGATCATAAAAACCTAATCTATCCATCTGTACCATTTTCATGCATGTTTGAACAACTTAAAGTTGATGTATAAGACAATTTGAATAAATGGCATTTGAAGTGCCTTACATGGAGTTTGAATTTTAACCTAGTGTTCAGACCAATTCCATTTAACTTGTTGCTAGTTGCATTAGGCCAATCATGAGCATATTGCCATGTCACATTCATGCATCATATTGTTGCATGGTATTGATTGTGTTTCTTCTTTGTTTGTCGGTGATTGTTCCCTCTCAATAGACGTGGTTCCGACGATTATTCGATGACACCGATGAAGAACTATATTATCTTCAGAAGTGCCAGGTGTCGGTGTCAAAACCGGCGGATCTCGGGTAGGGGGTCCCGAACTGTGCGTCTAGGCGGATGGTAACAGGAGACAAGGGACACAATGTTTTACCCAGGTTCGGGCCCTCTTGATGGAGGTAAAACCCTACGTCCTGCTAGATTAATATTGATGATGTGTGTTACAAGAGTGGATCTACCACGAGATCAAAGAGGCTAAACCCTAGAAGCTAGCCTATGGTATGATTGTTGTTTGTCCTACGGACTAAAACCCTCCGGTTTATATAGACACCGGATAGGGTTAGGGTTACACAGAGTCGGTGACAATGGTAGGAGATCTACATATCCGTATCGCCAAGCTTGCCTTCCACGCCAAGGAAAGTCCCATCCGGACACGGGACGAAGTCTTCAATCTTGTATCTTCATAGTCTTGGAGTCCGGCCGATGATGATAGTTCGCTATCCGGACACCCCCTAGTCCGAACTCCCTCGGTAGCCCCAACCAGGCTTCAATGACGACGAGTCCGGCGCGCATATTGTCTTCGGCATTGCAAGGCGGGTTCTTCCTCCGAATAATTTATAGAAGATTGTGAACACCGTGATAGTGTCCGGCTCGCAAAACAAGTTCCATATAACACCGTAGAGAGAATAACTTTTGCACAGATCTGCTGACGTATTCCGCGGCGTGACATCACACCACGGCCAGGCTTTTATATGAATCTTTTTTTATTGTTCCACCTCAGCGTGTTTAGCGAGGCGGTTTCCTTGGCACGTCTTATCAAAGCATAGATCGTGCCCCCTTATTCCAGGATTCTCATCAATACGGACGTGGGTAACCCAACCGTGCCCGTTGGCCTGCCTTCTCTATCAAAGGCGAGTCCTAGTCGACCACGGGTGGGCTCTTGGTATTCAACCTCTTTATAACGAGACCAAGGCCCTCTCCTTTTACACCCTCTATCGAAGTTCGCCTCGTGCTTCGAGTTCCAACACCCAAAGCTTGATTGATTCAGCGCTTCGGACTTTCGGCGATGTCCGGCTCCAACCAGCATGGCCGATGGATGTCCTCCTCCGTCCACGTAAGAAGGCGTGCTAAAGCTGCGAGGCGCCAGTATCTAACCGCTAGATCTCGTGATAGGCTGCCTGCTCCAGGCAGGTCATTCCCACTCCTAAGCCCGGTGAGAACGTGGTGTTCGTGTCTCACTTCCGTCGGGGTTTAGGCTTCCCGATGGACCCCTTTGTGCGGGGGCTCATGTTTTATTATGGGCTTGATTTTCATGACTTGAATCCGGAGTCCATCCTCCATATCTCGTCATTCATTGTTGTATGTGAGGCCTTTAAAGGAACCGTTTCTTGAACAGGAGTGGATAGCCAAGGCAAAGTTGATAAGGTGTCCGGCTCCCCTCCCAGAGACCACGCCGGATCCCATGTTGACCAAGATGTTGAAGGTCGCGCCTTTTGAAGAAGGCGAAGGGAGGAGCGGGGAGCAACCGCCTCTGCGAAGGAGGCTATCAAGGAAGGAGGGATTAAGAGTCCCACCTTCCGAGGAGAGAAGAGGATCGCCTGTAAGATCCGGAGGTCAAGGCCTCAAAGAAAGGAAGGGAATCTTTCGGAGAGTCCGGCGCTGGGAAGTAACCCAGCCGCATTATTTCCCCAAGGGGATCAGCCCTCCAGCGAGCCGTAAGTAGAAAGAAGGGGTCTTGTAAATAAGGAGCATCCCCGTATTTATTTATGAAGATAACCGGAATTGTACCTTGTAGTTCGGATCTCAGCCCTTCTCAGCAGAGCTCGTCTTCAGGGAATCTTCTTCCGGATATGATGGAGAGCGAACGCTTCCACCTGTCACACCCTCCTGGGAAGCGCATTTACCCGAGGTGTGTCGTCAGCGGAGGGTTCCCCAAGTCCGGCCCAGGCGGAAGGTCCGGCGCCAAGTGGTGTGCTTGGTCGGAGGATCTGAAGGATCTGCTCAGGCGGCGGTTATCTCGTAAGATCACCGTGCTCTAATGGGTACGGTGATTGAAAGAATTGCATCCGCAGAGAGGATTACTGCAAGCCGTCGAAGCTTCTTGGGACGGGGTTTGAGGTCCGCAAAAAATAATGTATAAAATGCGCCATGTATAGATAGTATCCCCTGAGACTCGGTATGTTGTCAAAATTGACGACGTGCCGAGGATCAAATTCTCAGTTTTAACATATATCGCCGCTCCTAAACAGGTGGCGGGCGTCCGAGGCCAGCCGGATCGATGAATATGCCGAAGCGGCAACAGCGAGGCGAATCACGGACATGCGACATCGCTGGTCAATAAGCGGTTTGACGAGTCACAAGGTATCGACTTCTATGCGGACACTGTTAAGGGAGCTTGACGCCCATGTCTTACTGTTTGTATGCTTTAATGCAGATGGTGCCGCTGTCGTTGAGGAGCTGCGGGCAGAACTTGCCCGAGCGAAAGAGCAAGCCAGGAGTAGCAATGCGGCTGCTTTAAAGGCGGCTGAAGAGCTAGAAGCTGAACGGGCTGCTCACTGCCGAAGCAAAGAGGAGATGGCCGAGATGGCCAAAAGGTTAAGGAATGCTACCGATCATTGCGAGGTTCTTGAAAAGAGCATCAAGCGGAACAGAGGGCCTAAAGAAGGCCGCCACGAAACCAAGAATGCCCAATCGGCTTTGAAAGCTGCCAAGGAGGAGCTGAGTCGGGGCCGTGGCAATTGCGGCCGAAAACCGTTTACGCTGCGGAGGAAATACAGATCCAAAGTATGCTCCGTTGGATAAATTATGGAGTTCGTGAGGATGCTTATATGGACTTGGCGGCGAAGCTGTGGACGCAGCTTGAGCACTTCGGGGCCGTAAGGGCACAAAAGGGAAGAGCTATACTGGTCGCAATTCCATAGTCCGGGCGCCCTCCGCTGACCGATCGGTTGGCCGAGTGGGCCGAGCTGAATCGATTGTCCGGATTGGCCATGTAGCATGTCTTGACTCACTTGTGGCCGGACGGACCCCAGCCGAAGAGATATTTTGGTGTAGTGCAGTAGTTTCTTGGAGCGGTGCCGCGTATCGACGCGATGAAGCGATCGGCATGTATTGAGGGAGCGTGGATGGCTCTTGCCCGTGTCAAGACATACTGGGCAGACATGAAGGCCACTGACGTTGAATCCCAGGATTCGGACAGAGGCCGAGTACCTGCCGAGCACTACTTTGAAGAAGTCCTGCCGGACGCTCATTTAATAGAGACGCAGTGCTCGAAGGATATTATGTTTGAATGACATGTATGATTCGTGAAAACGATGTTTCAATGTAATATAAGTGCTCTTTATACTTGTGCGTTCAAGTAGTAAACTACTCCTTGTGTGGCCGTTTATGTATATGTGTATATAACCTGAAAGATGTCACTCCTTGGCTTCAGCCCCCACGCACATAGTGCGGGGGTGTTTGCAAAAAGAGCGCTTTTTCACACTTAATCCAACGTCTTGGTCCTGTTAAGGAGGTGGTAGCGTAGCAAACCAGCCAACCGGACTATAATGCTTTATCACTTTCACTTAGCCATAGGAGTTCGAGGTGGGGCTACTATATAGCCCACAGAATGCACTATCCCGAATTAAAGTGCGTATGTGCCTGACCGAAAACCGGTCCTTCGTTAATGCGAGGAATTCTAAACATTCACGTGAGTCATCGAGTGGTTGACCGGTCTCTCGCTATATCATGATGATCGGTTTTCGGCTTTCTCTCGAGGTGCTCGCCCACGAACGGGCACAATCATAGTAGTTCTCCGGTGCGCGTTAGCCGTGAAAAGCGGGCGTAAGGCAGCAAAACACGTGAGCCGGGCAACCCAACATTTGACCAAAGACAATGATTCGGAGCTGATGCATATAAGGCCTAACTCGAGACGCCGAATACTCCCTAAGGTATTCGTTCTTTATGAAAATGGGCAAAATAAGGCCCTAAGCCCTTTGTGTCCAGGTACGCGCAAAAATTCTGGTGCGGCCAATGCCAAAGCACCAGCCTCCTCCTCGGTTATATTTAAGGAACTGGGGGAATGTATATCAACAAGAGACAGTGAAAAAAGGTTTACGCAGGGTCGTAATCAAAAGAATCCTTTGCAACGGGTCCTCGCTGCACGCGTCTGCGCTGTGTCTCCGTTGTGCATTATCACTCGACAGGTGTATACGTTGTTCATCTGTAAAAGAGAGGAACTTAGTTTGAAAAGAAAAGGATCGTATGAAAATGTACTTAATATTAAATAAACGAAATGCACGGTTCAAGAAGTGAATAAGATGGAGCTTTATTGTCTCTTGTTATACATGCATGCGGCCCCTCGTATGGGGATATGCCGCAAGTAGGCGCCGGACTCGTCTAGGCATGTCCGGGGTTTGAATGACCAATTCAGGTTCTTTGCCTAGCAGAGCCAGATAGCTGTGGGGCTGTCAAGGCAGTCTCCCGTTTTCCCGTGCTCGAGTAACACTTAATACTTCCTTTTAAGGAGATGATGCCGCGTGGACCGGGTATTTTAAGTGTTAGAGATGCATAATGCGGTATTGCGTTAAAGCGGGCGAAAGCCTCGCGTCCCAATAGTGCTTGATGGCTACTTTTAAACATGGCGACATGGAAGAGTAACCTTTCGCGACGGAAGTTGTCGGATGAACCAAACACAACTTCTAGCGGATGGAGCCCGTGAGGAGGCGTATGGGCGAGCGTTACTCCTTTAAAGGAGGTGTTGCTACGGCCGAATTTTGGTTGGGTTTATCCCCATCCTACGGATTGTGTCCTGATATATCAGGTTTATGTCACTGCCGCCATCCATGAGGACATGTGTAAATTGGAATCCGTCGATTATAGGATCCAATATCAAGGCAGTCCATCTTGTGTTCCGGATATTATCGGAATAGTCCTGATGGTCGAAGGTGTTTGGTTTTGATAACCAATGTGCGGCGCGCCTTTTAGTGGGCGCCGCTTTGTTTTTCCCTTTGATCACGTGAAGTGAGTTTACTGTTTTAACCTTTTGTGGGAAATTCTTTTGTTTTCCGGCTCTTCGCTTGTGGTGCTCGTCATCATTTTCCCTTGGTGTGTCGAGCCCCTTGTGTTCGGCATTAAGTCGGCGGACTGCTTGAAGACCCAACAATCTCTGTGGGTATGGTTTGCGTGCTTCTGGAGGTACCATGTATTTGACACAGTTTGTCCGTAATCTTGTTTAGGTTGGATAGCTCATCACTGTTATCCTTTAGGGGCGGTGTTTTGTTGTTCGCCGAGAGCTTTTGAATCCGGCGTTGACCGCCGTACTATTTGGGCCATTTTCTTTATTCCGACGCTGATCTTTTCTCAAGGCTGTGATTTCCCATTTCCATCCCTGGTTTGGATGTACTCGGTCATTGGTATCGCATCTAGCCAGCCAGCTGTCCTCTCCGCATAAAAGCGGGTCATGAGGCTTGTTTATGCGGCCATTGTTCTTGGTTTTTCTTGGACGAGGTGTCTGTCGAGCCATTCGTCTCGGACGTTGTGTTTGAAAGCTGCTAAGGCTTCGTCGTCCGGACTGTCGACTATTTGGTTCTTTTTAGTAAGGAACCTGTTCCTGCATTTTCGGCTGACTCTACGGGGCTGTTGAGTTATGTGACTTAGATCGTCTGCATCCGGAGGGTGGACATAAGTCCCCTGAAAATTTGCCCGGAATGCGTCCTCGAGCTCTTCCCAGCTTCCAATGGTATTTTCGGGGAGGCTTTTAAGCCAATGTCGAGCTGGCCCTTTGAGTTTAAGGGGTAAGTATTTTATGGCATGGAGATCGTCTCCTCTAGCCATGTGTATGTGGAGGATGTAATCCTCAATCCAGACTCCAGGGTCTGTTGTTCCGTCATATGCCTCTATGTTTACGGGTTTGAATCCGCTGAAATTCATGATCCATCACCTCATCGGTGAAACATAGGGGTGTCGGCACCCCTATATTTGGGTGTGCCATGATCTTCGGAATTTTGGCATATTGCATTGCTTTGACGAGCTTTCTTGGCCCATAGATGGACCTAATCGGGCCATCCTCTTGAGTGTGAATCCTTATGCGGATCGCATATTGGTTTGTCTTGGCGCCATTCACGCTCTTTTTTTGCCATGAGGTCGCCCATCCGACCGGGTGGCCTTCTTGCTTTTTAATTGTGGGGCTCTAAGGCCTCCTCGTCAATTCAGGCAGTAGCTTTCTTTTCGGGTAGCTCTTTGTTCGGTGATCGTCGTGCATTACTGCGGTGCTGAATACTTTGCTCCATCTAATCTCGAGTGCATCTTCCGCTGTATTGAGCGTCCGCTTCTGCTTTTTCAGGCTACGCGCAGTGGCGACGAGTCTTTTCTGGAGGTCATTTTGCTCCAATGGTTTGTCCGTCGTGAGGTCGTCCGGACTGTTGTCTTCGCCGAGGACAGATTGTTTATCCAAGTTGTCTTGTTCGGACGATTGCTCGATAGCTTGTTCGTTGTCCACCGGTTCGCCCTGCTCTATGGCTGGGTCTTTGTTGAGGCGGGACTTTGTTCGGCGCTTACGCTGCCGCTTTTGACCTGCTTTTCGAGGGATTTATCCTTCGTAGTGTCCCGCTGCTCCTCGTCTTCATTTGCTTTAGGTGTATCCACCATGTATACATCATGGGTGAGTTTGTCCGGCATCTTATAGGTGCTGGTTCATTGTTGTCTCCTACATCGTCGTCCATACCGTCGATGTCTTGAGTCGAAATCGAGCACGTCGTGTAGGCTATCGGCGGTGGCTACTGAAGTGGGTGGTGGGTGGGCGTTGAATTTTTCATCATCTATCCCAACCTTCCGACCATAGTCCGCCAGGCTCTCCGGATAAAGAGAGAGACTTTAGTGAATTCGGGATGTCGCCAAAAGGCGAGTGCCGAAGATGTCCGCGTCGTGAACTCCATAACGGGCGCCCAATCGGATTCGATCGGCAAGGGCGCGGAGGGTTGAGTCCGGATAGGAGTCCGCGCCACAAGTCGGCGTCTTTGCA
This sequence comes from Aegilops bicornis, assembly GCA_021605145.1. Taxonomy (NCBI): domain Eukaryota; kingdom Viridiplantae; phylum Streptophyta; class Magnoliopsida; order Poales; family Poaceae; genus Aegilops; species Aegilops bicornis. Next base: position 511,783,798 of record CM038671.1, read on the forward strand.
AAGGACAGGATGGAGTTCGCCTCGATCGCCGTAGAGATTAAAGCCCCGAGGCGGTGTCCAAACACTCGTCCCGATCGAGTCCGGCTCGGATTAAGGGTTGGAGCGGATTAGTGCGGCCTCGAGGCCTTTGTTAATTTGCAGAGCTAGATCATGCTCATCAAGACAGTCTGGCGCGCTTGGTACGTGGCTCGAATCCGTCGAAGATCAAGTCTCCATGGATATCGGCTGTATAGTTTAAACTTCGAATCGACTGACGGTCGGGGCGAAGCTCGATCTGCTCTAGATGGCTGCGAATTGGCCCGCAGCAGCAAAGCTGCCGGACACGAAGATCTGCCTGGGAGAGAAGTCTCACCACGGACCGCCGTTATTGATGATCGAAGGAGCCATCGGCCTATCGGCTGACGACACGTAGGAACTCTCAATGGAAGCACCAATGTTGGTGTCAAAACCGGCGGATCTCGGTAGGGGGTCCCGAATCGCGTCTAGGCGGATGGTAACAGGAGACAAGGGACACGATGTTTTACCTGTGTTCGGGCCCTCTTGATGGAGGTAAAACCCTACGTATTGCTAGATTAATATTGATGATGTGTGTTACAAGAGTGGATCTACCACGAGATCAAAGAGGCTAAACCCTAGAAGCTAGCCTATGGTATGATTGTTGTTAGATCCCACGGACTAAAACCCTCTGGTTTATATAGACACCGGATAGGGTTAGGGTTACATAGAGTCGGTTTCAATGGTAGGAGATCTACATATCCGTATCGCCAAGCTTGCCTTCCACGCCAAGGAAAGTCCCATCCGGACACGGGACGAAGTCTTCAATCTTGTATCTTTATAGTCTTGGAGTCCGGCCGATGATGATAGTTCGGCTATCCGGACACCCCCTAGTCCGGAACTCCCTCACCAGGCAAGCAAAACCCCCTTGTTCATTCCGATACAATCCCACTCTCTAGCTCCTGCTCTCTTTTACTGCATTAGGACAACAACAATTCATCTGTTACTTGCTGCGGTAGCTGAACCCCTTTCCTCTGCATGACCTGTCATTGCCACAGTAAATAGATGAAACCCACTAGCATGAGTAGGAGTTGTTTGAGACCTGATGTGCCTACTCATTCATGCTTGTTTGTCGTGCCTGCTATTGCTTAGAGTTGTGCCAGGTCTGATTCATCGGGGATGAATCGGAGGTGTGTGAACATGTCCTACTGTTAAGAGCTAAGTGTGTGAACACGATTTGGTAAAGGTAACGGTGAGAGGCCATGTAGGAGTACATGGTGGGTTGTCTCACTGAAACTGTCCTTAGGAACTGAGTTCTGTGTTTGTGATCCATGAACAACTACTACCACGCATTGGGCCCGAAACCGATGGACCCTCTCGACTTATTAACTGCCCTTGCCCTCTGTCCAGGAGTTGGAACTAGTTTCTGGTGTTTGTAGGATATGTGTTGGAGGTCGTGCGTAGCGCTGACCCTAGGGGTGGGCTATGATGCGGTAGATACACCGTGCCACGGTGTACCGGGCGCCCGTTTGGTGTCTCGGGAACCCTGCACACATCATTTGGGGCTGTGAGCGAAACTCCGGCCGGATCTCCTCACGGATGGAACCCGAATAGGCGATAAACCTGGACTAGAGACTTGTGTGGTTAGTCAAGTCGTGGCCGACTCCCTCGCCAGGCTTCCGCTTGAAGGTTGCCGAGATACACGACGTGTACATGGTGGTAAGTGGTGAGAGCGTGTGTGAAGAAGTACACCCCTGCAGGGTTAACATCATCTATTCGAATAGCCGTGTCCGCGGAAAAGGACTTCTGGGTTGCCTGTACAGTTCATAGACAAGTGAAAGTGGATGCTCTAAAATGCGCAAGATAAGCATGAGTGCGATGGATGGCGTTCTCGTAGGGAGACGGGAGCGGATCCATAGTGGTGTATTGATATGGTGAATATGTGGACTCGTGTGTGCCACCTCAAAAGAGTTACTTGCAGTCATAGTTGGGATAGCCATCGAGTCAAAGCTGGCTTGCTGCAGTTAAACTCCACCACCCCCCTTTGTTGATACTGATGCATATGTAGTTAGTTCTGATGTAAGTCTTGCTGGGTACATTTGTACTCACGTTTGCTTATTTTATGTTTTGCAGAGAGACGTCAGTCTCGCTAGTAGTTCCGTGTGGACTTCGATGTTTAGCTTGATACCTCAGCTACGATCTTGTGCCCTCGGCAGGATTTGGTAGATAGTCAGGCTTCTAAGCCTTTTTCACTTGTAGATGTCTGTACCCAGACATGTTAAGCTTACGCTTGTGCTTTGACTTGTATGCTCTGAATGTTGGGTCGTGAGACCCATGTTTGTAATATCTCGCTCCTCGGAGCCTAATGAATAAATACTTGAGTCGTAGAGTTATGTTGTGATGCCATGTTGTATTTACACATATCAAGCCTATTGTGTGTATGATTGAAATGCTTGGTATGTGTGGGATCCGACAACCTAGTTGTTTATCCTCGGTGGCCTCTCTTATGGGGAAATGTAGTCTTGTGCTTCCATGAGCCATAGTAGTCCGCTAGAGCCCGGTTCACCGGAGTCCTGCTAGCCCAGCACTACTGCTCCGAAACACTTGACTGGCTGGCATGTGATTCACCTCGTTCCTGTGTCTGTCCCTTCGGGGAAATGTCACGCGGTGACATCCAGAGTGTCGGTGTCAAAACCGGCGGATCTCGGGTAGGGGGTCCCGAACTGTGCGTCTAGGCGGATGGTAACAGGAGACAAGGTTAGGGTTACACAGAGTCGGTTACAATGGTAGGAAATCTTCATATCTGTATCGCCAAGCTTGCCTTCCATGCCAAGGAAAGTCCTATCCGGACACGGGACGAAATCTTCAATCTTGTATCTTCATAGTCTAGGAGTCCGGCCAATGATGATAGTTCGGCTATCCGGACACCCCCTAGTCCAGGACTCCCTCAGTAGCCCCTGAACCAGTCTTCAATGACGACGAGTCCGGCGCGCATATTGTCTTCGGCATTGCAAGGCGGGTTCCTCCCCCGAATACTTCATAGAAGGTTTTGAACACAAGGATAGTGTCCGGTTCTGCAAAACAAGTTCCACATACCACCGTAGAGAGAATAATTTTTGCACAGATCTGCTGACGTATTCCGCGGCGTGACATCACACCACGGCCAGGCCTTTATATGAATCATTTTTGCTGTTCCACCTCAGCATGTTTAGCGAGGTGGTTTCCTTGGCACGTCTTATCAAAGCGTAGATCGTGCCCCCTTTTTCCGGGATTCTCATCAATACGGACGTGGGTAACCCAACCGCGCCCGTTGGCCCGCCTCCTCTATATAAGGTGAGTCCCAATCGATCACGGGGAGGGCTCTTGGTATTCAACCTCTTTATAACGAGACCAAGGCCCTCTTTTTTTCAATCTCAATCAAATCCGCCTCTAGCATCGAGTTCCAACACCCGAAGCTTCCGATTCAGGCGCTTCGGACCTTCGACGATGTCCGGCTCCGACCAGCACGACCGGTGGATGCCTTCTTCCGTTACGGAAGAGGATGTGCTAAAGCTGCGAGACGCCAGGCACCTAACCGGCGAGATTTCGCATAGGCTGCCTGCCGCAGGGCAGGTCATTCCCACTCCCGAGCCCGGCGAGAGCGTGGTGTTTGTATCTCACTTCCTTCGGGTTTTAGGCTTCCCGACGGATCCCTTTGTGCGGGGGCTCATGTTTTATTATGGGCTGGAATTCCACGACTTGAATCCGGAGTCCATCCTCCACATCTCATCATTCATTGTCGTATGTGAAGCCTTTCTCCGCATTACCCCTCACTTCGGATTGTGGCTCAAGACTTTTAAGGTGGAGCCGAAGATGATCAAGGGGCAACAGGCAGAGTGCGGAGGGGCTATCATAAGCAAGTGCGCTGATGCTCTGTGGCCCGAGGGCTCTTTTCCGGCGGATCTTGGTTTTTACAGCGGGAGTGGTTCTATATCACCGCCTCCTGGGGGCACCAAATGGGTGGCACCTCCCGCCTTCCGCTGGGTCCACCACAACGGCAGTGGCGTCATGGGTCAACAAGGGCTCGGCCGGGGCCGTCCAAGGGCGTTCCTCATTGCGAGGCCGTGTCGAGACCTCCAAGAAAGAGAGATCAATCTGGTCACCCCCTAGTCCAGGACTCCCTCACAGAGTCCTGCCTAGCCTGCTACAGCCCGGGTTCCCGGAGTCCTGTTAGCCCAGTGCTACATCCCGGATTCACACGCTGCTGACCGACATGCTCGAAGTTGAATCATGTATGCCTGTCCCTATAAGTTAGTGCCACTTTGGGTTCACGACTAGTCATGTCGGCCCGGGTTCTCTATCATATGGATGCTAGCGACACTAACATATACATGAGCCAAAAGGCGCAAACGGTCCCGGGCCATGGTAAGGCGACACCCGTGGGAATACCGTGCGTGAGGCCGCAAAGTGATATGAGGTGTTACCGGCTAGATCGATGTGACTTGGAATCGGGGTCCTGACATCTCCAGTCCCATCATTATCAAGATTCATATTGGAAAACAAAGATTTAATAGGAGACACATCAATAACTTTTAGATCTTCATCCCTATTATCATGAAAATTAGAAGAACACGCTTTTACAAAGCAATCTTTCTTAGCACGCATCCTAGCGGTTCTTTCTTTGCACTCATCAATGGAAATTCTCATGGCTTTGAGAGACTCATTGATATCATGCTTAGGTGGAATAGATCTAAGTTTCAAAGAATCAACATCACGAGAAATTCTATCCACGTTCCTAGCCAACTCATCAACCTTAAGAAATTTTTCTTCAAGCAAAGCATTGAAATTCTTTTGAGAATTCATATACTCTTTAACACTAGTCTCAAAATCAGAGGGCAACTTATTAAAATTTCCATAAGAGATGTTGTAGGAATTACCATAGTTATTAGAGGAATTACTAGGGAACGGCCTAGGATTAAATTTTCCTCTATACGCATTGTTACCAAAATTGTTCCTACCAACAAAATTCACATCCATAGATTCATTATTTTTCTCAATCAAAGTGGCCAAAGGGATATCATTAGGATCAGAAGGAGCACTCTTATTAGCAAACAATTTCATATGTTCATCCATATTTCCACTCAAAACATTAGTTTCTTCAATCGCATGAACCTTTTTACTAGTAAATCTTATTGAGAATAATTAACCATAATATTATCTAGGAGTTTAGTAGCTTCTCCTAAAGTGATTTCCATAAAAGTGTGTCCCGCGGCCGAATCTAAAAGATTTCTAGAAGCAAAATTCAATCCGCATAAATTTTTGTATAATCATCCATAAATTCAAACCATGCGTAGGGCAATTACGTATCATTAATTTCATCCTCTCCCAAGATTGTGCAACACGTTCATGATCAAGTTGCTTAAAATTCGTAATATCGTTTCTAAGAGAGATGATCTTAGCGGGAGGGAAATACTTAGAGATAAAAGCATCTTTGCACTTATTCCAAGAATTAATACTATTTTTAGGCAAAGACGAAAACCAAGTTTTAGCACGATCTCTAAGCGAAAACGGGAATAGCTTCAACTTAAAATATCATTATCCACATCTTTCTTCTTTTGCATATCACACAAATCAACAAAGTTGTTTAGATGTGTAGCGGCATCTTCACTAGCAAGGCCAGAGAATTGATCTTTCATAACAAGATTCAGCAAGGCAGCATTAATTTCACAAGATTCAGCATCGGTAATAGGAGCAATCGGAGTGCTAGGAAAATCATTTTTGTTGGTATTGGAAAAGTCACATAATTTAGTATTATCTTGAGCCATCGTGACAAGCAAGCAATCCAACACACAAGCTCACAAGAAGCAAGCTAAAAAGAGGCGAACGGAAAGAGAGGGCGAATAAAATGACAAGGGTGAAGTGGGGGAGAGAAAAATGAGAGGCAAATGGCAAATAATGTAATGCGAGGGATAAGAGTTTGTTATGGGTACTTGGTATGTCTTGACTTGTGCGTAGACTCCCCGGCAACGGCGCCAGAAATCCTTCTTGCTACCTCTTGAGCATTGCGTTGATTTTCTGTCAGGACCCCGATTCCAAGTCACATCGATCTAGCCGGTAACACCTCATATCACTTTGCAGCCTCACGCAAGGTATTCCCACGGGTGTCGCCTTACAATGGCCCGGGACCGTTTGCGCCTTTTGGCTCACGTATATGATAGTGTCGCTAGCATCCATATGACAGAGAACCCGGGCCGACATGACTAGTCGTGAACCCAAAGTGGCACTAACTTACAGGGACAGACATACATGAATCAACATCGAGCATGTCGGTCAGCAGCGTGCGAATCCGGGCTGTAGCACTAGGCTAACAGGACTCAGGGAACCGGGGCTGTAGTAGGCTAGGCAGGACTCCGGATGTCACCGCGTGACATTTCCCCGAAGGGACAGACACAGGAACGAAGTGAATCACATGCCGGCTAGTCAAGTGTTCCAGAGCAGTAGTGCTAGGCTAACAGGACTCGGTGAACCGGGCTGTAGCGGACTACTATGGCTCATGGAAGCACAAGACTACATTTCCCCATAAGAGAGGCTACCAAGGTACAGGTCATGCAGAGGAAAGGGGTTCAACTACCGCAAGATGTAACAGTTGAATCGTTGTTGTCCTAATGCAGTAAAAGAGAGCAGGAGCGAGAGAGTGGGATTGTATCGGAATGAACAAGGGGGTTTTGCTTGCCTGGAACTTCTGAAGATAGTATAGCTCTTCATCGGTGTCATCGAACTCATCGTCGGTACGTCGTCTACTGAGAGGGGACAAACACCGGCAAACAAAGAAGAAACACAACCAATGCAATGCAACAATATGATGCATGATCATGACATGGCAATATGCTGTGATTTTGGCTAATGCAACAGCAAGTCATTTTGATTGAAGTGGAATTCAAAACTACATGAAATCCCAACTCCAAAACTATTATCAAAGTTGTCCTATTCATGTTTCATCCTAAACAGTGAAGTTAAATTGATCAAACATGCATGAAAATGGTACAGATGGATAGATTGGATTTTTCTGATCATTTTTCATATATAAATTATTTCATTTGGAGTTACGGTTGATTTTCTATGAATTTTAGAAGTTTTGGGCATTTTCTGGAATTTTCTGAATTAAAATTAATCCAGAAAATGACTTACTGCATCATGCTTGCGTCAGCAGGTCAACATGGCTGCCCCGGGTTGTCGGATTTCGGGTTACGGCAGACCCTTGAGGTTCGAACACTGGGGTGCGCGCGGAGATCCAACCCTCCACCGTCTCGCTCCTCGCCGAATCGCTGGGACCTAAACTACTAAACGGAACAGCACAAGAGACACGAGATTTATCTTTGGTTCAGGCCACCATTGTGGTGTAATACCCTACTCCAAAGGTGTGGTGTGGTGGTTTGCCTCTTGGGCTGATGAGGAACAATACAAGGAAGAACAGCCTCGCGAGGGTCTGTTCTTGGCGGGTGCGATGAACTGCTAGATGGGGTTCAGTCGCTCTAGCTACTGGTTTCTTGATGAGGATTCCGGATCTCCTCCCTTCTCTCTCTCTTCCGGGTGCCTCTAGCTCTGAGTGTGGCTACTCCTATTTATAGGCGAAGGCCCTGGGCCTCTTCCCAAATATTGAGCGGGAAGGGCGCCAACAATTGGCCATTTTGAAGGGGAACATCGGGTACACTTATCCTGACTAAAGTTGGTCCTCGCTTTGCCAAAGGCTCGGTGATGACGCCTTTGCTTGGGCTCCATGATGACTCCCTTCAGCCGTTGGGCTGGTCTTGGTCTTGTTGCACCGAAATGGATGCCTTTGCTTGATGCTCTCGCGTCGCTTGCTCCCTTTGCACCAAAGAGGAAAGGAGGACACTGCTGGCTGGCGCCAGTGGCGCCCTTGGTCGTCATGGCTTGCGTCATGGGCACCTCACGAGGTACCCCTGCCTTGAACTCTCCGCCTCCTCATGAGCTAGCCCGACGAGGCCGTGCTCGAGGAAACTCCTTGTCGTCCGCCATGAGGCTTGGCCCCTCGCGAGGTCTTGAGCTTGCGTTGATGAAGATGGGCTTTCTGGGCCTCCTTCGAGCCACGCCAAGAGCCGCAAGAAGGCAAGTCCGGGGACCCCGCTCCCGTAACGCCGACAAGAGCCCCCCTGCCCACGGCACGCCCGGACTTGGCCGAAAGCAGAGAGGCGAAAGGGCAAGTCTGAAGCGTCATGAGCCCTAACAGCTGACCTCTTGGGCGTCGCGTGGCGGTTGATTGGACGCGTGCGCACTGCTTCCCCACGATGCCTCGGTAACCACCCGGATTCGACAAGTCCCTGCCCCCCCGAAAGAAGCGGCTTGCCCTCTGGTGTCAGGGCAAGAGCGCGTGCCAGGAGGCGCCCATGCCCTGGTGCGTGCGGCTGCCACCAGGGTTTCCTCTTCCCTTGTACGCGCACGTTGGCGGCTCTGAATGAGGTGACGCCGGGCGCCACGAGCGGCGCCGCCGACAACGCCGGCGGGTCACGAAGGTGTGCGTCTTCCCCCCTGGAGTCCACGCCGAGGGCTCCTGCCGGGAATCCTTGCTTCACGTCGCCACGCCTCCTAAGTCTTGGATTCGTCTTCCTTCTTTCTTCGCCTCCGTCGTCCGGCAGGGGGAACCCCTGGGACTCTGGCTACAGCACGCCAGTTGCGGCACCCTCGCGACTAGGGCAGAGGTCACAGTAGTTGCCCCGGGCGAGGTTTTCATGACTCGAGGCTGGGGTGAGGTCGCCCGGGTCTGCCGCAGGGGGTCGCCTCACGATCCACACAGTACGATGGTGTTTCGGTGGTGTCCTTCAAGGTCTTCGACGCGGAGGGTCGTCGGCTGGAGTGCTGCCCCGGGAGAGGTGGTCGGGGCCCTGCTGCGGTGAGACAGAGGCCGACCAACCACTCCCTTGGCAGCTCCTCAGGCGACGAAGGTGCCGGAGGATCCAGCGACTCGCGAGCTCTTCGCGACCGGAGACGGCGGCGACGACAGCTACGAGCCTCCGAGCCTGCGCGCCTCCCGGGCGAGGCGGGCTCGTCAGTCGTCGCCGCCCTGATCTGGATGGGGTTGGCTCCGGACCGGGTGGCCCACTGTTGATTATGGCGTCTGCCGCGGTGGTCCCTGTAGATAGGACTCCTTAGGACTCGCGTCTTTTGTTCCTGCGAGGAGCCAAGAATGTACCCCGCGGGGGCTTGTAAGATGTTTGTAGCTTCGTTTGTCAATATGATCCTTATTGTGAGGCAGTGCGAGATGCTCATTCCGTTCTAGCTCAGTTTCCTCCTTTCAGTCCTCACGAGGGCCTGATGCTCACGCTGTACAGGTCCCAGTCCCAAGGCGGCTTCACCCGCTGGTATGCCGGGTCGCGATGCCATGATCAAGGCGGGAGGTGAGCGGCCCGAGGTCCCAGTAAGAGCCTCCGAGTAGCGATGCTCGGGGTCCCCTTGGCGCCAAGCAGCCATCATTCGTGAGAAAGGAGAGCGGCGTTGCTAACACGGGGTTGCATTGAGTGTGGGGATAGTGTTGCGATAACCGGTGTGTCCGGAGGGTGACTTATCTCGAGGGTCGTGGACAATGCCTCCTGGTGCGGCGCTAGGTCCGTGCCTTGGCCGGGCGAGAGATTGCGTGGCGAGGTCGTTTCGTGCTCCTTGGAGGGACCCTGCAGGTTCACCACAAAAGGAACAAGAGCTCGCCGTGGGGATCGTTAGTCCTGCCATTAGTTGCTTTGGAGAGGCGCGAGAGGCCTCGCGAGGTGTGTTGGGGCACCCGTCAGCCAGCGCAGGGCTCACGGGGCCCTACCTCAAGGTGGGTTGCGCCTGGCTCTGGGCCTTATCTTCGAGTGTGTTCTGCAAATTTGGCCAGATGCGGTGCTCTCGTCTTGGTCCCGGCTCTCGGGCTGGTCTCAGCCGTCGCTAGCAAGCCATGTCGCGATGCCATGGGCAAGACCAGAGGGTGAGGGCCGGAGAGCCGGTAGGAGCCCTGAGTTGCGATGCTCAGGCACCCCCCCTTTAACGCGCAAGCTGGGTTAGATGACGAAACTCTACGTCCTCGGGTCCCGGCTCTTGGGCTGGTCTCAGCCGTTCTGTCGGCAAGCCAGTCGCGATGCCATGGACAAGACCAGAGGGTGAGGGGCCGGAGAGCCGGTAGGAGCCACAGTCGCGATGCTCGTGCACCCCCTTTAACGTGCAAGATTCCGCCACCCGTGAAAAAGGCACCAAATAACAAGCATGGTGGAGCAAGAGCATAATCCTAAGGAAAAAGTAGGAAGGATACATGCCACTGGACTGGCCCGAGCGGCTTGGGGATGATGCAGCCGAGGCGCCCCCAATAGGATAGGCTAATGACATGAAATAAAAGGGATACATGCCGCAAGGACGGACCACGCTGCCTGGGAATAATGCGCCCTCAAGGCGCCTCCCAAATGAAATGAAACTTAAAGATGTCACCTGGTGATGTTGGGGATGAAGGGGTGTTGGTGTAGCAGACACGGTGGGCTGCGGGAGCCAATCCTCACGAGCCCCCAGGCCCAGGGGCCTCGGGAGGCGCCAGAGGCGCTGGTGGCTCCTCATAGACCATCTCCATCTCCGCCAAGGCTGCGGACGCCTGGCCTCTTGAGCCTCCAGGATGTCCCTCATGAGACGCAGTGCAGCTACTACCGCGTTTGGCGAGCCATAAGGCATGCGCCGCGTAGGCTGTGGGCGGACCCTTGCAACGTCCCACTCGCGAGGGCCAGAGGCGCTCTTGAGACGCGGCTCGGTTGAGCCCTGGTATGTCGATGCAGACACGCAGCCCACCATCCTCGCCTGGATGGGGGGCCACAGCGGGTAGGCGGCGGCTGCCCCTCATGACCCTTGACTCCTGTAGCTCCTGAATGGCCTTGCTGACGAACTCCTGAGGGTTCGGCCCTCCTTGCCTTGCTCCTGCTTGCAGGAAACGTGCTTCGAAACACGCCTCCACGTGGTGCCCAAACGCCTCCCTCGTGACACTGGCGAGGTCGGCGGCCCTCTAGGGGAGAGCCCCCGAGCCCTGCCTGAGGAGGGCGTCGGGCGCGCTTTCCTATGCGATGGAAGGAGGCTCCCCCGGCGCTGGCCACGAGGCCTGCCTCTTGAGGAGCCGGGCCGGTCGATGTCTTCTTCTTCTTGGGTGCGGCCTCAGGAGGCCTCCTGCTGCTTTGGTCTGGGTCTTCTAGCAATGCGACCTGAAAGGCTCGCTCCAGGGAGCATACTGTGTCTCTCTTCACAGGGCACCGTGATGACCCCGCCGCTTCCTGGCATCTTGAGGACGTTGTAGCCGTGGTGGGTTACGGCCATGAATTTGGCCAATGCTGGGTACCCGAGGATGGCGTTGTCTGGCGGCGAATGTGGGCGACGTCGAAGTCGATGAGCTCGGTGTGGTAGTTGTCGCGAGCCCGAAGGTGATAGGAAGGCGGACCTGCCCGATCGGGACCGTGGAGCCGTTGGTGACTCGGAGAAAGGCTTGGTTGGCTGAAGGCTGGTAAGGCACTTGAAGATTGTTGAATGTCTCCACGAACAGGACAATGAGCCCTGCTCCGCCGTCGATGAGGGTCTTGGTGACTAGCACATTGCTGATGATTGGGGAACAAAGCATCGGGAGAACTCCGGCTGTGGCTGCGCACTTGAGCTGGTCTGCTGAGCTGAACGGGATGGCGCACGCCGACCGCCTGAGAGGGCGCGTGGCCTCGAGCTTGGGGAGGACTGCATTCACTTCGCGGGCGAACTGCTTGAAGATGCGCTGAGAGGCTGGGGCTTGAGCTCCGCCCAGATGCAAAGCGATCGCACGCGCTTCTGGAAGCCCCAAATCTCGTCCTGATGATGGTCTTCAATTCTCCTTGGCGGCAGTGGCAGCGGAGGGAGGCCTGCGTTCCCCTGCAGGCGATCCTCGCGAGGCTGATCCCTCCAGCCTCACTCGCGAGGCGGGTCTTGCGAATGGTCCTCGCGAGGTTGGTCGCGCCACCCTTGGCGCGGGCCGCGGTCTTCCCAGCGTCTTGCATTCCTTCCTCCTCCTCGGCCGTAGCCCCGGTCGCTGCACTCGGGACGTCGGCCGACCCTTCCTTCGCGTACGGCCCGGAGCTCTTGGCATTCATTGGTGTTGTGGGTGTGGAGGTCGTGGTACACGCAGTACCGGCTGCCCTTGGAGGACTCGGTCTGATCTATGCCTCGCTTGGTGTCTGGTTCGGCCGCGAGTACGGCAGCCCCCTTGCGCTTCACGTCCTTGGCCTTGGACTTCTTTTCTTCGGGATCCGTGGCAGGCAGCTTGAGGAGGGAGAGGCGCCCCTCCTCAGCCCTGGCACACTTGGTCGCCAAGTTGAACAGCTCCAAGGAGGTGCACAGATCTTCATGCATCGCCAGCTCCTCCTTCATCTTGACGTCGCGCACGCCGTCGGAGAAGGCAGAGATGATGGCCTCCTCCGTTACCCTGGGGATCTTGAGGCGCACGTTGTTGAAGTGCCGGATGTACTTTTGCGAGGTTTCCCTGGCTGCTGCTTGATTCGGCGCATGTCGCTCACGGCGGGTGGCGGTCGCGAGTACCACGGAAGTTAGCGATGAAGCGGTGCGCATCTCGGCCCAGAAGAGATCGTGCACGGGGCCGGTCAGGAGCCAGTGCGGGCTCCGTCCTTGAGCGCCATGGGAAACCAGTTTGCCATGACCTTTTCATCCCGTTGGCAGCCTCGATGCCCAGCTCAGAGTGGAGGAACTCCGTAGGGTCAGCTGTGCCGTAGCGAGGAGGCAGGTCTGGCTTGAACTTGGCGGGCCACGCGACAAGCAGCTCGGAGGTGCAAGCGCAGCCCGCCGTGGCAGCTGGGGCCTCGGACGGCAGAGAGCTTGGTCTTGCGGGCCTCCCTGCGCCGCGGCTGGGGGCAGCGCATGGTCTTGACGTGCCGGAGCGGGGAGCGCTCGGGCAGTTTCTTGTGGGCGAGGAACTTCTTGACAGCTCTGCTCTTGCCGCGCCGGCTCCTGGCGGAAGGTTCCGCCAGGCCGCGCCTTTGGGGCCAGGCGCCTTCTTGAGGAGGAGGCGGCCGAGGCGCCGGAGCTTCATCGCCAGCGGCGGGTGCAGCTGATCGGACGGCGCTGGGCGCCTCCTGCAGCGCCGACGAGCTCGGCGACTCGGTCGAGCCATTCTTCATAGACGTCGTCGACGGGGCGGTAGCGCAGGAGCTCGTTTGCCGCGATGAGTGCAGCCCGGGCCTCCATGCGGGGTGCGTGTGACGAAGAACCAGCGGGGGTGAGCGAAGGCGTGGCGGTGCGGCCATCCCGCCTCATGGACGGGTGCTGGTACGATGCTTGCTGCTCGTTCCCCGCCGGGCCGGTGGCGGCGTTAATGGCGCAGTGTGACGGGAACGACGAGGGCGCCCGACGGGAGCTGTCTGGGAGGCGACATAGGGCGCTTCGGGCGCCCGACGGGCGTCAAACATGGTTGTGGTGGTCGAGGAAGAACGAGGCAACGAAGCAGATTCCGGCGCACCTACAGCGCGCCAAATGTCGGATTTCGGGTTCGGCAGATCCACGAGGTTCGAACACTTTGGGGTGCGACGGAGATCCAACCTCCACCGTCTCGCTCCTCGCCGAATCGCTGGGACCTAAACTACTAAAGCGGAACAGCACAAGAGACACGAGATTTATCTTTGGTTCAGGCCACCATTGTGGTGTAATACCCTACTCCGAAGGTGTGGTGTGGTGGATTGCCTCTTGGGCTGGTGAGGAACAATACAAGGAAGAACAGCCTCGCGAGGGTCTGTTCTTGGCGGGTGCAATGAACTGCTAGATGGGGTTCAGTCGCTCTAGCTACTGGTTTCTTGATGAGGATTCCGGATCTCCTACCTTCTCTCTCTCTTCCGGGTGCCTCTAGCTCTGAGTGTGGCTACTCCTATTTATAGGCGAAAGCCCTGGGCCTCTTCCCAAATATTGAGCGGGAAGGGCGCCAACAATTGGCCATTTTGAAGGGGAACAGCGGGTACACTTATCCTGACTAAAGTTGGTCCTCTCTTGCCAAAGGCTCTGGTGATGACGCATGCTTGGGCTCCACGATGACTCCCTTCCAGTCGTTGGGCTGGTCTTGGTCTTGTTGCACCGAAATGGATGCCTTTGCTTGATGCTCTCGACTGCGCTTGCTCCCTTTGCACCAAAGAGGAAAGGAGGACATCTTGGCCGGGCGCCCGGCCGGGCGCCCTTGGTCGTCATGGCTTGCGTCATGGGCACCTTGCGAGGTACCCTGCCTTGAACTCTCCGCCTCCTCATGAGCTACCCTGACAAGGCCGTGCCTGAGGAAACTCCTTGTCTTCCGCCCCGCGAGGCTTGGCCCCTCGCGAGGGTCTTGAGCTTGCGTTGATGAAGATGGGCTGTCCTGGGCCTCCTTCGAGCCACGCCGCAGGCCGCAGGCAGGCAAGTCTGGGGACCCCCGTTCCCAGAACGCCGACACGGGTCAAACCTGAAGCGTGGGTCCCGCATGTCAGGTAACATGGAAGGAACAGAGGCTGACCAGTGGGCCAGGTCAAAGCTGACTGGGCAGGTCAAACCTGACAGCCAGGACCCATTGGAGTTAATCTAATCTTAGTCAGAAACTAATCCAGGTTAATTAAGTGTTGTGGGGCCCGTTCGTAAGTGAGCTAGCGGGTTAGTTAGTGGCGGTATTAGCGGGTGATTAGCCGCTAATGACGTGCCACGTCAGCTTCGCCGGAGTATGGCCGGCGGCGACCATCCAGCGCGGCGGAGGCGCGCCGGAATCGCGCTACGGGTGTCGGCTGGGCATGCGGCTTGGCTCTACAGAGAGCTGGATGTGTGTTGCATCCAATGGTGCAGGTTGGAGTGCGGGAGGCCGGAAACAACGGTGACGGCGACAACCGCGGTGACCGGAGCTCGGAAGGTGACGGAAACGGGGCCACAACGGTCAAATCGAGCAACGACTTGCACTTGCCGAACCAACGGGTGCTCACGAACTCAACGGATACACGCACGGGACCCGAAGGTCACCGGAGCCGCGCCGGCGATGAGCTCGGGCGGAGGGTGAGCTTCGGCCTCAATGGCGGCGTCTACGAGGCGAAAATGACGCGGGGAAGAGAGGGGAAAACGGAGGAGCTCACGAGGAGGTCGATGAGTAGCTCAGTGAGCTCTAGGACGGCTTGGAGACGGTGAACCGAAGCCGGCGATCTTCGGTGCCCGTCGGTGAAGACGACGACGATGGCGTTACTGCAGGGCTCCCGGCGTCGTGTGTGTTGACGGAGACGACGTACGCGACGAGTACGGAGCTTCCAGACAAGTGGGGAGGCGAGGGGAGGCCACTGGGCACGGCGGCGATGAGCTGCGCGCTGCGGGTGTCTTCGGGCGGCTGCGGAAGAGAGAGCCAGAGCGGTGGGGAGAGGCCAGAGAGGTGGGGGAGTGGGCGAGGGGGTGCTGGGCGTCTCCAGGCGCGGACAGGCTCGAAGGGGAGGCCGCCAGCACGAAGCAGGAGGTGGATACCTCAAGTGCGTGCGCGGGCGACACGACGTCGTCCTCCTGGCAGGAGCTAGGAGATGACTGGCAGAAGGCCAGGTGGGCTGGGCTGCGCAGCTGGGCCGGCAACAGGTAAGTGGGCCAGGTAGGTTCCTTTCTCCTTTTTCACATTTCTGTTTCTGTTTTCTAATATTTCAATTCTGTTTTGATTTGATTCACAGCCCAAATCATTTAGTAGCTTCTGAAAATATTTATGTGGCTTGATGCAATATATACAAAGCCACTCACAGGTTTTTCAGAATTTTGGACTTCCAATTCTTTTATAGAAGAATTTAATCCAACTCAAATATTTATTGATTTAAATCCAAATGGACAAAATAATTCCTCAAAAATGTTCCATATTTTTGGTTTGGACGAAAACCCTTGCCAAAAATATTAAACATCATTGAAGAGCATTTTGGAAACATTGGATGCATTTTCCAGTGTTATTTGCCCTTCTTTTAATTAAAATTTTGAGGCTTTCAAATTTCCTCAATTCAAGTTTCTTGAATTTAAACATGATGCATGGTTGCAATGCCACTATCTGCAACCAAATTCTAGGGCTGTGACATTTTCCCTTGAAGAGGAAAGGGTGATGCAGCAAAGTAGTGTAAGTATTTCCCTCAGTTTTTGAGAACCAAGGTATCAATCCAGTAGGAGACCACACGCAAGTCGCCTCGTACCTACACAAACAAATAAGAACCTTGCAACCAACGCGATAAACGGGTTGTCAATCCCTTAACGGGCACTTGCAAAAGTGAGATCCAATAGAGATGATAAGATAATATTTTTGGTATTTTTATGATAAAGATTGAAAGTAAAGAGTGCAAAATAAACGACGATAGAAATAGCTAGTTGACGGGAGATTAATATGATGGAAGATAGACCCGGGGGCCATATGTTTCACTAGTGGCTTCTCTCAAGATAGCATAAGTCTTATGGCGGGTGAACAAATTACTGTCGAGCAATTGATAGAATTGAGCATAGCTATGAGAATATCTAGGCATGATCATGTATATAAGCATCACGTCCGCGACAAGTAGACCGAAATGATTCTGCATCTACTACTATTACTCTACACATCGACCGCTATCCAGCATGCATCTAGAGTATTAAGTTCATAAGAACAGAGTAACGCATTAGGCAAGATGACATGATGTAGAGGAATAACTCAAGCAATATGATATAAACCCCATCTTTTTATCCTCGATGGCAACAATACAATACGTGTCATTTTCCCTTCTGTCACTGGGATCGAGAACCACATGATTGAACCCAAAGCTAAGCACTTCTCCCATTGCAAAAAAGATCAATCTAGTAGGCCAAACCAAACTGATAATTCAAAGAGACTTGCAAAGATAACAAATCATCCATAAAAGAATTCAGAGGAGATTCAAATATTGTTCATAGATAATCTTGATCATAAGCCCACAATTCATCGGATCTCGACAAACACACTGCAAAAAGAGCTACATCGAATAGATCTCCAAGAAGATCGAGGAGAACTTTGTATTGAGATCCAAAGAGAGAGAAGAAGCCATCTAGCTAATAACTATGGACCCAAAGGTCTGAGTTAAACTACTCACACATCATCGGAGAGGCTATGGTGTTGATGTAGAAGCCCTCCGTGATCGGTGCCCCCTCCGGCGGAGCGCCGGAAAAGGCCCCAAGATGGGATCTCATGGGTACAGAGAGTTGCGGTGGTGGAAATAGCGTTTCGTCGTGCTCCTGGATGTTTTTGGGGTATAAGAGTATATATAGGCGAAGGAAGTCGGTCAGGAGAGCCACGAGGGGCCAACGAGGGTGGGGGGTGCGCCCAGGGGGCAGGCACGCCTCCCTGCCTTGTGGCCTCCTCGGTTGTTTCTTGACGTCCACTCCAAGTCCTCTGGATCACGTTTATTCCAAAAATCACGCTCCCGAAGGTTTCATTCCATTTGGATTCCGTTTGATATTCCTTTTCTACGAAACACTAAAATAGGAAAAAAAACAGCAATTTGCACTGGGCCTTGGGTTAGTAGGTTAGTCCCAAAAATAATATAGAAGTGTATAATAAAGCCCATTAAACATCCAAAACAAAATATATAATAGCATGGAACAATCACAAATTATAGATACGTTGGAGACGTATCAGCACTTGATTCGCAAGTAGTTTTAGTGTGTTTTTTCTAGATAGCTCAAGTGCTTAAGCTTCTGCAATCATGATAATGAAAAGAAAATACCATTAGTCAGGTTCCATTACCAAAATGTTTCACATATATTAACATGTATACATTGATAGAGATGTAGTGGATCCGCAAGTAGTTTTAGCATTTTAGTCTCATGACATTCATGATTTTGAGATCCAACCTTTGACTAGATTTTGGAGAGATAATGTACCACTCAAACGGTGCTCTCTGCCCATATTTGACTACAAGCAATAGCAAAGTTGACACCTCAGGTCCAAATTATGCTGAACTTTTTGATCTTTTTATTAGCCACATCGATGGCTAAAATAATTCACGAGTAATAACACAGACTAATAAATTTCTATTTATCTTATCTATGCTATAAGAAACCGGAGACTAAATTTTCAACATGGAAGGATTCCTTACACATCAACAACTGAAGCTACTACTCTCGTAGCTCTACGCTTTTTCTTCTTCTTTCCGGACACCCGACAACCTGAGCTTGCAAGAGCAGCAGCACAAGCAGGCCGTGCTGCACAACATCAACAGAGCGCTCTGACCACAGTGGAACTGCTCGGGCATCTCTGACGATAGCATGTTTGATACTGAAGTTGAAGAGTGTAGCACAATTGATGAGCTAAAGCGGCATGAAAACATTAACTTTTATTAAAAATAAGGATATTTCCATGTTTAACCTTATTATCGACGTTTATTAAAATTGGATAAAAAAGGTGCACAATGACACATGAAGCAGGTTGTGCCTCTTTTATCGCCCGGTGCAACGCATGTCATTTGTACTTATCTAATAACAAAGCACCGATCGGGCCGTTTACCGTCGTGGCATTTTTCAGAAAAGTCCTTGCGTTTCTGCGTAATTCAACCCGCAACCCACACCTAAGTACAATAACGATTCACTAGCAACAGCACCAGCCGCACGTCCTTTCCTTATCCTGACCTCTCGACCGCCGCAATGGCACCCCATCACCCGACGAATCGCGCCGCAGCTCCCCCCTCTCCGGCGAGTCGACGACCACCACGGACCAACCCATTCTGCCACCATAACTACCCTGCGTTGTCCTCGCCTCCCTGAGCATTGCCTCACCGCCGCCACTCTATTCCCAGCCAAGATCAACCAAACACTACCATGGCAGCAAGCAAGGGACGAGATGAAGAATAACGGGGGGTACGGGGAGGCGGACCGCGTGGTCTCGAGCCTTACCGTCAGGACCGTCGTTTCAGTTTTGGGGGATAGAGATCAAGTGGCGGCCGCTGAGGAGTGGGGATGGATGTCGGGATCCGTACGCCTGCTACTTGTTCGACCCGGTGCAGGCCGTCTCAGGTGGAAGAACTAGGGAAGAAGGGCAGGGAGAGCGTGCCCGGGCACTCAGAGATAAGGCAGAGGACAAGGACACATAGGGGAAGCCTTGCATGGGAAGAGAAACAAGCTCGAGCTATGAGCGCGGGCTGGCAGAGCGGCCGAGCGGGGCAGGTCGATCATAGGCGCGCATAAGAGGATGGAAAATAGGGAGAGGCAACAACAGCCCGTCAGCAGGAAGGCAGCAGGTGGCGTGCAGCACCAGCCTTGGCCAGGTCTTGGCCAAGGTAGCCTCAGACCCGCGGTGCAGCCTTTGATGCGGTGGAGGCAGGAGCTTTCCTGGTCATCCTTAAATTGGCTCGCCGAGGGTGAAGCTTTGGTGGGGATTAAGGCCAACTCCAGCGCACGACCCCAAACGGACGTCCGTTTTGCTCGGATTCTGTCTGTTTAGGTAGGGCAATCGAGTGTGTCCGGGCCATTTCTGGGATACGGTGGCCGTGCGCTCAACGCGTGGACGCATCCCGTTTGCATCCTTTTTCAAACGCCAATTTTCGAATAAACCACGCCCTAGTTCAGGCCAGCGGCCCTAGTTCACACCGGCAACACAGTCAGCGGCCCTACATGTCCTTGCTGGCAACACAGCCAGCGGCCGGCAACAGAGCGAGCCTACAAAATGAATAGTTTTGTCGCCGGCAACACAACCATCGTCCGACAAAACAGCTAGCCCCCAAAATGAATAGGTTTCTCGCCGGCACACAGCCAGCGGCCCAGGGGCCGGGACCTATGCAGCCTCCAAAAAGAACGACCACAGCCGAACAGACGACCTAGTTCAGTCCTTCGGCGTCGAACATCTCCTTCTGCCTGGCCTTGAACCAGCTCCTCGCTCATCTTGGTCAAGTCCACGCTCATGATCACTAGAGCCACCTCCTTTGCTTTGGTGGCAGCATTGGTGGCCTCGATGTCGAGCTGCCTCTGCCTGGTCGTGGCATTGGCGGCCTCGATGTCGAGTTGCCTTTGCCAGGACGCCTCCTCCATGTCGATCTTCCTCTTCTTGGTCGCGTGCTCCATCTCAAGCTTCTTACTTTGAAGCTCTATGTATTGCTTCATTTGCTCGTCCTTGCTTTGTCGCTTTTTCTCGTCCCTCACATCCTTTTGAGACATCATGCCGTGCATAGTCTCATGCAAGGCCATGGATGACGCATCACGTATGTCATCCACCTTGGAGTTGGTCTTGCCCCTCGGCCTCTTCAACGCCTCACCATCTCCACCTCCGACCAACGCGGCCGTATTTTTTCCTCTCTTCCTTTGAAGTTCACGATATTGATCTTTGAACTTAGAGAAATTGTTGATGATCATCCAACAATGCGTAAGAGTGAATGACTTGTCATTATGCCAGGCCTTGAACGTTTCCAAAGATTGAAATGCCTACACGACCAGCAACAATTGAACATGCAAACATATAGAAGGTCGAAGTCTCGTGGCCGTAGCAATGAAAGAACTAGGATGAGGAGAGCATACCATGTCCCCATTGCCGAGACCACTCAAGGGTCGTGCTTCAATGCTCTCAAGTGCGGCACAATACTTGTTGCATTCATGTTGGATGAACAACCACCTCTTTTGAATGGAGGTCATGCCATGGTCGCTCATAAATTGGTAGGGCGCAAACAACTTTCTTTCACGGAATCTTTTGTGAACTTTTTTCCAAAAAACAAGTCCCTTTTATTGCGCACCGGTCCTCGGATCTTGACTAATCTCCATCCAACTTTGGCAAATCAACTTGTCCTCTTCTTGTGAGTATGAACCCGTACGAATGCTCTTCTTCCTCTTTTGTGCTTCCGCTCTTTGGGTGAGCTCGTCAATGAACAATGACTCGCCCCTAATATCAATGCCTTCTTCCTCATCACTATCACCTTCGCAATAGATGTCATCATCTTCATGTTACGAGTAACCATGGTCGTAGTCATAATGGTCGTGGGCCTCATTGTCTTCATCGGCAACGTACTGGGCGCGGTCATCCTGACTTTGGGTCTCGTCGGGATTGTAGGCACTGCCATGCCCACCCTCGTAGATGACATTCTCCATTAACTGGTTGTAGAAGGGGTCGTCGACCGTTGGCGTTGGTGTTGGCATTTCGTCGAACAGGACATGGGGTGACGACATGGTGCCCGTAGACGACGGTCGTGCTTCCTTTCTTTGCATCTCGACGGACGGCCGGCCGGCGCTGCTGGACCCCGGCATGACGTTGAGGTCGATGACGGCCGAGTGGCGCAGCATGGACGGCGCAATCACGCCAACGTCTGGTGACCCCGAAAAATGGGTCTGGACATTGTGCCTTGGTGGAGGAAAATCGAGCGAGACCTGCATGGTCCACGACGTCAGCGAGGGGCAGCGCGGAGGCCTGACGACCGACGAGCCTGTGCTCGCCAGGCCAACGGCCACTGCAGAGAAACCAGCCGGACGGCAAATCCCAAGCATGAGGAGGGCATGCACTTTGTTGACCATGTCCTCCTTCTCGTCGACCTCGGCCTTGCGCCGCGCGGCTCCACCACATTGCGCTCGGCGGTAAACTTGGCCGCGGCATTCTTGCCCTTGACGACCGCCCTCCGGTTCCTCCTCTTCGTCGATTCCGCATCCATCTTTGCGAGCTCCACCAGCGTGCATTCCGACCGCAACTTCCTTATACCCTTGGCCGCCTTCTGCTTCACCTTTCCGGGCGGGTCGACGGCCTGGCCGCCAGAATTTGGCGGGGCATCGGCCATGGATAGGGAGGGTGGTGGGCGGGACGTGGGAGGGTTTGGGGGGAAATGGCGCGAAATGGGGCGCCGAGGTGGTGCTTTGTGCCACCGACAGGCGGGCCAAGGGAGGACAAGCGCGCGCATCCCGCCCATCCGCGCGCTGTCTGTTTTATCCCAAAAGCGGCCCAAACTTGGGTCGGAGATGGGTCGAAAGCGGACATAAACGGACAAAATCCGTTTGCACCCGTGCGCTGGACCGTTTGGTTTGTATGTTTTGCCCCGAAATGGACGCACCCGGACAGGATGGGGTCACGCGCTGGAGTTGGCCTAAGTGAGGCGACGAAGGTGGGTTGGGAGGCGACAAAGATGGAACCTGTGGTGGTGCTAGTCCTCGATCTAGAAGCACCGCACAACGGCATGGTGGGCGGGGGAACGTTGGCTGTGTTGGGAAGATAAGGTTGAAAAATAGTGGTGGCATGGGGCGTTGGTAGTGTTGGTGGGCACCAGGCTGATTGTTTTTGATCGATCCAGGAGCTTGGCCGATTATTATTTTTGAACAACAAAAGGCACTCGAAGCGCCAAATTCATTTCAGCTCAGAAACAATGTACAACATGAATTACAAACTCCTGAACCTGAAAATTTGAGAGAAGAGACGCCACAGGACAAGAACTATGTCTATGAGCTGAAGCGAAGCAACAAACTTGAGGTTCAACCCTAGAATGAAGAACCTGATGAGCTACATTGTGTGCTATGCCATTAATTTCCCTAGAAATGTGAAACACTCGAGGTTGCAAGCTGTTAGCATGCTTGAAGAAATTAGCCAAAGGCTTCCTGATGCTCCAGGGGGTGGTAGATTCCACAATCTTGACAGTAGCAGCCACCAAATATAAAGAGAGGCAATCCATGAGAAAGGTTGGCTGAAGACTATTGAGCTTACTAGCCACTTGAGCTGCAAAAGAAAGAGCTAGAGCTTTTGCATGTAGAGTAGAAGTGGTGGGAGGAGCTGATGCTTGAATTTGCACATTGATTTCAAAACGATCTTGAGGCAAAACAAGATAGACCCCTATTCCAAAGAGTAACCGCCTCCTGTAATAGACCAGGAACTTTTGAACTTCTGAAAGCAGCGTCAGAAAATATTTTGGGCCCCGTAATGAGCAAATCCGACTTAAGAGTTTGACCCTGTGTAGGAAGATGATCAGGAGGAGAAAGAACTTGTGGCATCACCTACATCTTAGAGAAATTAGGCAAGTCATTATAAGAATCAGAGGACAAGGCCATAGTAGCAATGTGCACATGATGAGGAAGAGCCTTTTTCCTATCAAAAAGAAAATCATTTCTAGCCTTCCAAAGACACCACAAGAAATTAAGAATGTTAGAGATAGAACCATTAGGATGTCCCATTTGAAGCAAGGCAATAAGGATAGAATGCATGGAAGTATGACCTTGGATTAAAACATCAGACCTAATAAACCAAGGATAGTCAAACCAAGCCGCACAAGCAAAGGGACAAATAAAAAATAAATGGGATTCATCCTCCTGATGGCCACACCTACAACAGTTTTTAGATATATGAACAGAGAATCGACTAGCTCGCAAACCTATAGGCAAAGACCTTCTAAGAAGCCTCCACGCAAAAGTTTGTACCCTAGGCAAAACATGTTTTTGTTTCCAAACCATATTGAGAAGATTCTTCAATTCCAAAGAAAGAACAAAAGGAGCATTCTTGGGAACTGCATGAATGTCCTGCAAACAAAGCTTATAAGAAGATTTGGAAGAACAAATGCCATTCGGAGTGAGATCCCAACAAAGCAAATCTGGACCATCATCATTGATAATATCAGTTTGGAGAATAATTGAGGCCATAGGTTGCTGGAAAAGTAAATGAACAAGCTCATTATTCCAAAAAAATTGTCCAGGGAGCCAAAGATCCTTAACTAAAGAAGGATATCTAAAGCCCGGTTCTTGAATAATGAGATGATCATGAATGGAGTCCCAAATGGTGCACGAAGTGTGCTCCAAATAGAGATATTTCCTTGAGTTAATTGGTAAAAAGAATGAGCTTTCAATTTAGGAATCATCTTTAATACCGAAGCCCCAAAAGCAGATTTAGGAGTAGAAGAATGAGCAACCCAGATGGAGGAGTCATGAAAATTAGCATTAAGAACTAAGTACAGCTCACAAAAAGGGGATTTAGCAATTCTCCAAGCAGCTGCAAGAACAAGACTCTCATTGATAGCCTTCAAATTTCTTGTGCCCATTCCACCTTCTTCTTTAGAATTGCACATGTCTTTCCATGCACGAACACAAAGACTGCTTGTAGAATCATTCTCCCTAACACCTGTCCACAAGAAATTTCTAATGACAGTAGTGAGCTTTGCAATAAATTTCTTTGTGAACAAGATGTTAGCCATATAATAAACAAGAATAGCAGAGAAAACAGAGAGAATCAATTCAAGCCTCGCAACATGAGAAAGCATATTGGCTTTGTAAGCAGGCAATTTATTCATAAATTTATCAAGAACAAAGTTATAGGTGGCAGTTCTATTTCTAGCAGGAAGAATAAGCGGATGACCAAGATGGGTGAAATTGCTATCCAAGGAGGAAATAGGAAAAACTTGCTTAATCTCCTACATTTTAGGTTGGCTAACTCGATAAAAAGAATGGCAGATTTGCCCTAGTTTGGAGTTTGTCCTGAAATAGAACAAAAGTGGAGAATGAGCTGAGCCATAGCATTGGCTTCCTGAATAGTGGCTTGACCACAAACCAACAAATCATCTGCAAACAACAGAGAATGAATAGAAGGGCAATTTGGTCCAAGCAAAATTCCTTGAAGATTTTGAGCAGCAAGAGCTTCATTGCACAAAAAATACACTTTCGTGATGATACGTGTTTGTCACAGTAGGTCACATTTTCTGTCATGCATGTACATCCATGACGAATTTATGACAGAATCAAGATAGTCATACATGTGCTGTCGTCGAAGTGTACCATGACATTACCAAAATTATCATCATAGAAGTGTTCACTTCCATGATGATAAATGTCGCGTCATGGAAGTGCTTTCGTCAAGGGTGACCGAAATGTGGCATCCACCATAACGGGTCGCCGTTAAGCTATCGGGTCCGGTTTTGGATCCGATAACCCGCTAACAGCCATGACCAATGACAACTTTCCACGTGTAAAATTCTCATTGGCCGACGGAACCACGTGTCAGCTCCGCGTTGGCACAGGTGTCACTCATCCAATGGGTGAGATGTGCCTATGATATGTTGACACGTGGACCGGCCCAAAAGTGGCCCATAAAGAGTAAATGGGCCGTCCCAACTAAAGGCCCACAAGATTTTGCGGACCATAATGGGCCAGCCCAGCTAAAGGCCCATGAGATTTCGCCGACCATAATGGGCCGGCCCAGCTAAAGGCCCACAATATTTTGAGGACACTAGTGGGCCGGCCCGTTAACAGGCTGCCATGTTTTGGGCCAAATGCCGACCCATATTTGATCCGGTCCATTAACAGCCTGCCATGTTCTGGGCCTAATAAAGGCCCATATGAGATCCGGCCAGTTAAAAGCCTACCACGTTCTGGGCCAAATTACGGCCCAGATCAGATCCAGCCCTTTAAGAGGTTTTGGGCTGAATTGTGGTCCATATCAGATTCGGCCCGTCAACTGGACGCTATGCTTTTGGGCCCACTTGCTAAAGGCCCATTTAGTAATTCGGCCTAATATTAGTTTCGGTCTGTTAAAGGCTTGTTTAACATTTTGTCCCTATATTTATTTCGGCCTGTTAAAAGCCTGTCATATAGTTGGGCCTAACGACGGCCCGGTTTGCATCCGGCCTGCTCACAGCCGATAATCCGATTGGGCCAAACAAGGACCGAGACAATTTTGGCATGTTAACGGCCTGCGATGTGATTGGCACAATCATGGGTCGGGGTCTATTTCGGCCTGCTGCCGGCCCGTGAGCTGTTCGGCACATTTCAGGCCCAACCTACTTTTCAACCTCCTAAAATCCCATTGAGTTTTCTTGGGAAAATAGGGCCGACGGTTTACTCGGCCTATTAGAGGCCTGAATCTACTAGTGGGCCAGTTTACATCTAGGCCTGTTAACGGACCGAGTATGTAGTGATTTGCATGACAGCCCGATTATGTATCGTAATTTTATGGTTTGGCTGGTTTACTTCGAAGATAGGATATATATATACAGTAAAATAACTGTAGAATCATGAATAAGAAAAAACGTAGACTATACAATAAAGAAATTACGGCATATTACATCCACTGGGCATCAAAGTTTGCCACTATGATAATAAAGCACAAGCAGACAACAGATTACATACACTGGGCATCAAAGATCGCCACCAGTGCAAATAAACATGCCGACAAAATAATATACAAAACTGACAACACATCAATAGAGTTCAAGAAAGGTTAGCCCTTCTCGGGAGCTGCAGCGCAAGCAGCTGAGCAAGCTGATGAGACTGCACTTGTTTGACACTTATACCCTCCTCACTCTGAAAGATAAACAAGCAGACAGATGACAGGTTTTGCACATATAAGTATCAGTGCTGGCAATTCATCACATTTCTTACTAACGAATAAAGTGGCATAGTTTAAAATAGCATTAACACAATATGGTATTGTTCAGGTTAAGACATGGCAGGAAATGACATTGTGAAGGAGTTGGCAGCTTCACAACACCACTGGATTACAGATCAAGAGCTCATAAGTATCAATGGTTAGTGTGCTGTCAATTTATCCCATTTCAGATTGGCAAATAAAGAGACGGTTTAAATAATAGTATAATGATATGACATTGTTCATAGTTAAGACATTGCCGAATATGACACTGTGCTGTAGTGGGTAGGTTCACCACACCACTGGATTACGGATCAAGAACACAAGCATACATGAAGTGCAAAAGAAGATCACTTGCTCTGTATAGTTTAATTTACATGGTATGAAGAAGGAACTTGGTTGTACAACTAAAAACTTAAATTGAGAAGGACAAACTTTTGCTTATGAACTACATAATAAACTTTAAACACGCAATTTGATGCAAACACCAAAAATAAACAGTTGTTGCAGTCATGCCTAACCAAATATACACAACAAAGTTTGAAGGCTTGAGAAGGACAAACTTACATTATTGGTGAAGACAGGCTCTATAAAGCCCTTGTCCATGCTGATGGGGGGCAATTCAAGAAGTTTACCCCAAAATCTTCTTCATAAGCATTGCCTTTATTCTACATTTTGTTAAGAGTAAATATAGATGTGATAATATAAGAAAAAATGGAGAATATTTAAGATAAGATGAAGAGTGATGCTACATAACCAAGTAGCTATAAATGTAAGTACAGTGATACAGGCAAAACGTACAGCCAAGAGCAATGTAGAGCTTAACTTCTTCAGGACCATCGGTGTTATCCAACCTTATGGTAAGAGTAAATATAGATCTGATGTGTAGAAAATGGAGGGCAAAGGAAAATAAGCTGCAGAGTGATGGTACATGAATAATAGCACTTACACGTAAGTGGGATAGGAAGATGTGAAAATGGTGTTTGTCTTCACTATAATATTCCCATGATGGGAATATATGCATGTAGTCCCTAACAACATTGAAAGCATTGTGTTTTAAACTAGGAATAACTAGAATGGGGTTCCAATCTGCAGGAATTGGCCGTCTCTGTAGTTGGGATAGGTCTTCAGCCGGTGGACTTGTTGTAGTTTTTCCTAGAGTGGGATTTTTCTGTGGTACGGCTGGTGCTATGGCAACTGAAATCGGCATACCTTTTGTTGGAGTACAGGTCCTGTGTGGTGGGGCTAGTGGTGTGGCCAGTGAAGTATGGGTACGGTCTGCTGGAGTCGGTCCTACGTTTTGTGTCACTGGTTGTACAACCAATATAAGTGGGGTGTTGTCTGATTTCTCAGGCACCGCCACGTTTTTCAAGGACTTTGCTGGTGCTCCTTCAGGTTCGGCAATCACCCTCTTCCTTTTTGATGTCTGATGCACAAGAACATCATTTGAGTGAAAAAACGTGGTATGATGACATATGGAATATGTATTGATAATGGATGGGCATGGCATCTTCACATATATGATGAGTAAACTAAGCAGATGGCGGTGCAACAAAGTAGAAGAAATGCAAGACAGCATATGCAACATACACGCAATCAATAAAACCTTGCAAAATTAGAACATGCACCTTGATGGGTGAACAGGAGAGGCCATCTGCCTTTGACTCCTCGAGGTTAGAATAGTCATTAGGATCATATTCTGAACAAGAATCTACAGGTGGGGAGTGTATGAGTTTCATTGCATCCAAAATGGCACTCAATGCCTTGGTGCCAATTTTGTAAGTCGTTGCAGTGTTGCACAATATTCTTCTGATGCGCGGATTCTGATATTCACTGTAATTACGTATAATATCTAAGAAGCATGAAAACATATATTGTAGTGATACTATCTTTGTAATGCAGAGGATATTCTAATATAGGGGCGCCCCTGTAAACCCTTGTGTGCTATCACTGGATTCTGATGAGAAAGCTCATGTGTGCTGTAATATGGTGTGTGCATTAATATAATCTAGCACAAGTACACAAAAAAATAGGCTCCAGAAGTAAGGATAGTTGGCAGATGATAGGTGCATAATATACTGTATAGAGAGTTTATTGCCAAACCATGATAACAAGAGCACACAGCAACTAGGCAGATCGTAGTGTACATAAAAGGGGTACACCATAACTACAATATATAAATCGGGAAAGTGGAACTGGCTGGAAAATACAGTATTGTATTGCCGCTACTAATTGAAAGCCTATCGATCACATACAGGCCAACTCTATCAGTTGTTGACTGCAGATGTCCCTGCTCCCCTTCCTGACAAGGAACATACTGTACGTACTAAATACAGAATAACAAAAGAGAAACATGTTAAAGAATAGAAGAGGAAGCATATTCTTAAGGTTCCACTTCATTGCATACAATGTTGGTTTCCCACTCATGATGAATCACAGGGCCCAAAGAAATGCAATCCCATGTTGTCTCTCTATATGTGGCCACATGCATTTGGAAAATCAAGTGGGAGCATTACCTGACCAATTAAATGTGTGTCTGTTAACTAATATTAGTAATTACAATTCGTATTTGAAGAAGTAAGCTTTGGACTTATGATTGGTGTGTGTTTAGCTTCAAGAGTGGACTGCTGCTAGTGCGACACAAAGCAGCTACACAGATCATAGTGTAGATATAACGGGAAAACCGTAAGCATCAGGAGTAAAATCAGCAAAGTGGAACTTGCTGGAATATATGTGCTAGTATTTCCAGTACGGCTAGAAAGGCTTCGGATACCAGCTCTCTTCAACTGAAGGCGTGGTACTGTTAATATCAGTGTAACTCTCAAAGGCGACACAGCTCCCCGCATTTCCTTGCTAATCTTATAGGATTCAAGTGGGCAGGCCACTACAATTCATATTCCTATGTTTACAAAATCCTATGAATCAAAGAGGCCCGAAGAGTTCAAAGTGTCAATCACAACCGACCGTATAGACCCCTACACTACAAATGTCCCTGCTCATCTTCACTACAAGGAACATACTGTACTACTATCATACTCCCTCCGTTCCAAAATATAAGTATTTGTAGAGATTTGCACTATGGATCACATACAGATGTATACAGATACATTTTAGACTGTAGATTCACTCATTTTGCTCCGTAAGTAGTCCATGGTGGAATCTATACAAAGACTTGTATTTAGGAACAGAGAGAGTACTTATTAAAGAAGAACAGAAGAGGAACATGCGAAAGAAGAGCAAGAAGATCTTGGATAATAAAATGTTCGTCGCAGTGCATTAAGAATGCAACTCCCTCTGTCTCTCTATATGTGGTGCACGTGCTTTTCGAAAGTAAAGTAGGAACATTAGCTGACCAATTAAACGTTATCTATTTTAGTAATATCAGCATCATATCAGATTCGTATTTGAGCAACAAGTTTGGAATTACGAGTGGCACGTTGTTTAGCTTGATGGATTGAGGAGCAGTGCTAAGCAGCTACGATGATGGCACTGAATATAAAGGCATGTCTGCAGGCAAGTCGCGTGACTTTTGTCATTTGAGTCAGTCGACCACTTCAGGCAGTTGGATGAAGATCCTACGTCTCCTAACCCTTCTTCTTCCTCGTCTTTGATTCTTCCCATCCGGAATAAGACGGGTCACGGGCCGAACCACCGCCCCCCCCATCCCCCCGCCTCCCTTGAACCGCCCCCACCGCTGTGTTCCTCCGCCACCACCCCCACCCCCGCCCCCACCCACGAAGTTTTCTTCGTTTCACAGGCCCCACCACCGCCCCACAACCACTGGCCCCACCCGAGCCCCTTCCTTCAAGACCGCGAACTCAAGCGAAGCTCCCAAAATCGATCGACCAATTTTGAAATTTAGTCTAGTGTCATTTAACTAGTGTGGAATATAAAAGGGGAAAACCATAAGCATTGTGAGTATAGTGTTGAGTGTGCCATGGCAGATTTGAAGGTGCAAACTGGACAAAGGCAACTTTGCAACCAATGTTTGCTTTCATCTAGCAAGTAAGTGATGGGCAAGAAATCAGAGTAAAGCAGTGGCGATCTATTTTCTTGCTGCGATAAATAAGTTGAGCAGATACGAAAGAGTACCACCTCTGGTGCGGCGCCATGTATGCATCTGCGGAGAATTTGACGGTGTTGCGGTAATGATGGCTGTCGGCGGCGTGGAAGCAGATCTAGGAGGGTAGACGGTGGCGGCGGAGCGCGGTGGACGAGATGGTCGTAGGAGCGGCACCGACAAGGTGGACGACGGCGGGGATGAAGCGAGAGGACGGGATGCAAGGATCCCGGTCCAAAGCCGTGGATGAGAGAGGTCGATCTCTTGTAATGGATAATGGCGTCGAGGTATCAGCTCCGGCATGGTGGAGGAGGACGACGGTGGATGGGGTGGCGGACGGAGGAGGCTGGGGTGGAGAGGGTGTTTTGGCGCCCACAGAGTACGAATGGGGAAATGGAGGGAGAGGGGAAGGGGGAACCATGTCTTGAGGGCGCGCTTGTCTCAAATGCGAGGAAATTTACAAACTTAGCCCCCGTTTAAAATTTCCTATATCAAAGCAATATTAGTCGGTTGGGGATAGGATGGTAATCTCGCATACACCAAATATTTGCCAACGAGAGTTTGTTTTTGGCGCCCAGCGTGTATGCATCCGGGAAGGAATCGATTTCGGCCGAGGAGACACTGAGTTTTGGCGCCCACCATGTATGAATCCGGGTGAGAGGCGGTTATGTCACGTTTGAGTGAAATTACAAACCTACCCCTATCGAAACCTATAGAAATCGATCCGATAGGGTTTGCCTGTCAGGGATAGGCAGTAATTTCCATCTCGTAGATTTTGGTTTCGGGCAGTTACTGCAACTTCCCCCGCTTTGTTCAATTTTTTGCAGAGCAAGAGTGCATGTTTACCGTTCCAACTCAATTCAAATCCAGTTTGTACTCCATTTTTGTTCGGGCAGGATCCATTTTTGCTTGGAATAAAATTCTATATACATCATTTTTATATATACACTTTCAAAAGCACAACAAAGAATTCTGCTCCTTTATATGTATGATATGATTTCCAAATACAATGACCTCAAAATCATAAGGCTGAATTCAAAAAATTTAAAATAAATTATGTTCGACTAGAATGTATGGATCAGTAATATCTACATATTAAATAACATAGATGCGCGTGAATTCATATGAGTATGCATGTTTGATATATCAATTTTGGTTTGAGTATGAATTACATGTATCATCATCTTGAATTCAAATATTTGAATCCATTTTATGTTGACTCCTTTCACGCCCATCTCTCTCGCATGCTCCTTCATGTAGCTATCATTCTTTTTTCTCTAGCTCACCCTCACGCTCACTTCATGTTTCTCCTATCTTCGCAAACATGGTCTCTCGACATCTCCCTTGAGAAGTATCACACTCTCCCTATCATTATACATTACATGGTTTTCATTATCTCTCACGTCTCTACCGTTCTCTGGTATCACTAGGTACCTAAGCTTTCTTTTTCACTGCCACACACACAGCTCACTCGTCTTTCACTTTGTCTTTCTCTCTATGGGGTTCTCTCACACACCCTATATGTCTCTAGATATGACTCATACCACTAAAATTACTCTCTCAACATTTGCTGCGGTCTCCTTTCCGTCTCCATCCCAGTTATAAAACTTATATTATTCATTTGTTTACCGATCAGACAGACTCCCCCCTGGCTCTCTCTCTCACACACACCCACAACTCCTGCTTCCACTCCCCTTCCCGACTACCGCCTCTCTCTCTCTCTCTCTCTCAAAACTCTCGCTTTCGCACCCCCGACTCGTATTTCTCTCACAAACATTGATCGACTAGCCTCCAGATAGGTTTATACACCCGCATACTCGTGCTTCCACTATCACGTATATGTCTCTCTCGCGCTCCTTGTATCTATGTAGATTTTCGTCCCTTCTTGAGACACGCCCTCTTGATCGTGCACACACACACTATCGCCTCATTTTAAGCTGATACCTCTCGCACACACACTCTTTGTGTCTTTGTCACACATGCACTTCATCCTCCTCTCTCCCTCTCTCTCTCTCACACAACACACATACACACACATGGGCTTTTTGCAACAACTAGTAAGATGCCCATGTGTTGCACGGAACATAAGATGCATTTGTATGAGTAGTTTATCTTGTGGGAGAAAAGGATGAACGAGGGAAGGTCTTATTTGCAAATGTGGAGAGGGGTGTGGGTATCTTTTTGCAAAATTGCCATAGTTTCCTTCCTATCCGTCAGATTAAATCAGACAGCCTATATTGCAGGCTAGCAGGCACACCATCATCACCAACTCTTTTTTTATCTCTACTCTTATAAAAAGCATAGTCGGTGATGATGGTGTGCCTGCCATTCTGCAATATAGGCCGTCCAATCTATATCTAACGGATAGGAAGGAAACTATGGAAATTTACCCGCACTCCTCTCCACATTTGCAGATAAGGCCTTCCCTCGTTCATTCTTTTCTCCCACAAGATCTTGATGTTCCGTGCAACGCACGGGCATCTTGCAAGTAAGAATAGAAATTAGAGATATACCACTTCTCGAATCTTGAAACCAACAACATTCCTCCCTTATCTCATCAAAACCGCCAAAGGAATATATCTTGAGTGAAACATAACATATTTTTAGTGATACACGTATTTCAAAACTAGACTCCTTTTTCTATCGAATCAGTGAATATGTATTAATCTACTTTGATCGTGTGGCAATGCATTGGCACATTGCTAGTAGTTATTACTATTGTATAATTTTTTGGACACCAGACAAACGGTTGAGTACATATACGAAGAGAAGACGCGCACGCACGCAGTCGGTCTCTCGCTACCTCGCACATGAGAGTTACGTAAAGGCACCGTTAACAAATAAACCCTAAAACCTTAGGTGCACAATTGCTGCATGCGTGGGTACCGGTTACGTGGTGGAGCGCACCTTTGTAGGAATAGTCAGCTCGCGTGATAATTTGATCCGTAGGAGTTGATGGTCGGGACCACAGGTGAACGACCTGGAGGTGATGGCTCGCCAGTTGCCATAGATCGAGTAGCCACGTTTAAAATATCATTTTTTTAGCGGGGTAAGAGTTCCGATTTTCAATGGCGCGTTATAAGTAATTAAGTAGTTTTTAGAACGATTAGTATGGAGCGAAAATGGAATTCATAACTACTACCTCCTTTGTGTATGGTTGTATGGGTTTATGTTGCGAGATGTTGAACCTGGTAGTTCTAGGCAAATACTATGGTTTAGATGTTGGTTTTTAGTAATGAAAATCGGAAGGGGGAAACCCTTCTTTGATCAAAAAATAAAACTACTACTTCCGTCCTGGTTTACTAGTCCCCATCGTATTTTGGGTCAAAGTTTGTCCACGAATTTTACTTGTAAAATGTGAATGGAAAATGAGATTTTGTTATACCCAAACAAAAAAAGACTAGTGGGAGTGATTTCTCTGACACGGAAGCGACCTCTCATAGCGCAGGCATTGAACCAGCACGCCGGCCAAGAGGGCCCCACCCGTTGCAGGCCCGGCTGAACACGCTTCCTCGCCGCATGCAACCGGCTTCAGACTGCCCTGCCTGCCTCCATTGAATCCGCGTGTGTGCCGGCAACACGTCCTTCCGCGAGCCGGTCGGCATTTTAGAACACAAGCATTGGTAGCAGGAACTAGAGGTTTTTCTTTATTTGTAACTCTCCTCACATTTTTTGGCTTTGAAGTGAATCATGGTTGTGGACATTATCTATTAATGTGCAGATACCTGTGAACATGAGTTTGATGTGGAAATTGAACTTGGAATGTTGGGCTTGCGTGTGAACTATACCATGTCCAATGCTTCGTCTGTTATTGTTTGGAAAGTAATTGCTGTTATTACATGACCCTAAAAAATTTATTTTGTGCCTATTCAGTAGATGAACGGACATCACAACAGGCATGCCGACTGGATAAACATTTGAACCTAGCTATTATGAAGGAAAATTTGTATTGACAACAGTTTTAGATAGCAGGAGACGCCTAGCCTGCTCTGCCTCTGCTAGCTTCTTTCTGGCTTCTTCCATCTCTTCTTTGGCTTGGGTGAAGAGAGCATCTGATTGCTCTTTTCGCTTCTTCAGGAACTCAGCTACATTCTCAAGGGTTGTTGCACGCTTTCTTTCAGCCTTTACTAGAGCCACGAGGACACGAACAGTTGACGACTCCACCTGGCTTGTGTGTAATCCAACATCATCTGGGAATTTTCACCTTGTGTTTAATCCAGCATCATTAGGGAACTGGCACCTTGTGTGTAATCTAGCCTCATTTTGGAAACATGATCTCGAGGTTGACCATACTTCCCTCCTCGCAGGAACTGCATCCTGACATGAAGTTACTTCTTTTTTAGATCAATACTCAGAGCAACCCAGATCCATTTAGTAGAAGCCAGATAAACAGGACTCGGAGAAGTGAATTCAAAAGGAAAAATATAAAAACAGACTACAAGGTGAGAACACCCACTTCCTACATCAAGCTAAAAACGAAAGCACCAGGACGATTAAGACTCTTCTTATTACACATCAAAGAACATGAGGCTAAACATAAGTAATTGAAAGGGTGTTACATACCAAAGCTCGTTTTACAGGTTCGGTGCAGCTCCTCTTTAACTTGCCGCACTCCTTGAAGATGTCCCCAATATCCCGTGTTTGGTCTTTATTGCTCCTCTGCATGTTCGCATTCGTGGTTTTAAAATCTCAACATGGCAAGAAAAATATACTACTAGTAATACTCACGCATCTTGTGGGCAACATTAAAGCACTCGTCTGCCATGTTATAGCATCTCCAACAGAAGCGCAATGTGCGGCGCTTTAAAAAAGCGTTTACAGTGCTGAGATTGAGAAGTAGAGATAGAGAGCAGAGACTAGAGAGTAGACACATAGATAGTTCTCAGCATAGATATAGCATATAGACAGATAAAAAAATAGATAGTTCAACTACTCCTCGTCGTCCGACTCCACCTCGGTGATGTCCTCCTCCAACGTCTCAATGTAGGCGTGAAGATACCGATCGTCGACGGATTCCCAGGGCGACGCTGCTCCTAGCCGCATGTTGAATTGAGCGTCCGCTTTTCACGTACGCTTGTCCTCGCGATAGGCGTCTCGCTCCGCCCTCCTCTTCTCCCTCTCTGTCCTCCTTTGCACGTAGAACTCGCGCTTGTTGATGATGTCCTACGGGAAGCGTTGGCGCCACAACACCATGGCTTCCTCGTCCACTCGGCGATGCCGAGACGGTGCTCCCGCCTCCAGTTGTCACGACGATCCTTGTCGGTGATAAGCCGCGGCAGAGGCGCGAGCTCCTGCGCCCGCTCCCGCGTCGGCACGTTGGGGAAGTTCAAAGTTCTATGATGCCACCGAAGGCGCCACGCCGTCGCGTCATACGCGCTTGAGGCCTCGTTAGTGGTGTCGAAATTGCCGAGGCCGAGCCGCATCCCATGGAACCGGATCTCGGCGGAGAAGCCGCTGGAGGGGCGCACGCGGACGCCACGGTATCCCCAAGTTTGCCGGCGACGCGGCGGCGTGGTGTTGCGGCGGCGGCGAGGCAAGAAAGAGTGGGGAGAGAGCAGTGGCGAGGCGCAGAGCGGGGAGAGAGCGGTGGCGAGGCACAAAGCAGGGAGAGAGTGGTGGCAAGGCACAGAGCGGTGGGAGGGCATTGGATTTTATAAAGCACGCCGGACGCCGCGTGCCAAAACTACCGCGCGCCCGGCGGCTATTTCCCGCGCGCGCGCGATCCTTTCCCGACGTCCCTGCTATCTCTACTCTCTTCTCTACTGTTATATTTATTTTATATTTAATATTTATCTCTACTCTCTTCTCTACTATTATATTTATTTTATATTTCATATTTATCTCTACTTCTCTACTCTCTTTTTTTCTTAAAAATACAGAGTTGGTGATGATGGTGTGCCTACCATCTTGCAATATCGGTCGTCCGATTTATATCCGACGGATAGGAAGGAAACTATGGAAATTTTGCAGAAAGATACCCACACCCCTCTCCAGATTTGCAAATAAGGTCTTCCCTCGTTCATCCTTTTCTCCTACAAGATAAACTACTCATACAAATGCATCTTGATGTTCCGTGCAACGGATGGGCATCTTGCTAGTTCTAAAAAACTTTCCATCATTTGCCACACTACTGGTTGCAGATGAAGAACCTACCCAAGCACATCGCGATACAGGAGTGACGAACAATTACAAGTTGATATTCTGTTGGACAATGGAGGCTATAACCAATTACTTTTACGGGAACAATAGCAACCAGGAAATTTGAAGGATAGGTATGAACAAAATTGGAACTGCACTTGTACTGCTAATACACACATTACCAATCGAGGAGGAGAATGATGGTCGCGGCGGCCTCTATGCATCATGGTCGGCAAAGGGAGTTAGTTCATTGTGCACGACGGTGGTGCTTCTGCGCTTGCCATCGGCTTCCGGGAAGCAGATCCGAGACCGTGGAAGACGGTGCCGGGGAAGAGGCTCCGTGTGCGACGACGACGATGGTGGACCGGCTCTAGTGCGGCGTACGAGGTCGTCGATGAGGCAGATGCGCTATGGTGGATGAGTGCGTCGATGTAATAGGGGAGGAGCACGAAGGCTGCGGTGCCATGGAGAAGTCTATTTTGCTATGGGGATAGAAATGGGGAGTATTCAGGTGTACTACTCTGGGTGCCGAGGTGGGGTTGGCTGGGTAGGGTGAACCTGAAGTTACGAAAACAGCCCCCTACCAAGCGTCATCCGTAGGCCTGTTCCGAAGCTATGATGGTAACTTCAACTGCTCGAATCAGGGTCGCGGGAGATTTTCCTGCCGACCTAAAAATTTTGTGACACTGAACTCGCCGTGTGGCGTGTTGGTGATTGGGCTAAGAAACTAGCGAGTAGTACTAGTAACTACTAGTACTTCCTCTGATTTTATTAACTCTGCATATTAGTTTTGACCAAAGTCAAACTTCCTAAAGTTTGACCAAATTTATAGAAAAATATAAACATTTACCATAACAAATATGTATGATGTGAAAGTACATTCAATAATGAATCTAATGGTATTTATTTGTTATTGTATATGTTAATATTTTTTGTTATAAACTTTCTGAGAGTTTACAAAACTTGACTTTGACCAATGCTAATATGCGGACTTAAATAAAAATGGAGGGAGTACACATTTGTTTTCTTAGTTTGTATTTCTTGTAATTGTGAAATAAATATATTAGGCTACTAACTTCGAATGTAATGGTCTATACAATTCAATAGTTACAATCATTGTTGAATTCCAAGATGTATACGAGGTCTATAGTACTTCACAATATGCTCAAACTCACATAATCCCAGCCAAATGAGAATCTAAATGCATTTCATAGTTATTACTTTGTAGGATGCAACAAAACCAACCATAACTCTACATCATCCATTATAAAAGCAACATTTTGAACACATCCCAATGTGTGAATGAAACGTGTAGAGAGAGCTTGCAAAGATGGAGCGGATAGGGCGGGAAAGATTGTGTGTATGTAGACAAGAGAGTAGGAGACAAACCTAACAAGAGAGAGAGAGAGAGAGAGAGAGAGAGAGAGAGAAGGAGAGAGGAAGAAGTTAGGTCTGTGAGAAAGATGGAGACATGTAATATACGTGAGATGTGTGTGCATCCAGATTCTGTACACGTGGAAGGAGAAGAGACAACAGGTTTGATGAGAGAGCTGGAAAAACATGGACGAGAGGGGAAGGATCTCGTGGGTTGAGGGATTGATAATTTTGTGCGGGAGAGAGAGGGATTGGTAATTTTGTGCAGGAAAGAGAGGGGGGAGGAGTCAGTCAGCCATCGTCACATCATCCTGCTTCCAAATGGCCCCGCATTCTCTAGTGCAGTGTGGTCGCCGTCTTTGATCTCCTCGATGCCCTCTTTGAAGATTGAGGTGTTGTGCATGCTAGGGTGCAGAGAAGCACAAGCGAGAGTGGTCGCCATGTAACCTTGGATGGGGATGAATTGTGTGCTCGGGGGAGGGGGAGTGTGTGTGCGGTGTTTGTGTGTCTGTGTGTGTGTGTCAGATATTGAGAGAAATCAAACCTATGGAGAGAAATGTGTGTGTATGTGACGGAAAGTTCACGAAGAGATTGTGCGTGCGAGTTGGAGAGCGATGTGCGGGCCTTATGGGCAGGGGCCGGGTGAGGGTGTCAAATGATCTGCATTGATGCATGTGTTACATGCGATCGTGCTAGGGATGGACGAATCGAGAGAGATGGTTGTTGTGTTACAGATGCTCCTCTCTCTCTCTCTCTCACACACACACACAAGTACAAATAGAAGACCGTTCTCTCATGTATACACAATGTAACGGCATCTATCTATGTCTCACTCATGCATGATCATTTGCACATTCACACCTCTCTATGTCTCTATCACACGCACACCGTCTCCACATTGCCCTTCCGCCACAACACACATATGGACACATACACACGTTCTCTCTCAGTCACACACACACAAAATCAGTATTAAAAAACTAGGGCGCACCTAAAACGTCCAAATCCAAATAAACACGAACTGGAGCTAAATTCAAATATATGGAAATATTGTAGCGTCAAGAACTTATCCAGGAAAAAAAGTTGAGTAATATTTGGGGATTTTTTTCACACACACAAAAAGGTTCGGTGGATGTCCTTCGAGCGCGACACGGTGACGCATCGTTCGATTGACCGCGCGACAGCGGTTCATGCGCTTGCACAGGATTTCGTATCGTGGCTGTGGTAACTAATATAAGCGTTGCATCGGTCTAACGTTTACGTGTACTAGTACGTTTTTCTTTTAAGTTTGACCAACCCAATATAAAACTAAACTAAGCTCCCATAAGCGCACTCATCAATATGCCGCCGCCGCCGTTGCGCATGCCGGTGCCCGCCTGCTCCAGCCAACCATTTCTCACCCATCACCGCCATGTCGCCGCCATCCCTGTGCCATGAAGCCAAAGGCTTGCCCGCTCACATCGTCTGAAGTCCCTCCTCGCGATGCTGCCACAGGTCGAGCCGCGTCTATGCACACAACATACAAAGAGGAGGACGAGCACGTGCTCTAGCATGCCGGCGAGGAGGAACTAGCGTGTCATTGTCGTCTCTGCCCGCGCGGAGGAGGCACGCATGGTGGCTGTCGCAGCGGAAGTCGATCACACCCGCGTTGAGCCTGCAAACCGGGTGCAGACACAGAATCTACCTTCTAGACCTTGAATGCCACGTGGATCGTGCAATCTGAAGGAGCAATTTGGGTCAGTCGACTCTTGTGAGCCATTGGATGCAACATGGATGGCTAGAAGGGCTTCTTCAACCTCCGAAACGGATGCATTGTTCATCTTCTCAGCCCGCCACACGCCTAACCACATGCCGCCGCTGCCCCGCCCTCCAATGAACCGCCTGCCACCGCCATGCTCCCCCCCACCCCTGCCATCCGCTTAACCTCGGGCACGATCCATTTTTTCCGGTGAACTGCATTCCACACCCAACACTCATAAGATAGATCATGGGCACCCTGCCACCCTAATATAGATACTGGGGTAGCTTCTCTATTGTCTTCTTCCTTCGCTCCGTCGAACTTCTTTCACAAATCGACTGACCCAAATTATACTACTAGTACGAACGTATTAAGTAAAGTAGGAACACGAAGATACGAGCAATAGTACCAATTGCAAGAAGAATAGTAGTAAGACATGTACTACTGTACGTACTAAAGAGTTCAAATAATGAGAAAGAACATAAAGTTCAAATAACGAGAAATAACTTAAACATAGTTCTGCTAGGGGCTCAGCACAACACACCCCTGAAATAAAACTAAGCAACTAGTCTGCTTGACACTGTAGTAGAACCATCATGAGCGACGACAGTGCCACCATACTCAGAGTCCGAGTCCACGTCCTCGACTTCGTCCTCGTCCCTCTTCTTCTTCCTCTTCCTCTTCGCTGCCGCTTCTTTGCTTGAATCGGACACTGGGCTCTGCTTCTTCATCCAACCCTTGTAGATATTTAAACAAAGGTAGGCATCCATTGTTGCGTACAGGATGTGATCTTCATCTATTGTCTTTGACTCCCATGCATGATGAAACTCGTGGTGAGGTTTATTCAGTTTAGCGTACAAATGATCAATGATGGCTGCTGCCAGGGTCAGCATTGAAGGCTGAGAGGAGGACACCAGGCTTACCTTCTGGAGATCAAAGGGCTGGCCTACAACGAGGGCTATCCGTCCAGGACATCCCTGTCGTTCCTAAAGTGTCATGACCGGTTTTCCAATAAAATACTTATTGAGAAAACCAGTCGTGACAAACTTGGTTCCAGAGCTAGGCTGACTGTAGGAAACCACTAGGTGCAATAGCTAATCGGTTATTAGCGCCTTAAGTACGATTTTTTGCATTTTGCAAAAATATAAGCAATTTTCTGTTATTCATCATAAATTTATGATCTGACTATTCAGAATTTTTGTCTACTTTTGTAGATGGCTAGCAGCGACTGTGAATCTCAGGTGTTCGCCAATATACCAGAGGGGTTTATTAAGATCCTCTCCTTCATCGTCAAGATCGCGATTGGGCCATCAGTTCGCCCAGTGTTCACACTCTACCAGCACAAGATCAGGGACAATCTGTCCATGCACCAGGCCGCGGTGCAATTCAAGAGAGGGCGTTCGGAGTCGCGCCACCTCCGATTTGTGGGTAGAGCCATGCCTACGGAGAGGCATGCCATGCAGATGGCTGCCCAGGAGGCGATAGCTCATCTCCGAGATGTTCTTCCTTCAATGAAGACTCGTCGCTACCGCTACCTCCCATGCCACGTGCCATACACTTGTCACTATGCATTCGCTTGCCCTAGGGGAGAGCGAGATGAGGCTATTGAGATGCTTGTTGAGTATCTCCAGGCTCTTGAGGCAGCTTTTGATAACCTCGTGGACGACCTTCTGGCTACTCGTATGGACTCAGTTCATGGCTGTTCCGCCAACAGGAGGGAGCTCCTCCACACAACACCACCACTGACTTTCGTCTCGTCCTCAGCATCCTATTCACCTGCCATCCTCGCCACCGCTCGTCGCCTACCTACCACTGAGGAGTTTGACCAAGTCATTGCTCCTACCCCAGTCCGTGCTGCACCACCTATCGCACCCGCTCCAGCCCCTCAGCGCAGCACTACACGCCTGGAGCCTATTAGTGAGGAGGAGGTTGAGTCCCCAGCATCACTGGGTCTTACCCTCGGCAGGCAGAGGGAAATCCTTACCATCTCCGACTGAGTGCGCCTAGCAGCCATGCGATGTACCAGCTTGTGTGATATGTTTATATATACATAGGTTGTGAGAAGTAGTTTGTGTGCGCATCATGTAGGAACTGGAAGAAGTGCACTAGCCTAAATAACATGTTAGGAATGTGTACGCACATCATGAGTGATGTATTGTATAATTACTGCTTGCGTGTAAGATATGTACTGAGCGGTCCTTCTCCATGCGCAATCAAATATTTTCTTGAAAAATCTTGGAGTGTTTAAAATTTCCGCATTTGCGAATTTATTTATTTTTGCAACCCAGTTTCTTTTCTTATGAGTTTTACAAAAAAATATCCCCAGAGTGGAAAATGCCTCGTCCTTGGACTCGTTCCATGCCAAGTCCGCCAGAAGAAAAATATGGTACCCAAACAAGCCACAATTTCACACTGGGACAGTCAAGTCAGCAGGGCAGTGAAGCAGCTTTTTCCCAAGTATGTCGCCTTTATGAGCAAAGCCAGCAACAACATCAAGAAATGATGAAGCAAGTCATCAATATGGGAAATCATCATGGACCGTATCAACAGCAATCCAAATTGTCAGAACTACAAAAGACGCGTCCCCCAACATTCTCGCACACTGACAAGCCGCTTGAGGCCGATGATTGGCTTCGAGACATTGAAAGGAAATTAATTATTGCACAATGTTCAGACCGTGAGAAGGTACTATATGCACCTCACTACCTCACTGGAGCAGCTGCATCATGGTGGGAAAATTTCCTACACATGCACCCCAATGAAAATGACATCACCTGGGAAGAATTTAAGGAAGGTTTTCGTGGGGCGCATATCCCCAGAAGCATTATGAAGATCAAGAAAAGGGAGTTTGACGACCTCAAACAGATAAGCATGACAGTGACTGAGTACAATAGTCAGTTTACTCAGTTATCTCGTTATGCCAACGAAGAGCACATGATTGAAAATAAAAAGATGGAAAAATTTCTGGACGGTCTTGCACCAGCACTCAAATGCCAGCTGGTCATACACACCTTTCCAGATTTCAAGACGCTTATGGACTAAGTGATTACATTGGAAAACGAGCGCCGCAGCTTGGAGGATTTTCACAAGCGAAAAAGGGACCAAACTACCCAAGCTCGCAACAACCGGAACAAGATTGATCTTCAGAAACATGGAGCAAACAAGTCCACAACCAATGTCCCCCGCTCAAACAAAAAATTTCATGCAAGGGACAAGGATTTTACATACCGCCTAAGTGTCACTTGCTACGCTTGTGGAGAGGAAGGTCACTATGCCAAACAGTGTCCAAAGCCAAGAAACTCAACCCCCAAGCCGAACAACGGTGGGAATAATTCAGCACCCAAGCGTAACAACTTCAACCCCAATAACAATCACAAGAAGGGTCACTTGAACCATGTGACCAAGGAGGAAGCACAGAATGCCCCGGATATCGTACTCGGTACGTTCCCTGTCAACACAATACCTGCCACGGTTTTGTTTGATTCTGGAGCTTCTCACTTTTTCATTTCAAAGAAATTTGCTTTGCAAAATGATTTTTTGATGCTTCCCTTGGAAAAATCCATGATCATCAAGTCCCCCGGGAATAAGCAAATCACTCAGAGTTACTGCCAAGGTGTGGTTATTGAGTTTGAAGGACTAAAGTTTCATGCCAACCTCATTGTATTGGAAAATAAGGGACTGGATGTTATCCTAGGAATGGACTGGTTAACCACCAACAAAGGATTTATTGACTGCTTCAACCGGACGGTAATTCTTACCCATCATCACGGGAGGAAAATAAAAGTTACGACTCAAGAAAGACAAATATCACGGCGACCAAGGTTGAACAAGGTGGACGTTTCAGAGTTAAACAAAGTTCCAGTGGTACGTGAGTTTCCAGACGTATTTCCCGAAGAAATACCAGGCATG
The DNA here is from genome assembly GCA_021605145.1 of Aegilops bicornis. Classification (NCBI taxonomy): domain Eukaryota; kingdom Viridiplantae; phylum Streptophyta; class Magnoliopsida; order Poales; family Poaceae; genus Aegilops; species Aegilops bicornis. The sequence goes on from CM038671.1 coordinate 511,827,292, forward strand.
CCACCTGACCGGGAAATAGAATTCAGCATTGAACTAGGACCAGGAACCACCCCCATTTACAAGAAACCATATAGAATGGCACCATCCGAGTTGGTAGAATTAAAGAAGCAAATAAAAGAATTACTGGACAAAGGATTTATACGAGCCAGCTCCTCACCTTGGGGTTCACCAGTTTTATTTGCCAAGAAAAAGGATGGGACACTGAGATTATGTATAGACTATCGAGCACTCAACATAGTCACAATCAAGAACAAATATCCTATGCCATGGATAAATGATTTGTTTGACCAACTCGCTCAAGCCAAGGTTTTCTCAAAGATTGATTTAAGGTCGGGATACCACCAATTAAAAGTACGGACAAAAGATATTCCCAAGACAGCATTCACCTCCAGATACGGACTATATGAATTTACAGTAATGCCGTTTGGATTAACAAACGCCCCCGCAAATTTTGTCCACCTTATGAACAAAGTGTTTATGAAATATATGGACAAATTTGTTGTGGTGTTCATTGACGATATTCTGGTATACTCCAAGACACCAAAAGAGCGTGCTGAACATCTCAGGATTGTACTGGGAGAATTAAGGAAACATCAATTATACGCCAAGTTCAGCAAATGTGAGTTTTGGTTAAGACAGGTTGGTTTTCTAGGCCATGTATTAACCCAAGAAGGTGTTGTCGTAGACCCAGAAAAAGTCAAGGCCATACTTGGCTGGAAACCACCAGCCAGCGTAACGGACGTACGAAGTTTCTTGGGAATGGCAGGATATTACCGAAGGTTTATTGAAGGGTTCTCCACCATAGCCAAACCAATGACACAGTTGCTCAAGAAGGATAAGAAGTTTGTATGGACTGAAGCTTGCAAGAAAAGTTTCTAAGAACTCAAAAGGAAATTGACGACAGCACCAGTATTGGTTGTGCCAGACATACACAAAAGTTTTGAACTATATTGTGACGCGTCTCCGAAGGGCCTCAGATGCGTATTGATGCAAGAAGGCAAGGTAGTCGCGTATGCTTCCAGGCAACTACGCAAGCACGAAGAAAATTATCCTACTCATGACTTGGAGTTGGCAGCAGTCATTCATGCACTCAAAGAGTGGAGGCACATTTTACTTGGAAATCGTTGTGAAATATACACGGACCATAAAAGCCTCAAGTATATTTTCACACAACCAGAACTCAATTTACGACAACGACGCTGGTTGGAATTAGTGAAAGATTATGATGTTGGTATTCACTACCATCCAGGAAAGGCTAATGTAGTGGCAGATGCTCTTAGCCGAAACCCCAGTTCAGGCAACGACAGTCCGCCAAACTTGAGACCTGAATTTCAGCAGGAGTTCGCCAAATTCAACTTGGTGATGGTCGCTGAGGGCGATGTGTCAAATTTGGAAATACAGCCTACCATAATGGAACAAATTAAGGAGGCTCAGCATGGACACCCCAGCATCGAAGGCATAAAAAGAAAAGTGAGTTTGGGCAAGGCCTCAGATTTTGTCATAGACGATAAGGGAATACTATGGTACGGAGACAGACTTTGCATACCAAATATAAAAGACCTCAAGCATAAAATTCTAGCCGAAGGCCACATCACTCCATATTCAATCCACCCGGGAGGAACCAAGATGTATAAGGACATTCAGGAAAGATTTTGGTGGCACGGAATGAAGAGGGATATAGCCACCTTCACTACATGTTGTGATTCGTGTCAACGCATCAAGGCCGAGCATCAAAAACCCGCAGGGTTGTTACAGCCAAACAAGGTACCCATGTGGAAATGGGACGAGATTGGAATGGATTTCATTGTCGGACTACCTCGGTCACGACACGGAAATGATGCCATATGGGTCATCACAGATAGACTAACCAAGGTGGCACATTTTATTCCCGTAAAGACAACCTACACCACTCAGAAGCTTGCCAAGCTTTATCTCTCCCGCATAGTTTGTCTGCATGGAGTTCCAAAGACGATAATATCTGACAGAGCACCCAATTCGTCTCTAGATTTTGGGATCAATTACAACAAGCTCTGGGAACTCAACTAGCGTTCAGTACAGCATACCACCCCCAGACTGATGGACAAACTGAACGCGTAAACCAAATCCTAGAGGACATGCTGAGAGCATGTGTCCTCACCTATGGAACCAGTTGGGAAGAAAGCTTGCCGTATGCCGAGTTTGCATACAACAACAGTTACCAAGCCAGCTTGCAAATGGCACCTTTTGAAGCCTTATGCAAGCGGAGATGTCGTACTCCATTAAATTGGTCGAGATGGAGACAGCCATATCTTGGCCAGATATGCTCAAGGAAGCCGAGGAGAAAGTTAGGCTAATCGAGATGCAGACTCAAAGCAGCTCAAAGCCGACAAAGAGTTACTACGATCGAAAACATCGGGGTCACTTTGAACCCGGTGAGTATGTGTACCTCGAGTATCTCCTATGAGGGGCCTGCGATTCAAAGTTAAGGAAAGCTAGCACCAAGATTTATCGGACCCTTCAGATAGTTGCACGAAGAGGCACGGTAGCCTACCGCCTAGACCTACCCGAAGAGCATCGGACGTCCACGACGTGTTCCATGTCTCACGCTTGAGGAAATGTGTGAGCAACCCGAAAGCGAGGTATCTCATGAGGACATTGACGTCTGACGGACCTCACCTACAGGAACACCCAATAAAAATATTGGAGGAGTCGGAAGGAAAACCCGTGAGAAAACAATTAAGTTTTTCAGAGTTCGATTGGAGCAATCACACGAAGATGAGGCAACATGGGAAGAGAGGATTTTTCTTGAGTAACACCCACACCTATTTGAGGATCAGCTGAAATCTCGGGGACGAGATTTTTCCTAAGGGGGTAGGTGTTGTGACACTCCAAAAATTTTGAGTTGGTTTTTATCAAACTTTTTATTTTGATTTGAAGGAGGCTATTTAAAAACCTCTAAAAAGACCCTCCTTCTCAAAAACTTTCTCTTATGACAAATATTCTATTTTTTTGTCATCCTCAAATCCTCACCTTGGTGTTTTGTAATGAAGACTTTTCATTTGGTGTTGACTCTTCACAATTATTTTTATTTGGAAAGTTTTTCATTTAAAAAGAAATCATATGGGCTTTTGGAATTATTCCTTTTATTGCAACCATTCTCTTTTACCATGCCTCATGTTAAAAATTTCTTCCAAAACCCCTCCCTCCACTTTGAGTCATGTCAAATACCCAATCCCAGCAAGTTCAACCCATTTTTTATTTTTATTTCATTTATTTTATTCTCAAAACTATTTTTGCTTTTTATTTTGGACCTAGGTGGTTTACAAAGGAAGTACCAGATTTCTTTTGAGTTCTGACCCCAAAACAACTCCTCTGACTAGTCCTTAGCACCCCCAACCTAGATCCATCAAGATCCACTCTTCCACAGTTCAAAATTTTCAAGTTTTGCTGACTGCAAGTTTGGACCAGATTCATCATTTTTGGTGAAATTCATATTTTTTCTTCTCCAAAAATTCTGGGATAAATCAGGCAGCCCCCAGGTGCATTGATAGGTCACCTCCCCGAAGATCAGCTCCAGAAAATTTCTCCACATTCCAAAATCATTTCATCAAGCACCTGGCCTGCACTGTTGCTGTTTAGATTCACTAAATTCAGAGTTCAGTGTCAAGTTTCAGTCAGCGACGTCGTTTTCTTTAGAGCCTCGGCATCGATCTCACCAGTGCACGCGCTGGCACCTTGCGCACTGCTCCCCCTCCTTATCCAGGGTGCCGCAAGGTCGCTTGGACGGGCACGGGCGTCGGTGGCGACGTGTCCCGCCTGCACCGGCGTCTTCCGCGGTGGCAGAGCCACCCGTGGCGGAAAACACGGACCGACCCTGCTTTCGGCGCCGACCAGTGCCGCCCAAGCCATCCAGAGGCCTCCGCGTGGCCACCCCCTCCTCTGTGCACGCCACAGCACCGTCGCTGTGGCCTAGCAAGCACAGAGCATGCTCTCTGCCGCCGGCGGGCCCGCGAAGCGCCGTTCCGTCGAAACCACGGAGCAGGTCTAATCCAACCAAGGTTAGCGTTAGGATGGAACCAGTGGATCATCACGTTGATGCCCAACCGCCTAAACCACCCGTCCGGCCACTGCCTCGCCGTAATTGCCGCCAGAGCTATTCCGTTCTCGGCAAACGCCTCGGGCCGGCTATAAATAGCCACCCCGAGCTCGCCTTCGACCAGCACCAACTCCCCCACCACTCCAGGACTGCGATCGACCCCTAGGAGGACCCCGAGGAGGCCTTCTCCTCCGTCTCCGGCCGCCCCGATCTGCTTCGGGCTCTGGCAAGATTAGCTCGAGTGCGTGCACCCCCGCCTCTCAAGTTGTACCAGTGGCATCCTAGTGCACCCACTCCGCTAACCCACGCCCCAATTTGGCATTTGCAGCCTTCCCCGACGAGATCCACCATCACCCGAGCCGCCGTCTGCCGGAGTGAGGGCCACCGTTGACGTGGTGCTCGCCGACGACCAGCTCCACCACCCACAGATGTGGGAGAGCACGCTGAATCCGTAGGTACCCTCTGCTCCTCCTAACTCGCCGTGGATCGTCGCCGGCGACCACCGCAAGCTTCGGGCGCCGGCGCGCTCTGTTTTTCTCTCTCGAAATTTTAAACCTGACGAGTGGGACCCCCTCGTCAGCCTCTCTTCTCTTTAAGTCGAACCATTTTCCGAAAACGCCTTCGGGCAAATACACTTTCTAAATGAAACGTTTTTCTGTCCTTTTCTGTTCTGCCCCCTGGAAACTTTCAGTTTCATTACAGAAAAAGTCCCTGGACTGAAACCTTAATGACTTTTATACAGAAAATGATTTTTAATTGATTCTTTTTCTGTCACCTTTATTTTTCTGTCTAGTTTTTTATAATATTTATTTGAGAAATATTTGGAACACTTTTTGTGCACACACGACATTTACGTTAGTACATATTTTCTTATACCGTAGATACCGGAGGAGGTGGCCAGACATGAACTTCACCGAGCTAGACTCCGACTACTCTGAACCAGGCAAGCATGTTTGAACCTTTGATATGATGAGTGTTTTGCATGTTTGCTTGAGTAGTTAATTCATGACATGTTTATATGAACATCGGTAAATGATATATTGCATGCAAGGCTATTACAAGTGAGCTTCGAAACTCGATGTGTTCTTTGAAGTGAGTTTACATAATCATGTGGTGACATGAAAGGGGGTAAGATGGTATTGTTGAAGCATGCCAGTCTTAAGCCAAACCATTTAACTCCAGTGTCAACGTGGATCAAGTCACGTTACCATCCGTTCCTTTTCTTGTACTACCACATGTTTTCTTCAAAGAATATGGTTTAGTAAGTTGCAAACCTCTCTCCTCGTACACACCAAATAGAGGGGCCGTGATGAGGGTTCCGTGGCCCTAGATTAAAGCCAGTCATCCGGTCAGGGGGCTTGGGTGTTTCCGGTTGGGACCGAGAGGGGGGCACCCCTTAGAGCGCGCGATATAAATTTGATCCCATGCTGTTCGAGGTTGTGACCTCCCCGTCTTAGAGTTTTTGTTGAACGTTGCCTAGGTTGATTCCCGGCAGCGGAATGTGGATATGGTGTGTACTGGTTAGATGTGTTCCTTCTGAAATACCGTAAACGGAACTAGTCCTTCGTGACTACGGAAATCTGTTGGCTGTGGTTAAATAGTACAAACTCTGCAGAGTCAAAATCACTCGAATAATCCTGTCTATGGTCAAGGACTGTGTTCAACTTTTCTTTGTCAGTCTCAGTGTCAGTCCCCGTGATGGTCTCCGGTGAACAAACATGAGTGGTAAACCCGGCTGAATGATTACGCCTGTGGGTGGACTAACCCGTTTGTCATTATGTACTGAGTATTTTCTTGGAGTGATTTAACTTCATGATTTTATTGAATATGAATGATGACATATAAGCCCTTTATGTGATGTCGCTCAGACGTCCGACTGTGGCACTCTTGTTATTTACTTTCGATATAAGCCCTTTATGTGATGTCGCTTAGACGTCCGACAGTGGTACTCTTGTTATTTATTTCGATATAAGCCCTTTATGTGACGTCGCTCAGACGTCCGACTGTGCACTCTTGTTATTTACTTTCGATATAAGCCCTTTATGTGATGTCGCTCAGACGTCCGACTGTGGCACTCTTGTTATTTATTTTCGATATAAGCCCTTTATGTGACGTCGCTCAGACGTCCGACTGTGGCATGCACTATCATTTACCTATCAATATAAGCCCTTTATGTGGTGTCGCTCAGACGCCCGACTGCGGCATGTTAATTTATTTTTTTACCTTTCAAGGCGTCGCTTCAGACACCCGATCGGTTTCTTTTTTTCAGTTATTTTTGTTGGAATTCCGGGAGGACTACCGCCTGACTTCCTTTTATTTAACAAGTCGTGCAAATTTATTATTTGAGTGTGCATTGCTAATTGCTCATGGTGCATCATGTTTACATTTGTTACATCTTATGTCCGAACTGTCTTGCGAGTACATTCAAAGTACTCACCAGGCTTGTTGATTTGGCCAGATGTTGACGAAGGCGATCTTATGGATGAAGAGTTCGATAGCGAGTCCGACGCCTAGAGGAGTCCCAGTCAGTCCCGTGCGATCCTGAAATTTTTCACTTGTATCATATACGCTTCCGCTACCCGAATAAAAGCATCGAGCCTCACTTCGACGCTCGATGAGCTGTAAGAGTAGGAGTCATGTCACCCACTCCACTGTGACATATCCACCACCACTTTTATTACGAGTCAGTAGTATGCCACCACACCCTTGTGTCATATCCGCCCTTATGTATAATATTGGCGTGCTTGTAATAAATTGTTGAGCAACCTCATCTCAACCCTGTAATATATTCAAGATTTCGGACTTCAGATCAAGAATTTGTCTACCAGTAAGGAGGATTCTCCTATACTGGAAATAAAAGGGTCGGTTTCTCAATAATTATATTATTGGAAAACCGGTCGTGACATAAAGTCTACTGTAACGAATTTCACTCTTTCGTCCTTGAGGAAGTTCTTAAATTCCTGGCACTCAATGTCGGCATGGCATATGTGGTAGATCAAGCACACATTATGTATGCAAACCTGGATCACGACTGGCTTCTTATTCTCTGCCTCCTTTAGAATCTTCTCACTTTCCAGGACTGTGGTGTACTCAACATCTAGCCCAGCGACTCACTCATCCTTTGAACTGTTGAACATGCGTAGGAAGCGAGCAAGTCAAGCTTTCACCGTCGCGGATCCACGGGTGTAGATGACGAGGAACTCATCGCCAGTGATGGCTCTAACCTAGTACTCAGCGGCAACCATGGAGATTTGGGAGGCCATGGATTTTGGAGGAGGGTTAGGAGAAGTTGAAATAGTGTAATGTGAAAGGACGGGACGATTGGGAGCAAAGACGGGGACGAGTAGGGCGTGCGAACGGCATGAGGTTGTTGGCTTGCCCGGTGGATAAACGGCTGCAAGCCCCCAAAGAGTTCTCGAGTACTATGCATGACCCACTAGATGTCATGTCTACTAGACCCATATCATAGGCCTAACGGTATAGCTTCTGCTTGTTCGCACGCCATGCCGGCGTGTGGATGTAACTTCACTTAATTCCCTCAACTGTCGTGCCTCCCACGACCTTGGCCTCCCTCGCGCGGTCGTGCCCTTTGAGACTTCGACCGGCTATAAATGAGCAATTTTTTGCCTACACCGCATGCATGATACTCCCTCTGGTCCTTTTTACTTCCGTCAACCGTTTGCAAAGTTTTTGACCAAATTTATACTCAAAATATCAATATCTACAATACTAATTATAATGAGTATAAAAACTACGTTTGATAATGAGTATAAAAATATTGATTTGACATTGTGAATGTTGATGTACATTTTTCTATAAGTTTGGTCAAAGTAGAGGTATGTTGACTTCAGACAAAACTTAAATGCACAATACAGACTAGTTCGTCCGTCCAGGTGCGTGCCATGTCCTATCTAGTTATCACAACAAGGTTAGCTATTAGAGTACTACTACCTCCCTTCTAGTTTAAAGGGCTCGATTTGAAAATTTCACCTACTCTTACCAAGATAGAGGCGGTGGAATAGTTTTTGCAGTGGTTTCTAGAGTCTGGACTCCATCTTCAGGAACCGTCACCGCCGCCGACAAGAATGCAAGGAGATGAACCAGAAAGGAAATGAGGCTGGAATGAGTAGTTCCGTATTTTATACAGCGGTAGAGGTTGGTAAATATCTGCTATACCTCCAGTGGCAAGGCCATGTCTCTATGCACACACATCTTAGCCGTTGGTTCCAAGTAGATCGAGCGGCTCACGTTGTCCAAAGGCAGACATACCATCACCACCAACTGAGATTTTTATAGGAGTGGTCATGCATGAATGTGGTGTAACTAATGCATCGGTTTACACAAATTTTTGAGAAAAACGAGAATACTAATTAAGTACTTTTGCAAACTATGGAATTAATTCCACCATTCATCATCTACCTTGGTTGAAGAGATTCTCAAATTAAGCCCTATAAACCGGAAATGAGGGAGTACCACATTACCACCACTGTGGCCAGCCTTAATCATCGCATGCAATAATTTAGTGCACCTTGAAATCTGAACGGCTGCTTGACTCTCCTTCTCCCTCCAGCAGTCCCACCACTCCACCCCGTGTGGAAAAAATCTGCATGCATGACTCTCCTCCCCCGCGCTCGTCCAATCCGTTGTGACCAGCAAAATTTCCACCCCTTCCCTCACCCGTAATTTACTCCAACAAATATGCCCATATAGATGCTTCAGTTCCTTAACTACAGGTGCATTGGGTCACTGACATGTGGGCCCAACATGCATCTGGCCCACATGTCAGTGAGGCAACTAGACCTGCAGTTAAGTCAGTGAAGCTGAGTCCATATATTACATAGGTGTGCCAGTTCTCACTATAAATACGGTGCCTCCCACGACATTCGGAAGAACGCTCACGTTCATCGCTATCTCCTCCCCTTCCCTCTCACGTCGACCACCATGACATCGCCCCTCCCAAGCCCTAGGCGCCCCTCGCTGCACCGCGCGGACGGTCACACATCGCTGTTCCGTTCCTCGACGCCACTAGTCGAGGAGGACGCATTGTCGTTCCGTTCCTTGCCGCCACTAGTCGAGGAGGACGCTTCAGCATTCCGCTCATCACCGCGACGCATCGACGTGGACACGTCGGTGTTCCCAATCTCGCCAGCACGCGCGTCAGAGGACCTGTCGGCTCCCCGCTACGAGGAGAACGCCGCGCCGCCCACCGAGCCCCCCAGCCTTGAGGAGCTTTGGAAATAAATGGATGTCTCCTTGTGGGAGGCTTTGCCTCTAGCAGAGCGCGCCAAAATAGAGGCGGAGAAGAGGGCCGAGGAAGAGAAGCGCGCCGCAGGACAAGCTGCCTGGCAGGCCTATGTCGCGTCCGAGAGAGGCAGGCAATTGCCTCTTTGGCAGAAGGCTCGTGCGAGGGCCGTGAGGGTGGTGGAGGACGCCCGTGCCAAATTCCTGAGTGCAATCGGGCCCAAGTGCCTCATCTACGCTTGGCGGTACGTAGACCGGGTGCATGCTTCCAGCGAGGAGGAGTACTTGTTGGCGCCGGATCACCACACCGGTGAGATCGTGCTCGCCCGCCGGCAAGCCGCCAATCAGCACCTCGCGAGTTGCGAGGCTGAGGAAGAGGCGTTGTGTCGGCGCGCAGGGAAACGGCCGTGCACCAGTGCACTCGTGGCGCACCGCAAGCGCTCCTGCGAGCCATGACTTTTAGTAGGAGTATAATTTAGTTCCGTAAGGCGATCTCATTAGTTTTGGGACGCAAATGATAAATCCCGAACATTCGGGAATTATTAGCGTCCTTAATTAAGTATGTAAAAAGGAAAGTTTGGAAACCTTGTGTATCCGTACGCATTTTTTAAGTACGTGCATATAGCACAAACTTTACTATATACTATCGCACTACACGTCTCTCTATATATATGCTTGCAGACTGTGCTACTCCCTCCGTCCAGGTGAATAAGTCATCTTTGGTTGTGCACCGTGACCAAGAAGAAGGGAAGACTTATACACCTAGACGGTGGGAGTACTACTATTACTTATGTACGTGCAAATGCATGTTTTAACATTACAATGCGATTTTTGTAAAAGTAGAAAAACAACACTAGTCAAGCTTGTGAAATGACTCAATGCAAAACAAATGCAAAAATGCTCATTTGATTTTTTTTACTTTTAGCTTCCTTCTCTGTGGTAATTTCTCTGTCGTACGTTGTATGGAGTATCTCACTGGTCAAAAAGGCATGCAAATTCCCAAACCGCTTCCTACACCCTGTATTGAATTTTTTGCCTAACAAGTTGTGACGTGCAATTGGAATTCCAACTCGAGTACTACTACTAGTAGGAGTACCAGGGGCTAGTTCTTTTAGGCTTCTAGATTAGTAATCCCATAACTACTACCTCCGTCCTGGTTTATTGGTCCCCATTGTAATATGTGTCAAATTTTGATCATAAATTTAACTAATGAAATATTTGTTCATGTCACATGCACTAACATTTTATCAGTTAAATCTTTGGTCAAAATTTAGCACAAATTACAATGGTGACGAATAAACCAGGACAGAGGTACTAGTAGTTTAGAAGCCCAAATAAAAGAGTGAGGCGCCTTAATGTTACTCTCCACTATGACTAGTCTTATGGGAAAAGCTGGGGAAGAGACAGCTTATTTTTTAAGCCGCCAAAAGAACTGGCCCTAGGAGTAGTAACTAGGGATACTAGGAGTAGTAGCTAGGGATCGAGTGTGCGAGATGAACCGGAGAAAGTAAATGCAGAGAGATCAAATGCAAAAAAGACAGAGGGATGTGATGGTTGCTTGTCCGTTTATTTTACCAGGCCACTTATTACTGGGAGTGGTTGGGTTTTGTGATATGACAGCTTTACTGCCGCGCCACGAGCGGGGTGAGACTCCCGTGCAGCGCCGCCCTCTACACTAGTACTACATCAGTCGTGGTTTATTAGTCCCCCACTGAATTTGACTGAAGATTTAACTGACAAAATGTTAGTGCATGTCAACAAAAACTATATCGTTGGATTCGTATTTGAACATAGTTTTCAATGATATAATATTAGGTGACATGCATCAGCATTTATCGTACTATATATAATGTTAGCTCAATTTTTGGTCGTACTAATCTATAGTAAGGTGCATGTGTGTTGCACGGAACAGTGAAATGCGTTGATCGGGGAGTTGTTTATTTTGACAAAGGATGTGGGGGTCATATCATGTGTAATGGGTATCGATAGGTTTCTTCGGATATTATTTCATCTCTAGAGCTCACAAACATCCGGGCGAAATAGATAAAAAAGTATCTTTTGCAAGCAAAAGCGTTCAACTGTTCAACCTGCATCCAAAACTTGTGAAGAAAAATAACACTTATTGTGTTTTGCAAGAAATGATCTTTAAGAATTAGTTTTTGAGTATCGATTGTTATACATGTTGGCTACAGATGACATGGCACTTTCTTATAGTCAACAGTTGGCTATACTATTAAGTATTAACCATGCCCTTATACACCTAGACGGAGGGATTAAATCAGGATGACTTGGAAGGGGGAAGAGGAGATGTAAGAAATTGTTCATCATAAGTCTTTCACCAGTACTTTAGTAAAAATTCATACATGGAAGATTCTAGACTAAACCATAAATGGATACACTTTTATTCATGCGTGATACTCCAATAGAGCAAGATCATGCATGGAAGTCTCCACATGCTTAGACAGCGGATTACATTGAGCGAATACTAATGATCAACATTTAACTTGGTAATGCATATGTCCAAGTGAACCTCCTTGGAGTCCCTGTGCACCACGTTAGGGGGGGAATCATACCATGTGTCTTCCATGTCCACATCAGCGGGAAGGACCTAGCTCGGCACAGTCCTAGTCAGCTTTATGTAGTCAGTGTCGCCACCCACGTACCTCTGAGGGGTAGTAACAGTGAGCACGCACCCGTACATCGGCCTCGTGTCAGTGTTAGCGTCAGCGGCATCGCCCCTGAAACACACTACAGAGACGGGGCGACAGCCTGCGTGGGCCTCACCAGTGCCCACGATCAAGAGGAAGATGCTGCCATCCTCCTCCGAGACTAGAGGCAGCGGTGATCCTCCAGCGACTCCGGTGCGGTGAACGGGCAGCACGTCTCGTACTTGATGTTCCCCGCCAAGGGCCAGTAGTGATCGCCGCACGCCTGCGTGAGGTGATGCACGATGTCCGCCGGCGAGCCCCAAAACGGCATCGGGCACTCATAGCAGTAGACGAAGGGCTCCTTGGAGGCATCGACCAGGCCGTCCATGAAACGGGAGTGGCTGTAGGGGACGTTGTGCCAGTTGAATATATGAGCAAGTTATTACGAGTTTTAGTCTGAATAAGCACAAAATAAATCATGACGGCTATAACAGATATTAAACTAATCATGTGGACTAGCATAGTAGATGAACATATCGAATCTAGGACACAGACTAGAAACATGAATTCTACCATGATTTCGAACAGGAAGGACAGAAACACATACGGTGCAACGGGAGCAGCACCGTTGGCGTTGAGGTTATCGCCCATGTCGTTGAGGAAGAGGTTGCCGAGGTCGGGGAAGAAGTCATCGTCATCGAAGTCGTCGCTGCCAGCAGTCGCGAGAGTGCGCTCCCCAAATTTTAACAGCGCCCGCTGAATGGAGCGCAGGAGGGAGTGGTTGTAGGGGACGTTACAGCCGCCGAATGGAGCGCAGTAGTAGCACACGAAGCAACAGATGGTGCTCCTCCCTAGTCTCTATCTCTACTCTTATCTCTATCTCTACTACTCTTCTTTATTTTTTATAATATACTAGTAGTAGCTGTCAAATCGAATAGTACTACACCGTCCGCTGCACGCCCGGCTGAACACGCCTCCTCGCCTCCATCAAATGCCTCCGTTAAACCCGCATGCAAAACGAGAAACCTACTCCGGCCCGTGGGAGAAAATTTGCCAGTTGCGTTGGAGAATAATAGAGTTACGTCCAGTCCATTTGAGTTAATTGCGTGTATGATTCTCCCTTTATAAAAAGTTAATTGCATCCTTAATCTTGTATTCTAAGTACTCTGTCGGTTCCACTGTCAGTATAGTGAACATGACTTGCAGGCTGGCTACAGGTTTGTACAGAAAGTTAAAAAGAAACAAATCCATCCTTAATCTTGTATTCTAAGTACTCTATGGGTTCCACTGCCAGTACAGTAGCGAAAGAAGTATATATTAAAAAATAAAAAGCTAAAGTTTAGGACAGAATTCGAACTTAGGTCATCGCGCTGCGAGCATCCAGCCCGGACCAGTACACTAGGTGTTCGATGCGGATGATGCAAGAGATAAACCTTTATAACAATGAGCCCGTCCATTGTAACGGATCCAAAGTAGAATAATACATATTCACAAATTTGAAAGAAAACAATTTAGTTTTGATATACATATCACTAAACATATCTTATGTTTCACTCCAAATATATTCTTTGGGAAGTTTGATGAAGTAAGGGAGGAATGTGGTTGGTTTCAAGATACTAAGGGGTTTTGTGTAAACTGGAGCAGAGAAGTGGGAATTGTTGCAAAAGGCCACAACTTACAAAAGATCTATATCTGAGTTGGTGATGATGGTGTCCCTGCCATCTTATAATATAGACCGTTCGATCTATATCTGACGGATAGAAAGCAAACTATGACAATTTTACAAAAGATACCCGCACCTCTCTCCACATTTACAAATAAGGCCTTTCCTCGTTCATCCTTATCTCCCACAACCTCATTGCTAAGCAATTAAAAAAGGAAGTCCCTGGAACAATCTGGCATGGTGGCCGCTACCGGCGCCGTCCATCCCCATGCCTCCGCCCAGTCCGACCACCAGTCACCACCACGCCCCACTCCTCCTCACCTTATCTACCATCTTTCTCGAGATATCATTTTTTCGATGAAATGGTCGAGATACCATTTTCCGATAAAATTCTCGAGATATCATTAGTTTTTACACATGGGATTACTCCTGCATGGGTCAATCACAACAGGTGTTTTGTAAAAAAAATACGTCTTGATGTTCCATGCAATGCACGGGCATCTTGCCATAATTCCAAACACCACGTAGACACGGTCTTTGACCATTTTACAACTATGTTAGTATCATTGTTAGTGGTCAGCCGGTGCAAGTTATAGCCCCGGGTGTTTTAACCTTTTTTTAGTAATGATATCTGGCGATTGTTCGCCACGAGCTCAATCCTGGCGAATCCCACGTAACCGTCAGATTTCCATCCGACGATGGCCTGTTTTTAAGCCATAGTATTTGACAAAACCGCAACCCTTACACGCGTACTGTAACCGCCTCGCGGGCGTTTGCAACTGCCATGTCTTCCATCGAACGTTTGCGAGGGATTGGAGTTAGCACCGATGGCGGTTCATAGTCGTTCCACGCTCGGGCATTGAAGTTTGTAACTATTTTAGATTAGAATATACTACTCCTCTGGTGCTAGTAGTAGAGCAGAGTCCTACTCCACTACTACTCTACTCAAGCAAGCTAGGGCATAGTAGTAGGTACCAGGGAGTACCAAGATCTTGTGATCACTCAAGCAAGTTGTCTGGCATTGATATGACCCTACGATGCTGGTATGTGTCCCGTAAGTCAAGCGGCGTGCTATAGTCATCATCACATGTCCAGTTCCCGCAGCACATATTCGCTTCTCCATCTTTGTCCGCACATAATCTCATCCAATCTTCCATCCCCGCAAAGGCGCCTCCCCCTCGTCCGGAACCCAAGCACTAACAATGGCAGAACCGAGCAGCGTCCGCCGAAAGAGTGGCTGGAATTCGCTCCCCACAGAGGTAATCAAGCTCATTGTTCCGCGTGTGGACAATCTCAGTACCATGCCGCTCGCCGCGTGCTCATTGGGGCTGTACCGTTTACTCAAAGCCCTCAGGCTGGAGCTTTTTAAGCCAGCTCCTTGCTTGCTGATGCTGCCTGATCTTCATAAACGGCATGTCACGCAGCATAACGATCGTAGGGTGGCGAGCATCAACCCCCTTGACTGTGATCCTATCCCAGTCACCCTCAACTACATTAACGGTATGTACTGGGTCGACATGAACACGTCTTGGATGGTGCTCATTGATGGTCGCGACAGCTAGATGCTCGTGCAGGTCTACACCCGGTGATTGATCCCCTTCCTTCGATTAACACTACACTGCTTTGGCACCGCGGCCCAGAATGTTGGGGAACACAGTATTTCAAAAAATTTACCTACGATCACGCAAGATCTACCTATGTGATGCATAGCAACGAGCGGGAGAGTGTGTCCACGTAGTAGACCAAAAGCGGAAGCGTTAAGTAACGCGGTTGATGTAGTCGAACGTGTTCGCGATCCAACGGATCAAGTACCGAATGCACGGCACCTCCGCGGTCTGCACATGTTCAGCTCGGTGACGTCCGTCGAACTCTTGATCTAGTTGAGGCCGAGGGAGAGTTTCGTCAGCACAATGGCGTGGTGACAGTGATGATGAAGTTACCGACGTAGGGCTTCGCCTAAGCACTACAACGATATGACTGAGGTGGAAATCTGTGGAGGGGGGCACCGCACACGGCTAAGAAATCAACTTGTGTGTCTATGGGGTGCCCCCCTCCCCCGTATATAAAGGAGGGGAGGAGGGGGCCGGCCAGCCTCATGGGGCACGCACCTCCACCTGGCCGCCTCCTCCTCTCTTCCACTAAAGCCCATGTAGGCCCATTAACCCCCCGGGGGGTTCCGGTAACCCCCCCCCCCCAGTACTCTGAAAATTCCCCGAACATATCTGAAACCTTTCTGGTGTCCAAACATAACCTTCCAATATATCAATCTTCATGTCTCGACCATTTTGAGACAACTCGTCATCTCCGTGATCACATCCGGCAATTCAAACAACCTTCGGTACATCAAAACACATAAACTCATAATACCGATCGTCATCGAACGTTAAGCATGCGACCCTACGGGTTCGAGAACTATGTAGACATGACCGAGACTCATCTCGGTCAATAACCAATAGCGGAACCTGGATGCTCATATTGGCTCCCACATATTCTACGAAGATCTTTATCGGTCAAACCGCATAACAACATACGTTGTTCCCTTTGTCATCGGTATGTTACTTGCCCGAGATTCGGTAGTCAGTATCATCATACCTAGTTCAATCTCGCTATCACAAGAAGTCTCTTTACTCCTTCTGTAATGCATCATCCCGCAACTAACTCATTAGTCACATTGCTTGCAAGGCTTATAGTGATGTGCATTACCGAGAGGGCCCAGACATACCTCTCCGACAATCGGAGTGCCAAATCCTAATCTCGATCTATGTTAACTCAACAAACACCATCAGAGACACCTGTGGAGCATCTTTATAATCACCCAGTTATGTTGTGACGTTTGATAGCACACTAAGTGTTCCTCCGGTATTCGGGAGTTGCATAATCACATAGTCAAACGAACATGTATAAGTCATGAAGAAAGCAATAGCAATAAACTAAACGATCATAATGTGTAACATACCAAATTTTCAATTTGGAATGTTATACATAGGTCATCATATGCATATCATATTTTATTTGCATTTTGCTTTGCGATCCTCGAAATTCTAAGCAACTCAAGGACCCATGAAGAGAGTTGGGGATTTCACCGTTTTCATATTTGAATTTTCTCAAATACCAAAACATGGATCATTTTGGTTTTAATTATTTTTCTCTCCATAAATATTTCATATTAAAAATATATGAGAGGAGATAATATGACTTCTCCAAAATAAATGAAATATTGGAGGAAAAATGTTAAAGTCAAATAAATAATTTTATTTGG
Organism: Aegilops bicornis; assembly: GCA_021605145.1. Classification (NCBI taxonomy): domain Eukaryota; kingdom Viridiplantae; phylum Streptophyta; class Magnoliopsida; order Poales; family Poaceae; genus Aegilops; species Aegilops bicornis. The sequence continues at coordinate 511,844,178 of CM038671.1, forward strand.
AATTTATTGCTATTTTATTTGAATTAGAAAAATATGCATTTTTCAATATTTCATTTTTAGGCCAATAAAATGTTCACTTAGTTCTAAATATTTCATTTAGACGGTGAAAATTGTTTTTGGCATTTTTAGAATTTTTTATATTTATTTAGGATTTTCTCGGTGGAACCTGTTGTTTAGCCAATATTTCAATTCGGAATGTTATACATAGGTCATCATATGCGAATCATATTTTATTTGTATTTTACTTTGCGATCCTCGAAATTCTAAGCAACTCAAGGACCCACGAAGAGAGTTGGGGATTTCACCATTTTCACATTTGAATTATCTCAAATATCGAAACAAGGATCATTTTGGTTTTAATTATTTTTCTCTCCAAAAATATTTCATATTAAAAATATATGAGAGGAGATAATATGACTTCTCCAAAATAAATGAAATATTGGAGGAAATTTTTTAAAATCAAATAAATAATTTTATTTGGATTTTATTGCTATTTTATTTGAATTAAAAAATATGCATTTTTCGAAATTTCATTTTTAGGCCAAGTAAATGTTCACTTAGTTCTAAATATTTTATTTAGACGGTGAAAATTGTTTTTGGCATTTTTAGAATTTTTTTAATATTTATTTAGGATTTTCTCGGCGGAATCTATTTTTTAAAAGTGAACCGACCTTTGGGCCGTGGGCGACCCAGACTCTCTCCACGCCCAGGCTTTATAAGCCGCCGAGGCCGCCGCCCCAGCCCACCAGCCCGCCACCTCGCGATCCGTGCCGCTACCGCCGCCTCGCAATCCGACGCCGCTGCCGCTGCCGGAGAGCTAAGCTAATGGATGGGTCAAGTCAATCACATCATTCTCTAATGATGTGATCCCATTCATCAAATGACAACTCATGTGTATGGCTAGGAAACTTAACTATCTTTGATTAACGAGCTAGTGAAGTAGAGGCATACTAGTGACACTCTGTGTGTCTATGTATTCACACGTGTACTAAGTTTCCGGTTAATACAATTCTAGCATGAATAATAAACATTTATCATGATATAAGGAAATATAAATAACAACTTTATTACTGCCTCTAGGGAATATTTCCTCCAGTCTCCCACTTGCACTAGAGTCAATAATCTAGATTACATAGTAATGATTCTAACACCCATGGAGTCTTCGTGTTGATCATGTTTCGCTCGTGAGAGAGGCTTAGTCAACGGGTCTGTAACATTCAGATTTGTATGCATCTTGCAAATCTCTATGTCTCCCTCCTTGACTTGATCGCGGATGGAATTGAAGCGTCTCTTGATGTGTTTGGTTCTCTTGTGAAATCAGGATTCCTTTGCCAAGGCAATTGCACCAGTATTGTCACAAAAGATTTTCATTGGACCGGATGCACTAGGTATGACACCTAGATCAGATATGAACCCCTTCATCCAGACTCCTTCATTTGCTGCTCCCAAAGCAGCTATGTACTCCGCTTCACATGTAGATCCCGCCACGACGCTTTGCTTAGAACTACACCAACTAACAGCTCCACCGTTCAATATAAATATGTATCCGGTTTGTGACTTAGAGTCATCCGGATCAGTGTCAAAGCTTGCATCGACGTAACCATTTACGACGAGCTCTTTTTCACCTCCATAAACGAGAAACATATCCTTACTCCTCTTCAGGTATTTCAGGATGTTCTTGACCGCTGTCCAGTGATCCACTCCTGGATTACTTTGGTACCGCCCTGCTAAACTAATAGCAAGGCACACATCAGGTCTGGTACACAACATTGCATACATGATAGAACCAACGGCTGAAGCATAGGGAATGACTTTCATTTTCTCTCTATCTTCTGCAGTGGTTGGGCATTGAGTCTGACTCAACTTCACACCTTGTAACATAGGCAAGAACCCTTTCTTTGCTTGATCCATTTTGAACTTCTTCAAAACTTTATCAAGGTATGTGCTTTGTGAAAGTCCAATTAAGCGTCTTGATCTATCTCTATATATCTTGATGCCCAATATATAAGCAGCTTCACCAAGGTCTTTCATTGAAAAACTCTTATTCAAGTATCCTTTTATGTTATCCAGAAATTCTATATCATTTCCAATCAACAATATGTCATCCACATACAATATCAGAAATGCTACAGAGCTCCCACTCACTTTCTTGTAAATACAGGCTTCTCCAAAAGTCTGTATAAAACCATATGCTTTGATCACACTATCAAAACGTTTATTCCAACTCCGAGAGGCTTGCACCAGTCCATAAATGGATTGCTGGAGCTTGCACACTTTGTTAGCATCCTTTGGATCGATAAAACCTTCGATTGCATCATATACAACTCTTTTTCTAGAAATCCATTCCGGAATGCAGTTTTTACATCCGCCAAATTTCATAATCATAAAATACAGCAATGCTAACATGATTCGGACAAACTTAAGCATCGCTATGGGTGAGAAGGTCTCATCGTAGTCAACTCCTTGAACATGTCAAAAACCTTTTGAAACAAGTCGAGCTTTGTAGACAATAACATTACTGTCAGTCTTGTTCTTGAAGATCCATTTATTCTCTATGGCTTGCCGATCATCGGCCAAGTCAACCAAAGTCCATACTTTGTTCTCATACATGGATCCCATCTCAGATTTCATGGCCTCAAGCCATTTCGCGGAATCTGGGCTGATCATCGCTTCCTCATAGTTCGTAGGTTCGTCATGGTCAAGTAACATGACTTCCAGAACAAGATTACCGTACCACTCTGGTGCGGATCTTACTCTAGTTGACCTACAAGGTTTGGTAGTAACTTGATCTGAAGTTTCATGATCATTATCATTAGCTTCCTCACTAATTGGTGTAGGAATCACTGAAACTGATTTCTGTGATGAACTACTTTCCAATAAGGGAGCAGGTACAGTTATCTCATCAAGTTCTACTTTCCTCCCACTCACTTCTTTTGAGAGAAACTCCTTCTCTAGAAAGGATCCATTCTTAGCAACGAATATCTTGCCTTCGGATCTGTGATAGAAGGTGTACCCAACAGTCTCCTTTGGGTATCCTATGAAGACACATTTTTCCCATTTGGGTTCGAGCTTAGCAGGTTGAAGCTTTTTCACATAAGCATTGCAACCCCAAACTTTAAGAAACGACAACTTGGGTTTCTTGCCAAACCACATTTCATATGATGTCGTCTCAACGGATTTAGATGGCGCCCTATTTAACGTGAATGCAGCCGTCTCTAAAGCATAACCCCAAAACAATAGTGGTAAATCAATAAGAGACATCATAGATCGTACCATATCTAATAAAGTGCGGTTATGACGTTCGGACACACCATTACACTGTGGTGTTCCTGGTGGCGTGAGTTGCGAAACTATTCTGCATTGTTTCAAATGAAGACCAAACTCGTCACTCAAATATTCTCGTCCATGATCAGATCGTAGAAACTTTATTTTCTTATTACGATGATTTTCCACTTTTTACTCTGAAATTGTTTGAACTTTTCAAATGTTTCAGACTTATGTTTCATCAAGTAGATATACCCATATCTGCTCAAATCATCTGTGAAGGTCAGAAAAAAATGATACCCGCCATGAGCCTCAACACTCATCGGACCACATACATCAGTATGTATTATTTCCAACAAGTCTGTTGCTCATTCCATTGTTCCGGAGAACTGAGTTTTAGTCATCTTGCCCATGAGGCATGGTTCGCAGGCATCAAGTGATTCCAAAAGCCCATCGGCATGGAGTGTCTTCATGCACTTTACACAATATGACCCAGACGGCAGTGCCACAAATAAGTTGCACTATCATTATTAAACTTATATCATTTGGTTTCAATACTATGAATATGTGTATCACTACTATTGAGATTCAACAAAAATAGACCACTCATCAAGGGCGCATGACCATAAAAGATATTACTCATATAAATAGAACAACCATTATTCTCTGATTTAAATGAATAACCATCTCGCATCAAACAAGATCCAGATATAATATTCATGCTTAACGCTGGCACCAAATACCAATTATTCAGGTCTAAAACTAATCCCGAAGGTATATGTAGAGGTAGCGTGCCGACGGCGATCACATCGACTTTGGAACCATTTCCCACGTGCATCGTCACCTCATACTTAGCAATTCTTTGCTTAATCCGTAGTCCCTCTTTCGAGTTGCAAATGTGAGCAACAGAACCAGTATCAAATACCCAGGCAGTACTGCGAGCATTAGTAAGGTACACATCAATAACATGTATATAAAATATACCTTTCACTTTGCCATCCTTCTTATCCGCCAAATACTTGGGGCAGTTCCGTTTCCAGTGACTAGTCCCTTTGTAGTAGAAGCACTCGCCTCGTGCTTAGGTCCGCACTTAGGCTTCTTCACTTGAGCAAAGAACTTGCTTGTCGTTTTTCTTGAAGTTCCCCTTCTTCCCTTTACCCTTTTTCTTGAAACTAGTGGTCTTTTTAATCATCAACACTTGATGCTCCTTCTTGATTTCTACCTCCGCAGCCTTTAGCATCGCGAAGAACTCGGGAATAGTCTTGTTCATTCCTTGCATATTGTAGTTCATCACGAAGCTTTTGTAGCTTGGTGGCAGTGATTGAAGAACTCTGTCAATGACACTATCATGAGGAAGATTAACTACCAGTTGAGTCAAGTGGTTGTGGTACCCAGACATTCTGAGTATATGTTCACTGACAGAACTATTCTCCTCCATTTTACAGCTGTAGAACTTATTGGAGAGTTCATATCTCTCAATCCGGGCATTTGCTTGAAATATTAACTTCAACTCGTAGAACATATCATATGCCCCATCACGTTCAAAACGTCTTTGAAGTCCCGGTTCTAAGCCGTAAAGCATGGCACACTGAATATTGAGTAGTCATCAGCTTTGCTCCGCAAGACGTACACAACGTCCGGTGTTGCTCCTGCAGCGGGTTTTGCACCTAGAGGTGCTTCCAGGATGTAATTCTTCTATGCAACAATGAGGATAATCCTCAAGTTACGGACCCAGTCCGTGTAGTTGCTACCATCATCTTTCATCTTAGCTTTCTCTAGGAACACATTAAAATTCAAAGGAACTGTAGCACGGGCCATTGATCTACAACAACATAGACATGCAAAATACTATCAGGTACTAAGTTCATGATAAATTAAAGTTTAATTAATCATATTACTTAAGAACTCCCACTTAGATAGACATCCCTCTAATCATCTAAGTGATCACGTGATCCAAATAAACTAAAACATGTCCGGTCATCACGTGAGATGGAGTAGCTTTAAATGGTGAACATCACTATGTTGATCATATCTACTATATGATTCACGCTCGACCTTTCGGTCTCAGTGTTTCGAGGCCATATCTGCATATGCTAGGCTTGTCAAGTCTAACCCGAGTATTCTCAAGGTGTGCAAAACTGGCTTGCACCCGTTGTATGTGAACGTAGAGCTTATCACACCCGATCATCACGTGGTGTCTCGACACGACGAACAGTAGTAACGGTGCATACTCGGGGAGAACACTTATACCTTGAAATTTAGTGAGAGATCATCTTATAATGCTACCGCCGTACTAAGCAAAATAAGATGCATAAAGGATAAACATCACATGCAATCAATATAAGTGATATGATATGGCCATCATCATCTTGTGCCTTTGATCTCCATCTCCAAAGCACCGTCATGATCACCATCGTCACCGGCGCGACACCTTGATCTCCATCGTAGCATCATTGTCATCTCGCCAACTGTTGCTTCTACGACTATCGCTACCGCTTAGTGATAAAGTAAAAAACAATTACATGGCGATTGCATTGCATGCAATAACGAGACAACCATATGGCTCCTGCCAGTTGCCGATAACTCCGTTACAAAACATGATCATCTCATACAATAAAATATAGCATCATGTCTTGACCATATCACATCACAACATGCCCTGCAAAAACAAGTTAGACGTCCTCTACTTTGTTGTTGCAAGTTTTACGTGGCAGCTACGGGCTTAGCAAGAACCGTTCTTACCTACGCATCAAAACCACAACGATTTTTTGTCAAGTGTGCTGTTTTAACCTTCAACAAGGACCGAGCGTAGACACACTCGATTCAACTAAAGTTGGAGAAACTGGCACCCACTAGCCACCTGTGTGCGAAGCACGTCGGTAGAACCAGTCTCATGAACGCGGTCATGTAATGTCGGTCTGGGCCACTTCATCCAACAATACCGCTGAATCAAAATATGACATGCTGGTAAGCAGTATGGCTATTATCGCCCACAACTCTTTGTGTTCTACTCGGGCATATAACATCTACGCATAGACCTGGCTCAGATGCCACTGTTGGGGAATGCAGTATTTCAAAAAATTTACCTACGATCACGCAAGATCTATCTATGTGATGCATAGCAACGAGCGGGAGAGTGTGTCCACGTACCCTCGTAGACCGAAAGCGAAAGCGTTAAGTAACGCGGTTGATGTAGTCGAACGTCTTCGCGATCCAACCGATCAAGTGCCGAACTCATGGCACCTCCGCAATCTGCACACGTTCAGCTCGGTGAAGTCCCTCGAACTCTTGATCCAGCTAAGGCCGAGGGAGAGTTTCGTCAGCACGACGGCGTGGTGACGGTGATGATGAAGTTACTGACGCAAGGCTTCGCCTAAGCACTACAACAATATGACCGAGGTGGAAATCTGTGGAGGGGGGCACCGCACACAGCTTAAAAATCAACTTGTGTGTCTATGGAGTGCCCCCTCCCCCGTGTATAAAGGAGGGGAGGAGGGGAGGAGGGGGCCGGCCGGCCTCATGGGGCGCGCCCCAAGGGGGGAATCCTACTCCTACTAGGAGGGAAAGGAAAGAGGAAGAGGGAGAGAAGGAAAGGGGGGCCGACCCCCCTCCCTAATTCGGATTGGGCTTGGAGGGCGCGCGCCTCCACCTAGCCGCCTCCTCCTCTCTTCCACTAAAGCCCATGTGTAGTGACCCGACCTCAAACGATCAAGTCTCTGTGCTCTAGTGTCATCCCTGGATCGGTAATGCTGACCCACACAGTACTCGAAGGATTTATAACAGTGTAGCAATCACACACTTATTACATCGAATGTCTCAAAAGTGAACTTATTACAATAAATATGGCATAAGACCATCTAATACGATAACAGCGGAAGACTTGGAAGATAAAGTGAGTCCATCAACTCCAACGGCATAGCTGAGCTGCACGGCAACGACCTAACGAACCTTACTCCTCGTCCGAAAAGTCTGCAACATAATAAGTTGCAGCCCGAAACTGGTCAGCACATGGAATATGCTGGCAATAGAACACAGTAGAGCAAGAACAGAATAATGCTATCACTACATGCATATTTGGCTGGTGGAAAGGCTCTATGGTTATAGTTTTGTGAAAAGCCAATTTTTCCCTACAACAAAGGAATAGATTTTACTTAACTATCATGGTAGTTGAAACATCATTGAGAAGGCTCCTCCAACTCAATCCCAATTAAAGTAATTATCAACCCAACATATTAAATTAGAGTGATGAGATACATATGATAATCCAAGTACTAGATACTCAAGATGTCCATAACCGGGGACACGGCTAACCATGATTAGATTGTACACTCTGTAGAGGTTTGCGCACTTTTCACCACAAGACCCGATCTCCTCCGTTGGATTTCTCGCACTACATGGTGTTTGAGAAACAGATGACCGAGACACAGTCTTTTAGAAGCATTAACTCTAACCCCGGGTAGACAATACCAACCTACATCCCTCTACATCTGCTAGCCTACCACTGGAAGAGGTCATGCAACTTACTCAACTATGCCAGAGCCCATAATAGCTTGTGGCTGCACACGGAAGTTTCTAGCATGAAATATCTCAGTTCCCTTTGAGCTGGGTGGCGGACCTTAGGATTATCACACGGGTACTCCGGGATATCCTAGGACAACACTGGATTCTCCAGGTGCCCGACAAGCAATCCACCCAGATGTGTATTAAAGTTGCCACCTTAAGTTAAACCATTAATTAACAATCTCACATCTGTCATTGATTCACTCACCCAAACCACGTCTACGAGCATAGCATAGCAATATAAGCAATACGTAGAAGTAACTCCCAAGGGTTTGATATTAACAGGGCAATAGGTTCTACCTCATCAGCTACTTCCCTATACCCACAAGTTAATCACATCCTAATCATGCAGTGTTTGAGGATTGGAGCTAATGCATAAAAACTGGGTATGAAAAGTGTATGATCAATGTGTTACTTGCCTTGCTGATGATCCGCAAAATCTAGAGACTCGTAGTAGCACGCTTCACACTCCGGGAATTGTATTGCAAACAAACAATAGCATACATAAGAAATCAAGCAAAGATGCACGGGTAAAACTCAAATAAGAAGATCTAACCAGAAAGTTCAACTTAAGAACTCCGGTTTGCAAAAAGAATCAAATCAAAGGGAGCAACAAAACTCAAACTGCGAAAGAAACAAGATTCATTTACTAATCTGGACTAAAGTCAAATTTTACAGTACCAAAATATTGTTCAAGTTGGTTAAACAGAAAGAGGGCTTCGGGGTGAAGATCTAGGCGCTTGAATCGCCTGATTACGATAAACGAGCGAAAAGATAAACTAAAACGAAAATCGGATCAGAAATCACGATCGAGAATAATCGCGAAAAACCCGAGAAAAATAAAAACTGACGAACAGGCTAACGAACGAACGTTCGTTGTCTGTGACTAACGAGCGAAAACCGTTAATTAAAACGAACGTACGGACGAACGACCACTAAATACTCTAAACCGAGAAAACCAACGAACCGATCTAAAAAAACGTAACAGGGGTTTTTTAAAACAAACCGACAGTTTTTACCTAAACCAAAAAAAAACAAACGGCGAGATCTGCGAACTCCGGCGCGGCTCCGGCGGCTTCCGGCGAGCGGGCGGTGGCGCGACGGCGGGGTACGGCGCTGGGCGGCGGAGGGCAGCGTGGCGGCACGGGCGACGAGGCATGGCGTCGCAAGGCGCGGCAGCGGGCGGCGGCGGCTGCGGGCGCTGCTGCTGCAGCGGCTTGGGTGGCATTGTGGGGCGGCGGCGGCGGGTATTTAAGAGGGGAAGGGGGCGGGGTCGGCTTTGGGGAGGGGCAACCCGAGGCGACGGTCTCCCGGACTCCGACGGAGTCCGATGCGGGCACGGGGCAAGCGAGGGAGGCGGTGGCGTGGGGTTGGGCCGGCCGGCTCGGCTGGGCTTCGGCCCAGTCGGGCGCTGACTTTTTTTTAAAATAACGTTCCGCCGAAAATAAATCCTAGAAAAACAAATAAAAATCTAAAAATGCCAAAAAAACTTCACCGTCTAAATAAAATATTTAGAACAAGATGAACATTTTCTTGGCCCTAAAATGCAATTTTGAAAACGTGCAATTTTTCTAGTGCAAATAAAATTGCAATAAAATCCAAATAAAACATTTATTTGATTTTAATATTTTTCCTCCAATATTTCATTTATTTTGGAAAAGTCATATTATCTCCTCTCATATATTTTAATATGAAATATTTTCGGAGAGAAAAATAATTAAAACAAATAATCCTCATTTCAATATTTGATACAATTCAAATATGAAAACAGTAAAATCCCCAACTCTCTCCGAGGGTCCTTGAGTTGCTTAGAATTTCGAGGATCGTGAAACAAAATGCAAATAAAATATGTTGTGCATGAATGACCTATATATAAAATTCCAAATTGAAAATTTGGGATGTTACACCATGTAGGCCCATTAACCCCCAGGGGGATCCGGTGACCCCCCGGTACTCCGGAAAATGCCCGAACCTATCCGAAACCTTTCCGGTGTCCAAACATAACCTTCCTATATATCAATCTTCATGTCTCGTCCATTTTGATACTCCTCGTCATGTCCGTGATCACATCCGGGACTCTGAACAACCTTCGGTACATCAAAACACATAAACTCATAATACCGATCGTCATCGAACATTAAGCGTGCGGACCCTACGGGTTCGAGAACTATGTAGACATGACCGAGGCTCATCTCCGGTCAATAACCAATAGCGGAATATGGATGCTCATATTGGCTCCCACATATTCTACGAAGATCTTTATCGGTCAAACCGCATAACAACATACGTTGTTCCCTTTGTCATCGGTATGTTACTTGCCCGAGATTTGATCGTCGGTATCATCATACCTAGTTCAATCTCGTTACCGACAAGTCTCTTTACTCGTTCCATAGTGCGTCATCCCACAACAAACTCATTAGTCACATTGTGTGCAAGGCTTATAGTGATGTGCATTACCGAGAGGGCCCAGAGATACCTCTCTGACGACCGGAGTGACAAATCCTAATCTTGATCTATGTCAACTCAACAAACACCATCGGAGACACATGTAGAGCATCTTTATAATCACCCAGTTACGTTGTGATGTTTGATAGCACACAAAGTGTTCCTCCGGTATTCGGGAGTTGCATAATCTTAGTCATAGGAACATGTATAAGTCATGAAGAAAGCAGTAGCAATAAACTAAACGATCATAGTGCTAAGCTAACGGATGGGTCAAGTCAATCACATCATTCTCTAATGATGTGATCCCGTTCATCAAATGACAACGCATGTCTATGGCTAGGAAACTTAACCATCTTTGATTAACGAGCTAGTCAAGTGGAGGCATACTAGGGACACTCTGTTTGTCTATGTATTCACACATGTACTAAGTTTTCGGTTAATACAATTCTAGCATTAATAATAAACATTTATCATGATATAAGGAAATATAAATAACAACTTTATTATTGCCTCTAGGGCATATTTCCTTCAAAGAATACTCGGAATCTTACAGTAGCCAATATGATACCAAGTTTTTGCTCAAGGTTGTAATCTACCAAGTGCCCACAAGATCTGCGAATTATAAAGACTTCAGGCTAATTGCGTTCTTCAACCACGGTCTCGCCAATCTAACAGGTCACTGCGGTAAGTGGATAAATCTGCACGTCCATCTAGGATCATACATCCTCCATGGTTCTCTGATGCCGTTGAACACAAGGGCTTCATTTACGTCGTCGACTCCTTCTATGGCTGGACGTATTGCTGGCCTACTCCAATCATCACTACAAACGGCTGTTACAGATGTATGTTACTTTCCTGTGATATCATGATGGCTTGCCTATATTACTGCCAACATTTACTGAAAAATATTCATGCTCATAACATGTTGTTCTTAAGATTGACTACATTAAGAGCCCTTTTTTATTTGACTCCAACTTGATATGATGTTGTAGGCCACCTGGTGTCCCTACCATACCTAATCCCAGAACCTTTCAAAGAAAAGCGGCCTGGCTTTTGCAGGTGGTTCCTGGCTCGATCAGACGACGACGAACGATTGATGATCGTTCACACGTACTGGACGTGTTGTTTCGCGGAATACAATCATAGTCACTTCAAGGTCTTTGAGGAGGATCCCAACTTCTCTGGGCCTTAAGGAATTTTTGACTGGAGGCTGGTAAGTAGCCTTGGTACACGCTCTATGATTATCGGACTGAATTATCCGATTAACCAAGAAATAACCGATGGCAAGGATCATGGTGGCAGCGCGGTTTCATTCATCAGGCGAAACTGTGTGTACACAGCGTACCATGCGTCTCTGCATGCACCTGAAGGAAATATGCCCTAGAGGCAATAATAAAGTTGTTATTTATATTTCCTTATATCATGATAAATGTTTATTATTCATGCTAGAATTGTATTAACCGGAAACATAGTACATGTGTGAATACATAGACAAACAGAGTGTCACTAGTATGCCTCTACTTGACTAGCTCGTTGAATCAAAGATGGTTAAGTTTTCTAGCCATAGTCATGGGTTGTCATTTGATTAACGGGATCACATCATTAGAGAATGATGTGATTTACATGACCCATTCTGTTAGCTTAGCATTCGATTGTTTAGTATATTGCTATTGCTTTCTTCATGACTTATACACGTTCCTATGACTATGAGATTATGCAACTCCCGAATACCGAGGAACACTTTGTGTGCTACCAAATGTCACAACATAACTGGGTGATTAGAGAGGTGCTCTACAGGTGTCTCCGATGGTACTTGTTGAGTTGGCATAGATCGAGATTAGGATTTGTCACTCTGATTGTCGGAGAGGTAGCTCTGGGCCCTCTCGGTAATGCACATCACTATAAGCCTTGCAAGCAATGTAACGAATGAGTTAGTTGCGGGATGATGCATTACAAAACGAGTAAAGAGACTTGCTGGTAATGAGATTGAACTAGGTATTGAGATACCGACGATCGAATCTCGGGCAAGTAACATACCGATGACAAAGGGAACAACGTATGTTGTTATGCGGTTTGACCGATAAAGATCTTCATAGAATATGTAGGAACCAATATGAGCATCCAGGTTCCGCTATTGGTTATTGACCGGAGATGAGTCTCGGTCATGTCTACAGAGTTCTCGAACCCGTAGGGTTCGCACGCTTAACGTTCGGTGACGATCGGTATTATGAGTTTATGTGTTTTGATGTACCAAAGGTAGTTAGGAGTCCCGGATCTGATCACGGACATGGCGAGGAGTCTCGAAATGGTTGAGACATAAAGATTGATATATTGGATGGCTATATTCGGACACCGGAATTGTTCTGGATGATTTCGGAGAAAACCGGAGTGCCTGAGGGTTACCAGAACCCCCCCCCACCCCCCGTGAATTAAGGGGCCTTGTTGGGCCCTAGTGGAGAGAGAGAGGGGCCGGCCAGGGAAGTCCGCGCGCCCCCTCCCCTTGAATCCGAATAGGACAAGGAAGGGGGGCGGCGCCCCCCTTGCCTTTCCCCTCTCCCACTCCTTCCTTCCCCCTCCTAGTGGGACTAGGAAAGGGGAGTCCTACTCCCACTAGGAGGAGGACTCCTCCTCCTGGCGCGCCCTGCAAGGGCCGACCAGCCTCCCCGCTTGCTCCTTTATATACGGGGACAGGGGGGCACCCCAAGACACAAGTTGATCAGTTGATCTTTTAGCCGTGTGCAGTGCCCCCCTCAGCCATAATCCACCTCGGTCATACCGTAGCGGTGCTTAGGTGAAGCCCTGCGTCGGTAGCAACATCATCACCGTCATCATGTCGTCGTGCTGACGGAACTCTGCCGCGAAGCTCTGCTGGATCAGAGTTCGTGGGACGTCATCGAGCTGTACGTGTGCTGAAGTCAGAGGTGCCGTGCGTTTGGTACTTGGATCGGTCGGATCGTGAAGACGTATGACTACATCAATCGCGTTGTCATAATGCTTCCGCTTTCGGTCTACGAGGGTACGTGGACAACACTCTCCCCTCTCGTTGCTATGCATCACCATGATCTTGCGTGTGTGTAGGATTTTTTTTGAAATAACTACGTTCCCCAGCAGTGGCATCCGAGCCAGGTTTATGCGTAGATGTTGTATGCACGAGTAGAACACAAGTGAGTTGTGGGCGATACAAGTCATACTGCTTACCAGCATGTCACACTTTGATTCTGCAGTATTGTTGGATGAAGCGGCCCGGACCGACATTATGCGTACGCTTACGCGAGACTGGTTCTATCGGCGTGCCGCTTTACGTGTAGTGGCGGGTGTCAGTTTTTCCAACTTTAGTTGAATCGAGTGTGGCTACGCCCGATCCTTATGAAGGTTAAAACATCACATACTTGACGAAATATCGTTGTGGTTTTGATGCGTAGGTAAGAACGGTTCTTGCTCAGCCTGTAGCAACCACGTAAAACTTGCAACAACAAAGTAGACGACGTCTAACTTGTTTTTGCAGGGCATGCTGTGATGTGATATGGTCAAGACATGATGCTAAATTTTATTGTATGAGATGATCATGTTTTGTAACTGAGTTATCGACATTGGCAGGAGCCATATGGTTGTCGCTTTATTGTATGAAATGCAGTCGCCATGTAATTGCTTTACTTTAACACTAAGCGGTAGCGATAGTCGTAGAAGCAATAGTTGGCGAGACGACAACGATGCTATGATGGAGATCAAGGTGTCACGCCGGTGACGATGGTGATCATGACGGTGCTTTGGAGATGGAGATCAAAGGTACAAGATGATGATTGCCATATCATATCACTTATATTGATTGCATGTGATGTTTATCTTTTATGCATCTTATTTTGCTTAGTTCGATGGTACCATTATAAGATGATCTCTCACTAAATTTCAAGGTATAAGTGTTCTCCCTAAGTATGCACCATTGCGGAAGTTCGTCATGCCGAGACACCACGTGATGATCGGGTGTGATAAGCTCTACGTTCACATACAATGGGTGCAAGCCAGTTTTGCACTCGCAGAATACTCAGGTTAAACTTGACGAGCCTAGCATATGCAGATATGGCCTCGGAACACTTTGAGACCGAAGGTCGAGCGTGAATCATATAGTAGATATGATCAACATAGTGATGTTCACCATTGAAAACTACTCCATCTCACGTGATGATCGAACATGGTTTAGTTGATATGGATCACGTGATCACTTAGATGATTAGAGGGATGTCTATCTGAGTGGGAGTTCTTAAGTAATATGATTAATTGAACTTTAATTTATCATGAACTTAGTACCTGATAGTATTTTTCATGTCTACGTTGTTGTAGATAGATGGCCCGTACTATTGTTCCATTGAATTTTAATGCGTTCCTTGAGAAAGCAAAGTTGAAAGATGATGGTAGCAATTTCACGGACTGGGTCCGTAACTTGAGGATTATCCTCATTGCTGCATAGAAGAATTACGTCCTGGAAGCACCGCTAGGTGTACCACCCACGCCGGCAACTGCAGACATTGTGAATGCACAGCGATCGGCGTGTTGATGACTACTCGATAGTTCAGTGTGCCATGCTTTACGGCTTAGAACCGGGACTTCAACGACGTTTTGAACATCATGGAGCATATGAGATGTTCCAGGAGTTGAAGTTAATATTTCAAGCAAATGACCGGATTGAGAGATATGAAGTCTCCAGTAAGTTCTACAGCTGCAACATGGAAGAGAATATTTCTGTCTGTGAGCATATACTCAGAATGTCTGGGTACTGCAATCACTTGATTCAACTGGGAGTTAATCTTCCGGATGATAGTGTCATTGACAGAATTCTTCAATCACTGCCACTAAGCTACAAGAGCTTCGTGATGAACTATAATATGCAAGAGATGGATAAGACAATTCCCGAGCTCTTCGCGATGCTAAAGGCTGCGGAGGTAGAAATCAAGAAGGAGCATCAAGTGTTGATGGTCAACAAGACCACCAGTTTCAAGAAAAAGGGTAAAGGGAAGAAGGGGAACTTCAAGAAGAACGGCAAGCAAGTTGCCGCTCAAGTGAAGAAGCCCAAGTCTAGACCTAAGCCTGAGACTGAGTGCTTCTACTGCAAAGAGACTGGTCACTCGAAGCGGAACTGCCCCAAGTATGTGGCGGATAAGAAGGATGGCCAGGTGAACAAAGGTATATGTGATATACATGTTATTGATGTGTACCTTACTAATGCTCACAGTAGTGCCTGGGTATTAGATACTGGTTCTATTGCTAATATTTGCAACTCGAAACAGGGACTATGGATTAAGCGAAGATTGGCTAAGGACAACGTGATGATGCGCGTGGGAAATGGTTCCAAAGTCGATGTGATCGCAGTCGGCACACTACCTCTACATCTACCTTCGGGGTTAGTTTTAAACCTGAATAATTGTTACTTGGTACCAGCGTTGAGCATGAACATTATATCTAGATCTTGTTTGATGCGAGACGGTTATTCATTTAAATCGAAGAATAATGGTTGTTCTATTTATATGCGTAATATCTTTTATGGTCATGCACCCTTGAAGAGTGGTCTATTCTTTTTGAATCTCGGTAGTAGTGATACACATATTCATAGTATTGAAGCCAAAAGATGCAGAGTTGCTAATGATAGTGTAACTTATTTGTGGCACTGCCATTTAGGTCATATTGGTGTAAAGCGCATGAAGAAACTCCATTCTGATGGACTTTTGGAATCACTTGATTATGAATCACTTGGTACTTGTGAACCATGCCTCATGGGCAAGATGACTAAAACGTCGTTCTCCGGAACAATAGAGCGAGCAACAGATTTGTTGGAAATCATACATACGGATATATGTGGTCCGATGAATGTTGAGGCTCGCGGCGGGTATCGTTATTTTCTCACCTTCACAGATGATTTGAGCAGATATGGGTATATCTACTTGATGAAACATAAGTCTGAAACATTTGAAAAGTTCAAAGAATTTCAGAGTGAAGTGGAAAATCATCGTAACAAGAAAATAAAGTTTCTACGATATGATCGTGGAGGAGAATATTTGAGTTACGAGTTTGGTCTTCATTTGAAACAATGCGGAATAGTTTCGCAACTCACGCCACCCGGAAAACCACAGGGTAATGGTGTGTCCGAATGCCGTAATCGTACTTTACTAGATATGGTGCAATCTATGATGTCTCTTACTGACTTACCGCTATCGCTTTGGGGTTATGCTTTAGAGACGGCTGCATTCACGTTAAATAGGGCACCATCTAAATCCGTTGAGACGACGCCTTATGAACCGTGGATTGGCAAGAAACCAAAGTTGTCATTTCTTAAAGTTTGGGGTTGCGATGCTTACGTGAAAAAGCTTCAACCTGATAAGCTCGAACCCAAATCGGAGAAATGTGTCTTCATAGGATACCCAAAGGAGACTGTTGGGTACACCTTCTATCACAGATCCGAAGGCAAGACATTCGTTGCTAAGAATGGATCCTTTCTAGAGGAGTTTCTCTTGAAAGAAGTAAGTGGGAGGAAAGTAGAACTTGATGAGGTAACTGTACCTGCTCCCTTATTGGAAAGTAGTTCGTCACAGAAAACTGTTCCTGTGTCTCCTATACCAATTAGTGAGGAAGCTAATGATGATGATCTTGTAACTTCAGATCAAGTTACTACTGAACCTCGTAGGTCTACCAGAGTAAGATCCACACCAGAGTGGTACGGTAATCCTGTTCTGGAGGTCATGTTACTTGACCATGACGAACCTATGAACTATGAGGAAGCAATGGTGAGTCCAGATTCCGCAAAATGGCTCTAGGCCATGAAATCTGAGATGGGATCCATGTATGAGAACAAAGTGTGGACTTTGGTTGACTTGCCCGATGATCGGCAAGACATCGAAAATAAATGGATCTTCAAGAAGAAGACTGACGCTGACGGTAATGTTACTGTCTACAAAGCTTGACCTGTTGCGAAAGGTTATCGACAAGTTCAAGGAGTTGACTACAATGAGACCTTCTCACCCGTAGTGATGCTTAAGTCCGTCTGAATCATGTTAGCAATTGCCGCATTTTATGATTATGAAATTTGGCAAATGGATGTAAAGACTGCATTCCTGAATGGATTTCTGGAAGAAGAGTTGTATATGACGCAACCTGAAGGTTTTATCGATCCAAAGGATGCTAACAAAGTGTGCAAGCTCCAGTGTTCCATCTATGGACTGGTGCAAGCATCTCGGAGTTGGAATAAACGTTTTGATAGTGTGATCAAAGTATATGGTTTTATACAGACTTTTGGAGAAGCCTGTATTTACAAGAAAGTGAGTGAGAGCTCTGTAGCATTTCTAATATTATATGTGGATGACATATTGTTGATTGGAAATGATATAGAATTTCTGGATAGCAGAAAAGGATACTTGAATAAGAGTTTTTCAATGAAAGACCTCTATGAAGCTACTTATATATTAGGCATCAAGACCTATAGAGATAGATCAAGACGCTTAATTGGACTTTCACAAAGCACATACCTTGATAAAGTTTTGAAGAAGTTCAAAATGGATCAAGCAAAGAAAGGGTTCTTGCCTGTGTTACAAGGTGCGAAGTTGAGTCAGACTCAATGCCCGACCACTTCAGAAGATAGAGAGAAAATGAAAGATGTTCCCTATGCTTCAACCATAGGCTCTATCATGTATGCAATGTTGTGTACCAGGCCTGATGTGTGCCTTGCGATTAGTTTAGCAGGGAGGTACCAAAGTAATCCAGGAGTGGATAACTGGACAGCGGTCAAGAACATCCTGGAATACCTGAAAAGGCCTAAGGATATGTTTCTCATTTATGGAGGTGACAAAGAGCTCGTCGTAAATGGTTATGTCGATGCAAGCTTTAACACTGATCCGGATGACTCTAAGTCACAAACCGGATACGTATTCATATTGAACGGTGGAGCTGTCAGTTGGTGCAGTTCTAAGAAAAGCGTACTGGTGGGGTCTACGTGTGAAGCGGAGTATATAGCTACTTCGGAAGCAGCAAATGAAGGAGTCTCGATGAAGGAGTTCATATCCGATCTAGGTGTCATACCTAGTGCATCGGGTCCAATGAAAATCTTTTGTGACAATACTGGTGCAATTTCCTTGGCAAAGTAATCCAGATTTCACAAGAGAACCAAGCACATCAAGAGACTCTTCAATTCCATCCGCGACCAAGTCAAAGAGGGAGACATAGAGATTTGCAAGATACATACAGATCTGAATGTTGCAGACCCTTTGACTAAGCCTCTCTCACGAGCAAAACATGATCAGCACCAAGACTCCATGGGTGTTAGAATCATTATTGTGTAATCTAGATTATTGACTCTAGTGCAAGTGGGAGATCAAGGAAATATGCCCTAGAGGCAATAATAAAGTTATTATTTATATTTCCTTATATCATGATAAATGTTTATTATTCATGCTAGAATTGTATTAACCGGAAACTTAGTACATGTGTGAATACATAGACAAACAGGGTGTCACTAGTATGCCTCTACTTGACTGGCTCGTTGAATCAAAGATGGTTAAGGTTCCTAGCCATATACATGGGTTGTCATTTGATTAACGGGATCACATCATTAGAGAATGATGTGATTGACACGACCCATTCTGTTAGCTTAGCATTCGATCGTTTAGTATATTGCTATTGCTTTCTTCATGACTTATACATGTTCCTATGACTATGAGATTATGCAACTCCCGAATACCGGAGGAACACTTTGTATGCTACCAAACATCACAACGTAACTGGGTGATTGTAAAGGTGATCTAAAGGTGTCTCCGATGGTACTTGTTGAGTTGGCATAGATCGAGATTAGGATTTGTCACTCTGATTGTCGGAGAGGTATCTCTAGGCTCTCTCGGTAATGCACATCACTATAAGCCTTTCAAGCAATGTAACTAATGAGTTAGTTGCGGGATGATGCATTACGGAACGAGTAAGGAGACTTGCCGGTAACGAGAATGAACTAGGTATTGAGATACTGACGATCGAATCTCGGGCAAGTAACATACCGATGACAAAGGGAACAACATATGTTGTTATGCGGTTTGACCGATAAAGATCTTCATAGAATATGTAGGAACCAATATGAGCATCCAGGTTCCGCTATTGGTTGTTGATAGGAGATGAGTGTCGATCATGTCTACATAGTTCTTGAACCCGTAGGGTCCGCACGCTTAACATTCGGTGACAATCGGTATTATGAGTTTATATGTTTTGATGTACCTAAGGTAGTTCGGAGTCCTAGATGTGATCACAGACATGACGAGGAGTCTTGAAATGGTCGAGACATAAATATTGATATATTGGACGGCTATATTCGGACACCGGAAGTGTTCCGGGTGATTTCGGAGAAAACCGGACTGCCGGAGGTTTACCGGAACCCCCCGGGAACTAATTGGCCTTGTTGGGCCCTAGTGGAGAGAGAGAGGGGCCGGACAGGGCAGGCCGCGTGCCCCCTCCCCTTGAATCCAAATAGGACAAGGAAGGGGGGCGGCGCCCCCCTTGCCTTTCCCCTCTCCCACTCCTTCCTTCCCCCTCCTAGTGGGACTAGGAAAGGGGAGTCCTACTCCCACTAGGAGGGGGACTCCTCCTCCTGGCGCGCTCTGCTAGGGCCGGCCGGCCTCCCCCCTTGCTCCTTTATATACGGGGACAGGGGGCACCCCAAGACACAAGTTGATCAATTGATCTTTTAGCCGTGTGCGGTGCCCCCCTCCACCATAATCCACCCCGGTCATATCGTAGCGGTGCTTAGGCGAAGCCCTGCGTCGGTAGCAACATCATCACCGTCATCACGCCATCGTGCTGACGGAACTCTCCCGCGAAGCTCTGCTGGATCGGAGTTCGTGGGACGTCATCGAGCTGTAAGTGTGCTGAACTCGGAGGTGCCATGCGTTCGGTACTTGGATCGGTCGGATCGTGAAGACGTACGACTACATCAACCGTGTTGTCATAACGCTTCCGCTTTAGGTCTACGAGGGTACATGGACAACAGTCTCCCCTCTCGTTGCTATGCATCACCATGATCTTGCATGTGCGTAGGATTTTTTTTGAAAATACTACGTTCCCCAATAGCACCATACCCTGATATGTGCCGCCACGCTCTGCAGCCCAAAGTAGAAGAGAGGGTCGCAAGTATCAGACTTTGACCTGCTGGCTGGAGTTTCCCCATCAGGCACCCATCTCGTTCAAACCGTCAGCCAATCTCCGCAGCTTAATAAATAGTAATGTCTAACTGAGCCAGTTAGTTAGATGCGCACACTTGGTGTAGTAGGATCTTTATTTAGTTTGATGCATACACTTGTTCTTTTTTGGTAGCCCTTTTGTAATGATGGTTGATGTTTGGTTTGGAAGAGAGAGCTGCGTCTTTACTCTTTCCGGCACCTTCTCGCTTCTGTTGCACCCCCAGCCCTGGTTGTTGCTGCTGCTGTTTTCAATGTACAATCAGTAGTATATTTCGTCTGTCGGTTGAATAAATGTGTTGTTAGAACGACAAACACAATGTTTTGGAAGTCGTTGCATGGTCCGATCCTTTAGTTTTTTTTGGGGGGAAACAGTCTGATCCTTTAGTGCCCCGTACCGTACGTAGCGCATACTATTTTTGGTATGGGACACATTTTCCACTTGTTGATAACATGCAACCCACTGATGAAATCCTAATAGAGGAGCCCATAATTAACTGGAAGGGAGGCTCTCACATGAATCCGACCCAGGTACATGCTCATGGTCCCCTAAACATAAATAAGTAAATAAATAAATAAAGCTAAATGCTCATGCACCAGTTCTTTAAATTCACGATTTAACAGGAGGATATTATTTCCTATGATAGTGTCGTTACATTCAGTCGATATTATTCTTAGGCAAAGATGGCAACCCGTCTTCTTTCTCCCATCATTTTCTTCCTGCAACCAGCGGGCCCATGCAAATTGTAGTCAACGTCGTAAATAGTTCCGGTCCATTTTTATTTTTTAATAAGAATGTCCAACCCAGCCCAACACATTGGCGACAGCACTTTATCCTCCGCCTTGGTGCGCTCGTCGCGGCGTCGCCGTCCGGCCCCTATCAACATAGTGAATCGGGAGAGGGTTGTAGTTGTGAATATGACAGTACGAACCCACCAGGCCCACTACCGAAAACAAGCAAACACCTCTTTTACTACCAGCGGACCCTTGTTTTTTTTACTCTAATCTACCCTGCTGATATCTGGGACCCACATCATTTTCAACGTATAGTCAATTAACGACAGAATTGCGCAACTTTTTTAGTAGTAATTCGGAGGAGCAGGCTATAAACTGGGTTGTGCGGTCTCTATGGCCCGTCTAACAACATGACCAGCCCAACAGTTTTTTCTTTGGGAAAATAGGTAGCCCGGTATTTCTTTTTCAAGAATACCAAAGCTAGGCCTATTTGTTTTCTCCGACTTACTAGGCTGCAAATCTTTCAAGATGAGTAGGGATGCATTCCGGCCTGGCCAAAGAGTATGGTCAGTGTCTGTTAAAAGTAATATCAAAGGGGTTGAAAATTCCAAAAAAATATAGCAAATGGGAAATTAGTTTCTTTTTTGTTTTTGTTCTTCACTGATATTTTATGTTTCATTGGATTTTAACATGACATAGTACTAATTTATTTTTAAATTTGTTTTAGTATGGCTACTAATTTTTGGATTAAGAATATTTTGTTCCCCAGCAAAAATTTGTGAATTTTCAAAATTTTGCACATATTTAGTTCAAGTTTTTAACCCTGGTACTGACTAGAAAATGGGCAGCAATTCTAAAAATGGAAAATGGGTTGCAATAAATTCCATACGAATTAGAAAATGAGTAAAAATTATAAAAATAATAACAAATGGGCTGTACACGCCACGGATTTCGAGGCTGACTTGTTTACGCAAGGCTTTGTTAGTCAACACACGATTCTAGCAGTAGTGACTGTTGGATGTCCATCCAACGGCCGACGTGCTTCTTCAATCTCTGATCTTCCTGCTCCAGCCGCCTAAACTAGCACGGCAGGACTGCCTGCTCCCTCGTCTTGTGGCCCGCTGTGATGCCGCACACAATCAACTACCTCCTTATTACGCGAAAAAATGATTCGTCCCACTGACATCTGGGGCGCACCGGTTGGGACGCTGGCCTATGGGCCTACTAAGTTGACTCGTACACAAGGATTTGTCCACTTAGTCAACAAACGATTCTAGCAGCAGTGACCATTGGATTTGAATCGAACGGTCCTGCTGCTTCTTCAACCTCTGGTCTTCTTACTCCAGCCGCCCAAAGCAGCGCCGGTCGTGTCGCATGCTCCTGCCTCCCGTGGCCGGCTGTGTTACCGCGGAGGCCTCACCGCCCCCTACTACTCCCACCGCTGGCCAGGCCCTGCGGCGATGGCAGCCTCACACAGCCGAACCAGTGAACCCTCGTACTCCTCTCCGCGTGGGCATCCACTGCCACGTCTTCCCCGGCTCCGCGTCGTCCCCTTCCTAGGCCTCGCCGTCGTCCACCGCCCTGGTGCTCTCGGCGCGGCGTGGTCAATGTGGTCAAGGAACGACTTCCATCGGAAGAGTATCAGACGTGGAGAGGCTGATAGCTGGGTCCACGGCCGCAGCAAGGAAGTGCCTCCTTATTACACGGAAAATAATGATTCCTCCACCTGACAGCAGGGACCCACCAGACGGGCCACTGTATTTTGTGAAAAAAGCATTCCCCCCTGATGCTGGGACCCACCAGCTATATCTTCGCACGCAAGGAAGTGCCTCCATATTACGGGCAAAAAAATGATTTGCCCCCTGACTGCTGGGACCCACGAGCTACATCTTCGCACGCAAGGAAGTGCCTGACAGTCGGGATCCACCTGGTCGAAGCATACGTAGCGTTGTCATTCTAGTCGCGAACGTGCATGTACATACTGGTCGATCGGTCTGTCAACAGGCTATAGCGATGAACCGTGGTCGTGTAACGAAGGGCACGTGTCATAGTAGAGGCGCGCACATGTCGTAGTAGAGGCGCGCATGTAGCATGTACATGTACGTACAACCAGGGTGCAAGAAAGTAAATACAGCCATGTACGTACATATGGGCGGGGTCTCGTACGCCTACTCGCGCATATGTACGGCCAGGGCTCGTGTACATGGCTGGGTCGGAACGGAGAAACTGCGTCGTCGTCGTGTTCATGGGGAGGCAACGAAATGTGTCGTGTTCATCGGGAGGCAACGGAACGCGTGCTGTTCATCGGGAGCCAACTGGCTTGGACGGAACAGCCGATGGAAACAAGGCCTAGCGTACCGCAGAATGGAGGAAATGGCCTTGTGTTTGACCGGCCACGGTCGAAACGGGATCTTGTTCATCGGGAGGGGTCTGGCGTACCGCAAAATGGAGGAAACTAACTTCTCTTGGACCTCCTACGATCGAAACGGGGTCCTGTTGATCGGGAGGGGTGTGGCGTGCCCCTAAACGGAGGAAACGGATTTGTGTTGGAGCGCTACGGTCAAAACTGGGTCCTGTTCATCGGGAGGGGTGTGGCGTACCGCAAAATGGGACTCCACGAGATACAGTTCATCTCCACCGTCGACTACCTCCACGAGCTACTGTTCATCCACCGCCGACCTCCTCCAGCCTCCACCTGCGACTGTTCATCCACGGGCTCCTGTTCATCCAGCCTCCACTGCGCGCTCGTCCACCGGCTACTGTTCAACCTAGCCCTCTCCATAGGGTCCTGTTCAACCACCCCTCCACGGGCTACTGTTGATCTAGCCCTCCACCGGCTCCTGTTCAACCAGCCCTCCACGGGGTCCTGTTCATCCAGCCCTCCACGGGGTCCTGTTCATCCAGCCCTCCACGGAGTCCTGTTCATCCACCCCCAACCGGCTCGATCGGGGTCCTCTTCATCCAGCGGCAATGGTCTCTACTACCACGGGGTCCTGTTCATCCTACCCCCCCCCCCACCGAGAACTATTCATCCACCCCCCCAACAACACTCACTGTTCATCCAGAGGCAGCATCGATCGGCTTTAGTTAGCAGCAGTAGTGAAGGAATCACTCGGGTTCAGTTAACAGCAAGGGATCGATCAATCGCTCGTGTTCAGTAACACGTAGCATGCAGTGAATCGCTCGGGTTCAGTTAGAGCCCAACGCCTCGCTCGGGTTCAGTTAGAGCGCAACACCTCGCAACATGCGTGTACATACAAGAGAAACGCGCATCACTCGGCCCTCGGCCACCAACCGTAACCGGGAACTCCCCCGATATTTTCCTTGCCCTCGCTTCTAGCACGGTTTTTTCCATCATGGACGGCACAAAGAATGTCATGCAGCTACATCTCCGGCCCGCCTAGGATGAAAAGCCCATTTTCTGTCATGATTTTTTGTCATAGAAGTAGGATCCCACCATATCTATGATGATACCAGGTTTTGTCACAATTATCGTCATAGAAGTGTCATAAGCATGACAGAAAAAAATCGTTCGGCCCAAAATGTCACGGATGTGTCTTTTTTTGTAGCGTTGAGAGCAATAGACAATTCATTGATAGCAATAACAAAGAAATAAGGCGACATGGGACAACCTTGACGAATATCTCTGAAACTTCTAAATTTATGCGAAGGCTGCCCATTAACAAGCACAGAGAAAGTAGGATAAGAAATGTGTCCATGAACCAAATTAATGAAATGACGATGCAACCCTTTACGTGCAAGCACAGACACAATGAAGTTCCACTCTATACGATCAAAAGCTTTAGCCAGATCTATTTTTAGCATGAAAGTGTGATGATTCCATGAAGCAAGAGAGAAAGAGTGAGTAATCTCTTGATCAATAATAGTGTTGTCACTAATTCTTCTACCCTCAATAAAGGCTTGCTTATCAGGATCAATATAGTCCAGAAGATGAGGCTTAATCCTATTAGCTAGCGATTTGCAATGATTTTATAGACAATATTACAAAGGCTAATGGTACGATAATCCATAGGAACCTGAGGAACTAACTTCTTTGGGATTAGAGCAACATTAGTATCATTAATGTGGGGAGGTAAAATACGCGTTTGATAAAAGTTAATCACAAGTTGAGTGACCTCCTCCCCTATCCAATCCCAAGCAGCCAAATAAAATTCCACATTAAAACCATCCGGACCTGGAGAAGCGTTCAACTTCATCTCTTTAAGAATCTGCAAAACTTCATTTTTATCAGGAAGAAAATAAGTAGGATCCAAAGAGTTGACAGGCAAGTGAGTATTGAGAAAAGGCCTTCCAATGTCATTGTTAGGCGAGGAGAAGATGTAGCTAAAATAGTTGACAAAAGTATTAGTGTAGCACTAGGCTTAAAATGAACCACATCATTCTCATCCTTAAGAGAACAAACAATATTCCTTTTTCTTCTTTTGATCACGGCCTGATGAAAAATTTAGTATTGCCATCACCATCCGTGGCCCAACCCTTTTTACTTCTTTGTTTGTAAAACTGATTAAGTTTGGAAAGAGTTTGTTCATACCTAAGACTGAGAGAGCCTTCCAAAGTATGATTTTGTTGCTGCAAAGGAAGCTGCTGAATCTGATTGATACTTGATTCAAGTTCCAAAAGTTCTTGCTAAAGAGGCTTTTTCTTCTTGCGCCACTTTTTCAAAGAACCTGCCAAAGAAGATGACTTTGTTGCAAAGGAGTGAGATGTACAATTATTCCAGGCAGATTTAGCAAAGTTGCCGGAGTAATGATGCTTGTTTTTCCGTAGTAGTACACTTTTTTCTCTTAGATGGAAAAAGTAGTATACCTCATGCTAATATATAACTCTACTGTTGAATGGTGCTACTTAAATATGGAGAACTCTAGAAATTAGTGAATGCCTAGATTTTTTGATCTAATTTTGTTACTCAGAGAGTAATAAGAAAAAGAAGAGGTCTCTGCTCGCCAAGTTTCGTCCAATATTTAGTAGATTCGTCTATGATCGAATCAAAGTAGAGCGAGCAATTGATCTACAATTTGGAGCAGAACAAAGGGGATCCATCAACAGAAAAGTTCAGGCTCGTTATGATGTAACACTACAAAAAAAAGACACATCCGTGACATTTTGGGCCGAACGAATTTTTTTCTGTCATACATATGACACTTCTATGACGATAATTGTGACAAAACCCGGTATCATCATAGATGTGGTGGGCTCCTTCTTCTATGACAAAAAAATCATGACAGAAAATGGGTTTTTCGTCCTGCGCGGGCCGGAGACGCAGCTGCATGAAATTCTTTGGGCCGTCCATGACGGAAAAAACCGTGGTAGAAGCGAGGGGGAGGAAAATTGCGGGGAGTTCCTGGTTAAGGTGGGAGGTCGGGGGCCGAGCGATGCGCGTTTATCTCGTACACGTATGCGCGTGTGTGCGAGGCGTTGGCTCTAACTGAACCCGAGCGAGGCGTTGGGCTCTAACTGAAACCGAGCAATTACACTGCAGGCTACACGTTACTGAACCCGAGCGATCGATCGATGGCGGCTACATATGAGAACCCGATCGAAGCGATTCGCTATCTTCGCTGCTAAGCAAGCCGATCGATGCCGTCTCGGGATGAGCAGTGAGCATTGCGGGGGTTGGATGAACAATGGCGGCGGTGGCGTTGCCTCTGGATGAAACAGGACCCCCATGGTGTGGTGGAGGGTTGGATGAATAGTAGACGGTGGAGGGTGCCCGTGGAGGGTGGATGAACATGACCCGTGGTGTGGAGGGCTGGATGAACAGTAGACGGTGGAGGGGTGCCCGTGGAGGGGTGGTTGAATAGGACCCGTGGTATGGAGGGCTGGATGAACAGGATCCCGTGGAGGCTGGAGGAGGTCGACGGTAGCCCGTGGAGGCTAGAGGAGGTCGACGGTGGAGACGAACAGTATCCCGTGGAGTCCCGTTTTGCGGTACGCCACAGCCCTCCCGATCAACAGGACCTCAGTTTCGACCGTAGCGCTCCAACACAAGTCTGTTTCGTCCGTTTTGTGGTACGCCACACCCCTCCCGATCGACAGGACCCCCGTTTTGACCGTAGGAGGTCCGTTTCATCCGTTTTGCGGTACGCCACACCCCTCCCGATCAACAGGACCCCGTTCCGAACGTCGAAGGTCCGTTTCCTCCGTTGTGCGGTACGCCAGGCCTCGTTTCCATCGCCTATTTCGTCCAAGCCCTCCCGATGAACACGACCACGCATTCCGTTCCGACCCACGGTTGGCTCCCACGTGTTCTGTTGCCTCCCGATGAACACGACGCATTCCGTTGCCTCCCGATGAACACGACGCATTCCGTTGCCTCCCCATGAACACGACGACGATGCTGTTTCTCCGTTCCGAGCCAGCCATGTACACGAGCCCTAGCCATACGTATGTGCGAGTAGGCGTTCGAGACCCCGCCCGTATGTACACATATGTGGCCGTATTTTCTTTCTTACACCACGGCGTTAATGCGTGCGTGTACATGCTACGTCGCGGCGCCTCTACTACGACACGTGCACGCCTCTACTACGACCGCACGCACGCCTCTCTGACGACCCGTATGTGCGCATAATGTTCGCGACCAGAATGAAAATGCTACGTACGCTTCGACCAGGTGGGTCCCGACTGTCAGGCACTTCCTTGCCTGTGAAGATGTAGCTGGTGGGTCCCAGGAGTCAGGGGGCGAATCGTCTTGTTTTTTTTGCCCGGACGCACTTCCTTGCGTGCGAAGGTGTAGCTTCTGGGTCCCAACAGTCGGGGGGCGAATCGTTTTTTTTGCCCGGACGCACTTCCTTGCGTGCGAAGGTGTAGCTGGTGGGTCCCAGCAGTCAGGGGGGCGAATCGTTTTTTTTTGCCCAGACGCACTTCCTTGCGTGCGAATATGTAGCTGGTGGGTGTCGGTGTCAAAACCGGCGGATCTCGGGTAGGGGGTCCCGAACTATGCGTCTAGGCGGATGGTAACAGGAGACAAGGGACACGATGTTTTTACCCAGGTTCGGGCCCTCTCGATGGAGGTAAAACCCTACTCCTTCTTGATTAATATTGATGATATGGGTAGTACAAGAGTAGATCTACCACGAGATCGAGAGGCTAAACCCTAGAAGCTAGCCTATGGTATGATTGTTGTTCGTCCTATGGACTAAAACCCTTCGGTTTATATAGACACCGAATAGGGTTAGGGTTACACGTAGTCGGTTACAATGGTAGGAGATCTACATATCTCAGATCGCCAAGCTTGCCTTCCACGCCAAGGAAAGTCCTATCCGAACAAGGGACGAAGTCTTCAATCTTGTATCTTCATAGTCCAGAGTCCGCCAAAGGTTATAGTCCCGCCATCCGGACACCCCTAATCCAGGACTCCTCGGTAGTCCCTGAACCAGGCTTGAATGACGCAGTCCGGTGCGCAGATTGTCTTCGGCATTGCAAGGCGGGTTCCTCCTCCGAATACTTCATAGAATATTTTGAACACAAGGATAGTGTCCGGCTCTGCAAAATAAGTTCCACATACCACCGTAGAGAGAATAATATTTACACAAATTCAATCTGCTGACGTATTCCGCAGTGTGACATCACACCACGGCCAAGCCTTTATTCGAATCATTTCTACTGTCCCACCTCAGCGCGTTTAGCGAGGCGGTTTCCTTGGCACGTCTAGTCAAAGCAGAGATCGTGTCCCCTTATTCCGGGATTCTCATCAATACGGGCGTGGGTAACCCAACTGCGCCATTGATTACGGCGCTTGGGAGATAAGCGAGTTTTACCAGGCTAGTGGGGACGCATAGCTTCGTCCGCCCATATAAGGGGATAAGGATCCACCTTTTCACCCACGCCTTCTTCCTTCCGTGCTCATCCATTTCCGCGCACTCGAGCTCTAGCGCCCAAGTCCGCACATCTCGCCTCAACCTTCTCCAGCCATGTCCGGAGCGGGAGGCAAGTGGATGGCCTCCTCCGTCACGGAGGGGCACATCAAAAAGCTGAGGAAAGCCGTATACTTGTCCAGTGACATCACGCACCGGCTCCCCGACAAGGGGCAGCTCATCCCCACTCCCAGGCCCCATGAGAGTGTGGTGTTCCTCACCCACTTCCTCCACGGACTAGGTTTTCCACTTCACCCATTTGTCCGGGGGCTCATGTTCTACTACGGCCTGGATTTCCATGATCTGGTCCCGAATTTCGTCCTCAACATCTCGGCGTTCATCATCGTGTGCGAGGCCTTCCTCTGCATCCAGCCCCACTTCGGCTTATGGCTGAAGACCTTCAATGTCAAGCCGAAGGTAGTGGGCGGCCACCAAGCGGAGTGCGGAGGTGCCATGGTGGGCAAGAAGGCCAACGTCCTATGGCTTGAGGGCTCCTTTGTGGAGACCATAAAGGGGTGGCGATCGGGGTGGTTCTACATCACCAAGCCGCGCGATCCTAAATGGGCAGCAGCCCCCGAATTCCGATCTGGCTTCCCTACACGGCTCACCTCCTGCAAAGAGACGGGCCTGACGTGGGGTAATTCGGAAGAGCTGACCGGACTCCAAACCTGCGTCCGAAACCTGGTGAACAAGAAGCTCAAGCTTGTTAATGTAGTCCAGGTCATGCTCATCCGCCGGATCCTCCCGTGCCAACAACGGGCCTTCAGCTTGTGGGAGTTTGATCCGGCACAACACCAAACCTTGAGCAGGCTCTTCGACACTACGTACGAAGATGCCTGGAAGGTGCTGTTCATACGCCGAGGCTCCCGCATCCGCCATCAAGATCGCGGATTCAGCTTGCAACATCAAGCCAACGAGGTAAGCTATTTTACCCTTTACGGGACTCTTGTTTTTCATAGTTTGACTCTATGCAGGATCTAAACTCCCTTACCTTTGACAGGATTGGCAGAAGACGTCCGGCAGATTATTTGTCTGGCTCCCTTGCCGAAGACCCAGTGGACGCCTTGATTAGCGGGGCTGCTGGTTCCGCACCTCACGTGGTGCCGGAGAAGAAGGCCAAGAAGAAGGCCACGGGCCCTCGAAAGAGTGCCCGGCGCCAGGTGGTGTCGGACTCATCGTCCGATGACTCCGAGGCGGACTCCTCCCGTGAAGACAAGGAGGAGGAAAAAGAGGCCTCTCCCCCAGCGGGGTGAGAGAAGAAAAGGAAGGCCACCCCAACCAGGGAGGTCGGAGGGTCCAAGAAGGGAAGGACCCTTCCTCCGGACTACTCCACCAACGCTGACGACGGCGAAGAGGAGTGGCCACCGAGGGCCAAGCCCCTGGCGAAATCATAAGTGTCCGGACACCAGAATAACTCATGGTGTTCCATTTGTCGCACAGTATCTTCTAACGCCGAATATAACCATGCAGCCCACCCCAGGACGGGCTCGACGCTTCAACGAGCGGCTCCTTGGGTTCATCGGATGTGAATAGCACCTCACTTCCGACCGCCTCCTCTCCTCGCGCTACGGGTGACGCCGAGGTGGGGTCCCAAAAGGGGCCCAGCCAGGAGGAGGTGGTCCAGGGGGCGCCGCAAGGCAACCTCCTGGACTCCAGGCGCAAAGGGGATAAAACCCCAAAGGGCTCTAAGTCCGCCTCAGGTTGGACTCGCACCGAACCTTCAGTGGTTCCGGAGTCCGCAGCGGCCCCTATGTAAGAAGGGCAAGATCACGACGCCGGTGACCTCCGCCCAACCGGGGCACGGATACACTCTGAGGCGCTTAACGGGCGCCTCCATCGACGAGGAGCACCGCCTTTGTTATGAGTGTGGTGATCCGAGAAAGTTCGATCCGCCAAGAGCGGGCCGATCAAGCATGTGCTAGCCTTCTAACAAAGCTTTGAGGTATGTATTTAAGATATGTAAACATATTACTGCATAGACAGTAGCCCCTGATGCTCAGTTTGGTGTTCGGAAAGAAAAGCCAAACTGAGGATCTAAAAGATGTACGCATGAGTCTAACATAAGTATGTCAATATGGGAATGCAGGCTGCGCCTTGACCTCTGCCAAGACCGATCATGGAGGTCAATGCATTGAAGCAGAGCCTCGAGTGGTCCAAGAGCGAGCTCGGCCTTGCCAAAAAGCAGCTCGAGGACAAGGAAGGTAAGTAATACCTTATGGAAGTATATAAAAGATGTGGTTGCAAAAATGACAGGAATAACGTGAGTATTGCAGGGGCCACGAACGAGGTGGCGACCCTGAAGAAAGCGATGTCCAAGGCCGAAAGCAATGCGGCCGCGGAGCGCACCGAGCGAGAGAAGCAAGAGGCGCGGGTGGCGGAGGTGCGGCAACAACTCCAGGCTCTCGTGGAAAAACACAAGAGTTTGGAGCGTGACTCAAAGACTCGAGAGTCCGAGCTCGCCTCGGCCCTTAAGAGCGCCAAATCTGCTAAGGCCGAAGCCCAAAAAGCCCTCCAGGAAATTGAGGCGATGAAGAAGATAGCGGCTGGTAAGGCATTCTTTATGCAAAGCAAGCACGTGAGAGTGAATTATCTGTTACTTACTCGAATCCGGAGCTCTCCAGGAGCATTCGCAGATCTGCCCCGCAGTGTGTCCGATGCTGCCGCATTCTACCGAACCGAGGAGGGGAGCTCGACGGAGAAGGTGTTACGGTCTCGATATCTTTGAGGCCGGACACCCGGTGCCCTTTGAGCGACCAGTGAAGCAGCTGGTCGAGCTCCATAAGGTGGCCGAACAGGCCATGAAGGGCCTCATAGTTCGGTTGTGGCCTAGGAAGCCATGCACAGGAGCTACTGGCCGGGTGAGGCGGCCGGTGGACGCCTATCCATGGATTGAAGTTGTCAAGCGCTCCGTCTGCATCGAAGGTGCTCAGAGGGCCTTGCCCGTGCTAAAGTGCACTGGAGCAAGATGGACGCTGAGAAGCTTGTGACGGACGGACCACCGCCGGGCAAGGGGCATCGCAAGCCCGAGATGTATTATGAGGGTGTCCTGAAGGGTGCCCGCCTTATAGCGGATGAATGCTCCAAAGATGTAATTTTTGAGTAAACTCGCATTTGTTATCCTGTACGCTGAAAACTTGTTCATATGCGTTAAGCAACGCTTTTGAATTTAAAATATTACCTTCTGTGCGGCCGTTTATGAAATTTGAGAGATGGCGAGTCGTCGGCTTCTGTCCCCATGCCACGAGTGCTGGGGTGTTCGGGATAAACTTGAGCACTCTTTTTCCCATTCTTGGGTCCTTCGAGGGAGGCGCTCAACACAAGAACAAGGCAATCGGACTATAATGCTTGAACACTCTCACTTAGCCATAGAATTCTATAATTTTAGATTTCGGCGAAGCCCCTAGTGTTCGGAAGACCGTGTTCGGGGCGCTATCCACGCCTAGGCCGGACAAAGCCGACTCCTTGCTCTAAGCGGCATAAGTCTTTAGGGACTCAAAAACCTCTCGAACAGCGACCGGCTCTCGCCTTATCATGACAGTCAGTTTTAGCTTTCTCCATTGAGGTGCTTAGCCCAGCTCAACCGGGGCACAATCGCAGTGGTTCTCCCAGCGCTACCTTAGTCGATATAATAGAACGTAAGGTACCAAAACATGGGAGCCGGGCAAACCCAACTATTGACCCAAGACATGATTTGGAGCCGATGCATATAATGCTATAAGTTCGGGGTGCCGCACTTGTGAAAGTGTTCGGACTTATCACACCATATTTTGGGGTACTTAAGCCCCTGGTGTATTTGGTCGTACCAAAGGGTACGGGTGCAACATGTCATTAATGAACATATATAGATAGAAAAAGGAATGCAATAATAGGCAGAAGCTATGTATTGTTTATTCAAAAAGGCTGCGGTAAAAGCAGAACGATACAAATAGTGCGATAAGCAAGGGACGGACTATTTGACATGTCCCCTCCGAGGCGAGCTGCGGGATGACATGTGAAACAAGTATCTTTGCTCGTTATAGAGACCACCTGGACACTCGACGTAGCTTTCTGCTTCCCTGGCTGTTGCATCGTGTGTTCGGCGATTCTACTGCCGGATAGGGCTTCCGGAGAACGGAGTCCTGAAAGTAAGAAAAAAAGAATGACAAAATCGGGAGCCCCTAGTGCGGTTGAGCTGCATTCTGGGCATGCCTTGGTCGTGCCCTCCCCCTATGCCCATGGTATTTCCAGAGCGTAATTATGTACGCGTAGTACTGGTTTCGCTATTTCGCGAGGGTCGGGTTGGGGCAGCGTTACTCTGGCGTGCTCGGAACGTGCCAGGCGGTCTTGTTGTAGGTTACTCCGGGCGCGCTTGACGGTGTCCGGACGTTTAATAGCCGAACTCGAGAATTGCCTTGAGAGGCTGCTTTGTACTTCCGCCGCGAGGGCCGCCGTATGCTCCTCCGTTCGGAGAGAGCGTTCGGTGTTTCCATTGACCGTAATGACTCCTCTAGGGCCTGGCATCGTGAGCTTGAGGTATGCGTAGTGTGGCACCGCATTGAACTTTGCAAATGCGGTTCGTCCGAGCAGTGCGTGATAGCCACTGCGGAACGGGACTATGTCGAAGATTAACTCCTCGCTTCGGAAATTATTCAGGGATCCGAGGACCACTTCAAGTGTAACTGAGCCTGTACAGTTGGCCTCTACACCTGGTATGACGCCTTTAAAGGTTGTCTTTGTGGGTTTAATCCTTGAGGGATCTATGCCCATTTTTCGCACGGTATCCTGATAAAGCAGGTTCAGGCTGCTGCCGCCGTCCATCAGGACTCTAGTGAGGTGAAATCCGTCAATGATTGGGTCTCGAACCAATGCGACGAAGCCGCCATGGCGGATGCTAGTGGGTGGTCCCTTCGATCAAAAGTGATCGGGCAGGAGGGCCATGGGTTGAACTTTGGGGCGACTGGCTCCAACGCATATACGTCCCTGAGTGCACGCTTCCGCTCCCTCTTGGGGATGTGGGTTGCGTATATCATGTTCACCGTCCGCACTTGTGGGGGGAAGCCCTTCTGTCCCCTATTATTCGGCGATCGGGGCTCCTCCTCGTCATTGCTATGCAACCCCTTGTCATTGCTTTCGGCATTTAACTTGCTTGCCTTCTTGAACACCCAACAATCCCTGTTGGTGTGGTTGGCTGGTTTTTCGGGGGTGCCGTGTATCTGGCACGAGCGATCGAGTATTCGGTCCAAATTGGACGGGCCCGGAGTATTTCTTTTGAATGGATTTTTCCGCTGACCGGGTTTAGAGCCTCTGAATCCAGCATTGACTGTTGTATCCTCAGCATTATCGCCGTTAATGCGGCGCTTGTGCTTGTTGCGACGCGACCTGCCATTGCTGTCCATGGTATCCGAATTACCAGGGCTCTTGGTCATATTGTTACTACGAGCTAGCGAGCTGTCCTCTCCCGCGCAAAAGCGGGTCATGAGTGTTGTGAGGGCTGCCATGGATTTCGGCTTTTCCTGTCCTGGGTGCCGGGCAAGCCACTCGTCGCGGATGTTATGTTTGAAGGCTGTAAGGGCCTCTGCATCCGGGCAGTCGACGATTTGATTTTTCTTGGTTAGGAACCATGTCAAGAATTTTCTGGCCGATTCCTCTGGCTACTGAATTATGTGGCTTAGGTCATCGGCATCTGGTGGTCGCACATAGGTGCCCTGGAAATTGTCGAGGAATGCGGCTTCCAGGTCTTCCCAACAACCAATTGACTATGTTGGCAAGCTGTTAAGCCAATGTCGAGCTGGTCCTTTAAGCTTGAGTGGGAGGTATTTGATGGCGTGTAGGTCGTCACCGCGGGCCATGTGGATATGAAGGAGATAATCCTCGATCCAAACCGCAGGATCTGTTGTGCCATCGTACAATTCAATGTTTACGGGTTTGAAACCCTCGGGGATTTGATGATCCATTACTTCATCTGTGAAGCAGAGTGGGTGTCTTGGCGCCTCTGTCTTTGGGCTATATCACGACGCAGCTCAAATGAGCTTTGTCTCATCGTGGTTCGCCCGGCCGGAATTGCCATATCCGGCGTGACGGTTATCGTCACGTGTCGTGGGGCGCCCACGCGATCCGTAGATCGATCTTGTTTGCCTCGCCTTGTCCTCCAATATATCTCGCAGGTCTGGCATGTTTCCCCACGCCTTGATATTTTTTGAGCGACGCAGGGGGTGCGGCTTGAGTGGAGGGCCGAGAGGCCTCTCTGTCGCGGCCACGAGGTGGCCGGTCGGCCGTATCATGCGCTGGTGATGTAGGTTTAGGTGCTTCCTCCTCTAATTGGGGTAGCAGCCTGCGTTTTGGGTAGCTCTTGGAGGGGCGTTCGCGTTCATACACTTCGGCTGCCAGGACTTCAGTCCATCTGTCGGCTAGCAAGTCTTGGTCAGCTCTAAGCTGTTGCTGCTTTTTCTTGAGGCTGCTTGCCGTGGCCATAGGCCTGCGTTTGAAACGCTCTTGTTCGCCGGGATCCTCAGGCACGACAAATTCGTCGTAAATCGAGGCTTGCCTCATCTTCAAAGGAGGCATGTAATTATCGTCCTCTACCTCTCATCTGCTCGCCGCTCTCTCATGAGGGCTGGTTTCTCCATCCTCCCGCGCTGAATCCTGCTGGAGGGGTTGTCTTCGGCACTTTCCGGTGTTATTGTCTCCGTGCTGTAATCACCGTTTTCTTTGTGGCGGGATTTAGAGCGGCGCCGCTGACGCCGGCGCTTAGGCTGTTTCTTGGAGGGGTCATCCTCCGTTGTTCCATCGCCATTCCCTTCTTTTGGGATGTCCACCATGTATATGTCATATGACGAGGTGGCCTTCCAGTGCCCTGTAGGCGCTGGTTCTTGGTCGTCTCCTGCGTCGTCGTCCATACCGTCAATGTCTTCGGAGTCGAAGTCGAGCATGTCGGTTAAATCATCGACAGTGGCTACGAAGTGGGTGGTGGGTGGGCTTTGAATTTCTTCGTCGTCCGCATCCCAACCTTGCTGACCGTAGTCCGGCCAGGGCTCTCCTGATAAAGAGAGAGACTTTAGTGAATTCAGGATGTCGCCAAAGGGCGAGTGCTGAAAGATGTCCGCGGCGGTGAACTCCATGATCGGCGCCCAACCAGATTCGATTGGCAGGGGCGCGGAAGGTTCGGAGTCCGGAGAGGAGTCCGGTGCCTTCGAGTCACGAGCTTCACAATGGACAGGGTTAGTGTTCGGCTCAATCGCGTAGAGATTGCAGCCCCTGAGGCGGTGTCCAGCCACCCGTCCTCGATCGGCGCAGTCGGCTCCGAGCAAGGGGTCAGAGCGGACACTGGTGAGGCCTCCAGGGCACTGTTTGGCGGCAGAGCTAGATCATGCCCATCGTGACAGTGCGGCGTGCTTGGCTGTGGCTCGAACCCGTCGAAGATCAAGTCTCCGCGGACGTCGGCCATGTAGTTCAAACTTCCAAATCTGACCTGATGGCCAGGGGCGTAGCTTTCAATCTGCTCCAGATGGCCAAGCGAATTGGCCCGCAGTGCAAAGCCGCCTAATACGAAGATCCGTCCGGGAGAAAAGTCTCACCACTGGACAGCGTCGTTGTTGATGATCGGAGGAGCCATCGGGCCTAAAGATGATGACACAGAGGAACTCTCAACGAAAAGCACCAATGTCGATGTCAAAACCGGCGGATCTCGGGTAGGGGTCCCGAATCAGGCGTCTAGGCGGATGGTAACAGGAGACAAGGGACACGATGTTTTTACCAGGTTTGGGCCCTCTCGATGGAGGTAAAACCCTACTCCTGCTTGATTAATATTGATGATATGGGTAGTACAAGAGTAGATCTACCACGAGATTAGAGAGGCTAAACCCTAGAAGCTAGCCTATGGTATGATTGTTGTTCGTCCTATGGACTAAACCCTCCGGTTTATATAGACACCGGAGAGGGTTAGGGTTACACAGAGTCGGTTACAATGGTAGGAGATCTACATATCTGTATTGCCAAGCTTGCCTTCCACGCCAAGGAAAGTCCCATCCAGACAAGGGACGAAGTCTTCAATCTTGTATCTTCATAGTCCAGGAGTCCGGCCAAAGGTTATAGTCCGGCCATCCGGACACCCCCTAATCCAGGACTCCCTCAGTGGGTCCCAGCAGTCAGGGGCACACGTTTTTTTCTCGAAATACGGTGGCCCGTACGGTGGGTCTTCGCTGTCAGGTGGAGGAATAATTATTTTGCACGTAATAAGGAGGCACTTCCTTGCTGCGGCCGTGGACCCAATGATCGCCCTCTCCACGTCTGATCCACGTCCGATGGAAGCCTTTCCTTGACCATGTTGACCACGCCAACCGAGAGCACCAGGCGGTGGACGACAGCGAGCCTAGGAAGGGGACGACGCGGAGCCGGGGAAGACACAGCAGTGGATGCCCACGCGTAGAGGAGTACGAGGGTTCACTGGTTCGTTGCGGTGTGAGGCTGCCGTCAGCGCGGAATAACAGGGAGTGTGGGTGAGTAGAGGGATGGCCTGGCCAGCGGTGGGGGTAGTAGGGGCGGTGAGGCCTCCACCGCATCGCAGCCGGCCACGGGATGTAGGAGTACGAGGCACGACCGGCGCTGGTTTGGGCGGCTGGAGCAAGAAGACCAGAGGTTGAAGAAGCACTACGGCCGTTGGATGGACATCGTATGGTCACTGGAGCTAGAATCGTGCATATTGACTAAGTTGACAAAGCCCTCCGTCCCCGTCAACTTAGTAGGCCCACAAGTCAGCCTGCCATTATACTGGGTCCCAGCCTAACGGGGAGTATTCATTTTTTGTGCGTAATAAGGAGGCACTTCCTTGCGTGAAGATATAGCTGGTGGGTCCAGAAATCGCGGTAACGTTTTTTCGTGAAATACAGAGGCCCTTTCGGTGGGTCCCTGATGTCAGGTGGAGGAATCATTATTTTGCGTGTAATAAGGAGGCATTTCCTTGCGTGCGGCCATGGACCCATCTGTCGGCCTCTCCACGTACAGTCCACTTCAGATGCATGTTGGTCGTTGACCACATTGACCAGCAGCGCCGAGAAGCACCGAGGCGGTCGGCGACGGCGAGGCCTAGGAAGGAACGACATGGAGGTAGGGAAGACTCGGCAGTTGTTTCCCACGCCGGAGGGGAGTACGACCGTACGAGGGTTTACCGTCTGCCCGCCGTCAGCCGGAGAATAACAGCAGTGTGGGTGAGTAGAGGGATGGCTAGGCCAGCGATGGGAGTATGTTGGGGCGGTGAGGCTGGCAGCAGAGCCGGCCATGAGGAGGGAGCGAGCAGTCCGCTGGCGCTTGTTTGAGCGGCTGGAGCAGGAAGAGCAGAGATTGAAGAAGCACGACGGCCGTTGGATGGCCATCCAGCAGTCACTGCTTGTGCGTCAACCTTTTTTTTGGAAAGCCTCAAATCTGTGAAAAACAGCATAGAACCCATATGCCATTATTTCTAATAATTTACAACCCATTTGCTAATTATTAAGGTTTTTTTTGGAGCCCATATTTTTTTGTTAGCATTACAGCCCATATTGTGGACACGGTTAAAAAATTATACGAAATTTGGCATATTTAGGTGCGGTCCGAACTGTTTTTAATCCTGAAATTTCGACTCACATTCAAA
The DNA here is from genome assembly GCA_021605145.1 of Aegilops bicornis. NCBI lineage: Eukaryota > Viridiplantae > Streptophyta > Magnoliopsida > Poales > Poaceae > Aegilops > Aegilops bicornis. The sequence continues at coordinate 511,882,856 of CM038671.1, forward strand.
CTGATTTAAAAAAAAAATGTATATCAATATAAAATCCAACAAATTCTCCACGCATAAAAATTAATGTAATTGAAAACCTCGAAATGAAAAAAAAAAGATACTTGAAACTAATTGCCGGTTTGATGTGTTTTAAAATGTACAGCCCATTTCTCATTCTTGATGGGCCATTTTCTCGGCCAACCGAATGAAAGCTCTCCTCGTCTTGAAAGATTTGCAGCCCAACAGGCCTGACAAAGCGACTTACTTGGCAAATCACAAAAAAACTGGGCTGTGGTCGTGGACCCAGCTGTCAGCCTCTCCACGTACAGTACTCTTCCGATGGAATGTCGTTGACCACGCCGCGCCGAGAGCACCAAGGTGGTGGACGAAGGCGGAGCCGGGGAAGACGCAGCAGTGGATGCCCACGCGGAGAGGAGTACGAGGGTTCACTGGTTCGGCTGCGGTGTGAGGCTGTCGTCGCCGCAGGGCCTGGCTAGCGGTGGGAGTAGTAGGGGGCGAGGAGGCCTCAGCGGCCTGGCCAGCCCTTTGGAGGCGAGGGAAGCAGGCGGTCTCACAGCCTTTGGTTTGGGCGGCTGCTGCAAGAAGAGCAGCGATTGAAGAAGCAGCAGGACCTTTGGATTCAAATCCAACGGTTACTGCTGCTAGAATCATTTGTTGACTAAGTTGACAAGCCCTGCGTATGCGTCAACTTAGTGGACCCAGCTGTCAGCCTCTCCACGTACAGTACTCTTCCGATGGAAGTCGACCGTTGACCACATTGACCATGCGGCGCCGAGAGCACCACGGTGGTGGACGATGGCAAGGCCTAGGAAGGGTACGACACGGAGCCGGGGAAGACGCGACAGTGGATGCCCACGCGGAGAGGAGTACAAGGGTTCACTGGTTCGGCTGCGGTGTGAGGCTGCCGTCGCCGTAGAATAACAGGGGGAGTGGGTGAGTGGAGGGATGGCCTGGCCAGCGGTGGGAGTAGTATGGGGACGGTGAGGCCTCTGCGGCACGACCGGCGCTGCTTTGGGCGGCTGGGGCAAGAGACCAGAGGTTGAAGTAGCACTACGACCATTGGATGGACATCGTTGACCACCCCGCGCCGAGAGCACCAGGGCGGTGGATGACGGAGAGGCCTCTGAAGGAGCGACGGAGGCAGGGAAGACACGGCGGTGGCTGCCTGTGATGGAGAGTATGAGGGTTGACTGGTTCGGCCGTGCCGCCGGAAAATAACAGGAGGTGTGGGTGAGTAGAGGATAGACAGGCCGGGATGCGAGTATGATGGAGCCGTGAGACCTGCCCGGCAACCTTGCCCGGCCATGGGAGGCGGGAGCGAAGCGGTTCCGGCGCTGGTTTGGTAATTTGGGGCGGGGAAAGATCGAGATCGAAGAAGCACGATTGCCATTAGATTGACATCTAACGGTCTCGACTGGTAGAGTCGATTGTTGACTAAGTTTCTTTTTTGAGAAACCTTGTGTACGCATGAACTTAGTAGGCCCACAAGTCAGCCTCCAAATCTATGGCAGACAACATAAAGCTCATTTGCTATTTTTTATAATTTGCAGCCCATTTGCTAATTCTTAAGTAATTTATTACAGCCCATTTTCTGCCCAGGACCACGGTCAAAAAGTTCAACCTTATTTTGCATATTTCAGTGGAGTCCGAACTGTTGTAATCCTGAAATGATAAACATTTTTTAAGAACTTGTTGATTTGCCAAAAAATCGTTTTGTTTTTGTAAGCAAATAAGGCGTGGGACAATTGAGTTGGTTTAAGGAAAACCAGTGGTAAAAAATCAATATTTGGGTGGGAAAAATAGCAAAAATAAGGATGTAAATATGAAAAGGGAATTTTATGTGTTTTCAATATAATGATACATGTGTATGAACTAGTAAAACTAAAGGTAGAGGTTAGAAAACGGATGTAGGACATGCGTTTCAAGAGGAAAATAGAATTGGGCTGTGTGTTTGATTCAGTAAAAAAACTGCCTGCGGACGTTTTAAGACAAAATATAACTAACGCTGGTGGGCCAGAGGCCAGTAGATACCTGCTGGATCTTTGTGCCCCGTTGTCGTCATGGGCTGGGCTTGTTAAAAACAAAACCAACACTGGGCAGTCTACAGCCCAGTTGAAACTTGCTCGACCTGAAAAACAATATACGTGCTCAATAAACGAGAGAATTCTGCAAGTATAGACTGATAACTGGGATGCAGCACGAATAATTTTTTTATCGTGATAATAAGAGCAGGCACTTGTTTCAAAAAAATTGGAGAACTGGGAATTCGAACGGCGGGTGCTTCTGCAACCCATCAAATAAAAGTCAGGTGCCCGAAAATTCGTTTCGAAACAAATGATTCAGCTTTATATCCACGTCGACCCTCGGCATGATGGTTGGAAGCAAATGCAAGTTCATACCAAAAGATCGTTAACAACAATACCAACTTGTGGATGACAAGGTATTACAACTACCAATACCAAACTAACTTATAATCTTTTTACTCCTGGCCCTAGTGTTAAATGCGGTAGAAAATCTTGCAGGGGACCAGCTCCCGCTCCTTCTCTTGCTCCAGGTCCCCGAGGTGGTACTGGTGCATCACCCAGTTGGTCCTCTGTTGGTCGAATTTCTTGTTGGTGTGCAGCACCAGAACCTTTTTTGCTGCCCGTCTGCTGGCCGTTGACCATCACCGGCAAGGTATTGTCCGTCTTGTGCCACATCGCGTGCATGCCGCACTCCGACTGTATCTTGCGACGCGTCCACGTGCCCCTTTTGAACACCCTGGAATTGCGCTGGAAGAAATGCTTCCTTAGGCCACTCTGTGTGATACCTGCAGTATTGTGGAATATACGTTTTAGTGTACCAAGTTAGCATTTTCATAACATCTTTGGCATGTTGCAGTCACTTGTTTCACTTTTTATTAACTGTCAAATTGTAATTGCTTCACCAGGTCTGCGTCTAAAAAGAAAAATAGAGCTATAAACAAAGGAATATGTTTGTGCAAGTAGACGGCCGATCGGTGTCTTACCTTGAAGTTTCTCAGGTTGGGTGTAGCATATGCCGTGCTCGCTGTCGATGGTTGGTATGAACAAATCGATGAGAGACTGAAATCTCGCGCTGTCAGCACTCACTCTAGCCTCAAGGTGCTCGATCAGCTCCTGATCCGTGGGATCGAACTTGACGCCAGCCGGCAGTGCCGGCCAATCCTTCTTCGACTTGCATCGGTAATTCCAGTTATATGGTACTCAATGTATGATCAATCAACTGTCTTAAGTAAATGATGAAAGATTTCGACTGATAAGTGGTACTCCAAATCTGAAGTCCAGAATACCCGAACACGCCGCCGGGATTCTTGTGTCACCTCACGCGCAGCGTGTTGTCACGTCAATTCAATGTGTGGACATAATGAATAATTTGACCGACGTATAGTCCAAAGGTTATCAAAGGTTTCCTTCAAATCGTCAATCAGCGTCTCCTTCTCCCTTGACTTGACCACAATATCATCCACATAGGCGTGCACATTACGGCTGATCTTCTTATGAAGGCAATTCTGTACACACCGTTGATAAGTTTCCTGGGCGTTCTTGAGCCCAAAGGGCATAGATACATAGCAGAAGGCTCCAAAGGGAGTTATGAACGCTGTCTTATCTTGGTCCTTAACTGCCATCTTGATCTGATGATAACCAGAATATGCATCCGTAAAACTCAAGCGCTCACATCCAGCGGTAGCATCGATAATCTGGTCAATGCGGGGAGGGCAAAAGGATCTGCCGGACAAGCTTTGTTAAGGTCTGTGTAATCCACACACATGCGCCAAGTGCCGTTTTCTTAAGAACCCGGCACGGATTAGCAAGCCATTCTGGATGGAAGACTTCAATAATAAAACCAGCCGCTAAGAGCCTGGCCACCTCCTCTCCAATAGCTTTGCGCCTTTCTTCGTTAAACCGACGGAGAAACTGCTTCACCGGTTTGTACTTAGGATCAACATTAAGAGTGTGCTCAGCGAGTTCCCTCGGTACACCTGGCATGTCAGAAGGCTTCCATGCAAAAATGTCCCGATTCTCACGGATGAACTCGATAAGTGTGCTTTCCTATTTTGGGTCCAAGTTGGCGCTGATAGTGAACTGCTTGGACAAATCGCCAGGCACGAAGTCAACAAGCTTAGTCTCAGCCGCCGATTTGAACTTTAAATTCGGATCATGCTCTATAGTTGGCTTCTTCAACGGGGTCATGTCCGCCGGATCAACATTGTCCTTGTAGTATTTCAACTCCTCCGTGGCACAAACCGGCTCCGCATAGGCCGCGTCACCTTCCTCACATTCCAAAGCAATCTTGCGGCTTCCATGAACCGTTATTGTTCCCTTGTGACCCGGCATCTTGAGCTATAAATAGATATAACAAGGATGTGCCATGAATTTGGCATAAGCCGGCCGCCCAAATAGGGCGTGATATGGGCTCCGGATCTTCACCACCTCAAAAGTCAATGTCTCTGATCGGGAATCATGATCATCTCCAAAAGCCACCTCCAGAGCTATCTTGCCAACAGGGTATGCTGACTTGCCAGGTACCACACCATGGAACACCGTATTAGACGGTTTTAGATTTTTATCTGTTAGCCCCATACGGCGGAAGGTCTCATAGTACAGGATGTTAATACTGCTCCCTCCATCCATGAGCACCTTGGTGAATTTATAACCTCCCACCTGAGGGGCCACCACCAATGCTAGCTGACCCGGATTGTCAACCCGAAGAGGGTGATCCTCTCTGCTCCATATGATTGGTTGTTGCGACCAGCGTACATAATGCGGTACGGCCGGTTCAACAGAATTCACCGCTCGCTTGTGAAGTTTCCGGTCTCGCTTATCCAAGCTAGTCGTGAAAACATGATATTGCCCACTATTCAACTGCTTTGGATGGCTCTGATAACCCGACTGCTGCTGCTGCTGGCTGTAACCACCTTGGTTATTCTGATTATTCTGATTGTTATGTCCACCTTGATTTCCATTGAAGCCTGAACCGGAAGCTCCTCCATCGTGACCCGACCCATGGAAACCGGATCCTGAGCCACCACGATCCATGATCATAACGGAAAGCATTAGAATTCTTGAACTCCTGCATAATGTAACAATCCTTCCAAAGGTGGTTGGCCGGTATCTCCTTCATCCCGTGCTTTGGACAGGGCTGGTTCAACAGATAGTTTACGCGATCCGGGTTAGGATTCGGAGCTCCACCGCGATAAGCCGCTTTACCCTTGCGTCGCTGACCCTTGTCCTGTGCACTAGTATTAGCCACAAAGTCTACGCTGCCATCCGCTTTACGTTTGCCTCCGTTCCCATGACCTGCCGTGTTGTGTTGATGCCCCTTGGAGTTGCTGTTCTTTTTTCCCTTCCCTGTCTTGTCATCCTCAGACTCGGGATCTTTGGTATTATCAGAATCAGCATACTTCACTAAAGCACCCATGAGGGTTCCCATGTCGTTACAATGGCGCTTCATTCGCCCCAATTTTAACTTCAGAGGCTTAAACCGGCAATTGTCTTCCAGGGTTATAATCGCATAATCAGCGTTGATACGGTCTGACGAGTGCAAGATTTCCAAGACACGGCGTACCCAATGGGTTGTTGACTCTCCTTCCTCCTGGACACAGGCCGCTAAGTCCACTATCGACATGGGCTACTTACAAGTATCCTTGAAATTCTGGACAAACCGGGCTCGCAACTGGGCCCATGAGCTGATAGAATTGGCCGGCAAGCTTTTTAACCAAGTACGGGCTGTCCCTTCAAGCATCTTGGCGAAGTACTTTGCACACGCGGCCTCATCCACATCTAGCATCTCCATGGACATCTCATAACTCTCTACCCATGCTTCTGGAGACAAATCGGCAGTGTAATTTGGCACCTTGCGCGGACCCTTGAAGTCTTTGGGTAAGCGCACATTGCGTAGAGCGGGGATTAGACAGGGCACCCCCAAAGAACTAGAAGTGACCCCTGGCTCGACTGAGGTGGTGGGACGAACCGGCGTAAGCTGACGCACCTCGTTTTGTGCTGCTAACTCGGCCTCCCTGCGTGCCCGGGCCCGGTCTATCACTTCCTGAGCATCACGAATACCGCCCGCCGGGTTATTGCCACGGGCCGCTTCACGGTTACGTGCATTGCTTCCTCTGACCAGCTCATCCATACGCTGCTTTGTAGCTCCGGCTCGGACGAGGGGTGGAATGAATCCGGTCACGGCTGTATGAATATGCTTCCTGTTGGATCAAAGCGGTCCGAAGGAGCTCCTTGACCCGGCGCGCCTCCACCGCCTGCGGAGAGTCACCTTCGATCGGGATGGCCTCCAATCGTGAAGCGGCAGCGACAAGATTGTCCATAGGATTGGAATAATGACCCGGAGGTGTCTGGACCGGCTGAGGCACGATATTGTTCTGCCGAGGGGTTCCATTAGGCGAGGTTGGACGGCGCGCTGGCCAGTGCCTCCGCCCGGTTAACTCCGGTGATTACTGGTTCCTGCTCACAGGGTGTGAAAGAGATTTCTGGCGTCGAAACCCGAAGGCAAGCGGGACCGGTGCTTCCGCTTCAAGACCTCATGCGACGCGTTCTGATCCAGCATAAGCTTATAGGCCTGGGCATCTAAAGCGGCCCGCTCTGCGGCCATCCTGTCGTTCTTGGCTGCCAGGTCGGCCTTGGCCTGATTGATCTGCTCTCTCACCTTTGCAATTTCCGCGTTGTGGGCGTCCTGATCCGCCGGGTTAGCCTCCGCCATGAGCACAGCTAGTGCATCAAACAGATCAGATAAGACTTGAGCCGGCGGTCGCACAAGACCTCCTGCCCCGGCCGCCGCCGCCGCTGAAGATCCGGAGAACATTGCCGCTGCGGTCGAAGAGTGGATCGCCTCCTGTGTACCGGCCATGAATATTCCAACCCGGTTGGGCAGATCAGAGGGGTCCGGAATACTGTCGCCATCGGAACAGCCCCCAATCCGGTCGTCTTGCAACTGATACAACGATTCGGTTTCTCCGGTCGAGGACTCGTCGTCGGAATAGACGACGGTCTCGCTACCGTATCCCGATCCATCCTCGTATTCTCCTCCATGGATGACCCCCACAAAGGCACGCTTCACGGTCGGTTTAACCTGGGCAGATCTTGCACGCTGAGCCGTCTCGACAAGGTCGGTGCAGATGTCCAGCTCAGGACCCGGTTCACCGATCTTGCCGATGAAGACGTGTATGCCACCAAAGGGACCGGTATCCGTACTCAATTGAGCGGCCTCGGGGCCCCATCCTGCGTCGTCAATGTAGAGCTTGCTGCGGCGACTCTTGGTCATCCGGCCCTGACATAGCCCTTGAGTCGCCGAAATTGCCCTCCAAGAACGTCAAACCATCGTGCGATAGCCCCACGGTGGGCGCCAACTGTCGTGGTTTTGTCACGGCAGATGTCCTCGTGAAAGGACTTAGTCGTTTAGCCATCGCTACGGGTTAGCTTGAAGGGGTTAAAGCGGACACAAGGACGCAAGAGAGTTTATACTAGTTCGGACCCTTCGATGAAGGTAAAAGCCTACGTCTAGTTGTGATGGAATTGATGGGGTTTCGATGACTAGGGAGCAAACAAGCTTCGCCTAGGCCTCGAGTTGTTGTCTGTCTTTCAAACCGCCGCCGGGTCGTCCCCTTATATACACGGGTGATGCCCGTCGGTTTACAGAGTCCCGACGCCGGTTCATATACGTATCCGGCTCGGTCTCTACTATTCCTAACTTAAAATACAAGATACATACGAACACCGGTTTACAGCTACAGGCCTTGAACCGGCTATGGGCCACAAGCCCTCTACTGCCTACTTGGGCTTTAATATGTTCAACTACTGATGAAGTTAACCCGGCCTGTCCTGGCCGGTTTACCCCTAGTGGTAATATCCCCAACACTAGTACTACTACTGTACTACTTACTAGTCGTATTTAGTGTCACAATTTATACATAGGTTTAACTAACAAGTACGCACTTGAAGCCTAACTGATATATATATATATATATGGCTAACGCAAAGATCTCCATCATCATTATCAGTACATCCTAGGCAGGTGAGTTAGGATGCACTTGATCCCAGGAAGGTATCTATCCTTCAAACCGGAGGAGTGCTTCAAACTAATAACAATACATAATATCCAACAAAAGAGGGTCGTGCTACAGCAGCATAATACATGGCTCAGTCTAGATATCAGCACAAATCAAGTTGTGCATATTTGCTGTTGGCATGAACCACATCGCCGCATGTCGGGTTTGCAAAAGCCATCCATCGCATGGAAGCTTGATGCCTTTAACACACTGAAGATTATCTGGCAACAAGCTGTGTCGACGAATCTCTCGATATGGCGATTCATGAAACCCATGGTATGATGTGTAAACACAGCCCCCCTCGTGAATGGAAGTTCCATAGCACAGTAATCATCGCCGGTGATATGATCGATGATTGGTTGGATGATCGGACAATTGAGCCCGAGGAACAAGGAGTGGTTGCCGAGGCTGTAAACCCGCCTCCAGTTGAATACGCCTGGCCCAACGGAGCTGGGATATGTCTCGAACACGAAGCAGCCATAGCCATCAATGTCACGAACGCCGCATGCATTGTGCTGCATGTGGTTTGATATAATGGTTTGGTCAATTTGGTACGTGTGAATGAGCATCAAATGACCGCCGTCAGCTGAACGAGCTATAAACAACCACCCATCGGCTGGTATGATTCCAGGTCCTAGAATCATGAAGGCCGGTAGCATTTCGTCTGCTGCAACAATTCAAATTGGAGACCAAAAGGACAAAAATAAACAATCATGTTCGGAGTATGTGTGGAATTAAGATTATTATAACTTGGTGACACATATCATAGGCAGAGAATTGCAATAATGCCGTGGTCATAATCATACCCCAAGTTAAAAAATAAGCCAATGGCTTTCATATTCTAGCAATATGTCATGGTTCAAACATCATGTAACAATGAGAGGAAAACAGCTATGACAGCGCCTACTCATATTCTACCATAGCACTTACTACTCATTTCTCATATCAACTCTAAGCAATAACATGCGTTGTTATAAAAGTCTTGTAAACGATAGTAACATATAGCAATCATGATGTTATGCTCATAATATGTATTCTAACAATCATTAGATGCCAATTGTTCTCATATCAACTCTAACAATAACATGTGTGGTCATAAAAATCTAGGAAATGAGAGGAACATATAGCAATGATGTGGTTATAGACATGCTATGCATTCTAAATTTGTAACAAATGAGCAGGCGATTCGTATTCATAAGGTAAATATGAGATGAGATAGAACAATTACACGATGATAGATTCCACCGGTATAGGCAGCCAATCTATGCGTCGACCAGCGTAACGATGCCATCATGCACTATAGCATCGCACGAAATGTTTCCTCAACAGGATTGATGATGAGCCATAACCATGTATGGCGACCGGATTCCAGATAGACTAATCCCTTGTTGAACAAGGCAATGAGCTTGTAATCCATGTAGTCTTCTGATGGTGTGGGCACTTTGTAGATTACAACTTTCTACAAACAAAGGTCGAGCCAAAAGCTTGACGCGTCTCGTGCGTAGTAGGCAGGAGTGTCCAGCGGGCCGCGAGGCTCAATGGCGGCGGTATCCAATGATGGAAGGGTGATCTCTCGCTGGGTGTAGATATCCACGAGACGCCACGGACTACCGGTGTGGTGGATGAGGACGATCCAGTTGGCCTTCATGCCCTCCCAGTAGTGGCCGCGCAAGAAGGACAGATGGACAGGTAGTGGTAGCATGTCGAGGGGCACCACGACAACCTCCGTAGGATCGTCAAGTCGGTGTCTGGGCCACCTGCGAGGATCGAGCATCAGCAAGCAGGGTGTCTTGAAAAGAGTCGGCCGGTTGCAGACGAGTAGATGGTACAAAGACACCGAGCATGCGGCGGGCAGACGGTGCTTGAAGTAGGTCCATACGACTACTGGATCTGCTCCAAGAGAACATCGGGAGGAATTCCAATCGCGGCTCTGCGTGTCGATGGGTTACGCCATTGGGGTTTTCGGTGCCTATGAGCCGAGGGAAGTGGATTGAGGCGGCGAAGAAGCTTCTCCTTGTGTGGCCGGCGATGGCGGGGGATATGGTGCATGAGCTACCAAGGAAGATAGCGCGGGCGGGCGAGCAGTGAGCGGGGGTAAATGGTGTGCGGCCGACGATGGGGAAGAGAGAAGGAAGAAGAGTGGAAGACGGGGAAGAAAGTGCATTCAATCTCAATTCTACTAGTACTACTACCAGGATATACCGTCCTTCGGAGTGTAAATATTTACACCGATGACATGTGGGTCTCCCTAGCAGGCCCATATGTCGATTAATGGAGGAGAGAGAGGTGCGTAGGCGTATTTGCGGAAGCGTGCACTACTGGCAAACATGACGGCAGTACTGGGTAAGGCTGATTTTGTAACACCAACATGCTGGTTCAGCTTATTAATTACGTGTCCCATCTGCTGCAACATGTATTGTCACTTCACTGCGAAACTAGTTGAATAGTTCTCTCTGACCGAGATGGGGAATAATGGATCGCGAGGACTTCCTTTCTCTGATATCCCTATGCCTCTCGCTCACTTCACTCATTTTGCTCCATACCTAGTCACTTGTTGAAATCTGTAGAAAGACAAATACTCCGTATTTGGGAGCAGAGGGAGGCTTTACTCCGTATTATTTGGGAGCAGAGGGAGTATCACCATATGGAGCGAACAGAGGAAGCTTGAAATATGAACATGTCAATGGGAGGGAGTAAGCCCCATGCATGCATGCATGCATGCAACATGCAACACTCACACGTACACATGAACGCACGCAACACTCACGCACCCATGCAGCACACAGCACACGACGCAACACACACGCTCGCGCTCAAGTGCTCAACCTACTCCCTACACATTGATCAGGGCATAATTAACACCCAAAAGTAGCAGACTTATGTGTGCATGCGACCATTGAGATAAGAAGATTAAATGAAGGCCGTTGCATGATGTAATTAAGGATAGACATGTAGCCTATACCTACAGCACAAGATGGTGCATTAGTCGATCAATATCGATTTAGATTAAAGGCTAAATGCATTGGAAGCGTAGATGTACATCATGTACTACACTCTTTGTTTTATAGCCGATGTACACTCTTTGTTGGAAGACCGAGGGAGGACACGTGCATGCACTCACATACACAGCCCGAGGCGGTTCGCGCGCAAGGGTTGGACTCGTGTCGCGCGTGCGTAAAGTTTTGCTTAATGGCGATTTCTTTGCTCACCTTGGCGGCGGGTGGGACCCGAAACCAGGTGACAATTTAACGATCAACAAAGTGCCACGTTGACTATGTGGCGGTCGATTAGGGTGCAATACGGTGCTCTCGATGAGCTAGTGATCGTATAATCGCCGCAAAACTATATATAGTGACCGTAAAAGGCGTATTCTTACATCGTTGGCCGCGGTGTATTTTCTCGTTTCAAATTAAGCCATATTAATCAGAAAGGGCCTTGATATGGACTACTACTACTAGTACAAGTACTACTTTGATGTGTCCCGTCAACTCGCCGAGCGAGGAGAAGCTTGCTTACTCGCCTCTCCCTGCATGCCTTGCGGTGGTTCGCGGAGACGAGGAGAGGTTTTGACTTCAGCGCCCTCTCCCTCTCCTTCTCCCTCGCCCTCGCCCTTGCGGTGGGCGTGCAGCAGTTCAATCGGTGTCAGTTGCGAAGCATATTGTCTTGTAGTATCATCATTGTTGGACCTTCCGAAGAGGCGAAGAGCCAAGTGCAAGGTTCACACGAGTACGAACTGTTGAACCTCCCGAAGAGGCAAAGAGCCAAGCGCAAGGTTTTAAAGGAGTTGTCATCCTAGTAGGAGTGTACTACAACTATAGCGAATGATGCTACTGTATGATGCCGCCACGTCAAGTATATCCAAAGCTGTGCCACCTTTTTTTCTCAAAGAGCGTGTTGGAGCCCGTGCAACAACCACACAAGTTGCACATACACATAACACATTTATTAGTAATAAATTCTAAAGGACAAATGCCAGTATGCCACACAAGTTCATCTCCAACTCATGTGATAAATTTGTGCACGACTAGTCTACATATATTCACAGCGCTACCGTTCACAATTACCGTACTCCACTTACACGTTATAGATGGGCTACATGTCCTCCTCCGGTTCCAGTCCAGGTGTTCTTCATGGATGGCACGATCCATAGCGGTGAGCAGCAGGAATCATTTTCGCAGCTTTCTAGTCCGGTTCCACACGATGGAGACTCATCCAAGCTGAAGCGGCATAAATCAGGGATAGCGTGTCCCAGCATGTCGTTCATCCGGCGGTGCGCACTAAAGACACAACCATGCTTCATGAACGACAGGCCTTCCGTGTCGTGCACGGAAGGTGGCATCCACTTCACAATGGGGTAGCTGTCCCCGATGAAAAGTGAGTACTCTCCAAGAGTGTTCCTCGGCACCCACGTAGCATCACGGGGGTCGAACTTCGGCGCCGTTCATACGGTACACGCGGCATCCCGAGATCTGGACACATGGTGGCGTACATAGTCAAAGGTCCATGCATAATAATGTTGTGCTCAAATATGGTGGTCGATGTCTTGTGCAGCAAATAGTACTACTCCGGTATAGATTAAGTAAAATAACCGGCTTATTATATATAGCCACTCTTGGCTCCATGGATGAGATAGTAAGACATGGAAAAACAAAAATGGTGGCAGGTAGTGGGTTCAAGTCTCCAAGGGCCTAGCTAGATACGCGTCCTCCAAGGTAAAAGTACTCCTACTAGTACTACAAAGTATACTACTAGTACAACAATGAAAGATAAGGCGAGAGGGTTAAAAAATGGAATACAGGTAGATGGTGACGGTCCGATCGTGGTAGATTGTGTGACCATGTTGCACATCGGTGGTACCATGGGTAACATTTGCTAAGATAGTTGATCCCAATATGCCAAAGTCAGCTACAAGGTTCGAGTAAGACCGAATCGCGGATGCAAATGCACATCCGGGATCGGCGATCTTATTTTGATCGGGGATGACTGGTCCTTGCAAAATAATGGAGTACCGTTAGGGATGCAAATGATGGTTTGTGCATTCCGTTTGTAATCTCCGTACCATAGGATGGCAACCAGATGAAACAAGTCCCTGTCTTGTCACCGCGAAGATCTGGCCTAGATGGAACACGGCGTCTTGAGCGTGTAGGGTAAAAATCTTCCATGACCAACATCGCCATGACCTCTGCCCTGTCTGTCGTTACTGCCTCTTGTATTGATGGCAATCCTTATGTCGAACACCGTGATGAGATAGTAATCATCGTAGGTTCGTCGCTTTGTCGGCGGGTCCGCAATTGCTATCTTATTCAATCTCATGGAGGCATCATCATACGTATTCAAGCCCAGCCAGTCCAGAAGGCCGATCCCAATGGTGGAGAAGGGGTCTGCGGAGCGATCGCCTTCTTTGTGGATGTTGTGCAAAATGATGGTCGTATCCGGCCGGAGGTATGCAAGCCAATCTTCGTTGGCACCGACCCTGACCTATATATAAGACGGTGGGCAGTGGAGAAATTACGGGATGGAAATGGAATAACTAAGTACCACATGATCAAACTCCATTACTGACCTGCTCATCGGACAAAATCCGACTACCTCTCAACATCGGCAACTCTAGCGGAGTCAACGTGCAACCATGGCCGAGGCGGTGGACTGTTGAAGGATTGTCCCATAGAAGAAACTTCTCCTCGAGGGCGCATGGAAGACCAACAAGCATGGCCTTTTCCCAAGCACTGTTTAAGCGGCGTCTTGAAAAAGTTGGTGCAGGAAGCACCGAGTCTTCTTGGCGGTGAGGGCGTCGGAGCGGCATGCGATTTCTCCCAGAGGATCATCGTCAAGGTCTCCCAGCCCGACGAGGAGGAGAACCGCTGGCGAATCCATGGGAGCAGCGACAAACTGCCTTCTCTTGAGGGGGCCGGGAGGCTGGCGAGGAGGAGATAAGGCGTAGTAACCGCGAGGGCCTCGTCCCTTCAAGCTGTAGATCGTTCCTCGGTGAAGGTGTGAGTCTATTATTTACTACTAGTACAAGCATTATGGAAAGTTATGGGATTGAATTATAATGTAAAAAATGGAACTAGTAAGAAAATATTTGCACTAGGTAGTAGTTTTTGTCGTGGATTAAGAAATTTTGGGTATGTTTTGCCATTTTTGTACACGCCAACTAGTGTCAAAAACTTCTTACTGATATGTGACGGAGGAGAATGCGTGCATCAGTCTTTATGTGATACTAGTACTACTTTTCTCAACTAGTAGTGCGATGTACTGTACTTATAATCTAGTCTAGTATAGTGCACCAGTTTTGAACTCTTGAATCTCAGGGCCAAGGAGCTATAGTTGGAAGTGGAGGGTACTACTGTTCTCTAGAACCATCGTTGTACTATCAATGCAGGGGAAGTACACCTGCGTAGTGGCCTAGTAGGTACTCTCGGTGCTCTATTCAGCCGCTCCTCTCACGTAGCTGGCCTACTCAGCCGCTCCTCTCACGCACACACTAGCAGCTTGTTTATCAGCGACGGTTACTACAGGGGCAGAACATTTGAGTTATTTGATACAGCGAGTGTTGGTGTCAAAACCGGCGGATCTCAGGTAGGGGGTCCCGAACTGTGCGTCTAGGCGGATGGTAACAGGAGACAAGGTACACGATGTATTTACCCAGGTTCGGGCCCTCTCGATGGAGGTAATACCCTACTCCTGCTTGATTAATATTGATGAAATGGGTCGTAAAAGAGTCGATCTACCACAATATCGTAGATGCTAAACCCTAGAAGCTAGCCTATGGTATGATAGTTGTTAGGTGCTATGGACTAAAACCCTTGGTTTATATAGACACCGCACGGGTTAGGGTTACCTGAGTCGGTTACAATGGTAGGAGATCTACATATCCGTATCGCCAAGCTTGCCTTCCACGCCAAGGAAAGTCCTATCCGGACACGGGCGAAGTCTTCAATCTTGTATCTTCATAGTCCAGAGTCCGGCCAAAGATGATAGTTGACTATCCGGACACCCCTAGTCCAGACTCCCTCGGTAGCCCACGAACCAGGCTTCAATGACGACGAGTCCGGGCGCGCATATTGTCTTCGGCATTGCAAAGCGGGTTCCTCCTCCGAATACTTCATCAAGGTTTTGAACACAAGGATAGTGTCCGCTCCATAAAACAAGTTCCACATACCGCCCGTAGAGAATAATTTTTGCACAGATCTGTGGCGTATTCAGCGGCGTGACATCACACCACGGCCAGGCCTTTATTTGAATCGTTTTTTCTTGTCCCACCTCAGTAGCGTTTAGCGGTGATTCCTTGGCACGTCTTATCAAAGCGTTGATCGTGCCCCCTTATTCCGGGATTCTCATCAATACGGACATGGGTAACCAAACCGTGCCCGTTGGTCACGCCTCCTCTAATGAAGGCGAGTCCCAATCGACCACGGGGAGGGCTCTTGGTATTCAACCTCTTTATAATGAGACCAAGGCCCTCTTCTTTTTCCCAATCTCAATTGAATCCGCCTCTTGCTCCGAGTTCCAAGACCCAAAGCTTCAGTTTTAGGCGCTTCGGACCCTTGACGATGTCTGGCTCCGACCAGCACGGCTAATGGATGCCTTCTTCCGTCACGGAAGAAGACGTGCTAAAGCTGCGAGACGCCAGGTATCTAACCGGCGAGATTTCGCATAGGCTGCCTGCTCCAGGGCAGGCCGTTCCCACTCTCGAGCCAGCGAGGCGTGGTGTTCGTGTCTCACTTCCTTGAGGTTTAGGCTTCCGGCGGATCCCTTTGTCTTGAGGGCTCATGTTTTATTATGGGCTGGAATTCCATGACTTGAATCCGAGTCCATCCTCCACATCTCGTCATTCATTGTCGTATGTGAAGCCTTCCTCCATATTACCCCTCACTTTGGATTGTGGCTCAAGACCTTCAAGGTGGAGCCAAGATGATCGAGGGGCAACACGCAGTCTTGGAGGGCCGTCATAAGCAAGTCTTGTTGATGCTCCGTGGCCCGAGGGCTCGTTTCAGGAGGAGCTTGGTTTGTGGCAACGGGAGTGGTTTTATATCACCGCTCCCTGGGGCACCAAATGGGTGGCGCCACCTGCCTTCCGCTCGGGTCCACCACAGCGGCTAGCATCTTGGGTTAACCGGGGGCTCGACTGGGGGCCGTCCAAGGACGTTCCTCTGTTGCAGGGCCGTATTCGAGACCTCCAAGAAAGAGAGATCAATCTGGTCGTGGCGGCGCAGGTTATGCTAATTCGGCGCCTTCTGCCCTGCAAACGTCGCCCCCTCCGTCTGTGGGAGTTTAATCCGGAGGGACCACGAGCTCTCCAACATTTTATGGGCGCGACGCCCGTGGAGATGTATAAACTGTTCTTCGGATCACAAGAGAAGTGTCTGGACTTGACCGAGGCCTTGAGTCTAAGCTGCAATCGCCAGATACTCAAGTAAGTAGTCCTGTAACGGACGGGCTGTTCATTCATTTATCATATATATGCCCTTTAAGGAGCCGTTTCTTGAGCAGGAGTGGATAGCCAAGGCAAAGTTGATAAGGTGTCCGGCTCCCCTCCGGAGACCACGCCGGATCCCATGCTCACCAAGATGTTGAAGGCGCGTCTTTTAAAGAAAGCGAAGGGGAGCAGGAAGCAAGCGCCTCCATGAAGGAGGCTTTCAAGGAAGGGGGATCAAGGATCCTACCCTCCAAGGAGAAGAGGACCGCTTTGCATGACCGGAAGCCAAGGCCTCAAAACGGGGAAAGAAGTCTTCGCCAGAAAGTCCGGCGCTGGGAAGTACCCCAGCCGCACTATTTCCCCGAGGGGATCAGCCCTCCAGCGAGCCGTAAGAAAAAAGAAGGGATCTTGTGAATAAAGGATATCCCTGTTTTTATTTCTGAAGATAACCGAAATTGTACCTTGTAGTTCGGATCTCAGCCCTTCTCACCAGAGCTCGTCTTTGGGGGATCTTCGTTCGGAGATGATAGAGAGCGAAACGCCTCCACCTATCGCGCCTTCATGCGAGGCGGGCGACCCTGAGGTGTCATCGCGGAGAGTTTTCCCGAGTCTGGCGGGGCCGGAGGAGCTGAAGGATCTTCTGACAGTTATGCATATAGAATGCGCCCTGTATAGGTAGTAGCCCCTGAGACTCGGTATGCTGTTGCAATTGACAGCGTGCCGAGGATCATAATCTCAGTTATAACATGTCGTCGTTCCTATGTAGGTGGCGGGGCATCCGGTGGCCAGCCGGACTGATGAATTTGCCGAACTAAAGCGGCAACTTGACGAGGCGGATGCGGACATCGCGCTTGTCAATAAGCGGTTTGACGAGTCACAAGGTATGCGACTTCTCCGCGGACACCTGGTAAGGGAGCTTGATGCACGTGCCTTACTACTTGTATGCTTTATGTCACGAGATGGTGCCGCTCTTTGTGGAGAAGCTATGGCGGAACTTCGCCGAGCTAAAGAGCAAGCCCGAAATAGTAATGCGGCCGCTTTAAAGGCGGCCGAAGAGCTGAAAGCCGAACGGGCTGCTCACTGCCGAAGCAGAGAGGAAATGGCCAAGATGGCCCTTAAGCTGAAGAAAGCTACCAACCGCTGCGGGGTTCTTGAAAAAGAACGTCAAGCGGAACAAGAGGACCTGAAAAAGGCCACCGCCGAAGCCAAGGATGCCCGTGCCGCGATGAGAGCTGCCAAGGAGGAGCTGAGTCAGGCCGGGGATATTGCGGCTGGAAAACCGTTTCTGCTGCGGAGGAAATATACGGATCCGAAGTATGCTCAGTTGGACAAGCTGTGGAGTTCGGAGGATGCTTATCTGGACTTAGTGGCGAGCGCTGCGGACACGATTGAGCACTTCCGAGGCCAGAAGGGGCACAGAATGGAAGAGCTGTTTTGGTCGCAATTCCATAGTCCGGAGCGTCCTCTTCCATTAACTGATCGGTTGGCCGAATGGGCCGAGCTGGATCGATTGTCCGGACTTGCCATGAAGCATGTCGTGACTCATTTGTGGCCAGGGGGACCTCAGCCAAAGAGTTATTTTAACTTGGTGTAGCAGTTCTTTGGTGCGGTGCCGCGTATCGACGCAATGAAGCGGTCGGCGTGCATTGAGGGTGCGCGGATGGCTCTTGCCCGTGTCAAGACATACTGGGCAGAGATGAAGGCCATCAACATTGCATCCCCGGATTCGGACGAAAGCCGAGAACCAGTCGAGCGTTATTTTGAGGAAGTTCTTCCGGGTGCTCGTTTAATAGAGACGCAGTGCTCGAAGGATGTTATGTTTGAATGACATGTATAATTTTATGAAACAACGTTTCAATTTAATGTAAGAGCTTTTTATACTTGTGCCTTCAAGTAGTAAACTACCTCTGTCTTGGCCGTTGATGTATATATGTATATAACCTGAAAGATGGCAGTCTTGACTTCCCCACGCACATAGTGCGAGGTGTTTACAAAAAAGTTGCATTTTCACACTTAATCAACGTCTTGGTCCTATAAAGGAGGTGGTAGCGTAGCAAACTAGGCAACGGACTATAATGCTTTATCACTTTCACTTAGCCATAGGGGTTCGAGGATGGGGCTACTATATAGCCCACAGGGCACCGCACTCTCCCGAATTCGAGTGCGTATGTGCTGACGGAAGCAGTCCTTCATTAATCTGGAGGAATTCTAAACATTCCGGTGAGTCATCGAGTGGTTGACCAGTCTCTCGCTATATCATGACAGTCGATTTTGGCTTTCTCTATTGAGGTGCCGCTTGCGGCGAACCGGGCACAATCACGATAGTTCTCCACGGTGCCGCGTTAGCCGATAGAAGCGGAACGTAAGGCAGCAAAACACGGGGCAGGCAAACCCAACATTTGACCAAAGACATGATTCGAGCTGATGCATATAAGGCCTAACTTCGAGGCGCGAACACTCCCTAAGGTATTCGGTCTTTTATAAAGCGGGCCGAACAATGCCCTTGGTAACAAGCCCCTGCTGTCCAGGTACGTGCAAAATTCTGACGCGGCCGATGCCAAAACGCCAACCTCCTCCTCGGTTATAATAAGAGACCGGGGGATGAGTAACAACAAGAGACAGTGAAAAAGGTTTACGCGGGGTCTTAATCTGAAAAGAATCCTTGCAACGGGTCCCTGCTGCACGTCTGCGCCTGTGTCTCCGTTGTGCCGTATCCTGGACGGGTATAGCACGACATTCATCTGTAGAAGAGAGGAACTTAGTTTGAAAAAGATCGTGTGAAAATGTAATTGGAAATAAACAGAGTACGATTGAAAAAATGAATAAAATTGAGCTTTATTGTCTCTTGCTGTACATGCGTGGAGCCCCTTGTAAGGGGGGTACGCGGCTAGTAAGCATCATGTTTATTTATGCCGGACTCGCCTAACCGTGTCCGGGGTCTGAACGACCTGCTTTAGACGCTTTTGGCCAGCAAGGCCGTATTATTTTGAGGCTGTTAAGGCAGTCTCACATTCTTTCTTACTTGAGGGACACACACAACTTCCCCTTAATGAAATGATGCCTCATGGACCGGGCATTTTAAGTTTAAGGGATGCATAGTGCGGTATTGTGTTAAAGCGGGCGAAAGCCTCGCGTCCCAGTAGTTCTTTATGGCTACTTTGAAATGGGGCGATGTGGAAGACCAACTTTTCGCGACGGAAGTTGTCGGGTGAGCCGAACATAACTTCCAATAGTAGGGAGCCCGTACAATGGGCATATGTGCCTGGCATTATTCCTTGAAAGGAAGTGTTGCTATGGCTAATCCTGTTTGGGTTTATCCCCATATTGCGGATGGTGTCCTGATATAGCAGGTTTAAATCACTGCCGCTGTCCATTAGGACTTGCATAAATTGAAGACCATCGATTACAGGTTCAAGTATCAAGGCAGTCCATCCTGCGTTCCGGATACTTTCGGAGTAGTCCTGATGGTCGAAGGTGATTGGTTTTGACAACCGGTGTTGGGACTCATTGAGGTAGGCTGTATGCGGTAGCGTAATTCAATGGGTGCCGCTCTATTTTCCCTTTTTGTTACTTGAAGTATGTTTACTGTTTTGACCTCTTGTGGGAAATTCTTTTGTTTTCCGGGGCTCTGCTTGTGGTGCTCGTCATCATCCTCACTTGGTGTGTCGACCAGCTTGTGTTCGGCATTGAGTCTGCCGGACTGCTTGAAGACCCAACAATTTCTGTGGGTATGGTTTGCAGGCTTCCCGGGAGTACTGTGGATTTGGCATATCTTGTCCAAGATTTTGTTTAAGTTGGATAGCTCATCGCTATTATCCTTAAGGGGCAGTTTTTTATTGTTCTGCCGTGAGCTTTTGAATCCGGCGTTGACTGCCGCGCTCTTTGGACTGTTCCCCTTAATCCGGCGCTGGTCCTTGCTGCGTCGTGGTTTCCCATTCCCATCCCTGAGTTCGGATGTGCTTGGGTCGCTGGTACTGCATCTTGCTAGCCAGTTATCCTCTCCCGCGCAAAAGCGAGTCATGAGGCTTGTTAATGCGGCCATTGTTCCTGGTTTTTCCTGGCTAAGGTGTCTGGCGAGCCATTCGTCTCGGACGTTGTGTTTAAAAGCTGCTAAGGCTTCGGCGTCCGGACAGTCGACTATTTGGTTCTTTTTGGTGAGGAACCTGTTCCGAATTTTACGGCTGACTCTCCGGGTTGTTGGGTTATGTGACTTAGATCGTCTGCGTCCGGAGGTCGGACATAGGTTCCACAGAAATTGGCCCGAAAAGCATCCTCAAGCTCTTCCCAACTACCAATGGTGTTTTCGGGGAGGCTTTTAAGCCAATGCCGGGCTGGACCTTTGAGCTTGAGGGGCAGGTATTTTATGGCGTGGAGATCATCTCCTCTGTCCATGTGTATGTGGAGGATATAATCCTCAATCCAGACTCCAGGGTCGGTCGTTCCGTCGTATGCCTCTATGTTTACGGGTTTGAATCCCGCTGGGAATTCATGATCCAGCACCTCATCGGTGAAACATAGAGGTGCGCAGCGCCCTATTTGGGTATGCCGTGATGTTCGGATACTTGACGTGTTGTATTGTTTGCTAGAGCTTGTTTCCTTGGCCCATAGATAGATCTAACTGGGCCATCCTTTTGGTGCGAATCCTCCTGCGGATTGCGTGTCGGCTTGTGTGTGGCGCCGCTTGCCGCTCTATGTGTGCCATGTGGTCGTCTATCCGACCAGGCTGCCTCTTTGTCTTTTGATCGTGGGGGCTCTACGGCCTCCTCGTCGAATTCGGGCAGTAGTTTGCGCTTTGGGTAGCTCTTAGTTTGGCGGCTGTTGCCGTATCTGTCTGCGGTGTTGAGTACTTTACTCCATCTTATTCGGAGTGCGTCTTCCGCTGTTCTGAGCCTCCGTTTATGCTTTTTCAAGCTACGTGCGATGGCGAGGAGCTTTTTGTGGAGCTCATACATTCCAATGACGTGTCCGGCGTGAGATCGTCCGGACTGTTATCTTTGCCGGGGACGGGTTGTTTGTCCAAGTTGGCCTGTTCGGATGGTTGCTCAATGGCATGTTCGTCGTCGACCGGCTCACCCTGCACTATGGCTGGGTCTGTTTGGGCGCTGTCTTTGTCGAGGTAGGGTTTTGAGCGGCGCTTACGCCGTCGTTTTGGCTGCTTTCTGAGGAAATTATCCTTTGCAGCGTCCCATTGTTCCTTGTTATCGCTTCCCTTAGGTGTGTCCACCATATATACACTGTAAGTTGAGGTGGCCCTCCAGTGCCCTCTAGGCGCTGGTTCTTGGTCGTCTCCGGCATCGTTGTCCATACCGTCGATGTCTTCGGAGTCGAAGTCGAGCATGTCGGTTAAATCATCGACAGTGGCTACAAGGTGGGTGGTGGGTGGGTGTTGAATTTCTTCATCGTCCGAATCCCAACCTTCCTGACCATAGTTTGGCCAGGGCTCCCCTAACAAAGAGAGAGACTTTAATGAGTTCAGGATATCGCCAAAGGGCGAGTGCTGAAAAATGTCCGCGGCGGTGAACTCCATAACCGGCGCCCAGTCGGATTCGACTAGCAGGGTCGCGGAAGGTTCGGAGTCCGGAAAGGAATCCGGCACCTGGGAGTCACGAGCTTCGCAAAGGACAGGGATGGAGTTTGGCTCAATCGCCGTAGAGATCTCAGCCCCTGAGGCGGTGTCCAACCAACCATCCTCGATCGGCGAAATCGGCTCCGAATTAATGGTCGGAGCGGACACTGGTGCGGCCTCCAGGGCACTGTTCGGCTGCAGAGCTAAATCATGCCCAACGAGACAGTGCGGCACGCTTAGCTGCGGCTCGAATCCGTCGAAGATCAAGTCTCCGCAGATGTCGGCCATGTAGTTCAAGGTTCCAAATCTGACCTGATGGCCAGGGGCGTAGCTTTCGATCTGCTCCAGATGGCCTAGCGAATTGGCCCGCAGTTCAAAGCCGCCGAATACGAAGATCTGTCCGGGGAGAAAAGTCTCACCCTGGACCGCGTCGTTGTTGATGATTGAAGGAGCCATCGGGCCTATAGGCGAGGACACAGAGGAACTCTCAATGAAAGCACCAATGCCGGTGTCAAAACCGGCGGATCTCGGGTATGGGGTCCCGAACTGTGCGTCTAGGCGGATGGTAACAGGAGACAAGGGACATGATGTTTTACCGAGTTCGGGCCCTCTCGATGGAGGTAATACCCTACTCCTGCTTGATTAATATTGATGATATGGGTAGTACAAGAGTAGATCTACCACGAGATCAGAGAGGCTAAACCCTAGAAGCTAGCCTATGGTGTGATTGTTGTTCGTGCTATGGACTAAAACCCTTCGGTTTATATAGACACCGAATAGGGTTAGGGTTACACAGAGTCGGTTACAATGGTAGGATATCTACATATCCGTATCGGCAAGCTTGCCTTCCACGCCAAGGAAAGTCCTATCCGGACACGGGACGAAGTCTTCAATCTTGTATCTTCATAGTCCAGGAGTCCGGTCAAAGATGATAGTTCGGCTATCCGGACACCCCCTAGTCCAGGACTCCCTCAGCGAGACTAGGCTTTTCGCTTCCATTTGTGGAGGTGTAATGGATCTCGTCGAACTTTGTTAGTAGTTCCTTCTTTATGAATGAGATGAAGCAAAGCTTTTGCCTCCGTTTCAAAAAAACACGTCAAGAGGAATTTCTTTTATAGTAGAGCCGATAATGGAGTGAAGTCCATGCATGCAACGCCACAAGCTACAAAGTAGTAGTAGAGCACTTTACGTACAGAGCCATATTGCACAGTTCCCAATGCCCCGCCAGGCTTTTTTGGCTCCTCGGGATTAATTGGGAGGCGCTAGTTTAAATATGCTACTAGCTGGAAGCTGCAAGAGAGGTGTGGCTAGGGCGAGCATGCGAGCCACGGAATGCTGGGAAGGAAAACCCGTTCACGTGGCTAGGCTGTCCAGTGCACCCAGATTGTGGGGCGGACTTCAAAACTCAAACTACCCGTGTAAAATATTGGCTCGCAGCGAAGTGTAGTAGTACTATTTTTTTTAAAAGCCGTCGTGCGTTCGGCCAGGATCGAACCCACAAAACGAGGTATACACTCCCGTGACCACTAGTAGTACTCGTTGGAGTACAATGCAACCTAGAATCGCCTTTTGTCGCTAGTAGTATGTACATTGTTCCTTCCAAGAAACCCCTAAGAGCATGGTTAATAGTATAGCCAGCTGCTGGCTATAAGCCAGTGCCATGTCATCTACAGCCCATCTTATAGCCAACATGTAGTACAATAATAGATCAAAAGAGTGTACTACTTTTTTATTATGTGGCCCACTTCTCATTCTCACAAAGTGCCTAGGAGCACGTGCTAGAGCTGGCTCTTCACGAAGAGCCTGCTTACCTTCTCTTTCCTCCAACTAAGCAGAAATATACTACTCCCTCCGTCTAGGTGAATAAGTCATCTTAGATTGTGCACCGTGACCAAGGAGGAGGGGGAAACTAGAGAACTTAATGTTTATTTGCTAATTAATAGCATTGCATGCAAATTAACCACTGCATGTCGTGTTTGGTAGTTTCAAGTCATTAAAAGCATGCACACTCACATCTCTTATTGGTTGATATGTCAAGAAACAAGAAACGTGGTAGAAGTTAATGCACCGCGCCTAAGTGTTTTGGGATTATTTGGTTTTCATAAGATGACTTACACACCTAGACGGAGGGAGTCGTTTATTTCTTATAGCCCGCTGACTCAGCTCTATTGTACTTGCTCTAATAATGCAAGAAACCACTAAAATGCCAAGAAACTACTACCACTTGCATACGTGATAGACTTAATATAAGACTACCTTTATCAACCATTGTACATGCTCCTACCAACAAAAACCCTCGAGTGACCTCCTACCTCCGGCCCGTCCACCTAGTCATCCTCGGCCATGGGACGCAGCTACCGCCGCCGGCAGAAGGCGAGGTCAAAACCGCCGTCGGTGCGGAGCCCATGTTGCGGCAGCCCGGATGCCTGCTCCGTCCGGCGCTCGCGGCCGCTAGCTAGCTAAGATAGCTCTGTCCAGCTGCTTGTCTGCAAGGTTTGCTAGCTAGATTAGCGCAGCGGTATGGCTTCTTTCGCCAGCGCTAAAACCAACCATCTGGCTCGGCGAAAAGGCCCGGTAGCTTGCTCGCTTGTGAGTCACGCTCGAGCCAGCCTGCCAACCCGTCGAGGTCGGTAGCGGCGTCGCCCGTCCGGCTGAGCGGCGGCCAACTCGCTCATCACCGGGCGCCACCGATGAACACGCATCGATCTTGTTTGAAGAAATGTTCAGGAAAAATAATGATTTGAGGGGGAATAACAGGATAGAAGGTCAGATGTGGGTCCCTCGTGTCAACGGTCAAACAAAATGTGTTGGTTTAAGCTGCCTCGTTAGCACGGACATGTGGGCCAACCCTATCATAAATGGGTTTAAACGAACCTAATCGGTAGGAGTACTAGGTAGTTTTTGGCGTGGATTAAGAGACTTTGGGTATGTTTTTACTATTTTTTGTACAATAGATTCTTCCTAGGGCTGGTTGAAAGTGGTAGTTTTTTGTTAAATACTCTACACATTTTAGTAGGAGTGAAAGTTAAGCTTTTGAAGCCAATAAGCAAGGCTAGTTACATAGTGCATATGTGTACATGATTGAAAGTAAATATCAACCATGAGTGACTAATATCTTGATGGAAAACGCGAAACTATGGAATACTAGGAAAAAATGCATGGTTGGAAATACTAGCAATGTTCATGTCCGTTTAAGCGAATCATAATTAGAATAATACTTATTCACAAACTTGGTACAAAACACTCTAATTTTGATATACATATGTCACTAGAGATATATTATGTTTCAATTAGAATATATTCCTTGGGATGTTTTGGTGAGGTAAGGGAGGGATGTGGTTAGTTTTAAGATACTAATTATGGGTTTTTCTGCAAATTGGTAGACAAGTGGGATGTTGGTGAGAAAAGGCAACAACTTACCTCACAATCATTAGATGTAGATCTAATGGTCAGAAACGACGGATGGCAGACGCATGAGCATCACCAACTTAGTCTTGTGTAGGAGTACTAGCAAGATCCGTGCATTGCACGGAACATCAAGATGCATTTTTTTATAAAACACTTGTTGTGATTGACCCTTGCCGGAGTAATCCCATGTGTAAAAACTAATGATATCTCGAGAAATATGAGATAAGGTGAAGAGGAGTGGGATGTCGTGGTGGTTGGTGGTGGATGGCGGAGGCATGGGGATTGTCGGCGCCACCGGCCACCGAGCCGCTTTGTTCGTAGGCTTCCTTTCTTAATTGCTCAACAATGAGGTTTGTTGGAGATAAGGATGAACGAGGGAAGGCCTTATCTGCAAATGTGGAGAGGGGTGCGGGTATCTTTTAGTTTAATTTCCATCCATCAAATATAGATCGGGCGGTCTATATTGCAAGATGGCACACATACCATCATCACCAACTCGGTTTTTTATAAGAGAAGAAATATATGTATGGAGATACAAACGTATTATCGATACTTGCTTCCGTAAACTAGCATCTACATTCTATTCAACGCCTCGGCATGTGGGGCCTTAGCACAATGACTTCTCAACTGTGTAAAACAAAGATTTTCCCGTCGCCGACAAGGAGGGGGTGACGGCGGCGCGCTTTTTGGCTTGCTCTAGTCCTAGTAGTCATACTAGGTGGTCTAAGAACGTGTAGATTTATTCTTTTTCATGTCTCATGTTTGCCGTATCGCCACATTTGTTGATGAATAGATGGTAAGTTATTCACGGGGAAATCCTTGTTGAGCGTGTTTGCGAGAGAGAGAGAGAGAGAGAGAGAGAGAGAGAGAGAGGCAGTGTGAGTGTGTGATATGTTAGAGACTCAGGCAATGATAACAGATTCTTTGTGTCTATGTGTGTGGAGGATAGAGAGAGACATGTACATGGGGCTTTGTGTTGTGTAATGTGGAGACACATATACATAATTAGAGAGTGAGTGTGTGAGATACACATGCGGACATGAGGAGAGATGAGGATCCAGATAAATGGGTGTTTGTGTGTGTCTGTGTGTGTTTGTGCAGCGTTTGTGTGTGAGAGGAGAGAGTGTATGTGGAGTAGAGAGACCACCGATGATGTAAACCTAGTATAAGGGAAGGGGAATGGTGTGACATGTGTAGTAGCGAGATAGCACGGGTGCGGGCGGGGGGAGCAGACTATTTGGAAGAGACATCGAGTGTGTGTGTGGGAGAGGGGTGTGAGAGCGAGAGAAAGAGAGAGCTAGTGACGGAGAGAGAGAGAGAGAGAGAGAGAGAGAGAGAGAGAGAAAGGAAGAGAGGGGGCGAGAGGGGTCGTTTGTGTCCATAAATGGCGTATAGATAGGGAGAAAATGTTGATGTTGTCCGAAATTGGCCTATGAACGGAGACGCAAGGGAAGCGAGTCATCGTGTGTGTGATAGGGACTTCATGAGAGATCTAGAATAGATGGTGTAGAGAACAATGTGCGAAATCGAGAACGATTATACATTAGGGAGCTATGCAAAGAGTCACGACATATATGTATCTGAGGGAAGGAGCTAGGGCGGGTCCGCATGTGGGAGAGATAGAAAGAGGGAGTGGTGCACAAGGAGACAAAGTGTTCTTGTTTGCAGTGGGGGTGGTGTGTGAGGTGAGTCTTGCGAGAACCACATAACTAGGGAGATAGACATTTGGGGGCGATGTTTTGTGTGTATGGGAAATATACACTCTACATAGTGCGTGTGCTTGGGTAAGAGAGATAGCGAGAGACCTAGAGAGTGAGGGAAGAGATGTGTGCATGCCCGACAGACAAAGTGATACAGGCCTATGTTGGGGTCCGGACTTTACAAGAGAGAGGGGTGTTAATGTGCTCGTGTGTTGGTGTTTGGGGGAGAGAACGACTTCTCTATGTGTGTGTGTGTGTGTGTGTGTGTGGTGGGGGGTTGACTTCAAATAAAGAGTGAGGTGTCTATATTTGAGGGACTTTAGCGTAATTGAGATATTGTGCACTCATGGTTGATCAATTTGTTGCACGGTATGTACTATGAGATAACGATACTTTTGAACATGCGTGATATACCTTGATGTACCGTAATTACAAACCTAAGATTGGAATTTTGGAATTCGACTCCATCATTAGCTTTTGTAATTCATTTAAACGGAGGTACATTTTTTAAGCCGGGATTTCGTGATTTCGAATTCATATATCAAACCTAGAGATATACACATACGGGCATGTTCAAACTTTATAGCCATCCACTTTATTCATACACATACACATTTTTGCTTTTGTCATCATATTTAGGATAAACACATTTGGAATTTCATTTGAATTGGACCGTATGATGGTATTTGATTGTAGTAGCTCAATGATCCATATTTGAATTGAATGGACAATCTAAGTTTTGAGTTGGAGACATTGATTTTCAAAACTTGTACATTTCTTTGCTTGCAAAACAAACAAATTGTCGGCCATGATATCATAGTCGGTCGTACGAGAGCAGAATACTTATAATTTTAGGCACCAAAAGCTTTCAAACTTCAAGCTCACATCGAAATATCACGCGCCCAAAAGTTTAGCCCTGTGATATTCCTGTTTTACCCCTGCCACATGAACGGAAAAGGGCTGCTTTGGTAACTCAATTATTTTCCCCTCTTTGCCCCCAACATTCTTCCCCAGAGCCGTCCCTTCCCTCCCGACCCCCCAACCACGGCAAGCCGAATCTAGTCCTCCGCCGCAGCGGTGGACCTCACACCCCACGGATCTACCTTCCGCACCTTGGAACCCCCAACTGCCAACTCACCACTTCACCGGAGCCGCTTCAGCGACTGGCTTGTCCACCGCTCGAGATCTCCTTGACCACCATCATGGTCCACCGCACCAGATCTGCTTAACCGGCGCCCTCGTCCACCATAGCGTAGGCCCTTCACTGACTCCCTCATCCGCCCCTTCGCTGGCCCTTCATACAAGCCCTCGTCCGCCGCAACAGATCCGCCTCACTGAAAGCATCAGCAACGCGCCTTGAAGCCTTCGTCCCTTTGCAGAACGGACCCGCTCCACGGGCGCCATATTCAACTCCACCGGCCCTGCTTTACCGATGCCGCAGCCTCATCAGGTTATTTCGATTTGTACTCCTTCGGTTTTTCTCTTTATCGTGCAACTGTTCACTTACCATAGATGAGCTTTCTTGTATGTCGACATGCGCCGCAACTGTAGCACCGGAGCCGCTTCAGCGACGGTGACAGCCGGCCCAAATTCAACCGCAACACAAGCACCATCGACGATCCTTAGCTATCAAGTATGACAACGATACCCATACGCCGCCGAGAATCAGGTACTATTATCCAACGGTCGGCGCCTACGTTCACTTTCCTAGCATAAGCACCGCACCTTTGAATTTCTTCAGGGCATCATTCAGTTTTTCATGAGGCGCGTTATTCGCTATTACACAGCAGGGCCATACTTACAGCGGTGAACATGTTTCATGTGCTAAATTACATACCGGTGCACATATAGTTAATATGCTTTAGTTTTGTTTTGATGCCACCTGTTGGTTCCATCGATTTGCTTAATGTTCTCTATGCTTAATTACACATCAGCAAACTAGCATGTGGTTCCGCTGCTTTTTGTTCGTTTTACCCTACATTTTCTGATGCTAGCTATTACATCACTGCTCCAAGCCTCTGTTTCATTACTTGTTTGTGTGTTCTTGATCTTCCCAAGTTGCATGACTAATTTGATGCTTCTATTAATTATAGAGCTGCCAATCCCATCAAGCAAAATATTTGTTCTTTTGGGGCTGGCACCTCGAACAAGCATAAAAATAGAGGGAAGCAGATATACTCCCTCCAATTCTATTTACTTTGCCCATAACTCTTGACCGCATACCAAGGAGGGCACTGGTTTAATTTTTCTGGATTAATTTGCCAATTAATTAGGGCAGAGGTGGATGGGGCGGGGCACAAAAGGAAACCAGCGCTAGGAATCGGCAACGTGCAGACTAATATGGGAGAACTGAGAAAAAGCTATACACAAAGTAAAAACAATCGGAGGGAGTATTGTCGTGTATGCACACACCCTTCTTTCATTAGTTTAGATGAACCATTGATGATCAATTCGGACGGTGCATGCGATTAAAATTAATTTTACCTAAATAGATGGTGCAGAATAAACTACAACAACTAGATTTGCAACCACGGGATCTTGTGATATCTTCAAAGAACATTGCAATAGCAGCTAGGCTTCACAAAGAACATATGGTAAGCTAGTGTGTTTTAGTACATGTGAAATGTAATGCGAGTGGGCTGCTTTCTTGGCTTGTGCCCTCAACGTGTAATCCTACCGAATTACAAATAGTTCAGTTATGCCTTTGTTGTATTGCTTGATTCAATGCTTATTTGTTGTTACGCTTATACCGAGTTGGCCAATATGTCGTGATTACTGCCGTACTATCGTAAAGAAATGCATGCCTATTTCATTTGAGTCCTTAACTTTTCCTCTCAACTTCATCACAAGACTGTCTTCTTAGTTTATATGAGGGCACACTGTTAAGTGCTTTCTCAGATTATTTCAACTGCTTAGATGCCTTGGCAACTTAAATATAGCGGTTGTACACTCCCTTTCAACTAGGGATGTCAACTGGGTCCCGTTTAATCCCGATTGAAGTCACTAGTGGTATGATAGTTCAAAAGAGTTTTTGTTTTTTGAGGAAAATGAACTAGGGAGGTAGCAAAAACTAACTAGATGGGACTGGAGGATGTCGTTTATTTGCCACTTACATCCCTACTTTCATCTTACCATTTTAATTTCTTTTCGGCTGATGCTGCTTTGAACCATTTAAATATAGTTTGCCATGCTCGGCAATAATTCATCCGTCGTTTACCATGTAAGCTTCGCCTGGATCATACGATAACTATCTCTTCGATGTCCAGTGAAACCTTTCAGGATGCCGTTCACACTAGGACACAATGTACAACCCAGAATCTATTTGTGGAAGCGGTCGCCATCCATGTTACCGGATGGTAGCAGTTCAAAACAACACCGCCAGAGAGCGATCGAGCACGAGATATTATAGTGCTTGAGGCTCTACTAGAGGCGAAAAGAGATGGTGTGGCTGCCATGAATGAGGTAATCTTTATCTTGAGGCTGGAAATTACAGAATTAGCGGCACGCATTATGCAAGCAACCCAAGAATTGGAGGAAGTAAGAATGTTGCATTTAAAGACGGAGAAGGTCCTGTTGTTTCTGCTATCTGAAGCCCAAGATAATCCCGGTTCTTCTTTAGATACCAGTTGAAATTGTCATTAGATTATTGTACTTGCATGTTGGGTCATGTCTCTGAATGGATTATGTTGCAAGACCCCCTATGTTGTCCATGTGTTGTAATGATCCGAATTTTTTAGGCGAGGTAATCCTCAGTACTTGTATGATTGACATAAGGTGAACTATTTTTCGTGTGAGCATATTGTATTGGCTGAAATAACTGTTTGACTCATAGTGTATCCAACCTCATCAATTCAAGATCACGACATTTCTAAATCATAATCATATATAAAGGTGGAATAAATCTTTGTTGTGGTTTTGAAGAAATAAATAACAAAATGTATAATTATCTGTGGATATTCGTAATCGAATACAAATTGGATTTGAGTTTAGTTTGTCGGGTCCCAGGGCAAACGTGAATGCTAATTCTCCCAAGTTTTGAACGAAGCGGCTAAACACCCACTATAATTTGTGGGCTGCCCGAAGCAAGTGTTTGTGATATGGAAATTATTGTCTACCCCTAACACTTGACATCCTTATCGACCGGATTTACACTGCTGTCGATAGGGGTAGACTAGTAACTTCAATCAAACGTGACACGACGGCCTCTGAGCCCATTCAGACATGGTGGGCGCCAAACCTGGGCGGCAAAACAAATTTGATTCAAGATCGTCCGAAAGACATGTGTCTCTTCCTCCATTTCCCCATTCATACACGGTGGGCGGCAAAACAAACTCTCCTCGTCCGAAATTGATGTAGGCTAATATTTTAAATAGGGGCAGATGTGTAACTTCCATCGACGTGACACAACCGCCCTACTGTCAACCCGTTCATACACCGTGGGCGCCAACCGTGGGCGGCAAAACACCCTCTCCTCGCCCGAAATAGTTACCGGCAAATATTTGGGAGATGCAAGATTACCGTCCTATCCCCAACCGACGCGATGTCCGAAACTTTAAACGGGGGATAAGTTCGTAACTTTCCCCCATTTCAGAGAAGCGCGTCCCAAAGTTTGAGACCCCCCCTCCCCTCCATTTACCCATTCATACACCATCGGTGGCACGACAACCTCCAGCCTCCTCCGTCCGCCACCCCATCCTCCACCTTGCCGGAGCCGCTACCCCTACCCCGTCGTCCACTGCAAGAGATGGACGTCTCTCATCCACGGCGCTGGACCAGGATCCTTTCATCACCTCCTCTTGCTTCATCGGCGTCGTCGTCCACCTTGCCGTTGCCACTCCTATGACCGCCTCGTCCACGGCAACAGGATATATCCCCCGACCCGGCCGTCTGCCGTCTAAAGTCTTCTTCCCCGCCGCCGACAGCCATCGCACCCGCAGCACCCTCAATGTATCAGCATAGGCCTACACGGTGCCGCAACAGAGGTGGTACTCTTCCATATGTGCTTAAGTTATTGATCTCACCCGGAAAATAGATCGTAATTTGTTTACTGTACTTTTCTTGTCCGTACCAAATCGTAGTGGCTAGTTGAAAGCAAACATTGGTTGCTTGGTAGCTTTGTCCGGTTTGCACCTTCAGATCCACCATGGCACGGGCACTATACTCGTAAAGCTTATGGTTTCCCCTTTATATTCACTACCATCATCGTAGGTGCTTCGTGTCGTGCTATACGGCTCCTCGTGACCTCAACCCAAAGCTTACATGTTGAAATACAAATCTGATATGATGCTCATATCACTAAAACAGAAGAACGTTTAATTGGTCACCTAATGTTCCTATATTCGCTTTTGAAAAGCATGTGCGCCACCCTTTGGTCCAGCTAGTTCCACTTTCCTGATTTTTCTCTTGATGCTTAGGGTTTTCCCTTTTATCTACTCTACTATGATCTGCGTAGGTGCTTTACGTCATACTAGCATTACTCCACCCTTCAAGCTAAACAACACAACACTCAGAATTTGAAAGCTTACTTGTTCAAATATGATTGTGATATGATACTGATATTAGTTAACCGACACATTTAATTGGTTAGCTAAAGGTCCCACTTGAGTTTCCAAATGCATGTTGCGACATATAGAGAGACAGCATAATTGCATTTCTTTGTCACTTGTTGACCGTACTTTATTGTCCATACCAAATCTTAGTTGTTATTTCAAAGAAAACATCGGTTGCTAACTACCCTTTGCACGGTTTGCAGCTTCAGATCTGCCATCCCACTGCCACGGTCAACATTGTACTCATCATGCTTATGTTTTCCCCATTTTATGATGACCACAATCAGCCTACGTGGTTCGTGGTCGTAATAAATAGCACTGCTCCACCCATCGAGTTAAACAAGCTTAGTTGTACAAATTCATATATGATATTATTGCTGATATTAGTAAAACTGAGAGATGTTTAATTGGTTAGCTAAACGTTCCTACTTTAGTTTTGAAATGCATGTCAGCCACATATGGAGAGACCGGAAAGAATAGTATTTCTCTGTGTGCTCTGGTTCATCATGGGTGGCCAACCGACATTGTATTGAAAGACTTGTAATATCTTCAATCTGCTTGCTCTTCTGCTCTTCTTTAAGATGATACTCTTCTATTGCGGTCATTTGGTCGTGTCGAGTTGTTCTCCCTTAGTATATTTTGAATCTGTCAGGTCAGGTCGACTTGTTCTTCTTTACTATATGTTGAAGCTATCATTTGTGAAGTGTCATCACTTCTGGAGCTCTCATATTTTGAGTAGTAGGACACATTATATTAATGCACACAACAAATTACAGCATGCATGGCATCTTTTAAAAGAATTGCAGAGATAGCACAAAGGGGTTTACAGGGAGGCGATTGGATTAGAATCGCTTCGCATTACAAATAAAATCTCACTTGTTTTATGTTTTCATGCATGTCGATATTGAACATTATCAAAATGAATATGAGAATGGGCGACGAGAGGAATATTATTGCGAACGATCCACGGCTATCAAACTTGGCATGGTGGAGGATGGCCTATCTTATTCACCCATCAAGGTGCTTGCTCTAACTTTGCAAAGTTGTATTGGTCGCACATATTTTGCATCGACCTCTTGCATTACTTCTACTTCATACACCATCTGCTTAGTTTAAGCATCATATATGAGTATATGCCATACCTATCCATTTTCTGTACCTATTCCATGTGTCGTCACACTATGTTTTTCCAGTCAAATGTTGTGCTTTCGTAATAGGTGTCCAAAAGGAAGAGGGTGAGTGCAGGTCGTCAAGGAGTACAAACTAGGTATTTGGAAAAGGTAGTGATACCTGTTAAATCAGATAGATCAAGAGCCACGTAAAACACAGGCCCAAGCTGTACCACACTTTACCCCTACTCCGGTGGCCAAACCCCTATTAGAACTGTTGGGAGCCCAAATGTCAGTACATCTATGATATCAATTCAAAATTTGAACTCCTAAATTTCTGCTTGTGCCTTACCTTCTCTCTTGCATGAAAACTAATTTCAGATGAATCTCCTTGCTCAAAGGATCATACGATCTCAAAACAATAATGGGCTCTGCATTGCTCTTGTCAGTACCTCTCTCCCTTTTGCCTTGTAACGTTGTACTTAATTAATTGCTATTTGATTATGTATCATCAGTCTGCACCTGAGCTTCATTATCCTCTGTTTCTTCCAATATTATTTGATCTATATTTACTCTTTGCAAAATGTAGAATAATGGCAACGCTTATAAAGAATTTTCTTTGGGGAATTTATTGAATTATCCTTCCATCAACATGGAGAAGGGCTTTGTCCAGCCCGTGTTAACATGTAATGTAAGTTCATCCTTCTCAAGCCTTCAAACTTTGTTCTAGTATAGATTTGGATAGGCATCATTTCCTCCACTTCTTTGTTTGCTTTGCTGTTTACATCTGATTGGATGTTTGCAACAACTACCAGTTTCAAATTGTAGTTGTAAAAACATGTTCCTTATCTTGAAACAGATCCATTTATTTGCTTATATAATTTTGAAACACATTACGTGTCTCCTTGTTTCTCTTTCGGACTCGTATCTCTTACATGAGCAAAACTTTAGGGAAGATAGTGAGCCAAACCATCTTGAGGACAGCGAGATGACCCCAAGGTCATGTCTTGATGAAGGCAGTGAGTTGAAGCTACTCACCGGCAGGTGTGAGACAACCTCATGCGATTCTTTGCCTCAATCGATTCGACTTCTTGATCTCAACTTAAAGCGGAAAGGCTTGCTTCAACTCAGCTCCGACTTGAAGTCAAAGATGCAATGAAGATGTCAGAGGACTGTCGTGCGCACCATCATGCCTTAAATCCAGTGTTGATGCATCTATCGTTGCAACAACTAAGGTCTAGTCAGCTTCTTGACTATTTGGGGCGACTGGCGAGCCTAGTGCCTTCGAAGTGCTCTCGCTTTGTATATTCTTTTGTCGGCGCGTTTATTTGCACTGGTGGCGAACTTTGATGCCTAGTGGATGTAATATGTGTGATAGCCGTGATAGCCTAGCGTAAGTTGCTTGCTTATTTATTTCCTTGTTGTCTTGTTTATTTGTTTGCTTGTAGCCATTGTAGTTCTTTTTCTGCGGTTTGCTAGTGGCTGCAATAACCTATTTTTTTAAAACTAGGCCACAATGACCATGTGCTATATTTACTGTAGTGACACTGGTCCTCCTTCGGGCCGTAGAAACAGTGGGCCTTCTACGGGCCGTAGAAACAATGGGCCTTCTACGGGCCATAGAAACAATGGGCCTTCTATGGGCCGTAGAAAAAATGGGCCTTCTACGGGCCGTATCATCAATGGGCCTTATCTGAGGCGGTATGATCGATTGGCGGACATGGGCCAATAACAGCCGCATTATGGCCGTAAACGAGCTAGATTTGGAATCGTCTGTTCATGGGTCGACCATAACGGGCCATCGTTAATAGGCCGTGTTGATGACGCTATGAAAAGCGGCCCAACGTATTAACGGACCACAAGCGGGCCGACTATAACCACGGGCTTAATTTGGCCCACAAGCGAAAATAGCGATGTGGGCCGTAAGTAAGCGAATCTTTGAAATGAGCCCAAGAATAAATCGGCTCGAGAAGGCCGAAGATAACATGGGCTGAAGCATTAGCGGAATAACGGGCCGTTAATGGGTATAAAGTGATACCTTTGTTCTTTACGGGCGATTTCACCACGGGCGTTAATGGGTGTAAAGTGATACCTTTGTTCATTACGGGCCGATTTCACCACGGGCCGTCGATGGGCCAAGAGTTACATAGGGCCTTATATGGGCGAAACACGTCATGGGCCATACATGGGCGGAAGTGAAAACGGGTCGAATCATATTGGATGGCCCGAGATGACGCCATCTGGGCCTAATTCGAATAGGGCGTAACGGGCCTTGGGTTAGCGGGCTGTAAATGGGCTATATGCGAACAGGCCGTTAACAGACTTTCCATGGGCTGGCCCGCCACCTTTTGACCAATTCAAACGGGCCGGCCTTTTCACAGGAATGCGCCTCTGTTGGGCCGTGCCACGTGTCGACGTATCATAGGCGCCTATCTGACCCACTGACGAGATAACATGTGTTTCGTTGGGTCAATAAGAATTTTACACATGGAAATTTCCCATTGGTCATGGCTGTTAACGGGTTATCGGATCCAAAACCCGACCCGATAGCTTAACGGCGTTCCGTTACGGTGGATGCCACGTGTCATCACCCTTGAGGAAAGCACTTACGTGGCGTGATTTATCGTCATGGAAGTGGACACTTCCGTGATGATAATTTTGGCAATGTCATGGAACACTTCTCTGACAAAGACGGTATGACTATCTTGATTCTGTCATAAATTTGTCATGGATGTACATGCATGACAGAAAACGCGACCTACTGTGACAAACACGTATCATCACGGAAGTGTATTTTTTTTGTAGTGTAAACACGCCGTCAACTTTCAGGTGATGAAATTTAGTTCTAACTTTGTTCTCTTTTGACTGTGTAGTTTTGGTAATTGATCTGAAAGTCTTCTTGTATGTAATTAAGGCTCACACACCAATGTCCTGGTGTCACATCCCTAGTTTCTGGCATTGCACTAGGCTAACATCATGTGTGCATCATGTTCAAATTCCTCAGAAACTTGAAATGGGGATGACAGAACCCCCAACACCCCCCCTTAAACCAACTAGGGTTTACTAAAATCATTTTCAGTGAACCCAAAATGCCCTTCTAAAATGTTCATCAATCACTACTCATATATCTAATCTAACTTCCCACAAAATCAGTCTATGTAGTCCACGAGATACATGTAGCCCACATACACACGTACATGGAATGATAGAACATAGAAGGAATCTGCGTGATTAGGGTGATTTGGCTTGGTGAATAATGAATAGAGATCACGTCCCATATTACGAGAGATGAGATTGATATCCTTCTCGTCTCCTCATGATCTCATCTCGGCTCCTCGCCTCCTCGGGCATCGCTAGTCGCCCGCCGCCATTGCGTCCGGCTACTCATTGCCTCGCCGTCGCCAGCCTTGGCCGCTCGGACGCCATGGATCTTGGGGATGAGGACCATAGCTTGCGAGGCGGCGACCAGGAGAAGGAGATGCAGCTCGCTCATGCGGACTGAGTCGAGACGATGGCGACCACCAGGCTGTGGAGCATGGGCATGGCGCGGCTACCCTGGTCCCAAGCCTAACACCATCGTTGGGTGGTGCCGTCCGTCTCCGTCCGCCAGGAAAGGGCCAAGCCCCGGGCCGATGTAAAGGACTTCTACCTCATGCCTCGGCGTCCAAGGTGCAGCCCCGTCGCAACACTTCAAGCCGGCCTCCTCGCCATAGCCCGCTTAGTCGATCCTCTACTGTCACCAAGCACAAGAACAAAAGGAAGGCTATTTTGGCTTGGTGAGTTTCAATTTTGTGTATGATTTTATGCATTCGTAGATGATACATAGATGTATAGATATGTGATGATATGATGTTTTTTCCTGCATATATAAGTTGATAAGTATTGTTTTTCTTCCTATGCATGATGTATATAGCTGCTGTGATGAATGAGATCTTTTTATATAAGAGAAAAAATGTATTTGTTACTAAGATGAGCTCAGCTTAGCAAATTGTGTGCTAGTACGTACATCAGACAATGTGTGATTTTTTAGCATTGTAATAGCAGAGATAGAATCGGCGGTGGTAGAATATTTTAGATCTATTTAATGTGAGGTGGTAACTGATCGTTTCTTCTTTTGTAAGCATGTACCTTCCCAGGGGTAAAAATGCAGACATTCTAACTTGTTTCGGACTATTCTGATTAACAAAATACAAGAAGATTCAGGCCCATTTAAGGCGACACTACATATATGAGCATCGTACTTTCAAAGTGCACATATAGAATCAAGTATTATATTAAGAAGACTACAAGAATTTGATGTATTTTTCATTTATGCTCTTTTGCGATGGTAAAAGTTCAACCAGCCAAGTAGATGCTCCTTGTGATGCATCTGCCCCAATGGATGAAGATGCAGATCATGTCATTCTTTCAGATGATGAAGATGGACAAGAGGAGGAGGTGGAAGAGGTCAATGAAGCAGGAAAACGGAAGCTAACTTCTAAAGTTTGGTTGGAAATGAAGAAGATGAGGATCAATGGACAATGGAAAGCAAAGTGTAACTATTGTCACAAGGAACTTGCTTCAGGACCTAGAGCAGGCACAAAGCATCTTGCTTCTCATCTAAAGATTTGTACTCTCAAGAAGTTGAAGATGAAGGGAGGCAAAACATTGAGTCAGCCATCATTGAGGATGAATGCTAAGGGGGACGGTAACGTTTTTTTGGAGAGCTATACGTTTGATCAAGAGGTTGCTAGAAGAGAGCTTGGTAACATGTTGGTGTTGCATGAGTATCCACTGTCTATAGTGGACCATGCTGGTTTTAGGAAGTGTGTTCATGCACTTCAGCCACTATTCAAGCTACATACAAGAAATACTATTAGGTATACTTTGCCATGGGTTTATTTGATTTATTTCTGTTTATCTTGTTCTATGCAATGAAGAGGTAACATATGGTATCCTCTTCTTTTGTCTTTTAGGCAAGATATTGAGGAAGATTATAACCAAGAAAGAAAGAAGGAAATTGATTACATGACTATGAACCAATCTAGGGTTGCTATCACTACAGATATGTGGACTGCAGACCACCAAAAGAAGGGATATATGGCTATTACTGCTCATTTCATTGATGAATCTTGGAAGCTTAACGTTATCATGAGGTACTACTATGTGTCTTTGTATAGTATGTGTTGTTGATCATATCTTGTTGTTTATGATGTGCTGATGTTTATAATGTGTTGCTGATTGAGAAGTGCTTCTTGTTTAGTATGTGTTGTTGTCTATGAAGTCTTTGCTGCTTATAGGTGTTTTTTATTATGTGCCGTTGTTTATGACTATATGTTCTTTGAATACTGCAGGTTTGTATATGTTCCACTCCTCATACACCTGAAGTGATATGTGAGGTGCTCTATGATTCCTGCTTCAATGGAATATTGATGAAAAACCGATGATGTTGATCGTGGATAATCGCACCACCAATGACAAGGCAATTGAGATGATTGTGGGGAAGATAGGGAAGGAGCTCCCTTTGGAAGGTACTCTGCTGCATATGCGTTGTTGTGCACACATCTTAAATCTTATAGTTAAGGATGGATTGGATGTTATGAAGTCACCTATAGAAAACATTAGGGAAAGTGTGGCATATTGGACAGCAACAGGGAAAAGGATAGAGAAATTTGAGGAGATGGCTAAGTTTAAAAAAATTAAAATAACAAGAAAGTTGGTTCTAGATTGAAAAACTAGGTGGAACTCCACTTTCATGATGCTAGAAGTAGCTTTACCATACAGAGTTGTTTTTGAACGTGCAAAACAAGTTGACAAACAATATGAGCATTTACCTAGTGATAAAGAATGGGAGTTTGTTGCAGAGATGGTGGAGAGACTTGGCTTATTCTATGAGATAACAAAGTTGTTCTCTGGAATTAATTATGTGACTGCTAATGTTTACTTCCCTAAAATCTGTGAGATTAAAATGAAAATGAGACAGTGGGCCACTTGTAGCAACCCAATTATCAAAAAACTCTCTGAGGAAATGACTACTAAATTTGATAAGTATTGGACGGACATTCATGATCTGATGGGGATGGCTACACTTCTTGATCCTCGGTACAAGAGGCATATGTTGACTGCTTGCTTTGCCATGCTTCATGGCATTGAGCCATCTTCTTATGAGTGTGTGGAGTTGGTTGATGAATTAGTAGCTAGACTACATTCACTGATAGAGGAGTATGAAGTGGAAGTAGATGAATATAAACCATGTGAAGAATTGATTTCTTCAATGAAAGATCCAGCCATCATGAATATTTTCAATGACATTGTTGCCAAGCAAAGTCCTGCAGCAGCTCGGCTACAAGGTGAAATAGATATGTACTTGACAGATGGCCTAGTGTCGTACACAGAAGTATTTAGTGTGTTGGATTGGTGGAAAGTAGCTGGAACAAGATATCCATCATTAAGGAAGGTTGCCAGAGATATATTTGTCATTCCCGTGACGACAGTTGCTTCAGAGTCAGCATTTAGCACAAGTGGCAGAATACTTAGTGAGCATAGGAGCCGCCTAACTCCTAATATGGTGGAAGTCTTGATGTGCTCCCAAAATTGGCTTAGAAACAAATGCAAAGGTGAGAAAATAATGTAATTTTTTCAAACTTACTCGTTATTTAACTATTGCTAATCATTGTTCCATCATCTCTACAAATTGTTTGTTCTAGATGTTCAAAAAGGAGATGCTAGCTTTTGGACTTGCCTTCAAGACATTCAAGAGGGGATGCAGGTTAGTATTCACCAACACACTTCCTTTGCCAATTGAGTATTTGAGTGCATATGCTCCAAGAAAAATTCTAAAAAATGACTATATTCATGTTTCCAACCAGGACTTGGCCCTTTGAGATGTAGAGACATGGACTCCGCGAGTTATGCTCAAGATTGAAGACTTATTGCGCCAAGGTCTTCGTTATGCTACTGTCGGATTGGTCGATTTTATTTTAATTGAACTAGTTACAATGTCGAAACTTTATTGGGATGCTCATTTTGTGGCCTTATGTACGGTCAAATTACCTGCATACTTTGTCATGATTTTGTGAACTTAAAATAAATGACTATGTGTTGCTGCCTATGAATAAGTGATGTTCTTTATGGGAATGTATTTTTGTTTACGATATGTTGCTGTTACGAGTAAGTGATGTTTTTTATAAGAATATGATGTCGTTTATGATGTGTTGTTGTTTATAAGTATGTGATGTTGTTACGATGTGCTGATGTCTATAAATTATGTTGATATGTTGTCGTTTATGCTTATCTCTTGCACAAGTTGATATCTGCACGTGGGTATTTTTACCCGTGGGTACCCATTTACCCTGCAGGGTCATGGGTATGGGGAAAATTGTACCCGTTGGCGGGTATGGGTACGGGTGATGGGTAAGCTCAAAGGGGATGGGTAAGGGTATGGGGTAACTCCACCCGTACCCAAACCCGGCGGGTGCCATCCCTAGTGATACGTCTCCAACGTATCTATAATTTTTGATTGCTCCATGCGATATTATCTACTGTTTTGGACTATATTGGGCTTTATTTTCCACTTTTATATTATTTTTGGGACTAACCTATTAACCGGAGGCCCAGCCCAGAATTGTTGTTTT
This sequence comes from Aegilops bicornis, assembly GCA_021605145.1. NCBI lineage: Eukaryota > Viridiplantae > Streptophyta > Magnoliopsida > Poales > Poaceae > Aegilops > Aegilops bicornis. Next base: position 511,924,300 of record CM038671.1, read on the forward strand.
TGCCTATTTCAAGTTTGGAGAAATGTAATATCAAACGGAGTCCAAACGGAATAAAACCTTTGGGAACGTGATTTTCTCACCAAACGTGATCCAAGAGACTTGGACCCTACTCCAAGGAATAAAGAGCGATCACGAGGGTGGGGCGCCCCCTAGGGCGCCCGCCTCGTGGGCCCCTGTTGCTCCACCGACGTACTCCTTCCTCCTATATATACCTCGTACCCCCAAACGATCGAGATCTGAGCCAAAACCTAATTCCACCGCCGCAAATTTACGTATCCACGAGATCCCATCTTGGGGCACTGTGCAGAGCTCCCGGAGAGGGCCGTCATCACGGAGGGCTTCTACATCATCATAGCCTCTCCGATGAAGTGTCAGTAGTTCACCTCGGACCTATGGGTCCATAGTTAGTAGCTAGTTGGCTTCTTCTCTCTTTTCGGATCTCAATACAATATTCTCCCCCTCTCTCGTGGAGATCTATTCAATGTAATCTTCTTTTTGCGGTGTGTTTGTTGAGACCGATGAATTGTGGGTTTATGATCAAGTCTATCTATGAATAATATTTGAATCTTCTCTGAATTCTTTGCAAATCTTTTCGTTGCAAATCTCTTCGAATTATCAGTTTGGTTTGGCCTACTAGATTGGTTTTTCTTGTCATGGGAGAAGTGCTTAGCTTTGGGTTCAATCTTGCGGTGTCCTTTCCCAGTGACAGAAGGGGAAGCAAGGCACGTATTGTATTATTGCCATCGAGGATAACAAGATGGGGTTTTTATCATATTGCATGAAACTATCCCTCTACATCATGTCATCTTGCTTAAGGCGTTACTCTGTTTTAACTTAATACTCTAGATGCATGTTGGATAGCGGTCGATGAGTGGAGTAATAGTAGTAGATGCAGGCAGGAGTCGGTCTACTTGTCTCGGACGTGATGCCTATATACAATCATACCTAGATATTCTCATAACTATGCTCAATTCTTTCAATTGCTCAACAGTAATTTGTTCACCCACCGTAGAATACTTATGCTCTTGAGAGAAGCCCCTAGTGAAACCTATGGCCCCCGGGTCTATTCTCATCATATCAATATCCATCACTTTAATCTTGCTTGCATTTTTACTTTGCTTTTTACTTTTCACTTTGCATCTCTATACCAAAAATATTATCTCTATCAGATCTCACTCTCGTAAGTGACCGTGAAGGGATTGACAACCCCTAATCGCGTTGGTTGTGAGGAGCTATTGTTTTGTGCAAGTACGAGGGACTGGAGCGTAGCCTCCTACTGAATTGATACCTTGGTTCTCAAAAACTGAGGGAAATACTTACGCTACTTTGCTGCATCATCCTCTCCTCTTCGGGGAAAACCAATGCAGTGCTCAAGAGGTAGCAGGAAGATATCACAACACAACTATAAAAATAAAATAAGTCATACAAGCATCATAATACAAGCCAGGGGCCTCGAGGGATCGAATACAAGTGCTCGAGCATAGACGAGTCAGTGGAAGCAACAATATCTGAGTACAGACATAAGTTAAACAAGTTGCCATAAGATGGCTAACACAAACTGGGATACAGATCGAAAGAGGCGCAGGCCTCCCGCCACGGATCCTCCTAAACTACTTGGCCGCGGCGGCTCGCACGTAGTAGTAGGCACCCGCCGTGTAGTAGGAGTCGCCACGACGGTGGCATCCGCCCTGGCTCCAAAGATCTGGTTGCGACAACCGAGAAGAAAGGAAAGGGGGAAAAGGGAGCAAAGCAACCGTGAGTACTCATCCAAAGTACTCGCAAGCAAGGATCCACACTACATATGCATGGCTATATGTGTAAAGGGGCAATATTGGTGGACTGAACTGCAGAATGCCAGAATAACAGGGGGATAGCTAGTCATGTCGAAGACTACGCTTCTGGTAGCCTCCATATTGCAGCATGTAGAAGAGAGTAGATGGTAATTTTACCAAGTATCATCGCATAGCATAACCCTGCCCGGCAATCCTTCCCTCGTCGCCCTGTGTGAGAGCAATCACCGGGTTATATCTGGCACTTGGAAGGGTGTGTTTTATTAAGTATTCGGTTCTAGTTGTCATAAGGTCAAGGTACAACTCTGGGTCGTCCTGTTACCAAGGATCGCGGCTATTCAAATAGATAAACTTCCCTGCAGGGGTGCACCACATTACCCAACACGCTCGATCCCCTTTGGCTGGACACACTTTCCTGGGTCATGCCCGGCCTTGAAAGATCAACACGTCGCAACCCTACCTAGGCACAACAGAGAGGTCAGCACGCCGGTCAAAATCCTAAGCATGCAGGGGTCCGGGCCCATCACCCATTGCACACCTGCACATTGCGAGGGCGGCCGGAAGCAGACCTAGCCCCCTTAATACAAGTGTAGGCTTACGTTCCAATCCGGCGCGCGTCGCTCAGTCGCTGACGTCAAGAAGGCTTCGGCTGATACCATGACGTCGAGTGCCCATAACTGTTCCTGCGTAGTTGGTTAGTGCGTATAGGCCAGTGGCCGAACTCAGATCAAATGACAAGATCTCGTTAAGCGTGTTATTTTGAAGTAACCACGGACGCCGACCAGGGCCAGGCCCACCTCTCTCCTAGGTGGTCTCAACCTGCCCTGTCGCTCCGCCATAAATTAACAGTCGGGAGCCGTCGGGAACTCACGCCCACCTCTACCGGGATGGAGCCACCTGACCTTTCAGCCCCCACATCAGAATCACTTGTGGGTACTCTACGAGCCGACCCGACTTTAGTCACCACATGTAATCTGTATAATATGTATGTATGTATGTATGTATGTATGTATAAACCCGTGTTCACCTCCCGAGTGATCACGGCCCAATAGTATAGCATGGCAGACGGACAAGAATGTAGGGCCACTGATGGAAAACTAGCATCCTATACTAAGCATTTAGGATTGCGGTGTAAGGGTAACAATCAGAGCAACAATTACAGGCTATGCAGCAGAATAGGATTAACTAAAAGCAGTAACATGCTACACTACTCTAATGCAAGCAGTAGAGAGAAGGAATAGGCGATACCGGGTGATCAAGGGGGGTGGGGCTTGCCTGGAAGCTCGGCAGAGAAGGACGGGTCGTCAGCATCATAGTCGAACTGGGGGTCGCCGGCAGTCTCAGGGTCTATCGGAAAGAAGTAACGTAGGGGGAACACAATAAATAACAGAGCAAACAAAGCATCACAAAGCGTAACATGGCAATACACGGTGCTAGAGGTGACCTAACGCAGTACTAGGTGCTACTGCTGAAGGGGGAAAACATCCGGGAAAGTATTCCCGGTGTTAGGCATTTTTGGGCAGATGAAACGGAGGTGGATTGTTGCATGTTCGCTATGCTATGGACGTATGGCGAACGAACAGATTGCGTATTCGGATTCATCTCGTCATTCTGAGCAACTTTCATGTACAAAGTATTTTCATCCGAGTTACGGATTATTTTATATTAATTTTCAAAGTTTTATCAATTTTCAGGAATTTCTGTATTTAATTTTAAATCGAAATCACAATACAAACATTAGGTGCACCCAGTGCAGTGCACCCACAATGGACCACCGAGGCTGACAGGTGGGGTCAGATGGTCCAGTTGACACAGTCAACAAAGACTGGTCAACAGGGTGAATAGTGCGGGCACGACCCGCATGTCAGTGTCACATGTGTTATTTTAATTTTAATTTCTTTAACTAGGTTTAATTTAACAGGGTGGGGTCCAGCTGTCATACTCTAATCAGGAGGGGTGGTATTAAAGGGGGATAACCCCTTTCCATTATGCAAACCCGGCCCGGCCGTGACGAGGCCAAGAAGACGGCGCCGCCCGGCTGTTGGTGCGAGGCCTCGCGTGGGCTCGAGCTAGCGAGCAGGGAGCAGACGGCCACGGGCATGGGAGGAGCGGGGAGCTAGGGCCGCGGGGCGCTAGGCAGCGAGGGCGAGCGGAAGCGGTAGCCCACGACGGAGGTAGGCGGCGCGAGGGGCCAGCATGGCGGCGCCGGCGAGAGCAGCGCCGGTGTATGGCGGCACGCTGCGTGGCAAAGCGGCGGCGGAGGCAGCAGCGAAGTCGACCACAATTTGCAGCGGTAGCAGTGCAGAGCGGCTGCGGGGCGCACGAGGGAGGTCTGGGGTGGCCACGGTGCGACTGGCAGCATTGGACAAGCGCGGTGCACGGCAGCAGCAATAGGAAGTAGCAGTAGTGGCTCGCAACAGCAGCAGAGCAACAACTTAGCAGCGTCGGCAATAGAGCAGCAACATCGAGCAAAGGAGCAGCGGGCACAAGTGTACGCGTAAGCGGTGCTCGGTGAACAACGGCGTAAGCGGCACGGATCTCTAAGTGCATCTAGGGGCCCTTAGTGATTTTGGTGTATTGAAGACTTATAGGTTAAGGGATTAATGTGTTTATAAGTGTACACATGTCTATAAGTCTATGAGGAGTTTGTTATTTACAGAGAAAGTCGACCCCTAAAAATGAAGTTCTTCGACTGAAGACTTTGGTATTCTGAAGACTTTCTGAATACTTTGAAAGTCAAGAAATTGGTGTGACCTTGAAGACTTGGTATTCATTTGAGGAACATGAAGCGTGAAGATTTTTGTATTCGTAGTTTCATTTTCTCTTTCTTGAGTCATAGGGAACACCATACTGTTAAAGGGGGTCGATGAAATACTAAGGAAAAATTTCCATGTGATGCTCAACTCAAAATCCTACACCTACCAATCCCTTCGAGTGAAGCCATTGGAAATCTCATACAGTTCAGTCAATTTCTTCGATGTAGACGAAGTTCTTCCGGTCTCTGAGGAATCTGCTCGACCGAGTAGTTCTGGTCGCCAAAGGCGGATTGCCTACACACTGAGGAACATGATAGCCATGAGGAATTTGAACCTCAAATTTCCGACCATTGCTGTGCTACGCGCGAGCTGTCCCAAAATATCTTATCCACCTAACGGTCATATCATTGAAGGGCATTTATGTCTTATCATGTCGGGCTGCTCCCTAGGCTACAAATAGCCGCCCCCTACAACCACTAGCTGGTTGGCTGCTCCGCGTGTCGGGGAGGCTGATCGTACCCACGGACACCTATGGGGCCGGCGGAGCAGGCCCCTTGTGGTTCGGAGGGGGGCGGAGATCGCACGAAGAGCGGATCGAGGCGAGGCACACAAGCAGTTTACCCGGCTTGAGCTCTCCGGAGAGATAAAACTCCTACTGCTGCTTGTTTGATCTATTGTGTTCTTGCTAGGGAGCAATGCGAGCTACAAAACCTAGCTTGAGTGTGTCTAGTCTATGGCCAGCCGAATCTGCCCATAGTATTATCTCCTCCTCCCCCCCTGGTTAACTTGTGCGCGAGGGAGCCTTCCTTTCTTTGAGAAAAGAAAAAGAAGAGGAAATAACGTTATGGAGCCTAGCGGCTCGATTCTGCTTACCGGGTGTGGTTTCTGCACAAAGTGTTAGCCAAAGCATGCAATAAATTGATGAAAGCATGAACTTGACAAGTCATGCGCAACACATGAGCTTTATCTTGATGCACGGGTCTGCGCCGGCTTTGTACAAAGGATTACATGCAAGCTGCGGCAAGACTTGTACAAAAGGTGGTTGCCGGAACGGATTCCGACAACCGCGCCCTATGGGTAAAACTTACGAAGATGCTCAATGTTCCAGAGTTGCTCACCGAATGCTATCTTCGGTCTCAAAGCGAGCGGCGCGCCGAGCCTAGTGACTCGTTTCACCCGATAAGGGCCTTCCCACTTTGGCGTCAACTTGTTTAAATTCTTGGCGGACTGAACGCACCGAAGAACAAGGTCGCCTTCCTCGAGACTTCTGGCACTAACCCTGCGGCTATGGTAGCGAGCGGCTCGCACAGCAGCCTGAAGACGATCCTCCTCAAGGAGCAGCGTGTCATCTTGTCGCAGCTGCTCTTGCTCGAGCTCATCATAAGCGAGCACTCGAGGCGATCCGTATACGATTTCCGTGGGGAGAACTGCCTCTGCTCCATAGACTAGAGCAAAGGGTGTCTGGCCAGTGGCTCGATTTGGCGTCGTCCTGATCGACCAAAGAACCACCGCAGCTCCTCGATCCAGCTTTCTTCCGCACTTGTGCAGCCTGTCGAAAGTTCTGGTCTTGAGCCCGTGCAGCACTTCAGCATTTGCCCTCTCTGCTTGACCGTTGCTTCTCGGGTGAGCAACAGAAGCAAAGCAGACCTTGGCGCCAAGGTCTTGGACGTACTGCATGAAGGTGCGACTCGTGAATTGTGTGCCGTTGTCGGTGATGATCCGGTTAGGGATTCCAAAACGACAAACAATTGACCAAGAACTTGATCGTTGACCGTGTTGTCACCTTCCTCATCGCTTCCACTTCCGCCACTTTGTGAACTTGTCGATGGCGATGTACAAGTACTCAAAGCCCCGACACTTCGGGAAGGGGCCGAGATGTCGAGCCCCGGACCGAAAATGGCCAGGATAAAGGGATCGTCTGGAGAGCTTGAGCTGGCTGGTGTATCTGTTTGGAATGGAACTGCACGCTTCACACTTGGTTACTTGTGCGCTTGCATCCTGGAGGGTCAGTCGGCGGAAGAAACCTTGCCGAAAGCTTTGCGGCAAGTGCTCTTCTTGAAATGTGGTGACCACATATGCCTCCATGTATCTCTGCCAACAGCTTCATCCATCTTCCACAGGAATACACTTCAATTTCACACCGTTGAATCTTCTTACATGCGATATCGTCGACAAACCGGTACATACTTGACCGCCGGGCTACTCTTTCCGCTTCTTCTTGCTCTTGGGAAGTTCTCCGTCTCAAGGAAATGGACAATCTGCTTGCGCCCATCTTTGGAGCTTGCGGCTCGACAACAAGGACTAAAGGCACATCTGCTGCTGCGGAACATCAGCTTCCACGGCAAGAGCTGCGGCCTGCCGGAGCTAGATGCTCCCGACAAGCTTGCCGGAGCAAGACTTGTCGGGAGCGTCTGCTTCAACGAAACAAACCACAGGGTGCAGCCGGAGCATCGCTCCTCGGCATTGTTGGTGTTGATCTTGGGGACCTTTGCAACGACGGCCGGGAAGCTCTGTCGGAAAGTAGTCACCAGAGGCCAACTTCCTCTTTTTGCCTTGTCCAGTTGATGGTGTTACTGTTGGTTGAGTCAGCTTGAGCACGAAAATCCCTGGTTCCACAGGCAACTTAAGTGCGGCGCACTTTGACAGGCCGTCAGCAATATCATTCTGAGCTCTTCTAGCTTCCTCACTTCATCAACGTAGGCTTCCATCAACGGACTCTGGTAATCTTTGTTTACTTGTCGGATGACAAGTTGCGAGTCACCCCTGACAACAAGCTTCTTGATCCCAAGGTCCACTGCGATCCTGAGACCGGCAAGCAAACCTTCATACTCTGCAGTATTGTTTGTCGCTTGCTCCTTGGGGAAGTGCATCTGGACGACGTACTTGAGGTGCTCTCCGGTGGAGTGCGATAAGCGACAAGCTTCAAGACCGGCGCCTGCAGCGAAGGCACCATCAAAGTACATCAGCCACTCTTTGCTTGCTTCGTGACGGGAATGCTCGTCTCGGAATCTCTTCATCCGTGTTGGCGCCCATTCTGCTATGAATTCTGCCAACGCTACGCTTTGGATAGTTGATGTGCTTTCAAACTTGAGACCAAAGCTTGACAGCTCCAAAGGCCCACTCGACAATCCCGCCTGCCGCTTCGGATTCTCGCAGTATCCTCTTCAGTGAAAGCGGTGACAACCGTGATCTCATGTGCTTGGAAGTAATGGCGCAGCTTTCTCGAGGCCATGAGGAGGCGAAAAGCAATTTTTGCACACCGTAGTACCTTGATCTAGCCCCTGCAGGAGGAATCGACAAAGTAGACCAAGGCCGCACCATCCTTTTCTGCATCTGTTCTTGTGTCACCGCGGATTCGTCCTTGTCGGGACCAGAGCTTGTCGGTGTAGCCCCCTGCTTGTCGCTGGATGTGCTTGCCGCGGTTGCTGGCTCATCATCTGCCTCCCTCTCCGCTACTAACGCAGCACTAACCACTTGATTGGTCGCCGCTATATACAGCAGCAACTTCTCTTGTGGCTTAGGTGCGACAAGTGTTGGAGTGGAGGACAGGTATCTCTTCAAGTCTGCGGCGCAGCCTCCGCTTCGAGTCCATTTCATTGGACCTGCCTTTTTCAAAATCTTGAAAAATGGTAGGGCGCGCCAGCAGACCTAGAAATAAACTCTTTGAGAGCAGCCACGCAACCGCAAGCCTTCGTACATCCTCGACGCGCTTTGGTGCTTCAATCTGCTCGATGGCCTTGATCTTGTCGGGATTAGCTTCAATCCTCATTTGAGACCACGAAGAACCCGAGAAGCTTGCGGAAGGGACTCCAAACACGCACTTCTCGGGGTTCAAATTTTGAGGTTGATCTTGCGCAGATTTGCAAAGGTCTCGTCCAAATCTTGAACCAGAGTTGCTTTGTCCTTGCTTTTGACCACTATGTCATCCATGTAGGCTTCTACATTTACGTGCATTTGCAGCTCAAAAGCGTCATGGACTACCCTTGCAAATGTTGAACCAGCATTCTTCAAACCGAAAGGCATCCGTATGAAACGATATGTGCCACATGGTGTAATGAATGCGGTCTTCTCTTCATCTTCTTCAGCCATGAAGATCCGATGGTATCTCGAGTATGCATCAAGAAGCGAAAGCAAATCACATCCAGCCGTGGAGTCAACAATCTGGTCAATGCGCCGCAAGGGAAATGGATCCTTGGGACAAGCTTTATTAACATCCGTGAAGTCAATACAAAGTCTCCATTTCCCATTTGCCGTCGCATCGACTACGAGATTGGCCAACCACGTAGGATGGAGCACTCCTCGACAAGGCCTGCTGCTTCCAGCTTCTTGATCTCTTCGCTATGAATTCTTGGCGCTCCACCACTTGCTTCGACTTTTTGCTTGACGGGCTGCGATGAGGACAAACGGCGGCGGTGCTCAATCACTTTCACAGGAACACCGGGATATCGGACGGTTGCCATGCAAACACGCCGACATTCGCCAGGAAAGCAACGAGTGCACCTTCCTATTTAGGGTCGAGGGAGGCACCGATGGTGAAGGTACCACCAGGTCGCCCCTCCTTGGCGGCACCTTCTTGGTCTTCGGCGGAGCCACCATCTTCTTGCACTTGCCGGTGGAGCTCGATGGTGCGTCCTCGACGGTAGCGCAGCACTCGAAGAGGTGCGCTTGCCGGAGTGAGCATCGAGGCCTTGCGGACTTGGACTTGGTCTTCTTCCCCGGGAGCTTCAGCAAGTGTTTTTGCGATCTGTCGCGGCTCGCATCCCGGTAGATCTTGTCGGCACAGATAAGGGCATCCTTCTTGTCGCCGTGGGACAGAGATGACGCTTATCGGGCCTGGCATCTTCAAGAGGTTGTAAGCATAGTGAGAGGCTGCCATGAACTTGGCGAGTCTTTGACGGCCAAGTATCCCATTGTAAGGCAATGGGAAATCGGCAACTTAGAATGTAACCCTCTCGATCCCCGAAGTTCAGCTCGCTGCCAAATGTGACCGCAACGCGTAATCTTCCCCTTGACTTGCTCCTTCCCGGATTGATTCCTTGGAAGGTACCGGTCTCTTCGAGCTTCGCCGTCGAGGATTTGAAGCTTCTGGAGCACCGCGGAGGAGATCAGATTCAAGCCGGCCCTGCCGTCAACTAACATTTTTGTGACCTTGAGGTTGCGGATGGTTGGAGAGACCAACATCGGCAAGTACCCGACTGCAGTTATGCGATCAGGGTGATCCTCAATATCAAAAATGATAGGCGTCTTTGGACCACTTCGTGAGGCTTGCGTGACTCTACGGATGGTTCGCTGCATTGACCTCCCGCATCCATTGCTTGAGTTGGCGGTGGGAGGTATGCGGAAGCACCTCCATCAACGCAGAGAACCTCTGTGGCTTTCTCAAACTCACCTTTCGTCGGCGTTGTGCGTCCTCCATATCTTCGCTGTCGTCCTCATCTTCATCCTTGTCGCGGCCGCGGGGAGGTCGATCTCCTTGTCGCTGCTTGGCCTTGCCGCGGCGTCCTCCCCGGGCGGGACGTTTCTTGCTTGCTCCCCCAGCACCTTCCTGGGCCTTCTCCTTGTCGCGCCGCTCGTACTCAGCCCTCTGTTGTTCAACAAGCTGCTCGACCTTCTTGCAGCTCAGGAGGTCGTGGCCCTTGCTGCGGTGGATCTTGCAGTATTGCTTGCCAGAGCTGTCCTGCTTGTCGGCGACCGCCACCGACTGGTGGTTGGCGTCAGCGGCAACCTCCTTGCCGGAGCCACCAGCCTTGGAGTTCTTGTCGCCAACTCCATTGCCGGAATGCTCGACTTCTATCACTTCTCTGGCTTTCTTCTTCATGTTGCCTCGCCGCCGGCCCTTCTTTCTTGGGCGGTGTCATCCTTGTCGAGATCCTGCTTCGCATTCTCTCCGAGAGCCTCCTCCCTTCCTCAAGGCACACTTTGTCGGCCAAGGCGCATAGCTCACCACCGACGTCCTTGACTTTGCACATCGCCATCTCCTCCCTCATCCTGCGGTTCCGCACATTCGATGAAATGCACTGACCACCGCGGCAGGTGGACGTCTGGGATGTTGTAGTGCACACGGCTGAATCTCTGAATGAACTTGGCGCAGGACTCTCCTTCCTTCCGGCGAGCAAGTGAAGGTCACTTTCTTGGCCATGAGGTTTGTGGCCACTGTGAAGGCGCCAACAAACCGATGGCACAGATCTGCCCAAGAGGATATGGAGCTGTCCGGCAAGTGCATGAGCCAAGATCTCGACGTTGGTCTTGAGCACGGCAGGAAGTAGTTGGCGAGGATCTTGTCGCCCCGTCCCCCGCAGCCTGCACCGCTGATGGTGTAGATGCCGAGGAACTCCGACGGATGCATCCTGCCATCATACTTCTCGCACGCCCGCTTGAAGTTTTTCCGTTCAGGCCATCGACTTGCCGCAGCTCACGAGTGAACGCAGGGCAACCTACCGCTGACGGCAAGTCGCTCGCCCCTCCGGGCGCTGCATGTCAACAGAAGGCCCAGCCGCTTGTCGGATCGACGTCGCGCTTCTCTTCGGGCGCCGATGCGAGTTCGAGCATCCTCTTGTTGTCGCTCATGAAGAACTTGGCGCTGATCGCGGCGAGCCCGCGGATCCGACGACGCATGGAGTCATTGCCGAGGTGGATCCGTTGGGTCGATTTATCTTGGCCTTCTTGGCGGAGAGTGCACGGTGGTTGCACCTCCGACAGCCTGCCGCCACCGGCTCGTGCCTTGTCGTCACGCCGCGGCAATGATGGGGTTGGTTGCCGCGGGGCGTCGCCGTTGGCAAAGCCGATGAGGCTCTGGATGGTGGCCCTCCACTCGTCGACCTTGTCGGCCATTGGAGGGTAGTCGAGGAGCAGCTGAGCTCTCGCCAGAGCTTATGCTGGAGTAGTGGGTGGCATTGGAGAACGGTGCGAGGAGCGGGATACGCTCGGACTTCTAACTACGTTAGAAGGAGCAGCGCCCCGTCCGGGCGACCGTATCTCACTCGTGCCAGCATGTTGGCGCGCATGCTGGTCTTGAGGGTCTCGATCCAACGAACGTATGGCGTTGTGAACGCCATGACGTTGTTGGTCCCGCGTCTCCTGAGATGGGCGCGGGGGATGCGCGACGCCGAGGTTTGCGGTGCCTTGTCCTTGGACTTGGTAACGTCGCGAGCACCTTCGCTTCGGTGCCCGTCCCTCCGCCAAGCGTTCGCCCCACCACCCGCTTGCTGCGGTGAGGGTGGAGTACGACGCGACGGCTCTTCATCGCGCCAAGCCTTCTTCTTCGGTGGCATGTTGAGGAAGATGTTGATGATGCTGCTCGTGTGAACGCCAGATCAGATTCACACGGTCTCGACGCCCCCTACCTGGCGCGCCAAAGATGTCGGGGAGGCTGATCGTACCCACGGACACCTATGGGGCCGGCGGAGCAGGCCCCTTGTGGTTCGGAGGGGGGCGGAGATCGCACGAAGAGCGGATCGAGGCGAGGCACACGAGCAGTTTACCCAGCTTCGGAGATCTCCGGAGAGATAAAACTCCTACTGCTGCTTGTTTGATCTATTGTGTTCTTGCTAGGGAGCAATGCGAGCTATAAAACCTAGCTTGAGTGTGTCTAGTCTATGGCCAGTCGAATCTGCGGAACCGAACCAGCCGAACCTGCGGAACCGAACCAGCCGAACCTGCGGAACCGAACCCTTTCTACGTTGCACTCGGGCCTCCTTTTATATGCTCAAGGGGTCTCCGACAGGTGGCAACATAGGCGGGGGTACAAATGTAAAAACAGGAGTTGGTACACCTACTTGAACAAAGGTAAAGTGCAAAATACCTAACTCGACGGCAAGGGACAAAAGCAATAAATGCCATCGTTGTCGCCCCAAAGGTAACAGAGGCCGTCAGTGCGCCTCCGCCGCCACGATGACGAGCCTGTCGGCGCCGCTTATCGCTGCTCTCCGCTGGCTGCACAGCCTCGACACGCCGCCCATGGAACGGTCCCATGGCGACACGTCGTTGGGTGAGCTGGAGCGGAGCGGAGAGAAGTTGCATGCCATGCAAGCGCCTTGCCGCGGCCGAATCCTTGTCGCGCCCGGAGGCTTGTCGCGCTCCGAGCCTTCCCGGCAAGCTCCTCTTGCCGGGGCCTTGCCTTCTGTATGCCTGGAGTGGCCTTCCCGACAAGCTCCTCTTGTCGGGGCTTTGTCTTCTCAATCAAATACTTTATTCTTGAATGGCTCCAAGGGAGCCACGGAGGATATTGGCGGTGACGAGGCAAACCTTGCCGCGGGGTGCTGCAACTGTCCGTGCACGAGTACGGGATACTAGGGTACCCCTACTCTAGTACACCGACACCGCGAGAAACTGACACTTGTCATTTGAGAGCATCCCATCCTCCGAGGACTTTGAGCGAAAATCATCAAGTGAGGAAAATCCAAATCCAAACACCTACAAACCCAAAGTGATTGAGCATCACTGAACAGATTGATCTTGCGTGGATCCGACGCTTGTTACCTTTGAAGAGTGTGCTTCTTCCAGACGTTTAGGCGTCATGGTCTAGAGCATCCAAGAGGAATTGTGGATCGCCGAGTGACCGAGTTTGTGAAGGTTCGGAAGTCACCTGAATACTTACCATGAGTGATTGGACAAGGTCTGTGTGACCTTAGTTCAAGGAGAATACGGTGAGGACTGTGTGTCCGGGACTGTGTGTCCTCAGGTTTAAATACCTAGCCGCTCCAACCAGATGTACAACTGAGGCAGCAGTTGGAACTGGTCTACCAAATCATTGTCTTCACCAAGCCAACTGGTTCTATTTCCTCAACTCTTTCATTTCCTCAGTATTGTGTTGCTTGCTTATCATATCTGTGTTTGAAGACTTTGACTGAAGACTTTCTCAATTTCCTCAGTTCAATTTCTTTAGTCTGTTTGTCTTCATCTAGTGTTATCCTGTGATTACGCTTTCTGTACTCTGTGCTTGTCTTCATTTCATCATGATGACTATGCTTGTCTTCTGTTATGTTTACTTCTGAGTACTTATTCTGCTGCAAGTAGTTCTTCGCTAAGGAATTTCCTCACTAGCAAATTCCTCAGTGAAGAATTCATAAAAATCGCCTATTCACCCCCCCCCCTCTAGTCGATATAACGCACTTCCAATTGGTATCAGAGCAAGGTACTCCCTTGTTCTGTGTGATTTTTGTTTAACCGCCTGGAGTTTTAGTTATGTCGACCACATGTATGAAGAAAGTGACATGCCCTATCTTTGACGGTCACGAGTATCCCAAGTGGAAGGCCATGATGAAGAAGCGCCTCATGGCGATGAACAGTGAGCTGTGGACCGTCACTGAGATTGGTCTGACCGATATGTGCAAGATGGCGGAAGTTGATGACATTCGCAAGTACACTCTTCTCAACCTCACGGCAAAGGACGCCATCTGCTCCTGTCTGTCTCAAATCAGTTCAGGAACATCATGCATCTCGATCACGTGAAGCTTATCTGGGACCGTCTCTCTGATGTCTATGAAGGTCATTGAACCTGTCATGATCCTTGGTTTGAGGACTTCAAGGAATCTCTCAAGTCAATGACATTTGAACCAGAATCATCATCCTCCTCACCATGTCTTATGGCGTATGGTGAAAAGGTAATCAGATGCTATCCGTCTGCGAAACCAGTGATGATGAATCTGGTGATGAATTTGGACCCAGCTATGTCAAACTTGCTTCCCTTGCCGCTAAACAACAAAGAGCTTTGGAAAAGGTTCAAAACATGCTTAGTTAGAGTGATGATATGTTGGGTGAAGAAATGGATCGCACTAAAATCTTGACTGAAAATCTTCAGAGACTTCAGACCAGGTTTGACAACCTTCAAGGTCATCATAACACCCTCTTGTCTGATCATGAGAAGATTTCTTATGAATTTCTTCAAAGAAAGCAAGATTTTGAGAAGTTAAGAGTGAGTTATGAAGATCTTCAGAAGGAGCGTGATTCATTACTTGCTCAACAAATCAGCGCTGCTCGGGAAGAATTTGTTCCTCCATGTTTGAAATGCATTGAACGTGAATCTGCTAATTCTTCACCTGAATGTTCAAATGCTTCTAATGTTACAAATTCTTCACCTGCCTCTGCTATCACTAATTCCTCATCTGAGGACATTACTACTATCACTAACGATGCAGGGCTGAAGGAATTGTACATGATAGGCATGTACAAAAGCCTCAAAGGGCATCAGACTCTTTGTGATGTGCTTAAAAGCGAGATCCTCAACAGAACCCCGTGAAAGAGGTTATTGCCTTTGAGAGGAAACTCAATGCCGATGGTACATATTGGAAGCCCGAGCGGTACCCCAAAACCTCATGGGTTGTCGCAAAGGGACCTCCAGCTTGATCCATCTAATTTATTCTGGCTATGCATGTGAATCTTCTCATTCTTCTGATGAGTCATTTGACTCCAACTATAAACTGTTCAAGAATCAGAATGGTGAAGTATTCGCTAGATATGTTGGCACTAACTGCAGGAACGGTTCCCCTATGAAGAAAATCTGGGTTCCCAAAAGGTGCCTTGAAAGTCTTCAGGTGAATGTCCTCGTGACACCACTTGTGAAGAATAGGAACCCCAGATCAAATTCTTCATATGGATCAAATTCTTCAACAGGATCAAAGTCCTCATATGAACACCATCGTGCTAACAACTCTGTTTCGCAGGGAAGAGCCAAGGGCTATGAATATGAGCATTATTCTTCTAATCATTATGTTCATAAGTCCTCAAAGAATTTCTCTGCTTATTCATATGCTTACCCTAACCCCTCTTATGTGAAACGAAATGGTTTGGCCTCTATGCTACCTTTCTCATATGGAGCTCGCAGAGTGATGAACTCTTTGCCACCCCTTTAGATGTGGGTGGTGAAGAAAAAGAACTAATCTCTTATGCAGGGTCAGGTCTCCAAACGTGCTTTAACGTCTGAAGAATTTTCTGGGGACCTGACAATGTGCGTGAAAGGATGCAGGCTAATCATGATGAAATGAACTTTCATTTCACACGTCCTCCTACTGCTTTATTTGTCTTACTGCTTGATGAAATTGATCTGATGGATTATGATATCATATTCTTCACTGATGAAGTATATGAAGTTCGTAAGCCGCACTAATTCATCTGCAGGATGATCAACCCAAAGCCACTGAGTGGGTCTTCGATAGTGGATGTACAAATCACATGACTGGTGACAAGAATCTATTGATGGATGCTCCCTTATCACCATCGCATCTGAAGCATATCATCTTCGCTGATAAAGGCAAAATTAAGGTATTGGGTCTAGGTAAGGTTGCGATCACAAAGGATCGACACATGGACAAAGTCATGCTTGTTGAGTCCTTAGGATACAACCTTATGTCTGTCTCAATGCTTTGTGATCTTGATATGGTTGTTGTCTTTGGCAAGTATCGTTGTGTTGTGGTTATGGAAGCTGGCAATTCCAAAGTCTTCAAAGGCTTTAGGAGAGGAGACTTGTATATTGTTGATTTCTCTACAGGACCTCAACCAGCCGTGTGCCTACTTGCAAAAGCTTCAGAAGGATGGCTATGGCATCGACGACTTGGTCACGCAGGCATGAGGAATTTTCACACGCTTGCAAAGAAGAAGCATGTCATTGTCATTGAGAATGTAAAATTCCTCAAGGACCACCTATGCGGATCCTGTGAAGCTGGAAAGATGACCAAGGCCAAGCATCCAGCAAAGACTATCATGACCACTACTCGTCCATTTGAACTGCTTCACATGGATCTCTTCGGTCCTAATCATTATTCTGCTGTTTCAAATGAAGCATCTCAATATGGCTTTGTTTTTGTTGATGATTATTCTCATTACACATGGGTACACCTTGTTACTTACAAACATGAAGTGCAGGAAGTCTTCAGACGATTTTCCTCGAGGGCTTCAACCAACTTTGGTATGAAGATCAAGCACATCAAAAGTGACAACGGCACTGAGTTCAAGAATTCGGGACTCGATGACTATCTTGATGAACTTGGTATTACTCATGAGTTATCTGCTCCTTATACTCCTCAACAGAATGGCGTCGTGGAGCGCAAGAACAGGACTCTTGCTAAGATGGCTTGCACTATGCTTGATGAGTACAAAACACCTCGTCGTTTCTAGGTTGATGCAATTGATACTACGTGCCACATCATCAACAGAGTATATCTTCACAAATTCTTCAAGAAGACTGCCTATGAACTCCTCACTGACAAGAAACCCAATGTGAGTTATTTCAAAGTCTTCGGTGCTAAATGCTGGATTAGAGATCCTCACCATAACTCAAAATTTGCACCAAAAGCACATGAAGGTTTTATGCTTGGTTACGGAAAGGACTCGCACACCTACAGAGTCTTCAACAACGTCCTTCACAAGGTTGTTGAAACTGTAGATGTGCGGTTCGATGAAACTAATGGCTCGCTAAGAGAGCACCTACCTTCTGTGATAGATTAACCTGCACGTGAGGATTCTATCAAGTTCAAGGCTACTTAGGATGTCATTCCTACTGAAGAATCTGCTGAAGAATTCATTCCAGAACGTGAAGAACATCAAGCTGATGCACCTGAGGAAAATGTTGAAGAAATTGGTGATGAAGAAAATGCTGATCAAATTCCTCAACGACAACCAGCTCATCCTCGCGTTGCAAAAGAAGTGCAAGTGGAGAAGATCATCGATGACATTAGAGCACCAGGTCCTCTCACCCGCTCAAAAGCTTCACATCTATCTAACTTTTGTGGGCACTATGCTTTTGTCTCTATCACAGAGCCTGCTAAGGTAGATGAAGCATTTCTGAAGCCTGAGTGGATTCAGGCCATGCAAGAAGAAGTACATCAATTCAAGCTCAACAACGTCTGGGAACTGGTCAAACGTCCAGATTCTCGCAAGCATAATATCATTGGCACAAAGGGGATCTACCGCAACAAGCAAGATGAAAATGGCCTTGTGGTGAGGAATAAGGCACGACTAGTAGCTCAAGGCTACACACAGGTTGAAGGAATTGATTTTGGTGAAACTTTTGCACCTGTTGCTAGACTTGAGGCTATTTGCATATTACTTGCTTATGCTAACCATCATGATATCATCTTATATCAAATGGATGTGAAAAGTGCATTCCTCAATGGTAAGCTTGAGGAAGAAGTATATATTGCTCAACCCCCAAGTTTTGAAGATCCAAAGAATCCTGACAAAGTCTTCAGACTCAATAAGGCCCTCTATGGCCTCAAGTAGGCCCCTCGAGCGTGGTATGATACCTTGAAGGAATTCCTCATGAAGAATGGCTTCACATCCGGTTCACTCGATCCTACTCTCTTTACTAAATCTTATGATGGTGAACCGTTTGTGTGCCAAATATATGTTGATGATATTATCTTTGGTTGTACTGACCAACGTTATAGTGATGAATTTGCTTATATGATGAGTGAAGAATATCAAATGTCTATGATGGGAGAGTTGAAATTCTTCTTAGGTCTTCAAATTAAATTGACGGTGGCAATGGCATATTCATATCTTAGGAGAAATACCTCAAGGATGTACTGAGGAAATTCGGCATGCAAGATTGCAAAGGCATCAAAATTCCTATGCCCACAAATGGCCATCTGTGCACTGATGAAAATGGTATTGACTTCGATCAAAGGTATACCGCTCCATGATTGGTTATTTATTGTACTTATGTGCATCTAGGCCAGATATAATGCTTAGTGTTTGCATGTGTGCCCGATTTCAAGCTGCACCGAAGGAATCACACCATAAGGATGTGAAGCATATTCTTCGATATCTAGCTCACACACCAACACTAGGATTATGGTATCCCAAGGGCTCGGATTTTGATCTCATTGGATACACTGACTCTGAATATGCTGGTGATCGTGTGGACCGCAAGTCAACATCTGGTACATGTAATTTCCTCGGACGATCTTTGGTCTGTTGGTCCTCGAAGAAACAGAACTGTGTATCACTGTCTACTCCTGAAGCTGAGTACATTGCTACTGGTTCTTGCTACGCTCAATTGCTACGGATGAAGCAAACTCTCAAGGACTATGGTGTCAACGTGAAGAATGTGCCTCTCCTCTGTGATAATGAGAGTGCCATCAAGATTGCTCACAACCCAGTTCAACACTCGAAGACAAAGCACATTCAGATTCGTCATCATTTTCTTCGTGATCATGTGTTGAAGGGCGACATTTCTATCGAGCATGTGAAGACTGAAGAACAGCTAGCCGATATCTTCACAAAGCCCTTGGATGAGAAGAGATTTAGCAAGTTGCGGTGTGAGCTAAATATCTTAGAGTCTTCGAATGTACTTTGAAAAAGGCACTCATCCTAACACTTATGCAAAATTGATGACTTAGATGTGCAACACATGAAGAAAAGTTTTTCTTCAAACAATGAAGAATAACACTCTAAGTGTGAAGAAATTAATGAAGAATTTGATTCTCAAAACCCTACGACAATTGTACGCGGTGTCTGAAATCATCATTCTTATACGATGGGTCACGCCACCACAAAAGTTGAAAATCTTCGATTTGAGTTTTTCCTCAGTTTTGTGAAATTCCTCAGTTGTTCAAATTTTTAACTTTGCAAAATCTTCACTTGTTCCGTCGTTTTTATTCATTGGCTATATATATATATATATATATATATATATATATATATATATATATATATATATATATATATATATATATAAGAGTTTTTTGTCCTCTACAGCATTCACTTATGGTTATTTCTTCAAGTTGGTTTTTCTGCTAAGTGAATGTGATCGGACCCTTCCCCCTCTATGCTATACTCAACCCAAGCTATTCACAAATTCTTCATGTGCATTCTATTCGAAACTCGTTCAAAGTCTTCACTGTGTCCTTGTCAGCTGAAGAAATTGCGAACGGAACAATAAAACTAATCTTATCCAAAATTTTCGATTTTGCCGCTCAAACCGTTCCGCATCCCACGATACATTTTTCTATTCACCCATGATCTTACACGATCTCCACTTCTTAGTACGTGGGTGACACATGTCGTGCGAAGGAGAAGGGTCAGGGGCACGTTCGTCCCAAATCTTTGGGCGAACAGTTTTTCACCGTGGCTATAAATACCCCCGTCCCCTTCCTCACTTCCTTTACTCTGCTCGAACTCTCTATCTCTCTCCCGCTCGAGCTTCCCAAACCCTAGCGCCGCCGCTACTCCATCGTCGCCGGTGAGGAAGAGCTTCACCGCCTCGACCTCGTCGCCGTCATACTCGTGCTGGCCGCGGAAATCTTCACTCCGCCGCCGTCGTAGCTGTCTTCCTCCGCCAAGTTAGGGCGTGGAAGATCTACACTGACGAACCTCACTTCTCCACCTCTGTGTTCATAGTGTTCTTCATTCAGGGTAATTAAAAGTTACTTTTACTGCCCTCCTTGATTCGAAAGTTTTCGACAAAATCTTCAAAGGTGTTTTTCTTCAAATCCTCACACACTAAAACACCTCACAAGTCATCTGTTCTTGATTCGTTTCTCTAAGCATCATTTTTCTTCAAGATTCCTCAATTGTGTGGATCTTCGATCTATACAACTCTGGAACCTAAGACAAAGAACGCTTAGTGAAATTCTTCAAGACTCATCTGGTCAAATTCCTCAAACTTGTTTTTGTTTAAAACCTTCTGAGAACGCATATGACCTCTCCAAATTCCTCGCAACTATACTCTATTCACAGGTACTCATGTCTGCTGCTGAATCACTAGGTTCTCATCAACTTAACTCATTTGCAGCGTACCTTGAAGAAAAATTGCATACTTCTTCAGAGAATTCGATTGTTCAAATTCCTCAACTAAAGAATATGGCAGACGGAAAGAAGCCGCGGAAAGGAGGAAAGAGGCCTGAGGTCATGACTGCTTTTGAAATCCCTGAGGACATTTACAAAAAAATATTGCACACCTGATGAGGCCAGGTTTGGCAAAGAAAACAAAAATCAGCGCAAGGTGCGCATACAGAGGATTGAAAGGAGATGGGCATGAGAATGGATGGAATACAGATATGTAACTCCAAAGTATATGAAGAAATTCGCACTCAATCCTCCATGCCCAAGATCCCCATTGGCACCTGGCCAAGTGGCAGATCCCACTAGCATCAAACACGGTGAGGACTTTCCTGAAGAATGGGCTAAGCGCCAAGCCAAGTTGGCCAAGCAAGCAAAAGAAGCAGTGAGGAAATTCAACGAAGACTCTGCTGCTGCTGCCACTGAGGCCTCTGTCAAGCCAAAGAGATCTATGGCAAAGAAGCCTGCACGCAAGCCAAGTGCTTCACCAACAGTGCCCTCACGGCCAAGTTCCTCAGTTGTGCCCTCACGGCCAGAATCTTCAAAGTCCTCAAGACCAATTCCTCATGCTGCTGCTACTCCTCCGAAATCCTCAGCTCCTTCAAGAGCCTCAGTTGTTCTGACAAAGTCCTCAGCACCTGCGCATCTGGCCTCATGCCAAAGGACTGCAGGCATCTCCATTGCCTCTGGTGTCTCAGCAAGTTCCTCAGCTGCACCAAATTCTTCATCAGGCCCCACTCTGCTGAAGACCAAGGCAACTGCTGGACGAGGTCCTCAGCCAAGTCTTAAGAAGAAACAGGTCACCTTCCAAGTGCCATCTAACGATGAAGCTGATGATGATGAACTTGCAGAAATCATCAGAGACAGACAACAAAGGGCCGCTAGAGCCAAAGGCACACCAGTGCCACTGCTTTTGGATCCAAGGGCGATCCTCGATTTCATTGATCTCTGGCACAAGGACCCAAATACTCCAATGCCAGATTTCAAGTTGACTCCTGGCCAAAGTCACATGCTGACTCATTTCATCCAAGAGGAGAAATGGAAATATGAGCAGGGCAGGCAGATCAAGAAGGCCCAGTACAAGAAGGAGAAGTATCTGGAGACCAACGTTGTCAAAATGACAACTGATGAACTTATCAAAATCTAGTCTGAAATCAAAACCCTCAGCGACAACTTCAAAGCATACTATGTTGATTGGCAAGGAGCCAAAGTCAGGTTTGTGAAACTGACTGAGAAGTTCACCAATGTTGCAGCCCCATCGCAATAAGAAGTTCCTCAAGCTGAAGCTTCTGCTCAGCCAACTGAAGAACATGCCAAGACCGGATGACTTTCGTGTCTTGAAGAAAATGCTAGTTCCAGGGCTGATGAGTCCATTCCAGCCACTGAAGAAATTGCCAGGGCATCCACTAGTGATGCGCCTGATGAAACTGAAGTAGTCAGGGCAACTGCA
Source organism: Aegilops bicornis (assembly GCA_021605145.1). Lineage (NCBI taxonomy): Eukaryota > Viridiplantae > Streptophyta > Magnoliopsida > Poales > Poaceae > Aegilops > Aegilops bicornis. The sequence continues at coordinate 511,946,073 of CM038671.1, forward strand.
TCAGTTGCGCCTGAAGAAAATCAACCAGATTCCTCAGCTCCACCTACGCCTACACCAACTCCTATCCTTCCATCTGCATCAGATGTGAAGAAGACCAAGGCTGCAGAGCGAGCTGCAATGAAGAAAAGGAAAGCATCAGGTGCTTCAGAATCTTCAGCTCCAAAGAAGGTGAACCCTATGACCAGCTCATTTGAAAATCCGATTGATGTTGTTCCGATTTCTACCATTCCATCAAAGGACCTTGTTCCTTTTGGTGAAGAATATGAGATCCCTAGTGGATCGGATGAAGAAACTCAATCTGCTGCTTCGTCAGAGCAGATTGATAAAGAAATTGAAGCGGATGCGATCCCTTCTACACCTGTTGTATCCTCACCAATGCCTCAGTTCACAGCTGAAGAGGCTGGTGTTGAAGAATAGGAAGATGAAGACGTGGATATTGGGAGTACAACGCCAGTAATGAATGATGACTTTTGGGAAAGTCAGCACCCCAATTCTCCACTCTTCACCCCACTACAACAAATTCCTCAGTCCCCTGCACCAACAGTTCAAATGGGCTCTGAAGAAACTCATCCCACCTCGTCTGTGCGTGAAGAAATTCCAGCCACTAGTGCTGAAGAAACTGCTGCTACTGATCATGTGACAACACAGACTGCAACTTAAGAGGAACCATAAATTCCTCAGACTGCTGAACCTGAGATTGCGATTCCTGAGGTCGTGATGCAACTCACAGACACTCCTCTGCCCAAACCAAAGGATCCCTTCTCACGAAAGCAAAATTTCAAGGCTGAAGACTTCTTTGGCGAGCATGTCTTCTTCACCGACTACAACCCATATGACTCTGCTCGCATAAGGAAAAGGCTTTTCTGGACTGCTAGTCAAGCCAATTTCTATTCCTCAGTGATGTTCAACAAATACAAAGTCTTCGATCATGCACATATTCCTCACGTGGACATGGAGTCTCTGTCGTGCTTCGAGCCAGTCCTCAGTGTTCTTCACGACGCTGGGCTGCTAAACTTCTGCACTGACATCTGTGATTGGAATGAAGAACTCATTCTTCAGTTCTATGCAACGCTGCACATCACAGGAAATTCTGAAGATGTGAACTCATGGGTGCTGGACAGGATGACGGAAAATACTCATTACAAGGCACCAGCTTCTGAATTACTTCGTGCCCTACCACTCAGTCCTCCCCTTGAAGGTGCACGTTGTGTCTACAGTGAACCTGAGCTTACAAATCACTACATGCAATTTTTGATGAAGCCTTTGAAGCCAGGGCAGGCCCCTCGAACCAAATTCCTCGTCAAGGAATTACTGTATGTGCCTCAGACTATCTATCGCATTCTGTCGAAGACAATGAGTCCTATCAAAGGACACGACTTAAATGATGAAGAAGTCATTGGCATCATGAAGAATCTGCTTTTCAATATCATTCATGGCATTCCCATCAACTTCCATGATTTCTTCATGAGGACTCTGGCCAATATTGCTATGTCACCATTTGAGCTGAAGCCTTATGCGCCGTGGATTATGAGATTCATCAGGACAAGGTCTTCACTCAACTACAAAGCTGGCACTCTGAACCACTGTAGCTACTTGCCTCCAATTGAAGTCCTCAAACGGACATTTTCCTCGGCTGATGACAAAGGCAAGGCAGCTGCTGTGATAGATGAAGGCATTCGTCCATTGGATGGTCAATTTCACAAGGCTGCATCCTATTCCACCAATGATGACTCTGCCATACATGACTCTGCCGCCAACAACTCTGCCAAGCAAAATCCTCAAGCCACAAGACCTGTGGTGATGACTGATCGTGAGTTACTCCTCAGTCTTCATCAAAAGGTTGATCGCAATCATAAATGGGTCAAGCGTTAGTTCGGTTCAATTCTTCACAACATGACCTCAACACACAATGCAGTGAAGAAAAACCAATACTACCTCCATGAAACCTTCAACCGTACCTGGGCTATTCTGTCTCATGTCTACAGCGCAGAAGATCTGAAGAAAATGGGTCTCAAGGAAGAATTTGACTGGTCTGCACCTCCTCCGAAAAAATACAAGAAGGTCAAGGTTCCTTCTTTGGTGGCCAGCTCCTATTCTTCATCGCGCGACACTGATGAACATGAAGACTTGGATGACACAGCGGCATGCCCTACTACAACAACCAACCCCGACAACGTTGGCGCTCCTTCATCAACCTGATTATCTTCAGGGGCGTTAGTCCTCAGTTTCGATCCTTTTGGTCATTCGATGACAAAGGGGGAGAAATTTGAGTTAGTCTTCAAGCGGGTCTATTATATGGGCGTTTTTTTGCTAAGTTACAACTCTCGTTCTTCTGAAACTTTATTGGATCGGGTTGTAAACTTAAACCCGATGGTGCTCTGATACTTTTGATGTGTTATTCTGGATGCTTATTCCTCATTAATATTATTGCACGAATGCTGAATTTCATCAGTCACCATATTTCATCATGCATTTCAAATTCTTCATATATATATGTCAAATGCGTGTATGAATTACAAGATAAAGGGGGAGATCTCCATGATTCAACTCTTCAAGTGTGCATTGCTTCAAAAGCAAAATTCCTCACTATGCACATCTTCAGGGGGAGTTCTTCTATATCTTGCAATCAAATTCCTCAATATCAGTATTTACACTTCATATGTTTATCCCCGTTGAAAACTTAACCTATATTGTCATCAATCACCAAAAAGGGGGAGATTGTAAGTGCATCTAGTGCCACTTAGTGATTTTGGTGTATTGAAGACTTATAGGTTAAGGGACTAATGTGTTTACAAGTGTACACAGGTCTATAAGTCTATGAGGAGTTTGTTATTTACAGAGAAAGTCGACCCCTAAAAATGAAGTTCTTCAATCAAGACTTTGGTATTCTCAAGACTTTGAAAGTGAAGAAATTGGTGTGACCTTGAAGACTTGGTATTCATTCGAGGAACATGAAGCGTGAAGATTTTTTCTTTCGTAGTTTCATTTTCTCTTTCGTGAGTCATAGGAAACACCGTACTGTTAAAGGGGGTCAAGGAAATACTAAGGAAAAATTTCCATGTGATGCTCAACTCAAAATCCTACACCTACCAATCCCTTCGAGTGAAGCCATTGAAAATCTCATACAGCTCAATCAATTTCTTCAAAGGATGAGACGAAGTTCTTCTGGTCTCTGAGGTATTTGTTCTGACTGAGGAGTTAGGAATTCGCCAGTGTGGATTGCCTACACAGTGAGGAACATGATAGCCCTGAGGAATTTGGACCTCAAATTTCCGACCGTTGCTGTGCTACGCGCCAGCTGTCCCAAAATATCTTATCCACCTAACTGTCATATCATTGAAGGGCATTTATGTTTTATCATGTCGGGCTGCTCCCTAGCTGGTTGGCTGCTCCGCGAGAAACTGACACTTGTCATTTGAGAGCATCCCATCCAACGAGGACTTTGAGCGAAAATCATCAAGTGAGGAAAACCCAAACCCAAACACCTACAAACCCAAAGTGATTAAGCATCACTGAAGAGATTGATCCTGCATGGATCTGACGCTTGTTACCTTTGAAGACTGTGCTTCTTCCAGACGGTTAGGCGTCATGGTCTAGAGCATCCAAGAGGAATTGTGGATCGCCGAGTGACCGAGTTTGTGAAGGTTCTAAGTCACCAAGACTTACCACGAAGTGATCGGACGAGGTCTGTGTGACCTTAGTTCAAGGAGAATACGGTGAGGACTGTGTGTCCTTGGGTTTAAATACCTAGCCGCTCCAACCGGATGTACAAGCGAGACAGTTAGCTTGAACTGGTCTACCAAATCATTGTCTTCACCAAGCCAACTGGTTCTATTTCCTCAAGTCTTTCATTTCCTCAGTATTGTGTTGTTTGCTTGTCATATCTGTGTTTGAAGACTTTGACTGAAGACTTTCTCAATTTCCTCGCCCAGTTTCTTGATCTGTTTGTCTTCATCTAGTGTTATCCTGTGATTACGCTTTCTGTACTATGTGCTTGTCTTCATTTCATCATGATGACTATGCTTGTCTTCTGTTATGTTTACTTCTGAGTACTTATTCCGCTGCAAGTAGTTCTTCGCTAAGGAATTTCCTCACAAGCAAATTCCTCAGTGAAGAATTCATAAAAATCGCCTATTCACCCCCCCTCCCCCCCCCCTCTAGTCGATATAACGCACTTTCAGGATCAAAGGGGAAAATGAGGCGAACGGAACGAGTAGCTCACAGTGGTTCCAGTGGCGACCTCGGGGAAGTCGGGAGAGCTCGGGGGAGATGGTGAGGTAGCGACGGCCGGGGATCGACGAAGAACGGGGACGGCGATCCGAGGAAGAAGACGCAGTTGGCGTCGGTGTTGATGCTCCACGGTCCAGCTCCTTTTGCTCCAGTGTAGAGGACGACGGTGCTCACCTCCTGGACTTCCCGTTATGGCTCATGGTGGACGATGGTCGCGACCATAACGACGGCGTGGCAACGCGATGCTCGGCTCTCTTCCAGAAAAGAAACGAGAGGGGAAACTGGGGTGATGGGGATTTAGGGTTTGCGGGGGAGTGAGGAGGTGCTCTTATCCACGCGGGGAGGCGGCGGATGCACAACGTGTGGAGGATCCGCAGCGTGTACGAGCGAACGGCTGCCACCGAGCCTTCTGTGAATAGAAGGTAGAAGATGGCTGCGGGGTGGGCTGAGTCTAGAGCAGTAGAAGTGATGGGGTGCCCCGGCTATTCCCTTTTCTTTCTATTATTACTTTTTTGTTTTGTAGTTTTCTCCTCTGATTTGTATTTTGTTCTAATAATATTTTATTTTTGTTAAATGTGAAAACTTGCACATAAACCTAGCATAATGTTGGGGTGTTTCACAAAAAGTTTCCGAGCATTTGGAAATGTTTTAAAAAAATTAGAAATTGAAAAGGTCAAATATTTTACTGTTGATCCTCTTAATTAATTACTAGAGGCAATTTGGGAATTGAAATGGGGTTGGGTTCAACATGATAATTACTTAAGGATTCTATGGGACATTACCAACATTTTTGTTTTACTGTTTGAACAAATAATAATTTGACTTGTATTTTAAATTTGAATTTGAATTGAGAATTGATTAAGTGGCAATTTGCATCGTAATCATGATGACATGGCCACCATTAGGGGGAGATTAATGTAGCATGATTCTTGGGGTGTTACAAATCTCCTCCACTACAAGAAATCTCGTCCCGAGATTTAAGAGGTAGAGTAAGGGGGAAAGATCTGAATACGAAATTCTAACGAATCTTCCCGGTCTTGGTTGCTCTTCTCGAAGAGGTCGATCCATTACGTTGATGTCTTTATTTCACTACTTCAGGTCTTTATGATGAAGTCGGCATCCTTTCTTCGAGAACTCCATCGTACTTACGAAAGAATAAAGGGTGGGTATTCCGGGAGAACGGACCTCTGCAAGGTTTGACTATTTGGTCGACAACATCGGGGAAGGTGGCGGAAAGTAACTCTCGAATTGAAACTTAGGAAAATATCCATAGCAAAGTTAGGAGGTATCCTGGGAAGTTTCGAGCGGGCAGGCAATCGTTCGATACCTGTTACAGGGCATGAAAGGGGTTCAAAGAAACGGGGATAAGTATTGTTTCTGATACCATATTTGAAGGTGGCGCATGAATTACATACGAGGCCATGCACGAGGAACAACTTTGGCAACAGGGGGTGTACAGGAGAGTCAGTTTTGGATCCTGTGGAACAGTGGGTTATGAGCCCACCATGTGGGTTAAAAGTAGAAAGGGCGGTGATATTTTGCACAGTCATGATAACAAGGCATGTCAGAGGATAGCCTATCAATTATGTCGTCAACGTCGGTACCAAGGGCGAGGGACGAAGACAACCATCTTCCTGCTCGTTGACCGAGGCGGACCAATAGGCAAAGTTCTCATCCATCGGTGGTTACCAGAATGCCATCAACAAAGCAACAAGGTCTTACTGACAGAGTTGTACATCGAGGTGTTTACATAAGCAGTAAATTATTACTCCTTAGATCATATAGATCACAAGAAAGATTAAAGAAAACAATGGAAAGGAAAATGTGTTTAAGCACACATTTCAGGGGTATATCCTTCCCAAGGACAAGCAGAGCATGATATCCATGACAGGATATAATGTAGAAAACCCTTTAGGTAAGGGGAGAGAAATTTCATGACATTACCCAAACAACGGTGTTTGAATAATTGATAAAGAAAACTTAGCATTGTGCTTCAAATGTTCTTATTGAAAACCGGAGTACCACTGACATGCTTCGAGATAGCATTGACATGGTCATCAAGTAAAGATCAGACTTAGGATTCACAACTGATCCATCAGAAGAACTCATAGAATAAGTCTTACAATTTCCTCATGGAAGAATGGATAACCTTGCTAAAAAGGAAATGGTAACAACAGGTCCTCCGGCCAGGTGTGCTAGGCATGACATCACCTTACCGGGTGATATAAAGACCAATGTTATGACTCTTGGAAAATGCTCCAACCATCATATCTGACCAAGATTCATATCTGATTGGTGTCAGGTTACCTCAGACTCAGCATGCGTGAGAAGAAAAGGTGTGACACAATTGACGAGATGGCATTGTTAGATTCTAGGAAATGAACTATGGAGGCGAGTTGTGAAACAAGAGTTCATCACTAAACCAATGAAATGGATGAGGGGGTGGCTGATGGACTCGGAGACAATTCCTCAAGATTTCCAAAAAGATGGATTCGCACAATTAAGTGAACAAGGTGATAGCATTGGACACACCGAAGTATATAATGAGGTATGCTCGAGGAAAACATACACAGTTAAACATTGGTTGAAAGGTGCACCCGAAATATGGGCTTAGGTACCATGATCAATGTTAGAATGGTGATTCGATAACCAATGGTCTACGAGTGAAATATCGACCATTAACATCAAAGCAATAAGGTTGCTAGAAGTTTTGAAGTCGCACAACATAGTTCAATTGTCGGGTTTTTTTCTGTTAGAAACAACACGGGGACCAAGGAATGAACGGATATGGCAATAAGTATCACCTGTATCAGGAATTCTTAAGAGGTGGTGAAATTCTCATGACATTCTTGACACAAAATATGGTAATACTCCAAGGTAAAGTAGAACAAATGTTGGATAGTAAGGATCTCAAGGTATACACAAAACATGAACAAGTTGGTTGATGATAGCACCAATCATCGAGGGCAAGGATGTTATTTCTCATCATGAATTAGATTGATATCTTGGAAGACCTCAGAATGTTCATGATGATCATGACACATTTGTCGAGAGGTTTCTAGAAGATGTAACCGATCGGCGATGACATCAAGTCAACTGAATGATGAAGCAAAAAGTTATTGAAACCACGGGTATGACACAAACTCGAAATCAAGCTTGTTGTTCAAGGACAAATGATATGACGAGGAAGATCAACGTAAGATTAGCTCACCGTCCAAATTTTTGCTCTGGGAAGAAGGACCATGTAGCACAATTAAAATCGGCACGACAAGGATATAGCCAAGCAGGCTAGGAATGACGTTGTCGGTGTCAAAACCGGCGGATCTCGGGTAGGGGGTCCCGAACTGTGCGTCTAGGCGGATGGTAACAGGAGACAAGGGACACGATGTTTTACCCAGGTTCGGGCCCTCTTGATGGAGGTAAAACCCTACGCCCCTGCTAGATTAATATTGATGATGTGTGTTACAAGAGTGGATCTACCACGAGATCAAAGAGGCTAAACCCTAGAAGCTAGCCTATGGTATGATTGTTGTTCGTCCCCACGGACTAAAACCCTTCGGTTTATATAGACACCGGATAGGGTTAGGGTTACACAGTAGTCGGTTACAATGATAGGAGATCTACATATCCAGACGCCAAGCTTGCCTTCCACGCCAAGGAAAGTCCCATCCGGACACGGGACGAAGTCTTCAATCTTGTATCTTCATAGTCTTGGAGTCCGGCCGATGATGATAGTCCGGCTATTCGGACACCCCCTAGTCCGGGACTCCTCAAGAGTCTCGAACCAGGCTTCAATGACGATGAGTCCGGCGCGCATGTTGTCTTCGGCATTGCAAGGCGGGTTCTTCCTCCGAATAATTTATAGAAGATTGTGAACACCAGATAGTGTCCGCTCTGCAAAAATAAATTCCACATACCACCGTAGAGAGAATAATATTACACAAGATCAATCTGCTGGCGTATTCGTGGCGTGACATCGCACCACTACCAAGCCTTTACTCAAATTGTTTTTATTGTTCCACCTCGGCATGTTTAGCGGCGCGTTTCTTGGCACGTCTTGTCGGGCGTAGATTGTGTTCCCCTTATTCCGGGATTCCCATCAATACGGACGTGGGTAACCCAACCGCACCATTGATTGTGACGCTTGGGAGATAAGCGAGTTTTACCAGGCCGGTGGGGACACATGTTTTTGTCCGCCCATATAAGGGGATAAAGATCCAACCTTTTTACCTGTGCCTTCTTCCTCCTTGGCTTATCCATCTCCGCGAACTCGAGCTCCAGCGCCCAAGTCCACACTTCTAACCTCAACCTTCTCCAACTATGTCCGAGCGGGAGGCAAGTGGATGGCCTCCTCCGTCACACGGAGGGGCAGATCCGAAGCTGCGCCGACGCCGGATATTTGTCCAGCAACATCGCCAAGATCGGGCTCCCCGACGAGGGAGAGCTCGTCCCCAACCCCAGGCCCCATGAGAGGGTAGTATTTCTTCCCCATTTCCTCCATGGACTGGGCTTCCCACTTCATCCCTTTGTCCAGGTGGCTCATGTTCTACTACGGCCTAGATTTCCATGATCTGCCCCGAATTTCATCCTCAACATCTCGGCGTTTATCGTCGTGTGTGCGAAACCTTCCTCTGCATCCAGCCTCACTTCGCTTAGGCTCAAGACCTTCAAAGTGTCAAGCCGAAGGTTGTGAAGGGCTGCGAAGCGGAGTGCGGAGGATCCATGGTGGGCAGGATGTCCCACGTTCCGTGGCTGGAGGGCACTTTCGTGGAAACCATCAAGTGGTGGCAATCGGGGTGGTTCTACATCACCGAGCCGCGTGACCCTGATTGGGCAGCGGCCCCCGAATTCAGATCCGGCATCCCTACACGGCTCACCTCCTGGAAAGAGAGTGGCCGGACTTGGGGGGATTCGGAGGAGCTGATCGGACTCCAAGCATGTATCCAAAAGTTGGTGGACAAGAAGCTCAAGCTTGTCAACGTAGTCCAGGTCATGCTCATCCGCCGGATTCTCCCGTGCCAGCGATGGGGCTTCAACATGTGGGAGTTTGATCCGGCGCAGCACCAGACCCTGAGCGGGCTCTTCGACACTACGTACGAAGATGTCTGGAAGGTGATGTTCAAGGGCGTCGAAGCTCCCGCATCCGCTACCGAAGATCGCAGATTCTGCTCGCAGCGTCCAGCTGACAAGGTAAGTGATTTCACCACTTGTTTTCCATAGTTTGGCTCTATGCGGGATCTAAACTCCCTTTACCTTTGACAGGAATGGCTGGCAAAGGCCGAACGAATTATCTTTCCGGCCCCATTGCCAGAGGACCCAGCGGACGCCCGCCTAACGGGGCTGCTGGCTCCGGCACCCCACGTGGTGCCGGAGAAGAAGGCCAAGAAGACGGCCACGGGGACTCGGAATAGTTCCCGTTTTCAGGTGATATCGGATGATGAATCCGAGGCCGACTCCTCCCACCAAGGCGAGGAGGAGAAGAAGAAAGCCTCTTCCCCAGCGGGGGGAAGGAAGAAAAGGAAGGCCTCCCCAACAAGGGAGGCCGAAGGGTCCAAGAAGGGAAAAACTCTTCCCCCGGACTGCTCCGCCATAGCCATGATGGCAGCGACAAGGACTGGCCTCCAAGGGCCAAGCCCCTGGCGAGATCGTAAGTATCCGGACTCCCGAATAACTTCAAGGTTTTTTCTTTTCGCCACATAATGTCTTTCTCATGCCGCATACAACCCTACAGTCCGCCCAAGGATGATCTTCCCGTTTCATCGAGCGGGTCCTTGGGTGCGTCGGATATGGATTCCCTTCCGACTGCCTCCACCCCCCGTGCCGCGGACTACGCCGAGGTGGGATCCCGAAAAGGGACCTACCAGGAGGAGGAGGCCCGGAGGTGTCACAGGACACCTCCCGGACTGTGCACGGACTCGCCCCGGAGGCCACAGTGGCTCGAGTCCGGGCGGCGACCCTTCAGAAGAAGGGCAAGATCATGACACCGGCTACCTCCGCCCAACCGGAGGTGCCGGATAATTGCTGGAGGCGCTCAACGGCGCCTCCATCGAAGAGGAACACCCGTCTTTATTATGAGTGCGGTGATTTAGAAGGTTCAGCTCGCCAAGAGCGGGCTGACCGAGGCCTGCAGCAGCCTTCTAACAGGCTTTGAGGTAAGAATTTCAATATATGTAAAATAGTACCGCATAGACAGTAGCCCCTGATGCTCGGTTCGGTGTTCGGAAAGAAAAGCCGGACTGAGGATCTTTAGAAAGATAAACGCATGAGTCATAAAAAATATGTCAATATGGGATTGCAGGTTGTGCTGCTGACCTCCGCCGCACTGACTGCGGAGGTCAATAATTTGAAGAAAAACATCGAGCGGTCCGAGAACAAGCTCGGTCATGCCAAAAAGCAGCTCGAGGAAAAAGAAGGTGAGTAATACCTTATGAAAATTGTACCTTACAGAAAAGGATTTGGTTGCAAGAAAAATGACAAGGATAACGTGCGTATTGTAGGGGCCACTAACGAAGTGGCTACCCTGAAGGAGGCGGTGGCCGCGGCCGAACGCAATGTGGTCGCGGAGCGCACCGAGCGAGAGAAGCAAGAGGCGCGGGTGGCGGAGGTACAGCATGAGCTCCAGGATCTCGTGAAAAAACATGAGAGCTTGGAGCGTGACTCGAAGACTCGAGAGTCTGAGCTTGCAACAGCTCTTGAGAGTGCCAAAGCCGCTAAGGCCAAAGCCTACAAGGCCCTCCAGGAGATTGAGGCGGTGAAGAAAATAGCAGCGGGTAAGGCATTTTTCATGCAAAGTAAGCATGTGAGAGTTAATTACCTGTTGCTTACCCGAATTCGGAGCTCTCCAGGAGCGTTCGCAGATCTTCCTTGCAGCGTGTCCGATGCTGCCGCATTCTACCGGGCCGAGGAGGGGAGCTCGACGGAGAAGGTCTTCTGGTCTCAGTATCTTTGAGGCGGACATCCGGTGTTCTTAGCGACCAGCTGAAGCAGCTGGTCGAGCTCCACAAGGCGGTCGAACAGGCCATGAAGGGCCTCATAGTTCGGCCAGGCCTAAGGAGGCCATGCACAGGAGCTACTTGACCTGCGGCGGCTGATGGATGCATGCCCGGGGGTAGAAGTCATCAAGCATTCTGCTTGTATTGAGGGTGCCCGTCGGGCCCTTGCCCGCGCAAAGGTGCACTGGGGCAAGATGGATGCCCATAAGCTCGTGACGGACCAGCCACCAGAGGGCAAGGAGCATCGCACGCCCGAGATGTATTATAAGAGTGTGCTTAAGGGCGCCCGCACTATTGCGGGTGAGTGCTCCAAAGATGTAATATTTGAGTAGACTCGCATTTTGTTATCTTGTGCGCTGAAAACTTAGTTCATATGCGCTAAGCAATGCTTGTTAATTTAAAATATTACCTTCTGTGCGGCTGTTTATCAAATCTGAGAGATGGCAAGTTGTCGGCTTCAGCCCCCATGCCACTAGTGCTGGGGTGTTCGGGATAAACTTGAGCGCTCTTATTCCCATTTTTTTGGTCCATCTAGGGAGGCGCTCAACACAGCGAACAAGGCAACCAGACTTATAATGCTTGAACACTCTCACTTAGCCATAGAATTCTATAATTTTAAATTTCGGCGAAGCCCCTAGTCTTCGGAAGGCCGAATTTGGGGCGCTATACACGCCTTGGCCGACAAAGTCCGGCTCCTCGCTCTAAGCGGCATAAGTCTTTAAGGACTCATGAAAAACCTCTCGAACAGCGACGGTCTCTCGCCTCATCATGACGGGTCAGTTTTAGCTTTCTCCATCGAGGCGTTAACCCAGCTCAAGCTGGGCGGAATCGCGATGGTTCTCCCAGTGCTACCTTAGCCGATATAACGGAACGTAAGGTACCAAAATATGGGAGCCGCAAACCCAACTATTGACCCAAGACATGATTACGAGCCGATGCATATAGTGCTATAAGTTCGGGGTTCCGCACTTGTGAAAGTGTTCGGACTCATCACACCATAATGCGGGAAACATAATCCCCTGGTGTATATTAGCCGTACCAAAGTGTACGGATGCAACATGCCGTGAATGAACATACGTATGAAAAAGAAATGCAATTATAAGCAAAAAGGTGTTGCATTGTTTTATTCAATAAGTGCTGCTACGAATGCAGCACGATACAAATAGTGCGAGAAGCAAGGTACGGGACTGTTAATCATGTCCCCCTCCAGGGGTAGGCTGCAGATTGGTGTATAAAAATGCTCGTAATGGAGACCACCTGTATATTCGTTGTAGCCTTTATCCTTCCCTGGCTGTTGCATCGTGAGTTCGGCAGGTCTGCTGCCGGACAGCGCCTCTGACAAACGGAGTCCTGTGGATAAAAAGTAAAAGGTAAAAAGAAAAGAAAAAGGAACGACACACTTGAGAGCCCCTGGTGTGGTTGAGCCGCAGTCTGGGCTTATCGTGGTCGTGCCCCTCTCCCCATGCCCATGGTATCTTCAGCGTAATGGTGTACGCGAAGGACCTGCTTCGACGTTTCGCAGGAGCTGGGGTTGGGGCCGCATTGCTACGCGTGCTCGGAACGTGCCAGGTGGTCTTGTTGTACGTTACTCCGGGCACGCTTAGCTGTATCCGGCCGCTTAATGGTCGGACTCGAGAATTGCCTTAAGAGGCTGCATTGCACTTCTGCCGCGAGAGTCAGATGTTCCTCCGTGCGGAGAGAACGTTCGGTGTTTCCATTGACCGTGATGACTCCTCGAGGGCCTGGCATCTTGAGCTTGAGGTAAGCGAAAAGCGGCACAGCGTTGAACTTTGCAAACGCTGCATGCGTCCGAGTAAGGCATGATAGCCGGCGTGGAACGGGACTATGTCGAAGATTAACTCCTCGCTTGGAAGTTATCCGGGATCCAAGACCACTTCCGATGTAATTGAGCCTGCATACAATTGGCTTCTACACCTGGTATGACGCCTTTAAAGGTCGCTTTTGGTAGGTTTAATCCTTGAGGAGTCTATGCCCATTTTGGCGCCTTGTATCTGGTAAAGCAGGTTCAGGCCGCCGCCGTCCATCAGGACTCTGGTTAGGTGAAATCCATCGATGATTGGGTCTAAGACCAGTGCGGCGAATCCGCCGTGGCGGATGCTGGTGGGGTGGTCCCTTCGGTCAAAAGTGATCGGGCAGGAGGACCAACTGGCTCCATCGCGTAGACATCCCTGAGTGCACGCTTCCGCTCCCTTTTGGGTATGTGCGTTGCATATATCATGTTCACCGTCCGCACCTGTGGGGGGAAACCCTTCTGTCCTCTATTGTTCGGCGGTTGGGTCTCGTCCTCGTCATCGCTATGCAGCCCTTGTCATTGTTTTCGCAATTAACTTGCCTGCCTGTTGAATACCCAACAGTCCCTGTTGGTGTGGTTAGCTGACTTTTCGGGGGTGCCGTGTATCTGGCACAAGCGGTCGAGTATTCGGTCCAAATTGGATGGACCCGGAGTAGTTCTTTTGAATGGCTTTTTCCACTGACCGGGTTTAGAGCCTCTGAATCCGACATTGACTGCCGTATCCTCAATATCGTCGCCATTAATGCGGCGTTCGTTTTTGTTACGACGTGGCCTGCCATTTCGGTCCTCGAAGTCCGGACTGCCAGAATTTTTGCTGAGGTTGTTGCTGCGTGCTAGCCAGCTGTCCTCGGCCAGCAGCGGGTCATGAGTGATGTGAGGGCTGCCATGGATTTCGGCTTTTCCTGTCCTAGGTGCCGGGCAAGCCACTCGTCACGGATGTTATGCTGGAAGGCCGCGAGGGCCTCCGCATCCGGACAGTCGACGATTTGGTTTTTCTTGGTTAAGAAACGTGTCGAGAATTGTCTGGACGATTCGTCTGGCTGCTGAATTATGTGGCTTAGGTCATCGGCGTCTGGTGGTCGCACATAAGTGCCCTGGAAGTTATCGAGGAATGCGGCTTCCAGGTCCTCCCAGCTCCCAATTGACTCTGGGCAAGCTGTTGAGCCAATGCCGGCTGGTCCTTTAAGCTTGAGGGGAGGTATTTGATGGCGTGAAGATCGTCACCGCGGGCCATGTGGATGTGAAGGAGATAGTCTTCGATCCAAACCGCTGGGTCTGTTGTGCCATCATAGGATTCAATATTGACGGGTTTAAACCCTTCGGGATTTGATGATCCATTACTTCGCCCTCATGAAGCATAGTGGGTGTGCGGCGCCTACATCTTGGGCGATATCACGACGGAGCTCAAAAGAGCTTTGTCTGTTTTGTTCTGCCCGCCGACTTATCAGGTCCGGGCGCGACGGTTGTCGCCACGCACTGCGGGCGCCCACGCGATCCTTAGATCGATCTTGATTGTCTTGCCTTGTCCTCCAATATATCTCGCAGGTCCGGAGCGTTCCCCTGTGGCCGTGTGCTTTTTGAGCGACGCCGGGGTACGGTTCTAGTGAAGGGCCTAGAGGCCTCTCTGTCGCGACCACGGGGTGGTCGGTCAGCCGTGTTGTCTCCTGGCGATGCGGGTTCGTAAGCCTCCTCCTCTAATCGAGGGAGCAGCTTGCGTTTAGGGTAGCTTTTGGAGGGGCGTTCGAGCTCATGCTCTTCGGCCGCGACGACTTCAGTCCATCTGTCGGCTAGCAGATCCTGATCAGCTCTAAGTTGTTGGTGCTTTTTCTTGAGGCTGTTTGCCGTGGCCATAAGCCTGCGTCTAAAACGCCCTTGTTCGACGGGATCCTCAGGCACGACGAATTCATCATCGTCGAGGCTTGCTTCGTCTCCGGAGGGAGGCATATAATCCTCTACCTCTTCTTCTGCTGCTCTCTCGTGAGGGCTGGCGTCTCCATCCTCTCCTGGAGTTGATTGTCTTCGGCACTGTCCGGTGTATTGTTATCTCCGGTGCCGGAATCTTCATTCTTGCTGTGGCGGGATTTAGAGCGGCGCCGCTGACGCCGGCGCTTGGGTTGCTTCTTGGAGGGGTCATCCTCCGTTGTTCCATCGCCGTTCCCATCTTTTGGGATGTCCACCATGTATATGTCGTATGACGAGGTGGCCTTCCAGTGCCCTGTAGGCGCTGGGTCTTGGTCGCTCTCGGCATCATCGCTCTATACCGTCGATGTCTTGAGTCGTAGTCTAGCATGTCGGTTAGATCGTCGACAGCCGCTACCAAGTGGGTGGTGGGTGGGCTTTGAATTTCTTCGCCGTCCGCATCCCAACCTTCTGACCGTAATCCGCCGTGGCTCTCCGGATAAAGAGAGAGACTTTAGTGAATTCAGGATGTCGCCAAAGGGCGAGTGCTGAAAGATGTCCGCGGTAGTGAACTCCATGATGGGCGCCCAATCGGATTCGATTCGCAGGGGCGTGGGGGGTTCGGAGTCCGGAGAGGAGTCCGGCACCCTGGAGTCGAGGTCTTCGCAAAGGACAGGGATGGAGTTTGGCTCGATCGCCGTAGAGATTAAAGCCCCCGAGGCGGTGTCCAACCACTCGTCCTCGATCGGGGAATCCGGCTCCGGATTAAGGGTCGGAGCGGATTCGGGTGCGGCCTCCAGGGCACTGTTCGGCTGCAGAGCTAGATCATGCCCATCGAGACAAAGGCGGGCGCTGCCGGCGGCTCGAATCCGTCGAAGATCAAGTCTCCGCGGATATCGGCCGAGATAGTTTAAACTTCCAAATCTGACCGACGGCCAGGGGCGTAGCTTCGATCTGCTCCAGATGGCTGCTTAATTGGCCCGCAGCGGTAAAGCCGCCGAACACGAAGATCTGTCCAGGAGAAAAGTCTCACCGGACCGCTGCGTCGTTGTTGATGATCAAAGGAGCCATCGGGCCTGTTGGTGACGACGGAGGAACTCTCAATGAAAGCACCAATGTCGGTGTCAAAACCGGCGGATCTCGGTAGGGGGTCCCGAACTGTGCGTCTAGGCGGATGGTAACAGGAGACAAGGGACACGATGTTTTACCTGTGTTCGGGCCCTCTTGATGGAGGTAAAACCCCACGTCCTACTAGATTAATATTGATGATGTGTGTTACAAGAGTGGATCTACCACGAGATCAAAGAGGCTAAACCCTAGAAGCTAGCCTATGGTATGATTGTTGTTCGTCTCTACGGACTAAAACCCTCCGTTTATATAGACACCGGATAGGGTTAGGGTTACACGTAGTCGGTTACAATGATAGGAGATCTACATATCCAGACGCCAAGCTTGCCTTCCACGCCAAGGAAAGTCCCATCCAGACACGGGACGAAGTCTTCAATCTTGTATCTTCATAGTCTTGGAGTCCGGCCGATGATGATAGTCCGGCTATCCGGACACCCCCTAGTCCGGGACTCCCTCAGACGTGATCGAGTTCAAACTCATAAGTAATTAAGGGTACCAAGAGTTCTTTAATCGCGATGCGGACTCGAGTCAGTTTCGGTGTCTTTGAGTGTTTAATAACTCAGAGCCCGTGAAAAATTGGAATCAGTGAGAATGTAACACTTGATGAAGAACTCATAAGAAGTTATGCGTTCCATGATAATCTCGAGACACAGGGCAATACTCGACGACAAATCAAAGTAGAGGTTGAACTAGGGTATTGCTCACAGAAGACAAGTGCTCAAACTTGCACGAGAAATGGAATCAAGGAGAAACATGGTCGAACCACGTCCCACGTATACAAGATGAACTTATAACAAGGGGATAATTATTTTAAGAGAAGCTTCCATGATAAGGTATACATCGTGTCCATGGGCATGAACACAGGGTTCAAGGTCGACTCCCACTTCTCCAATGCATAACCTTTCATTCACTTCTCTTTTTCAAAGAAGTTGTAGTGTTGAATTATCTGGCAAAATACCAGAAGAGTATGACTCGTGAAAACTTTCGAGTTCACACATATTAAGGAAGGCATAGGTTCAACCCATCGGGGTATCGTGGAAACATACACCACAAGCTTTAATAGTAAATGTCACCAGCTTAAAAGCAGAGCATGGTTGGCCAATCAGAGGATAGGATTGTAAGTGCATCTAGTGCCCCTTAGTGATTTTGGTGTATTGAAGACTTATAGGTTAAGGAACTAATGTTTTTATGAGTGTACACAGGTCTATAAGTCTATGAGGAGTTTGATATTTACAGAGAAAGTCGACCCCTAAAAATGAAGTTCTTCGACTGAAGACTTTGGTATTCTGAAGACTTTCTGAAGACTTTGAAAGTGAAGAAATTGGTGTGACCTTGAAGACTTGGTATTCATTCGAGGAACATGAAGCGTGAATACTTTTGTTTTCGTAGTTTCATTTTCTCTTTCTTGAGTCATAGGAAACACCGTCTCGTTAAAGAGGGTCGAGGAAATACTAAGGAAAAATTTCCATGTGATGCTCAACTCAAAATCCTACACCTACCAATCCCTTCTAGTGAAGCCATTGGAAATCTCATACAGTTCAGTCAATTTCTTTAGTGACAGAGACGAAGTTCTTCTGGTCGCTAAGAAATTTGTTCTGACTGAGGAGTTAGGAATTCGCCAGTGCGGATTGCCTACACTATGAGGAACATGATAGCCCTGAGGAATTTGAACCTCAAATTTCCGATCGTTGCTGTGCTACGCGCCAGCTATCCCAAAATATATTATCCACCTAACGGTCATATCATTGAAGGGCATTTATGTCTTATCATGTCGAGCTGCTCCCTAGGCTATAAATAGTCGCCCCCTACAACCACTAGCTGGTTGGCTGCTCCGCGAGAAACTGACACTTGTCATTTGAGAGCATCCCATCCTCCGAGGACTTTGAGCGAAAATCATCAAGTGAGGAAAATCCAAAACCCAAACCCAAACACCTACAAACCCAAAGTGATTGAGCATCACTGAAGAGATTGATCCTGCGTGGATCCGACGCTTGTTACCTTTGAAGGTTGTGCTTCTTCAAGACGGTTAGGCGTCATGGTCTAGAGCATCCAAGAGGAATTGTGGATTGCCGAGTGACCGAGTTTGTGAAGGTTAGGAAGTCACCTGAAGACTTACCACGAGTGATTGAGCGAGGACTGTGTGACCTTAGCTCAAGGAGAATACGGTGAGGACTGTGTGTCCGGGACTGCGTGTCCTCAGGTTTAAATACCTAGCCACTCCAACCAGATGTACAACTGAGACAGTAGTTGGAACTGGTCTACCAAATCATTGTCTTCACCAAGCCAACTGGTCCCATTTCCTCAACCCTTTCATTTCCTCGGTATTATGTTGTTTGCTTGTCATATCTGTGTCTGAAGACTTTGACTGAAGACTTTCTCAATTTCCTCAGTTCAATTTCTTCAGTCTGTTTGTCTTCATCCTGTGTTATCCTGTGATTACGCTTTCTGTACTCTGTGCTTTTCTTCATTTCATCATGATGACTATGCTTGTCTTCTGTTATGTTTACTTCTGAGTACTTATTCCACTGCAAGTAGTTCTTCGCTAAGGAATTTCCTCACTAGCAAATTCCTCAGTGAAGAATTCATAAAAATCGCCTATTCACCCCCCTCTAGTCGATATAACGCACTTTCAATTGGTATCAGAACAAGGTACTCCCTTGTTCTATGTGATTTTGGTTTAACCGCCTGGAGTTTTAGTTATGCGACCGCAGGTATGAAGAAAGTGACATGCCCTATCTTTGACGGTCATGAGTATCCCAAGTGGAAGGCCATGATGAAGAAGCGCCTCATAGCGATGAACAGCAAGCTGTGGACCGTCATTGAGATTGGCCTGACCGATCTGTGCAAGATGGAGGAAGCTGATGACATTTGCAAGTACACCCTTCTCAAGCTCACGGCGAAGGACGTCATCTGCTCCTATCTGTCTCGAAATCAGTTCAGGAATGTCATGCATCTCGATCATGCGAAGCTTATCTGGGACCGTCTCTCTGATGTCTATGAAGTTCATCGAACCTGTCACGATCCTTGGTTTGAGGACTTCAAGGAATCTCTCAAGTCAATGACATTTGAACCAGAATCAACATCCTCCTCACCATGTCTTATGGCAGATGGTGAAAAGGTAACTGAATGCTATCTGTCTGAATCCCATGATGATGAATCTGGTGATGAATTTGGACCCAGTTATGTCAAAGTTGCTTCTCTTGCTGCTAAACAACAAAGAGCTTTGGAAAAGGTTCACAGCATGCTTAGTAAGAGCGATGATATGTTTGGTGAAGAAATGGATCAGTCAAAAGCTTTGGCTGAAAGTCTTCAGAGACTTCACTCTAAGTATGACTCCCTTCAAGATCAACATAACACTCTCTTATCTGATGATGAGAAGCTTTCTTCTGAATTTCTTCAAAGAAAACAAGATCTTGAGAAGCTAAGAGTGAGTTATGAAGATCTTCAGAAGGAGCGTGATTCATTACTTGCTCAACAAATCAGCGCTGCTCAGGAATAATTTGTTCCTCCGTGTTTGAAATGCATTGAACGTGAATCTGCTAATTCTTCACCTGAATGTTCAAATGCTTCTAAGGTTACAAATTCTTCACCTGCCTCTGCTATCACTAATTCCTCATCTGAGGACATTGCTAGTATCACTGACGATGCAGGTTGAAGGAATTGTACATGACAGCATGTACAAAAGCCTCAAAGGGCATCAGACTCTTTGTGATGTGCTTAAAAAGCAGATCCTCAACAGGAACCCTAGGAAAGAGGTTATTGCCTTTGAGAGGAAACTCAATGCTGATGGTACATATTGGAAGCCTGAGCAGTACCCCAAAACCTCATGGGTTGCTGCAAAGGGACCTCTAGTTGATCCATCTAATTTATCTGGTTACACATGTGAATCTTCTCATTCTTCTGATGAGTCATTTGACTCCAACTATAAACTGTTCAAAAATTAGAATAGTGAAGTATTTGCTAGATATGTTGGCACTAACTGCAGAACGGTTCCCCTATGAAGAAAATCTGGGTTCCCAAAAGGTGCCTTGAAAGTCTTCAGGTGAATGTACTCATGACACCACCTGTGAAGAATAGGAACCCCAGATCAAATTCTTCATATGGACCAAATTCTTCATACGGATTCAAGTCCTCATACGGACCAAATTCCTCACGTGGATCAAATTCCTCAAAAGGATCAAAGTCCTCATATGAACATCATCGTGCTAACAACTCTGTTCGCAGGGAAGATCCAAGGGCTATGAATATGAGCATTATTCTTCTAATCATTATGTTCATAAGTCCTCGAAGAATTTCTCTGCTTATTCATATGCTTACCCTAACCGCTCTTATGTGAAACGAAATGGTTTGGCCTCTATGCCACCATTCTCATATGGAGCTCGCAGAGTGATGAACTCTTTGCCACCCCTTCAGATGTGGGTGGTGAAGAAAAAGAACTAATTTCCTCTGCAGGGTCAGGTCTCCAGACGTGCTCAATCGTCTGAAGAATTTGCTGGGGACCTGACAACTGCCTCAAAGGACGCACGCTAATCACGAAGAAATGAACTTTCATTTCTCACATCCTCATACTGCTTTATCTGTTTTACTGCTTGATGAAATTGATCTGATGAATTGTGATATCATATTCTTCACTGATGAAGTATATGAAGTTCGTAAGCTGCACTAATTCATCTGCAGGATGATCAACCCAAAGCCACTGAGTGGGTCCTCGATAGTGGATGTACAAATCACATGACTGGTGACAAGAATCTATTGATGGATGATCCCTTATCATCATCGCATCTGAAGCATATCATCTTCGCTGACAAAAGCAAAAGTTAGGTATTGGGTCTAGGTAAGGTTGCGATCACAAAGGATCGACACATGGACAAAGTCATGCTTGTTGAGTCCTTAGGATACAACCTTATGTCTGTCTCAATGCTTTGTGATCTTGATATGGTTGTTGTCTTTGGCAAGTATCGTTGTGTTGTGATTATGGAAGCTGACAATTCCAAAGTCTTCGAAGGCTTTAGGAGAGGAGACTTGTATATTGTTGATTTCTCTACAGGTTCACAACCAGCCGTGTGCCTACTTGCAAAAGCTTCAGAAGGATGGCTATGGCATCGACGACTTGGTCATGCAGGCATGAGGAATTTGCACACGCTTGCAAAGAAGAAGCATGTCGTTGGCATTGAGAATGTCAAATTTCTCAAGGATCACTTATGCGGTGCCTGTGAAGCTGGAAAGGTGACCAAGGCCAAGCATCCAGCGAAGACAATCATGACCACTACTCGTCCATTTGAATTGCTTCACATGGATCTCTTTGGTCCTAATCATTATTCTGCCATTTCAAATGAAGCATCTCAATATGGCTTTGTTGTTGATGATGATTACTCTCATTACACATGGGTACACCTTGTTACTTACAAACATGAAGTGCAGGAAGTCTTCAAACGATTTTCCTCGAGGGCTTCAACCAACTTTGGTGTGAAGATCAAGCACATCAGAAGTGACAATGGCAGTGAGTTCAAGAATTCTGGTCTCGATGACTATCTTGATGAACATGGTATTACTCATGAGTTATCTGCCCCTTATACTCCTCAACAGAATGGCGTCGTGGAGCGCAAGAACGGGACTCTTCTTTGAGATGGCTCGCACTATGCTCGATGAGTACAAAACGCATATAAATCGTTTACGGGTTGATGCAATTGATACTGCGTGCCACATCATCAACAGAGTATATCTTCACAAATTCTTCAAGAAGACAGCCTATGAACTCCTCAACGACAAGAAACCCAATGTGAGTTATTTCAAAGTCTTGATTGCTAAATGCTGGATTACAGATCCTCACCATAACTCAAAATTTGCACCGAAAGCACATGAAGGTTTTATGCTTGGTTACGGAAAGGATTCGCACACCTACAGAGTCTTCAACAACGTCCTTCACAAGGTTGTTGAAAATGTAGATGTGCGGTTCGATGAAACTAATGGCTCGCAAAGAGAGCACCTACCTTCTGTGATAGATGAACCAGCACCTGAGGATTCTATCAAGTTCAAGGCTACTGATGATGTCATTCCTACTGAAGAATTTGCTAAAGAATTCATTCTAGAACGTGAAGAACGTCGAGCTGATCCACCTGAGGAAAATGCTGAAGAAATGGGTGTTGAAGAAAATGCTGATCAAATTCCTCAACGACAACCAACTCATCCTCGCGTTGCAAAAGAAGTGCAAGTGGAGAAGATCATCAATGACATTAGAGCGCCAAGTCCCCTCACCCGCTCAAAAGCTTCACATCTATCTAACTTTTGTGGGCACTATGCTTTTGTCTCTATCACAGAGCCCGCTAAGGTAGATGAAGCATTTCTGGAGCCTGAGTGGATTCAGGCCATGCAAGAAGAATTGCATCAATTCAAGCTCAACAACGTCTGGGAACTGGTCAAACATCCAGATCCTCGCAAGCATAATATCATTGCCACAAAGTGGATCTACCACAACAAGCAAGATGAAAATGGCCTTGTGGTGAGGAATAAGGCACGACTAGTAGCTCAAGGCTACACACAGGTTGAAGGAATTGATTTCGATGGAACTTTTGCACCTGCTGCTAGACTTGAGGCTATTCACATATTACTTGCTTATGCTAACCATCATGATATCATCTTATATCAAATGGATGTGAAAAGTGCATTCCTCAATGGTAAGCTTGAGGAAGAAGTATATGTTGCTCAACCCCAATGTTTTGAAGATCCAAAGAATCCTGACAAAGTCTTCAGACTCAATTAGGCCCTCTATGGCCTCAAGCAGGCCCCTCGGGCGTGGTATGATACTTTGAAGGAATTCCTCATGAAGAATGGCTTCACACCCGGTTCACTTGATTCTACTCTCTTTATTAAATCTTATGATGGTGAACTGTTTGTGTGCCAAATATATGTTGATGATATTATCTTTGGTTGTACTGACCAACGTTATAGTGATGAATTTGCTTATATGAAGAGTGAAGAATATCAAATGTCTATGATGGGAGAGTTGAAATTCTTCTTAGGTCTTCAAATTCGTCAACAACGCAATGGCATATTCATATCTCAGGAGAAATACCTCAAGGATGTACTGAGGAAATTCAGCATGCAAGATTTCAAAGGCATCAAAATTCCTATGCCCAAAAATGGTCATCTGTGCACTGATGAAAATGGTATTGACTTCGATCATGAGGTATACCGCTCCATGATTGGTTCTTTATTGTACTTATGTGCATCTAGGCCGGATATAATGCTTAGTGTTTGCATGTGTGCCCGATTTCAAGCTGCACCGAAGGAATCACACCATAAGGCTGTGAAGCATATTCTTCGATATCTAGCTCACACACCAACACTAGGATTATGGTATCCCAATGGCTCGGATTTTGATCTCATTGGATATTCTGACTCTGACTATGTTGGTGATCGTGTGGACCGCAAGTCAACATCTGGTACATGTCATTTCCTGACGATCTTTGGTCCGTTGGTCCTCAAAAAATGTAATCGCTTATCATTGTCTCATCAAGCTGAGTACATTGCTGTTGGTTCTTGCCGTGCTCAACTGCTATGGATGAAGCAAACTCTCAAGGACTATGGCGTCAACGTGAAGAATGTGCCTCTCCTCTGTGACAATGAGAGTGCCATCAAGATTGCTCACAACCTAGTTGAGCACTCGAAGACAAAGCACATTCAGATTCGTCATCATTTTCTTCGTGATCATGTGTTTAAGGGCGACATTTCTATCGAGCATGTGAAGACTGAAGAACAGCTAGCCGACATCTTCACAAAGCCCTTCGGTGAGAAGATATTTAGCAAGTTGCGGTGTGAGCAAAATATCTTAGAGTCTTCGAATGTACTTTGAAAAGGCACTCATCCTAACACTTATGCAAAATTGATGACTTAGATGTGCAACACATGAAGAAACGTTTTTATTCAATCAATGAAGAATAACACTCTATGTGTGAAGAAATTAATGAAGAATTTGATTCTCAGAACCCTACGACAATTGTACGCGGTGTCTGAAATCATCATTCTTATACGGTGGGTCACGCCACCACAAAAGCTGAAAATCTTCAATTTGAGTTTTTCCTCAGTTGTGAAATTCCTCAGTTGTTCACTTGTTCCGTCGTTTTTCTTCATTGGCTATATATATACATGATTTTATGTCCTCTACAGCATTCACTTATGGTTATTTCTTCAAGTTGGGTTTTCTGCTAAGTGAATGTGATCGGACCCTTCCCCCTCTATGCTATACTCAACCCAATCTATTTACAAATTCTTCATGTGCGTTCTATTTGAAACTCGTTCAAAATCTTCATTGTGTCCTTGTCAGCTGAAGAATTTGCGAACGGAACGTTAAAACTAATCTTATCCTAAATTTCGGTTTTGCCGCTCAAACTATTCCGCATCCCACGATGCATTTTTCTATTCACCCACGATCTTACGCGATCTTCACTTCTCAGTACGTGGGTGACACATGTCGTGCGAAGGAGAAGGGTCAGGGGCACGTTCGTCCCAAATCTTTGGGCGAACTGTTTTTCACTGTGGCTATAAATACCCCCCGTCCCCTTCCTCACTTCTTTTACTCTGCTCGAACTCTCTCTCCCGCTCGAGCTTCCCAAACCCTAGCGTCGCCGCTACTCCATCATCGCCGGTGAGGAAGAGCTTCACTGCCTCGACCTCGTCGCCGTCAGACTTTCAGCTACCGGTCGCGGAAATCTTCACCTCCGCCGCCGCCGTAGCCGTCTTCCTCCGCCGAGTTAGGGCGTGGAAGATCTACACCGACAAACCTCACTTCTCCACCTTTGTGTTCGTCGTGTTCTTCATTCAGGGTAATTAAAAGTTACTTTTAATGCCCTCTTTGATTCTAATGTTTTCTACAAAATCTTCAAAGGTGTTTTATTCTTCAAATCCTCACACACAAAACACCTCACAAGTCATCCGTTCTTGATTCGTTTCTCTAAGCATCATTTTTCTTCAAGATTCCTCAATTGTGTGGATCTTCGATCTATACAAATCCGGAACCTAAGACAAAACGCTTAGTGAAATTCTTCAAGACTCATCTGGTCAAATTCCTCAAACTTGTTCTTTTTGAAAACCTTCTGAGAACGCATATGACCTCCAAATTCCTCGCAACTATACTCTATTCACAGGTACTCATGTCCGCTGCTGAATCACTAGGTTCTCATCAACTTAACTCATTTGTAGCGTTCCTCGAAGAAAAATTGCATACTTCTTCAGAGAATTCGATTGTTCAAATTCCTCAACTTAAGAATATGGCAGACGGAAAGAAGCCGCAGAAAGGAGGAAAGAAGCCTGAGGTCATGACTGCTTTTGAAATCCCTGAGGACATTTACAAAGAATATTGCACACCTGATGAGGCCAAGTTTGGCAAAGAAAATAAAAATCAGCGCAAGGTGCGCATACAGAGGATTGAACAGGGATGGGCACGCGAATGGAGGGAATACAGATATGTAACTCCAAAGTATATGAAGAAATTCGCACTCAATCCTCCATGACCAAGAGCCCCATTGGCACCTGGCCAAGAGGCACATCCCACTAGCATCAAACGCGGTGAGGACTTTCCTGAAGAATGGGCCAAGCGCCAAGCCAAGTTGGCAAGACAAGCCAAAGAAGCAGTGAGGAAATTCCATGAAGACTCTGCTGCTGCTGCTGCCACTGAGGCCTCTGTAAAGCCTAGGAAATCTATGGCAAAGAAGCATGCTCGTAAGCCAAGTGCTTCACCAACAGTGCCCTCACGGCCAAATTCCTCATGCTGCTGCTGCTCCTCCTAAATCCTGAGCTCCTCCAAAGTCCTCAGCTGTTCCAACAAAGTCCTCAGCACCTGCGCATCTGGCCTCGTGCCAAAGGACTGCAGGCATATCCATTGCCTCTGGTGTCTTAGCAAGTTCCTCAGCTGCACCAAATTCTTCATCAGGCCCCACTCTGCTGAAGACCAAGGCAACTGCTGGACGAGGTCCTCGGCCAAGTCCTCAGAAGAAGCAAGTCGCCTTCCACATGCCGTCTGAAGAAGACGAAGCTGATGATGAAGAACTTGTTGATATCATCAGAGACAGAAAAGAAATGGTCGCTAGAGCCAAAGGCACACATGTGCCACTACTTTTGGATCCAAGGGCGATCCTCAATTACATTGATCTCTGGCACAAGGACCCAAATACTCCTATGCCAGATTTCAAGTTGACTCCTAGCCAAAGTAACATGCTGACTCATTTCATCCAAGAGGAGAAATGGAAATATGAGCAGGCCAGGCAGATCAAGAAGGCCTAGTAAAAAAAGGAGAAGTATCTAAAGACCAACGTGGTCAAAATGACAACTGATGAACTCATCAAAATCCAGTCTGAAATCAAAACCCTCAGCGACAACTTCAACGCCTACTATGCTGATTGGCAAGGAGCCAAAGTCAGGTTTGTGAAACTGACTGAGAAGTTCACCAATGTTGCAGCCCCATCGCAATAAGAAGTTCCTCAAGCTGAAGCTGAAGCTCAGCCAATTGAAGAACATGCCAGCACCGCTGATGACTTTCAGGCTGCTGAAGAAAATGCTAGTTCCAAGGCTGATGACTCCATCCCATCCGCTGAAGAAATTGCTAGGGCATCCACTAGCGGTGCGCCTGAAGAAATTGAAAAGACAGGCAACCGCACTAGCCATGCGCCTCAAGAAATTCAACAGATTCCTCGGCTCCTCCGCGCCTACACTAACTCCTATCCTTCCATCTCGCATCGGATGTGAAGAAGACTAAGGCTGCAGAGCGAGCTGTAGTGAAGAAAAAGGAAAGCATCAGTGCTTCGTAATCTTCACCCAAAGAAGATGAAGCCTATGACCAGCTCGTTTGAAAATCCGATTGATGTTGTTCCGATTTCCACCATGCCATCAAAGGACCTTGTTCCTTTTGGTGAAGAATATGAGATCCCCAAATGATCTCGATGAAGAAACTCAATCACGCTTCGCCGTCGAGCAGATTGATGAAGAAATTGAAGTGCATGCGATCCCTTCTACACCCGTTGTATCCTCACCAATGCCTCAGTTCACAGCTGAAGAGGCTGGTGTTGAAGAATTGGAAGATGAAGACGTGGATATTGTAAGTACAACGCCAGTAATGAATGATGACTTTTGGGAAAGTCAGCACCCCAATTCTCCACTCTTCACCCCGCTACAACAAATTCCTCAGTCCCCCGCACCAACAGTTCAAATGGGCTCTGAAGAAACTCATCCCACCTCGTCTGTGCGTGAAGAAATTCCAGCCACTAGTGCTGAAGAAACTCCTGTTGCTGATCATGTGACAACACAGACTGCAACTGAAGAGGAACCAGAAATTCCTCAGACTGATGAACCTGAGATTGCGATTCCTGAGGTCGTGATGCAACTCACTGACACTTGTAACATCCCAAAATTATAAATTTTGGAATGTTATAAATAAATAGATAGTTTTGATTGATTGTTTGATTGATTGACTGAAAGTGAGTGAATTTGAAACTTTTTGAAAGTTAAATGAGAGGGAATAAAAGGACTTTCCCAAACTTTCATTTTTGCTTTGATGATCTTCGTGAATTCAAATTCTTTTCACCACAAAACCCTGGAGAAAAGTTGACATGACTTCTTCCATTTATTTAAATGACAAGGGGTGCTGAAAATATTTGAATTTCATTTGGAAAATATTTTAAACTCAGAAACTTCAAGCAACTCAATGATTTTCACGAGCGAAGATAAATTGACTTCTTCAAAACTTATGAAATATGAGTTGGGAGTTTTAAAAGAATTAAATTCAAAGTTCTTTTGAATTTATTTTCAATTTGGAGTTATTTGGGTTTTATTCAAATTATTTTTCTCCAAAAATAAAATACATGTAGAATAGGGTAACATGATTCCCTACATCATAAAATTGGAGAGAAATAAATTTGAAATCATTTTGGTATTTTTAAAATAATTTTTATTGGATTTTATTATGATAGTGAATAGAGAGAAAGATTCTTCTGATTTTCTTGTTTCTATCTACTAGACGCCGTAGAGAATTGCGAATTTTCATGTCTTTCAATTCTCGTACTCGTAATTGGAAAGTTATGGAAGGAGACCCATCATTTTGCAATGAAAACAACAAATAAAACTCTGGACAATTTTGAAATCAGGCCAAGCGTCTTAATACATATGCAAAAAAAATCATTATTGGCCCACCATTGATTAGAAGATTTAGCTTGTATGAATCGCTATTGGTTTGATACGAATAATGACAATCGTTTCAGTATGTTAAGGATACAGATGTATCGACCAGTAGCACTCTTTGAATTATCTGAAATTGTGGGATTTTATTTGACTCTAGAAAAATGTTCACCTTGTAGGAAATATTTTTCTGAAAATTTTGATATATAATATGCCTATATAAAGTTTTAGTTTTATTTTCGCTTTTCAGTTTATCACTTTCTGTTTTAAAAAAACAAATAACAAAAACAGCGCGCGCGCCTGAAACTAACTGTCGCCCACATGCGTAGCATATCAGCAGGCCGGCCCGTTTTTCTTTTGTTTTCTTTTGTCTTTTATTTTATTTTCGTTAATGTTTAGTTTTTTTTAAACAAATTTCAGAAAAAAAAATAGACTTCGGAAAAAAAAATGCAGCCGGTGTACGCGCGCGGCCGGGCCGAACTTTTAGCCCATGATCCTTTTCAAATTTCATCTGCGTACGTATATGTTTAGTCCCACATTGTCTAGCCTTTGACCTTTAAGCCTCTTTTCCACCAATAAATATAGACCCATAGAGCCTCCAAAAATCATCCGATTCGGGTTAAATCAATATTTTGATTTGACTAGATTCATTTAAGAAAAATATTTTTTTCCTCTCCGGCGCGACTTCTGGAAATTGTTTTCTCCCTCCGTAAATTGTCTTTTCTCTGCCTTAAAGATATCTTTCTTTGTTTTTTTTTACTTCCATAGTTTATTATTTTCTAGACAAGTATGATAAAATAATTAGATTACCAATTAGTCTACGTATTTATACATTATACCTAAAATTCTTTTAGCGTATCTATTTTTCTTCCTCCGTAAAACAGCTTGGCCCTGATTTTTCAAATAGCCATAACTTTTTACTCGTTCATCCAAATTAGATGAAACCATCGCCTATAATTTCGTCTTGTTCTCACCTATCCAGTTAACCCGTCACGTCAACATTTTGAAATTCTCAAATTTCGAAATTTGTTCAGATTCATATTCAAACTTCTTTTGTTCATAACTTAAGTTCCGTAACTCTGTTTGAGTTGATTCTTTCTGCAAATCGAAGCTCTTGACATAAACTTTCCGATAAGGCCAAATTCACATAATTTTGGTACTGTTAAAAATTGTTTTATGTTGCAAGAGTTACTTGCTTGGTTTTGATGTTTTCCGAATTGTTTTCCTCGTTCTTTCCGATCTTTTGAGTGATTGCTTATGTGTGGTTACTATTGCTTGCTCACGATAGATTGACCGGAGTGAGACGAGTGGAACTATCAAGAGTTTTGAGTGCGAATCATCTTCATCAACATTGCAGGCAAGTTCACACTTTGATCATATCCCTTTTCATACCCAGTTTTTATGCATTAGATCAATCCTCAAACATTGCATTGATTAGGATCTAATTAAACTGTGGGTTTGGGAAAGTAGTTTGAGGTAGTACCTATTACCTGTTTTATTATCAAACCCTTGGGAGTTACTTCTACGTTTGCTTATTATGCCATGCTATGCTCGTAGACGTGGATTGGGTTTGAGTGAATATTCATGACAGATGTGAGATTGTTTACTTAATGGTTCAACTTAAGGTGGCAACTTTAACACACATCTGGGTGGATTGAGGTACCTGGTTATTCCAGGATTTGCCTGTCTAGGCACCTGGGTAATCCAAGATTTGCCTGTTTCTTTTTGGACCGCCACCCAGGCCCAAAGGGATCATGAGATTATTCATACTAGAAACTTCAGTGTGCAGCCACAAGCCATTATGGGCTCTGGCATAGTTGATTAAGTCGTGCGAACTCTTACAAGGTAGACTAGAAGATGTAGGGGAAAGTAGGTGTACCGGTCTATCCATCGTAAGGTGCTAGCGCTTCGAAGATCTGTGTCTCGGTCATCCGCTTCTCAAACACCATGTAGTAGAAACCCAACGGAGGCGATCGAGTCTTGTGGGGAAAAGTGTGCAAACCTCTGCAGAGTGTATAAACTAATCATGGTTAGCCGTGTCCCCGGTTATGGACATCTTGAGTATCTAGTACTTGGATTATATGGTTGATCTCATCATGTTACTTTAAATAATTTTGTTGGGTTAATGATGATATTTTTAATTGGGATTGAGAATGTTGTCAACCATTCTCAATGTTTAACAACCACTATGATAGTTAAATAATATTTATTCCTTTGCAGTAGGGAAAAATTGGCTTTTCGCAAAAACATTATAACCATTGAGCTTTTCCACCAGCCAAATATGCATGTAGTGATAGCCATATTTCAGCATTGCTCTCTGACAGAATTTGCCAGTACATTCAATGTACTGACCCTTTGTGGCTGTAACGTCTCATGTTGCAGGATTATCTTACGACGAGTAAGTGATACGTTAGGGTTACGATTTCTACACTCAACTTTGCCGTTGGTGTTGATGGAAATCCACAACCTTGTTACTTCCGCTATTTGGATTGAGGTAATAGTATTTACGTTACTTTATACATGTGATTTACCTCAGTTATAAATCCTCGAAATCGTGTGTGTTAGCATACCGATCCGTGGATGACACTTAAGAACGGATACTTGATCCATTCGAATTGGGTCGCTACAAGATGGTATCGAGCACATGTTGACTCAGAGGACGTGACCCTAGAAACTGGCAAGCCCATAGGAAAGATTTTTCTCTACAACTTTCTTTTCAAAAGGATCTTTTACCTCTCCTCTCTTCTGAGCTTATTCAAATATTCCCTTTTAGTGAGACCATACCCCTTCCCCTTTTGACCCCTCGAAGATTCGACTGATGAGACCACTCCAAGAAGGACCAGATATCGGACAACTAAGACCACTTCGGAATGAAGAGGATTTTACGGAGCATTATAATGATGGAAACTACGACAGATAAAGACTTCAAAGAAGTTCCAGATTTAGTATGATCTAGGAAGGCACCCCTTATGGAACTTGGCAGATTATGGAAGCTGTCAATACCCGAGATCAAGGTGTATCGGAGAAAGACCGGAACATGGAGCATTAGAACTCAAGGTTTTGTCAAGAAAACCCTAAGGCAGGAGATATCAACTATGGAATGATAGCTCATGGAAATGACAAGAGCAGAAGCATGGTTGTCCGTGATGTCATCGCCCGCTTATGCTATTGTCACTGTCCTGAGTTAAGCATGCAGATGCATGAAAGGATTGGATGGAAGAAGGCTGATGGAGCATCTATCGGCAAAGAAGGAAGTTTTAACCTTAGCCGGTGTATCACCAGGATCTGGAGTATTACATCAGGAAGTTTAAGATGGACCTACAAGAAGCAGTATTTGACAAGGAGCATTTCGTGAAGAACTCAGGACCCGAAGCTGAAAGTAGTCAAAATTTGGAGGAGCAGAACCTCGAGATACCGGAGATTCGTCAGGAACTAAAGGACAGTAGGACGATGGTTCATGTCAAGGATGTTGAAACCCAGAAGTTTGGAACGCAACCCCGGAAATATTAAAGGGTGTCATGAGAGACTTTGCGTCAACAGAGATGATTTGGCAAAAGAACTTGAGAAGGACAAGCATGATCAGAAGGAGCCATCGGAGACATGACAAAGACTTGAAGAGTTTGATGACGTTGAGATCTATAGACCATTAGAAGACCCAACCCATGTTACATACTTACGTTAGATGCGACGATTGTGAGTTGTCATTTGTTTGATGTTTTTCCGACAGCCACAATAAAACCTGTCTTTTCAAAACTATTGTTTGTATTGTGTGTATCCTTCTCTATCTCTCTTACTCCACCCCAAAACCCATGGACCCAATAGAGGATGAATGGACATGAGCTTGGATTTTCTGGACCGATGAGTCAATTGGAGACAGACCGATGGATTCAGAACATGGAGGATCACATGGAGAATAACACTATAGTCGGAAAGGATATGACCCAGCATGCTCTGCAGTGCTTTGAAAGAGGTGCTGCTACTTGGTGGAGGATGTACCAAACCATCAACGGATGGCAAGGAGTAACCACTTGGAAAGGATTTAAGTTGACTTTGCCAAAGTCTCGTCTTGTGTCCCAGAAATTGAAGCCTGATGGCAATGATATGAAGAAACCGTGTGCATGCAAGATTTGTGGAGAAATAGGACATAACCATAAGAAAACAAGGATGAATACCCCTCATAAGCGGAGGATTAACAAAGGAGTTAGCGGAGGATCTCAGGGAACTTCGGTTGCAGATAGTTCCCAAAGGTTGTGTTGCAGCAAGGGAAGTTCACCCTACGTTGTTGGGAAAGATCCGTGAAGCTCAGAAGGATGACAAAGAGATTGCTGAGGTAAAAGAGAGGATGAGCAAAGGAAAGGCCAAAGGTTTTCGTAAGGATGAGCACGACACCTTATGGTTCGAGGACCGTGTATATGTGCCCAATAATGCAAAGATCAGGAAGTAAATACTTCAGGAGGCTCATGACTCACCATACTCGATTTGCCCTGGAAACACCAAGATGTATTTGGATTTGAAGGAGTGTTTCTGGTGGACTGGTATGAAGAAGGATATTGCGGAGTATGTAGTCGTAGGTGACGTATGTCAGAGAGAGTAAAAGCAGAGCATCAGAAGCCAAGAGGATTACTACAGCCTATGCCGATACCCGAATGGAAGTGGGGATAAGCGTGGCATGGGTTTCATTACTGGATTTCCCAGAAACCGAACGGGATATGACTCTATCTGGGTAGTAGTTGATTCGCTTGACCAAAGTGGCTCACTTAATCCCAGTGAAAACTAACTATACAAGTGCAAAGTTGGGCAAGATATATTTGACCAGGATCGTATGTCTGCATGGAGTTCCGAGGACCATCGTATCAGATAGAGGAACACATTTTACTTCAAGGTTTTGGCATCAATTGCACCAGAATTTGGGCACTAGGCTAGAGTTCAGTACAGTCTTTCATCCGCAGACAGATGGATAGACCTAGAGAGTCAATCAGATTCTGGAGGACATGTTGAGAACGTGTGCGCTAGATTATGGATCTAGTAGGGATGATAATCTACCTTACGCGGAGTTCTTATTCAACAACAGTTACCCAGCCAGTTTGAAGATGGCCCCTTTTTAAGCTTGGTATGGGAGAAGGAGCCAGACACCGTTGATGTGTGATGAAGTTGGAGACCGTCAGTTGTTTGACCAAATGTGATCAAGGAGTCAGAAGAGAATGTTAAGTTGATTCGAGATAGACTGAAGGTAGCTCAATCCGGGCAGAAGAGTTATGCAGACTCAAAAACGCAAGGAGGTAGTCTATGAAATTGGAGACAGAGCATGTCTTCATGTGTCCCCTCTACGAGGAGTTAAACGATTTGGAGTTAAGGGAAAGTTAGCCCCGAGATTTGTAGGACCATACCGAGTTTTGGAGCGTATGGGAGAAGTGGCCAACAAGTTGGAGTCACCCGAAGGACTGTCAGGAGTTTATGATGTGTTTCACGTTTCCCAAATTGAAGAAGTGCCATGCGAGATGGCCAATATTCTCCTGTAAGGACGCGTTTGACCTGGAAAGGATAATGATGTTCCACGAAGTGGAGTATGGACTTCATAAGTATAAGTTTTTATCTCGGTATGTGGGATATCCCACGAGGATGAAGAGATGAATTACTATTGGATATAAAGGAGGTATGATGTTGGAAATATGGATCAATGGAAATTCCATGATGAGTCTGAGTAATCATGTCCTAGTTTGGTGCCAATAGAAGGAAGGAAGACAGTACAATTTGATGGATTTAAGAATACTAGGAAGTTGGATGTTGGATTAAAGATCAGTTGCCCCGATGATGAGTTCAAGGTTTACAAGTGATGAGTGGGCCATAACCCACAGGCCCCAGGACTTGCCAAGAAGCAAGCACATCCTTGCTGAAGGAAAAACCCTGGAAGAGGTTACGATTTTATCAACCGATGATTCTATAGGAGTTTACATAAAACACGAGAGTTGTTAAGGAACGATAGATGTTTGTTTGGCTTGCAGAATCAATGGATTTATCCGAACTGGGTTCGTCGACAAGTAAAATTCTGCAATGCTTGTGAGGATGACCGAGTGTTAGAATGCGAGATTCGCTAAACCATGTACAAGGTAATGATTTGGGTGCGGGATGGATTGATCACCATACCGACTTACTCTTATTATTCGCCTTGCTATACGGGATGGTAAATCTGAGTGACTTACCTATAGTAGAGAGACGACGGTCAAAACCTTGTTTAAACCTTAGAATGGTATAGCAATTTTTTCCCTTGTACAAGGCAGCTGTTGCCAACCGTAGGTCATACGGTGAGGTTCAACCCAGACCCATTTTCTGCAGGAGAAACCATAAATTGTTGACCGCCATGAGATATCGATAGTTGTTTAGCATTGGCGCCAGACCTATCAGCTAAGAAGACCCAGTCTCGGAATAACCGTACCAAGATGAAAGGACGGAAAAATTGAGGAAAAGGTTATGCCACCACCGGAAGAGCCCAGAGAAGGAATTTTCCCGAGCATCTGAGAAGACCGACCCTGTCAACAAAAAGGATGGAGTATATAAATTTTGATGGAACCGTAACCATGTTTCTAAGGGTGGTAGAACCCTAGACCCCGGAGATGATCATGGATTTTGAAGACCCCAAACCCTAAAATATTTCCTGCTAGCCTCTCCAAATCTCGAGGACGAGATTCATTTTAAGGGTGGTAGGTTTGTAACATCCCAAAATTCTAAATTTTGGAATGTTATAAATAAATAGATAGTTTTGATTGATTGTTTGATTGATTGACTGAAAGTGAGTGAATTTGAAACTTTTTGAAAGTTAAATGAGAGGGAATAAAAGGACTTTCCCAAACTTTCATTTTTGCTTTGATGATCTTCGTGAATTCAAATTCTTTTCACCACAAAACCCTGGAGAGAAGATGACATGACTTCTTCCATTTATTTAAATGACAAGGGGTGCTGAAAATATTTGAATTTCATTTGGAGAATATTTCCAACTCAGAAACTTCAAGCAACTCAATGATTTTCACGAGCGAAGATAAAATGACTTCTTCAAAACATATGAAATATGAGTTGGGAGTTTTAAAATAATTACATTCAAAGTTCTTTTGAATTTATTTTCAATTTGGAGTTATTTGGGTTTTATTCAAATTATTTTTCTCCAAAAATAAAATACATGGAAAATAGGGTAACATGATTCCCTACATCAGAAAATTGGAGAGAAATAAATTTGAAATCATTTTGGTATTTTTAAAATGATTTTTATTGGATTTTATTAGACCAGTAGAACTCTTGTAATTGTGTGGATCTTATTTGACTCTAGAAAAATTTTCACCTTGTAGGAAATATTTTTCTGAAAATTATGATATATAATACGCCTATATAAAGTTTTAGTTTTAATTTTGCTTTTCAGTTTATCGCTATCTATTTAAAAAAACAAATAACAAAAACTACGCGCGCGCCTGGAACTAACTGTCGCCCACATGCGTAGCATAGCACCAGGCCGGCCCGTTTTTCTTTTGTTTTCTTTTGTCTTTTATTTTATTTTCGTTAATGTTTAGTTTATTTTAAAACAAATTTCAGAAAAAAAATAGACTTCAGAAAAAAAATGCAGCCGATGTACGCGCGCGGCCGGGCCGAACTTTTAGCCCATGATCAT
This sequence comes from Aegilops bicornis, assembly GCA_021605145.1. Taxonomy (NCBI): domain Eukaryota; kingdom Viridiplantae; phylum Streptophyta; class Magnoliopsida; order Poales; family Poaceae; genus Aegilops; species Aegilops bicornis. The sequence goes on from CM038671.1 coordinate 511,981,954, forward strand.
TTTCAAATTTCATCTGCGTACGTATATGTTTAGTCCCACATTGCCTAGCCTTTGACCTTTAAGCTTCTTTTCCACCAATAAATATAGACCCATAGAGCCTCCAAAAATCATCCGATTCGGGTTAAATTAATATTTTGATTTGACTAGATTCATTTAAGAAAAATATTTTTCCCTCTCCGGCGCGACTTCTGGAAATTGTCTACTCCCTCCGTAGTTGTCTTTTCTCTACCTTCAAAGTATATTTCTTTGTGTTTTTTTACTTCCATAGTTTATTATTTTCTAGACTAGTATGATAAAATAATTAGATTACCAATGAGTCTACGTATTTATACATTATACCTAAAATTCTTTTAGCCGTATCTATTTTTCTTACTCCGTAAAACAGCTTGGCCCTTATTTTTCAAATAGCCATAACTTTTTACTCGTTCATCCAAATTAGATGAAACCAGCGCCTATAATTTCGTCTTGTTCTCACCTATCCAGTTAACACGTCAACGTTTTGAAATTTTCAAATTTCGAAATTTGTTCAGATTCATATTCAAACTTCTTTTGTTCATAACTTAAGTTCCGTAACTCCGTTTGAGTTGATTCTTTTTGCAAATCGAAGCTCTTGACCTAAACTTTCTGATAAGGCCAACATAATTTTGGTACTGTTAGAAATTGTTTTATGTTGCAAGAGTTACTTGCTTGGTTTTGATGTTTTCCGAATTGTTTTCCTCGTTCTTTCCGATCTTTTGAGTGATTGCTTATGTGTGGTTACTATTGCTTGCTCACGATAGATTGACCGGAGTGTGACGAGTAGAACTATCAAGAGTTTTGAGTGCGAACCATCTTCATCAACATTGCAGACAAGTTCACACTTTGATCATATCCCTTTTCATACCCAGTTTTTATGCATTAGATCAATCCTCAAACATTGCATTGATTAGGATCTAATTAAATTGTGGGTTTGGGAAAGTAGGTTGAGGTAGTACCTATTACCTGTTTTATTATCAAACTGTCGGTGTACTAGAGTAGGGGTACCCTAGTATCCGTGCATCGTGCCTGCAGACAGATTCTGACCTCGCGGCAAGGTTCGCCTCGCCACCGCCAACTTCCTCCGTGGCTCCCTTGGAGCCATTCAAGAACAAAGTATTAGATTGGGAAGATAAGGCTCCGACAAGAGGAGCTTGTCGGGAAGGCCGCTCCAGGCACGCAGAAGACAAGGCCCCTGCAAGAGGAGCTTGCCGGGAAGGCCCGAGCGCCGACAAGCCTCCGGCGCGACAAGGATTAGGCTGCTGCAAGGCGCTTGCCGCATGCAACTCCTCTCCGCCTCCGCTTCCCACTCACCCAAATGACGTGTCGCCATGGGACCGTTCCATGGGCGCGTGTCGGGCGGCTGTCCAGCCAGCGGAGAGCAGCGACACGCGGCGCAGACAGGCTCGCCATCGTGGCGAGCGGAGGAGCACCTAACGGTCTCTGTTACACTGTTTAGGCGACAACGACAGGCATTTATTGCTTTTGTCCTTTGCCGTCAGAGTTAGGTATTTTTGCAATGTACACTGTTCAAGTAGGTGTACCAACCCCTGTTTTTACGTTTGTACCCCCGCCTATGTTGCCACCTGTCGGAGACCCCTTGAGCATATAAAAGGAGGCCCGAGTGCACCGGAGAGAGGGGTCCGCGGTTGGCCAAGTTTCAATTCATTCGACCCACCAGATCGCCACACTCACGCTTAGGTTTTGTAGCCCGCATTGCTCCCTAGCAAGCATGTAATAGATCAAACAAGCAGCAGAGGAGTTTTATCTCTCGGAGAGCTCCGGCTGGGTAAACCGCCGTGTGCATCGCCTCGATCCGCTCTTCAGGCGACCTCCGCCCCCTCCGAACCACAAGGCTCGCTCCGCCGCCCCATAGGTGTCCGTGGGTACGATCAGCATCCCGACATCTCTGGCGTGCGGTAGAAGCGCCGAGGCCATGTGAATCCGATCCGACGCTCACACGAAGCGGCGACATCAACATCTTCCTCAACATGCCACCGAAGAAGAAGGCTTGGCGGCAGCAGAGCCGTCATGCCGTGCCCACCTCGCCACAAAGAACGGGTGGTGGTACGAACGCTGGCGGAAGAACGGCGCCGACGAAGGTGTTCGCGACGCTGCCAAGTCCAAGGACAAGGCACCGCAAACCTCGGCGTTCACGCATCCCCGCGCCCATCTCAGAGACGCGGGACCAACAACGCCATGGCGCCACAACGCCATACGCTCGCTGGATCGAGATCCTCAAGACCAGCACGCAGCGCCAACGTCTTTGGCGCCAAGTGAGATACGGTCGCCGGACGAGGCGCTGCTCCTTCTAACATAGTTAGAAGTCCGGCGTGTCCCGCCTCGCACTGCTTCTCCAATGCCGCCTACTACTCCGGGAGAAGCTCTAGCGAGAGCCCAGCTACTCTCGACTACCCTCCAACGGCCGACAAGGTCGACGAGTGGAGGGCCACTATCCGTAGCCTCATCGGCTTTGCTAACGGCGACGCTCACGCTGGCAACCAACGCCATCGCTGCCGCGGCGCGACGACAAGGCACGAGCCGGAGGCGACGAGACTGTCAGAGGTGCAACCACCGTGCACTCTCCGCCAAGAAGGCCAAGATCGCCGACTCACCGGATCCACCTCGACAGCGGCTCCACCGCGTCGTCGGATCCGCGGACTCGCCGCGATCAGCGCCAAGTTCTTCATGAGCGACAACAAGAGGACGCTCGAACTCGCATCGAGCATCGAAGAGAAGCGCGACATCAATCCGACAAGCGCTACTGGGCCTTCGTTGACATGCACGCGCCAGAGGGGCCAGCGACTTGCCGTGCGTGGTAGGTTGCCCTGCGTTCACTCGTGAGCTGCGGCAAGTCCAAAGGCTCAGCCGTAAGAACTTCAAACCAAACGCGTCGGAGAAGTACGATGGCGGGACGATCCGTCGGAGTTCCTCAAAGATCTACACCATCGCGGTGCAGGCTGCGGGGACGGGACAACAAGATCCTCGCCAACTACTTCCCGCCGTGCTCAAGCCCAACGCCGATCTTGGCTCATGCACTTGCCGCACAGCTCCATATCCTCTTGGCAGAACATGCCATCAGTTTGTTGGCGCCTTCACGGTGGCCACAAACCTCATGGCCAAGAGAGTGACCTTCACTTGCTCGCCTGTAAGGAAGGAGAGTCCTCGCAAGTTCATTCAGAGATTCAGCCCGTGTGCACTACAACATCCCGTGACGCCCACCCCCCGCCAAGGTGATCAGCGCATTTCATCGAATGTGCGGAACCGCAGGATGAGGGAGGAGATGGCGATGAGCAAAGTCAAGGACGTCGATGAGCTGTACGCCTTGGCCGACAAGTGTGCACGCTACCGAGGAAGGGAGGAGACTCTGTGAGAGGATGCGTAAGGATCGGACAAGGATGACACCGCCCGGCGAAGAAGGGGCCGCGGCGAACAGCAGGAAGAAGAAAAGGTGGAAGTGCTAGCTGTCGAGCAGTCCGGCAATGGAGGAGGCGACAAGAACGCCAAGGCTGGTGTCTCCGGCAAGGAGGTTGTCAGCCGACGCCAACCACCGGCCGGTGGCGGCCGCCGACAAGGTGACAGCTCCGCAAGCAAGATCTTGCAAGATCCACCGCACCAAGGGCCACGATCTCCAGAGCTGCAAGAAGGTCGAGCAGCTCGTCGAACAGCAGAGCTGAGTACGAGCGGCGAGACAAGGAGAAGGCCCAGAAGGTGCCGGGGAGCGAGCAAGAAACGTCCGGCCGGGAGGACGCCGCGGCAAAGTCAAGCAGCGACAAGGAGATCGGCCTCCCGCGCCGCCGACAAAGATGAAGATGATGATGACGACGAAGATATGGAGGACGCACGACGCCGACGAAAGCAGTGAGTTTCGTAAAGCCACAGAGGTTCTCTCGCTGACGGAGGTACTTCCTCGCATACCTTCCACCGCCAACTCAAGCAATGGATGCGGAGGTCAATGCAATGGAACCATCCATAGAGTCACGCAAGCCTCAAGTGGTCCAAAGACGCCTATCATTTTTGATATTGAGGACCACCCGATCGCATAATCGCGGTCGGGTGCTTGCCGATGTTGGTCTCTCCAACCATCCGCAACCTCAAGGTCACAAAATGTTAGTTGACGGCGGGCGGCTTGAATTGATCTCCTCCGCGGTGCTCCGAAGCTTCAAATCCTCGACAGCCGAAGCTCGAAGAGACCGGAACCTTCCAAGGAATCAATCCGGGAAGGAGCAAGCGAAGGGAAGATTACATTGCCGGTCACGCTTTGGCGTGAGCTGAACTTCGTGACGGAGAGGGTTACATTTGACGCGTTGCCGATTTCCCATTGCCTTACAATGGGATACTTGGCCGTCCGGCACTCGCCAAGTTCATGGCGGCCTCTCACTACGCCTACAACCTTCTCAAGATGCCAGCCCGATAAGCGCCATCTCCGTCCATGGCGACAAGAAGGATGCCCTTATCTGTGCCGACAAGATCTTCCGGACGCAGCAAGCCGCAAACAGATTGCCGACACTTGCCGAAGCTCCCGGGGAAGAAGACCAAGTCCAAGTCCGGCAAGGGCTCGATGCTCACTCCGGCAAGTGCACCTCTTCGAGTGCTGCGCTACCGCCGAGGACGCCGCCATCGAGCTCCACCGACAAGTGCAAGAAGATGGTGGCTCCGCCAAGACCAAGAAGGTGCCCGCCAAGGAGGACGGCGCTGGTGGTACCTTCACCATCGCGCCTCCTCGACCCCAAATAGGAAGGCGCGCTTGCCGCTTTCCTGGGCGAATGTCGACGTGTTTGTGTGGCAACCGTCTGATATCCCCGTGTTCCCAGGAAAGTGATTGAGCACCGCCGCCGCTTGTCCTCATGCGCGCCCGTCAAGCAAAGAGTCGAAGCAAGCGGTGGAGCGCCAAGAATTCATAGTCGGAGAGATCAAGAAACCGGAAGCGGCAGGCCTTGTCGAGGAGTACTCCATCCTACGTGGTTGGCCAATCCTGTAGTCGTGCGCAAAGCAAATGGGAAATGGAGGCTCTGTATTGACTTCACGGATGTTAATAAAGCTTGTCCCAAAGATCCATTTCCCTTGCCGCGCATTGACCAGATTGTTGACTCCACGGCCGGATGTGATTTGCTTTTGTTTCTTGATGCCTACTCAGGATACCATCAGATCGTCATGGCTGAAGAAGATGAGGAGAAGACCGCATTCATCACACCATGTGGCACATACTGTTTCATACGGATGCCTTTCGGTTTGAAGAATGTTGGTTCAACATTTGCAAGGGTAATCCATGACGCTTTTGAGCCGCAAATGCACAGAAATGTAGAAGCCTACATGGATGACATGGTGGTCAAGAGCAGGGACAAAGCAACTCTGGTTCAAGATCTGGACGAGACCTTTGCAAATCTGCGCAAGCTAAACCTCAAGCTCAACCCCGAGAAGTGCGTGTTTGGAGTCCCTTCCGCAAGCTTCTCGGTTCTTCATGTCTCAGCCGAGGGATTGAGGCAAATCCGACAAGATCAAGGCCATTGAGCAGATTGAAGCACCAAAGCGCGTCAAGGATGTACGAAGACTTGCGGTTGCGTGGCTGCTCTCAAGAGTTTATTTCTAGGTTCTGCTGAGCGCTACCGCCATTTTTCAAGATTTTGAAAAAGGCGGGTCCAAGAAATGGACTCCGGCGGAGGCTGCGCTGCAGGACTTAAAGAGATACATGTCCTCTACTCCAACACTTGTCGCACCTAGGCCACAAGAGAAGTTGCTGCAATATATAGCGGCAACCAATCAAGTGGCTAGCGCTATGTTAGTGGCGGAGAGGAGGCGGATGACGAGCCAAAGAACGCGGCAAGCACATCCGGCGACAAGCGGGGCTTCACGACAAGCTCTGGCCCTGACAAGGATGAGTCCGCGAAGACACAAGAACAGATACAGAAAAGGATGGTGCAGCGCCCAGTTTACTTTGTCAGTTCCCTCCTGCAGGGGGCTAGGTCAAGGTACTCTGGTGTACAAAAACTGCTTTTCGGCCTCCTCATGGCCTCGAGAAAGCTGCGCCATTACTTCCAAGCACATGAGATCATAGTTGTCACTCGCTTTCCCCTAAAGAGGATACTGCAGAATCCAGAAGCGACAGGCAGGATTGTCGAGTGGGCACTGGAGCTGTCAAGCTTTGGTCTTAAGTTTGAAAGCACATCAACTATCCAAAGCAGAGCCTTGGCAGAGTTCATAGCAGAATGGACGCCAACGCCAGATGAAGAGATTCCGGAGACGAGCATTCCCGTCAAAGAAGCGAGCAAAGAGTGGCTGATGTACTTTGATGGTGCCTTCTCGCTGCAAGGCGCCGGTGCCGGCGTGCTGCTTATCGCACCCACCGGAGAGCACCTCAAGTACGTCGTCCAGATGCACTTTCCCAAGGAGCAGCGACAAACAATACTGCAGAGTATGAAGGTTTGCTTGCCGGTCTCGTGGATCGCCCGTGGACCTTGGGATCAAGAAGCTTATTGTCGGGGTGACTCGCAACTCGTCAGTCCGCCAAGTCAACAAAGATTACCAGAGTCCGTTGATGGAAGCCTACGTTGATGAAGTGAGGAAGCTAGAAGAGCACTTTGACGGCCTGCAAATGGAACATGTTCCAAGAGCTCGTAATGATATCGCCGATGCCCTGTCAAAGTGCCGCGCTTAAGCTACCTGTGGAACCAGGACTTTCGTGCTCAAGCTGACTCAATGCAACCGTAACACCATCGGCCGGACAAATCAAGAAGATGAAGTTGGACTCAGGAGACTACTTATCGACAGAGCTTACCGAAGCCGTCGATGCAAAGGACCCCAAGATCAAAACCAACAAAGGCCGAGGAGCGATGCTCCGGCAGACCCGAGGTTTGTTTCGTTGAAGCAAACGCTCCCGACAAGTCTTGCTCGCAAGCTTGTCGGGAGCATCTAGCTCGGCAGAGCCACCGGCTCTTGCCGTAGAAGCTGATGTTCCCGCAGCAGCAGATGAGCCTTTAGTCCTTGTTGTCGAGCCACAAGCTCCAAAGATGGGCGCAATGGATTGTCCAATTCCTTCAGACGGAGAACTTCTCAAGAGCGTGAAGAAGCGGAAAGAGTAGCCCGGCAGTCAAGTATGTACCAGTTTGTCGACAAAGATACCGTATGTAAGAAGACTCAACGGTGTGAAATTGAAGTGTATTCCTGTGGAAGATGGACATAAGCTGTTGGCGAGAGATACATGGAGGCATATGTGGTCACCACATTGGCGCAAGAGCACTTGCCGCAAAGCTTTCCGACAAGGTTTCTTCCGCCGACAGCCCTCCAGGATGCAACTGCACAAGTAACCAAGTGTGAAGCGTGCGATTCCATTCCAAACAGATACACTGCCAGCTCAAGCTCTCCGCACGATCCCTTTATCCCGCCATTTTCGGTCTGGGGCTCGACATCCTCGGCCCTTTCCCCGAAGTCGGGGGCTTTGAGTACTTGTACGTCGCCATCAACAAGTTCACAAAGTGGCGGAAGTGGAAGCAATGAGGAAGGTGACAGCACAGTCAGCAGTCAAGTTCTTCAGGTCGATTGTTTGCCGTTTCGGAATCCCTAACAGGATCATCACCGACAACGGCACACAATTCACGAGTCGCACCTTCATGCAGTACGTCCAAGACCTTGGCACCAAGGTCTGCTTCGCTTCCGTTGCTCACCCGAGAAGCAACGGTCAAGCAGAAAGGGCAAATGCTGAAGTGCTGCGCGGGCTCAAGACCAGAACTTTCGACAGGCTGCACAAGTGCGGAAGAAACTGGATCGAGGAGCTGCCGGTGGTTCTTTGGTCGATCGGAACGACGCCAAATCGAGCCACTGGCCAGGCACCCTTTGCTCTAGTCTATGGAGCAGAGGCAGTTCTCCCCACGGAACTCGTATACGGGTCGCCTCGAGTGCTCGCTTATGATGAGTTTGAGCAAGAGCAGCTGCGACAAGATGACGCGCTGCTCCTTGAGGAGGATCGCCTTTCAGTCGCCAGGCGAGCCGCTCACTACCAAGCCCTCGCCGCTACCATGGCCGCAGGGTTAATGCCGAAGTCTCGAGGAAGGCGACCTTGTTCTTCGGGCGCACTCAGTCCGCCAAGAATTCAAACAAGTTGACGCCGGTGGGAAGTCCCTTATCGGGTGAAACGAGTCACTAGGCTCGGCGCCGTCGCTTTGAGACCGAAGATGGCATTCCGTGAGCAACTCCTCGAACATTGAACATCTTCGTAAGTTTTACCCATAAGGCGCGGTTGTCGAACCCGTTCCGCAACCACCTTTTGTACAAGTCTTGCCGCTGTTGCATGTAATCCTTCAGACAAAGCCGGGCGCAGACCCGTGCATCAAGAAGCCCATGTGTTGCACACAACCCGTCAAGTTCATGCTTTCATCAAGTTATCGCATGTTTTGGCTAACACTTTGTGCAGCAACCACACCCGTAAGCGTAATCGAGCCATTGGGCTCTATAACGTTATTTCCTCTCCTTTCTCTTGTCGCAAAGAAAGGGAGGCTCCCTCGCGCACAAGTTAACCAGGGGGGAGGAGGAGATAATACTATGGACCAGGCACCGCTCGAGGAAGTTTCACCTCATCGGGAAGCAAGAAACAGAAAAGCTAAGTTGCCAAAGTTTGAGCAATCAATTTTTAAATTTTCGTTATCTTCCTCGAACGATAGTACTTTGTATGGAAAACCCGTGCGCAGAGGAACCGAATCGTGACTGGTCGCGCCCTTACTTTGTTTCGAGTCCGCTCAACAACTTAAGTGAGCTGCGGCTAGTCCGCGACAAGGTTGCTTGTTGGTAGCGACCGCCAAAGAAGTTGAAGTTCCGACTCGGCGCCATGCAAGGGTGCCTGCACCGCAAGTTTCCTCTGAAAAGCGAGGGTAATAACGCATAAAGGAAGAAATCAAGTAGAGGAAATAACATTGCATTGATCGATTCACCTAAGATAGAGTATATTATTAATAACTTGTCGCTGATCTAACAAAGTTTTCTAAACATGACCAGCAGCCGACAAGGGAAAGATAAGGTTGGCGGCCTAGTCCACGCGGTCGCCCTCGATGCTCTTGATCTTGTTCACCTTGTCCACAATGGGTGCGACAAGGGCTTTGAGCTCCTCCACGCTGGCTTCGCCGCAACGATCCGAGGACGCCATTAAGGTTGAGGCCGGGTTGCGGAAGGCCACCTTCATCAACACCTTCTCGAGGGCCCCTCACGCAGATCTGGCGTGATTCCTCGGCCACCGCTTGGGACCTCTTCCCGGAGTCGCCGGAGGCCCGTCCTGCCACCACGCCTTTGAAGAACAGGCTGAGCTTGACGCTGGTTGGAGATGCTCGTCGGAGGAGTACGCGAGGTCCCCATCTCCAGCCTTCATCACTCGTTGTGGATGTCGGCGGCGGTGTCCACAAGACCTTCAGTCCAGTGCTCACGCCTCCTCGAGTGTTCTCGGACGGAGACGGCATTCACCAACAGCTCCTCCTTGGCCTTGATCGCCTCCAACAAGCCCGCCTCCCGCTCTCCGGCACCATCCAACGCTCTGCGTGGTGGTGGCTTAGCTGCAGATCCGCCTTGGAGTCCTTGGCGGCGGCGAGCTCCTTGGCCCTGTCAGCAAGACGGACCTGCAGCTCGCCCAGCGTGAGGGCGCCCTTCTCGCGCTCACGCTTGAGCACGGCAAGCTCTTCGCCGCTCTTCGTGAGGGTGGCCTCCAGCTGTGCCACCTTCGCCTTCAGCTCTTCCTTGGCGGCCTCGGCGGCTGCGGCAGCGTCCTTCGCTTCCTGAAGCGCCCCGCCAAGCGACTCCTCACGCGCGGCGAGGTCCTCCTCGTGGCTGTCCAAGTTGACCTTCCGCTGCGCCAACTCGCTTTCCTCAGGGCGAAGCTTCTCGGCAGCCGCTTCCTCATCACCGTGGCCTTCTCAAGGATAAAGGCCGGCGCTCTTCTGCGAAGGCGCCGCTGCGTCGCCACGTCGCGGGCGCTTCTTTGTTGGCGCCCGGAGCTCCTCGGCGCTTCTCTATGTCCGCTCCGCCCTTGCGACAAGGGCTTCCCGGTCTCCAACTTGGCTCGACGGGTGCGGTAGAGGGACAGCTTCTTCAAGACTGCTCCTCCTCGGACTTCGCCATTGCCGCTACTTGGCGCGTCCACCAGTCCCGGCCAGCGGAGGCGAGTAGCATGCCGTCGAAGGTCTCGCCCTCGACTGGCGCCCTGGAGCTCAGCTCCTAGGGGAGCTTGATGAAGACTCCTTCGCCGGCCTTCAGGTAGGCACCGGGCTGGGGCTCCTCGGAGCCTGGCGCCGCGGCGGCAGCGGGGGAGTCGGTCGTCGGTGTAGCGCTTGCCGCTCCTGCGGCCCAGTGGCCGTCAAGACGACCGTCCGACCCCTCGCCGCCCTCGTCGGCAGCCTCGGTGGCCTCCTCGCCAACAGGCTCATCGGCGGCGGCCTCATCTTCCACGACGATGACCTCTTCTTCCTCGACGGCGGCCTCGTCAGTGTTGCCGCGCGTCTCCTCATCGCCGGCGGCCTCGACCTCCAGCGGGTCTACGCCGACGAAGAAGGAGCAACAAGCGAGATATCCAAAAAGAGAAACAAAAGAAAGCAAGCCCAAGGGGATTTTCGTAAGGGAGTTACTGCAACGGGATCCGCAGCCATGGCCTCGACCACCGGAGGGTCGCCGGGCGCCGCCCCTTGCCGGGTAGCCTCCCTTGCCGGGTGGCCTCCCTTGTCGGAGGGAGCTCCCTTGCGGGAGTCCTCCCTCGGCGGCGTAGTAGTAGCAAAGTGATCTCGGAGGCGGCTTCCGAGCCCTCCCGATGAGACTGCTCGCTCCCGCACAAGCATACGGTCGAGATATCGCAAAGAAGGGCACCCCTTGCACGCCTAATGACAAGAAGAAAACTGCACACTTACTCGGGGCCGTCTTTGAGGGCTGCTCCGGAAGGGTTGCCGGGTCCGGCAAAGGCGGTCTCGGACGCGTCCCCGTCAGCCACGGGAGAGTCGTCCTCAACGACGACCGTCGGGATCTTGGCCTCTTCGCCGCTTCTCGGCCAGCGTCCTGAAAAGGAAAGCGCCCGTAACGGCAAATCAGATTCAAGATGAAGCAATAAAATTGAAGACATACAGGCGCGATCTCGAGAAGCTTACTCTTCGCCTTCCTCCTCAGAGCTGAGCGCGGAGAAGTCAAACTCCGGCCCGCCTCCGGTGCGATGAGGCGGGGGAGTGGGCTCTCTTGGCCGCTTGGCGGAGGCATCGGCGGCGGCCCGAGAAGATTCCGCCCCGGTTGTCGCTGCAGTTTGGGGCGCTCCGCAACCTCGCTTGCCGCGGTGGAGCGCGTCGGCCGCTGCAATGTGGGCCGACTGTCGCCCGGCTCTCCAGCCCCTGCGGAGACGCCTCCTCGGAGCCGGGGCTCCGCTGGTGGCAAGTCGCTTGGCGGCGGGGAAGAAGCGCTCGGCGGGTCCACTCGTCCCGCCTCGAAGCTCGACGAAGCTCGTCTTCGCCAGCGACCTCCTCGCTCAGAAGCACTTGCCGCCTTCGCGCGTCCGCCTCCTCCACGGTGAACCCGAAGACTCCAGCGGCAGCTGCTGCCGCCTCCTCCGCTCTGGTGGCGATCCACGCCATCTCACGCCGGTGGTTTCTGGGTGAGCCTCTTCGCTTTCGTCGGAGCGGATCGGCACCTCTTGTAAGTTGTCGAAGAATTGCTGCACGACCTCGTCAGAGGGCTCCTGCCAGTCGGGACGATCCCGTGGGAGTCGCCGCGATGGCATCATGGCGCTGGATGCGGTCGAGCGCCGAAGTTGTTGCACAACGGACGACCCCGCGGCAACCTGAACCACTCGGGATGTTCGGGGTCGTTCTTGAACAACTCGAGCAGCACTGAATCCAGCTCCATGACGGTGAAGTTCCAATTCAGGCCCGGGCGCAGCCTCATGATGTCCGCCGCATTCTGAAACTCCCAAGCAGGCCTCATCCTTTCCTGCAAGGGAGCGATGCGGCGGCGAATGAAATCTGCGCCAACTGCGCCAATGGTTAATCCGGCAAGCCTGAGGCACAAAATTCGGGTCACAGCTATCTTCAGCCTCGCATCCTCCGGCGCCAAGCTACTCCAATCCTTGCCGTGCGCAATTGGGGTTTGGCGCACGGCGGTGAAGGGCTGTGGGTCCTCCTCTGACCCAAAGACCAGCTTGGCTCTCCACTCCTCCCACTTGTTCCGGAACTCCCCTCTAGGTAGGCCTCTTTCTTGCCGATCCTAGAAACCCGTGCTATCCCTCCCAAGGGGCTCTCCTCTCTCGACGCGGGGGACAAAGAAATGGCGGAAGAGTGCCACGTTCGGGTGGACCCGACAAAGTTTTCGCACAAATGTGCGAAAACGGCCATGGTCAAGATGGCGTTGGGGGTGAAATCAAGGAGGTGGAGGCTGAAGGTGTTCATTATGTCGCAAAAGAACTCGGAATACGGCGGGCAAAGACCGCAATAGAAGAAAAGGGCGAAGAAAGGGTACCCTGTTGGGGCCAGATCAGTGGCGGAGGCGGGGAGCACCCTCGTGCGCAGATGCGCCCGAGTCTCCGTCGACCAGAAAAGATAGTAGACGTCCCGCAGCTCCCGTGCGCCGAGCTGCGAGGGGAAGACGGCTTGCTCCTTCTTGCGCGCCCATGAGCCGCAGCGCTCGGCCGACTTGACGCCCTTCTCCTTGTCGGCCTTCGGGCCATGGCGAGGGGCGGAGGAGGTCGACGGCGGCGAAAGTGCGCTTGTGGCGAAAAGTGGGCGCTGCTCTCTTCGCACCGGAGAAGACGAGGGAGCGGCGGTGGTTTCTTGACAAGACGGCAATGGCAGGAGTGGGCGGCCTGCCTCGGTTTCCTCCGCTTAGAAAGGGGGGGCGGGGGGCGGACGTTCCGCTTATATTAATAAAGAACTCCCCACGACCGCGCCCACGATCTCTCGCACGACGCCACGTCCGGTGCGTGCCGTTAGTGGGGATCGTGGTGGGTCCGGGGCGAGTTGCGGCGTGGTCGAGGCCGCGCGTGTCCGCGCACGATTACAGGCCTGGTCCGACAAGCGCTGGCACGTGTCAGCCCAGGCCCGGGGGCTCCTGTCGGTGTACTAGAGTAGGGGTACCCTAGTATCCCGTACTCGTGCACGGACAGTTGCAGCACCCCGCGGCAAGGTTCGCCTCGCCACCGCCAACTTCCTCCGTGGCTCCCTTGGAGCCATTCAAGAACAAAGTATTAGATTGGGAAGATAAGGCTCCGACAAGAGGAGCTTGTCGGGAAGGCCGCTCCAGGCACGCAGAAGACAAGGCCCCGGCAAGAGGAGCTTGCCGGGAAGGCCTGGAGCGCGACAAGCCTCCGGGCGCGACAAGGATTAGGTCGCGGCAAGGCGCTTGCCGCGGCATGCAACTCCTCTCCGCCTCCGCTCCAGCTCACCCAGCGACGTGTCGCCATGGGACCGTTCCATGGGCGTGTGTCGGGCGGTTGTGCAGCCAGCGGAGAGCAGCGACACGCGGCGCAGACAGGCTCGCCATCGTGGCGAGCGGAGGCGCACCTGATGGTCTCTGTTACACTGTTTAGGCGACAACGACAGGCATTTATTGCTTTTGTCCCTTGCCGTCAGAGTTAGGTATTTTTGCACTGTACACTGTTCAAGTAGGTGTACCAACCCCTGTTTTTATGTTTGTACCCCCGCCTATGTTGCCACCTGTCGGAGACCCCTTGAGCATATAAAAGGAGGCCCGAGTGCAACGTAGAGAGGGTTCCGCGGTTGGCCAAGTTTCGATTCATTCGACCCACCGTAGACTGGCCACACTCACGCTAGGTTTTGTAGCCCGCATTGCTCCCTAGCAAGCATGTAATAGATCAAACAAGCAGCAGAGGGAGTTTTATCTCTCCGAGAGCTCCGAAGCTGGGTAAACCGCTCGTGTGCATTGCCTCGATCCGCTCTTCGTGCGACCTCCGCCCCCCTCCGAACCACAAGGGGCCTGCTCCGCCGGCCCCATAGGTGTCCGTGGGTACGATCAGCATCCCCGACACAAACCCTTGGGAGTTACTTCTACGTTTGCTTATTATGCCATGCTATGCTCGTAGACGCGGATTGGGTTTGAGTAAATATTCATGACAGATGTGAGATTGTTTACTTAATGGTTCAACTTAAGGTGGCAACTTTAACACACATCCGGTGGATTGAGGTACCTGGTTATTCCAGATTTGCTCGCTCTAGGCACCCGGGTAATCCAGGATTTGCCTGCTTTTTGGACCGCCACCCAGCCCAAAGGGATCATGAGATTATTCATACTAGAAACTTCCGTGTGCAGCCACAAGCCATTATGGGCTCTGGCATAGTTGATTAAGTCGTGCGAACTCTTACGGGTAGACTAGCAGATGTAGGGGAAAGTAGGTGTACCGGTCTATCCATCGTAAGGTGCTAGCGCTTCTGAAAGACTGTGTCTCGGTCATCCGTTTCTCAAACACCATGTAGTGCGAGAAACCCAACGGAGGCGATCGAGTCTTGTGGGGAAAAGTACGCAAACCTCTACAGAGTGTATAAACTAATCATGGTTAGCCGTGTCCCCGGTTATGGACATCTTGAGTATCTAGTACTTGGATTATCTGGTTGATCTCATCATGTTACTTTAAATAATTTTGTTGGGTTAATGATGATATTTTTAATTGGGATTGAGAATGTTGTCAACCATTCTCAATGTTTAACAACCACTATGATAGTTAAATAAAATTTATTCCTTTGCAGTAGGGAAAAATTGGCTTTTCGCAAAAACATTATAACCATAGAGCTTTTCCACCAGCCAAATATGCATGTAGTGATAGCCATATTTCAGCTTTGCTCTCTACAGTGAATTTGCCAAGACATTCAATGTAATCGACCCTTGGTGGTCAGAACGTCTCATGTTGCAGGATTATCTTACGACGAGTAAGTGATACGTTAGGGTTATGATTTCTACACTCAACTTTGCCATTGGTGTTGATGGGAATCCACAACCTTGTTACTTCCGCTATTTGGATTGAGGTAATAGTATTTACGTTACTTTATACATGTGATTTACCTCTGTTATAAATCCTCGAGTATTGTGTGTGTCAGCATACCGATCCAGGGATGACACTTAAGCACAGAGACATGATCCATTCCGGTCGGGTCGCTACAACACTCCTCTGCCAAAGCCAAAGGATCCGTTCTCAAGGAAGCAAAAGTTCAAGGCTGAAGACTTCCTTGGCGAGCATGTGGTCTTCACTGATTACAACCCATATGACTTGCTCGCATAAGGAAGAGGCGTTTCTGGACTGCTAGTTAGGCCAATTTCTATTCCTCAGTGTTGTTCAACAAAGACAAAGTCTTTGATCATGCACATATTCCTCACGTGGAGATGGAGTCTCTGTCGTGCTTCGAGCCAGTCCTCAGTGTTCTTCACGATGCTGGGCTGCTAAACTTCTGCACTGACATCTGTGATTGGAATGAAGAACTCATTCTTCAGTTCTATGCAACGCTACACCTCACAGGAGATTCTGAAGATGTGAACTCATGGGTGCTGGACTGGATGACAGAAAATACTCATTACAAGGCACCAGCTTCTGAATTGATTCGTGCCCTACCACTCAGTCCTCCCCTTGAAGGTGCACGTTGTGTCTACAGTGAACCTGAGCTTAAAAAACACTACATGCAAGTTTTAATGAAGCCTTTGAAGCCAGGGCAGGCCCCTCGAACCAAATTCCTCGTCAAGGAATTACTGTATGTGCCTCGGACTGTCTATCGCATTCTGTCGTAGACAATGAGTCCTATCAAAGGCCACGACTCAAATGATGAAGAAGTCATTGGCATCATGAAGAATCTGCTTTTCAATATCATTTATGGCATTCCCATCAACTTCCATGATTTCTTCATGAAGACTCTGGCTAACATTGCCTTGTCACCATTTGAGCTGAAGCCTTATGCACCTTGGATAATGAGATTCATCAGGACAAGGTCTTCACTCAATTACAAAGCTGATACTCTGAACCACTGCAGCTACTTGCCTCCTATTGAAGTCCTCAAACGGACATTCTCCTCAGCTGATGACAAAGGCAAGCCAACTGTTGTGATAAATGAAGGCATTCGTCCATTGGATGGTCAATTTCGCAAGGCTGCATCCTATTCCACCAATGATGACTCTGCCACACATGACTCTGCCGCCAACAACTCTGCTAAGCAAAATCCTCAAGCCACAAAGACCTGTGGTGATGATCGATCGTGAGTTACTCCTCGGTCTTCATCAGAAGGTTGATCGCAATCATAAATGGGTCAAGCATCAGTTTGGTTCAATTCTTCACAACATGACCTCAACACACAATGCAGTGAAGAAAAACCACTACTACCTCCATGAAACCTTCAACTGTACCTAGGCTGTTCTGTCTCATGTCTACAGCCCTGAAGATCTGAAGAAAATGGGTCTCAAGGAAGAATTTGACTGGTCCGCACCTCCTCCGAAGAAATACAAGAAGGTCAAGGTTCCTTCTTTGGTGGCCAGATCCTATTCTTCATCGCATGACACTGATGAAAATGAAGACTTGGACGACACAATGGCAGGCCCTACTACAACAACCGACCCCGACAACGCTAGCGCTCCTTCATCAACTTGATTATCTTCAGGGGCGTTAGTCCTCAGTTTCGATCCTTTTGGTCATTCGATGACAAAGGGGGAGAAATTTGAGTTAGTCTTCAAGCGGGTCTACTATATGGGCGTTTTTGCTAAGTTACAACTCTCGTTCTTCTGAAACTTTTATTGGTTTGAGTTGTAAACTTAAACCCGATGGTGGTCTGATACTTCTGCTACGTTTTTCTGCATGCTTATTCCTCGATTAATATGATTTCACGCATGCAGAATTACATCAGTCACCATATTTCATCATGCATTTCAAATTCTTCATATTATATGTCAAATGCGTGTATGAATTACAAGATATTGGGGGAGACCTCCATGATTCAACTCTTCAAGTGTGCATTGCTTCAAAAGCAAATTCCTCCATGCACATCTTCGTGGGGAGTTCTTCGTATCTTGCAATCAAATTACTCAATATCAGTATTTACACTTCAAATGTTTATACCCCTTGAAAAAATAAACAATATTTTCATAAATAACCAAAAAGGGGGATATTGTAATTGCATCTACTTCCCCGTAGTGATTTTGGTGTATTTAAGACTTATAGGTTAAGGAACTAATGTGTTTATGAGTGTACACAGGTCTATAAGTCTATGAGGAGTTTGATATTTACAGAGAAAGTCGACCCTAAAAATGAAGTTCTTCGATCAAGACTTTGGTATTCTGAAGACTTTCTGAAGACTTTGAAAGTGAAGAAATTGGTGTGACCTTGAAGACTTGGTATTCATTCGAGGAACATGAAGCATGAAGACTTTTGTTTTCGTAGTTTCATTTTCTCTTTCTTGAGTCATAGGAAACACCATACTATTAAAGGGGGTCGAGGAAATACTAAGGAAAAATTTCCATGTGATGCTCAACTCAAAATCCTAAACCTACCAATCCCTTCGAGTGAAGCCATTGGAAATCCCATACAGTTCGGTCAATTTCTTCAAAGCGTAGATGAAGTTCTTCCGTCATTTGAGAAATTTGTTCGACCGAGGAGTTAGGAATTCGCCATGTATTGCTTACACCGTGAGGAACATGATAGCCCCGAGGAATTTGAACCTCAAATTTCCGGCAGCTTGTTGTGCTACGCGCCAGCTGTCCCAAAATATCTTATCCACCTAACGGTCATATCATTGAAGGGCATTTATGTCTTATCATGTCGGGCTGCTCCCTAGGCTATAAATAGCCGCCCCCTACAACCACTAGCTGGTTGGCTGCTCCGCAAGAAACTGACACTTGTCATTTGAGAGCATCCCATCCTCCGAGGACTTTGAGCGAGAATCATCAAGTGAGGAAAATCCAAAACCCAAACCCAAACACCTACAAACCCAAAGTGATTGAGCATCACTGAAGAGATTGATCCTGCATGGATCCGACGCTTGTTACCTTTGAAGATTGTGCTTCTTCCAGACGGTTAGGCGTCATGGTCTAGAGCATCCAAGAGGAATTGTGGATCGCCGAGTGACCGAAGTTTGTGAAGGTTCTAAGTCACGTGAAGACTTACCACGAAAGTGATTGAGCGAGGACTGTGACCTTAGCTCAAGGAGAATACGGTGAGGATCTGGTGTCTGGGACTATGTGTCCTCAGGTTTAAATACCTAGCCGCTCCAACCAGATGTACAACTGAGACAGCAGTTGGAACTGGTCTACCAAATCATTGTCTTCACCAAGCCAACTGGTTCCATTTCCTCAACCCTTTCATTTCCTCAGTATTGTGTTGTGTGCTTGTCATATCTGTGTCTGAAGACTTTGACTGAAGACTTTCTCAATTTCCTCAGTTCAATTTCTTCAGTCTGTTTGTCTTCATCTTGTGTTATCTTGTGATTACGCTTTCTGTACTCTGTGCTTGTCTTAATTTCATCATGATGACTATGCTTCTCTGCTGTTATGTTTACTTCTGAGTACTTATTCCGCTGCAAGTAGTTCTTCGCTAAGGAATTTCCTCACTAGCAAATTCCTCAGTGAAGAATTCATAAAAATCGCCTATTCACCCCCCTCTAGTCGATATAACGCACTTTCAAGGATTGACCAATGGCAATACATCATAGAAAAAGAACTTCCAAAGTGATTGAGTATGAATGACGCTGTCGGATAAAATCCAACAAGGGATCCTATGGTCCTCAAGGGATCTGTTGTGAGCATCGGTACTCAACCAGAGGAAGAAGGAATGCCAGGAGATTAGATTATAGAAACAACTGACTAATTCAACGCTCTAATGCAAAGGAATTATGATCTTCAAATCAAGGGATCAGAAGCTAACATTCTGATCAAGGATGGATAAGTTGAGTAGGCTTAGGGGTACAATCGATGGCAATTTGATTGGTCGAGATCCAGCTCTAGTTCAAAATGACGTCTGTGCCAGAAGGATGAATCATAGGATCTGATTGAGGATTGCGAGCATTCACAACTTATTGAATCAATGGAATCAAAATGATAGTGACAAAGGATACTAAATGAATATTGATTGTCTTAAGGAACGTGACCAAATTGCAAGCACACAATTGCAGAGCAATAGCGGGCAGAGAATTACCGAAAGATTAGATAACATCTCAATGTATCTTGTGAATAATATGAACAACGAGGGAAGTACGGATACTCGATAAGTGTGAGGAATTATCCGTAGGGGGTATTTATGTGGCAAAGAACTACAAGGCACTAAGCTCAAGGATTCTCAAAAAGTTGGAGAAATAATTCGATGCATCTTGTAATAACAAGAGCAACTGGGAAAGAAAGTAAGACGACAGGTGCTTGTAATTCTCCATAGGGATAACGGTTGTAGGGAATTGCAAAAGCAACAGGAACAAGGTCTCGAGTGAACACTGGAGAGTATCTTCCGAATCTTCTGGTGCAGTACGCGATCATCTGGACTGAAGGGGCTCTCCAGGAGAAAGTATTATCGAGAACCTAGTGTCAGAGTTAGTAAAATCGTTTAACTCGAATAGAAGAGATGTCAGAGTCCCAAAGTATAGGTCGAGGAATAAAAGATCCTACTACCAACCAATGGCGACGTGGGCCCGTAAGCCGCACAGCCATGTTAGTAAAAGTTTTGTAATGACTAGACTCGACTTCGGCCAAAGAGTGTGGAAGGGTATTCCTACAGGCAGTCGGCTCTGATACCGACTTGTGATGCCCCCTATCCAATCGTACACTAATCATACACGCAACATGTACGATCAAGATCAGGGACTCACGGGAAGATATCACAACACAACTCTAAAAATAAAATAACTCATACAAGCATCATAATACAAGCCAGGGGCCTCGAGGGCCAGAATACAAGTGCTCGATCTTAGACGAGTCAGCGGAAGCAACAATATCTGAGTACAGACATAATTTAAACAAGTTGCCATAAGATGGCTAGCACAAACTAGGATACAGATCGAAAGAGGCGCAAGCCTCCTGCCTGGGATCCTCCTAAACTACTCCTGGTCATCGGCGGCGGCTTGCACGTAGTAGTAGGCACCCGCGGTGTAGTAGGAGTCGTCGTCGATGGTGGCATCTGGCTCCTGGGCTCCAGCATCTGGTTGTGACAACCGATAAGAAAGGAAAGGGGGAAAAGGGGGAGCAAAGCAACCGTGAGTACTCATCCAAAGTACTCGCAAGCAAAGATCTACACTACATATGCATGGCTATATGTGTAAAGGGGCAATATCGGTGGACTGAACTGCATAATGCCAGAATAAGAGGGGGATAGCTAGTCATGTCAAAGACTACGCTTCTGGCAGCCTCCATCTTGCAGCATGTAGAAGAGAGTAGATGGTAATTTCACCAAGTATCATCACATAGCATAACCCTGCCCGGCGATCCTCCCCTCGTCGCCCTGTGTGAGAGCGATCACCGGGTTCTATCTAGCACTTGGAAGGGTGTGTTTTACTAAGTATCCGGTTCTAGTTGTCATAAGGTCAAGGGTAACAACTGTAGCAACAATGACAGGCTATGCAGTAGAATAGGATTAACCGAAAGCAGTAACATGCTACACTACTCTAATGCAATCAGTAGAGAGAAGGAATAGGCGATATAGGGTGATCAAGGGGGGTGGGGCTCACCTGGAAGCTCGGCAGAGAAGGACGGGTCGTCAGCATCGTAGTCGAACTGGGGGTCGCCGGCAGTCTGAGGGTCTACCGGAAAGAAGTAACGGAGGGGGAATACAATAAATAACAGAGCAACCAAAGCATCACAAAGCGTAACATGGCAATACGCGTGCTAGAGGTGACCTAACGCGGTACTAGGTGCTGCTGGCAAAGGGGGAAAACATCCGGGAAAGTATTCCCGGTGTTAGGCATTTTCGGACAGATGAAACGGAGGTGGATTGTTGCATGTTCGCTATGATATGGATGTATGGCGAATGAACAGACTGCATATTCGGATTCGTCTCGTCGTTCTGAGCAATTTTCATGTACAAAGTATTTTCATCCGAGTTACGGATTATTTTATATTAATTTTCAAAGTTTTATCAATTTTCTGGAATTTCTGGACTTAATTTTAAATCGAAATCACAATACAAACATTAGGTGCACCCGGTGCAGTGCACCCACAATGGACCATCGAGGCTGACAGGTGGGGTCAGATGGTCCACTTGACCCAGTCAACAAAGACTGGTCAACAGGGTGAATAGTGAAGGAAATATGCCCTAGAGGCAATAATAAAGTTATTATTTATTTCCTTATTTCATGATAAATGTTTATTATTCATGCTAGAATTGTATTAACCGGAAACATAATACATGTGTGAATACATAGACAAACAGAGTGTCACTAGTATGCCTCTACTTGACTAGCTCGTTAATCGAAGATGGTTATGTTTCCTAACCATAGACATGAGTTGTCATTTGATTAACGGGATCACATCATTAGGAGAATGATCTGATTGACATGACCCATTCCGTTAGCCTAGCACTTGATCGCTTAGTATGTTGCTATTGCTTTCTTCATGACTTATACATGTTCCTATAACTATGAGATTATGCAACTCCGTTTACCGGAGGAATACTTTGGTACTACCAAACGTCCACAACGTGAATCGGGTGATTATAAAGGAGTATTACAGGTGTCTCCAAAGGTACTTGTTGGGTTGGCGTATTTTTCGAGATTAGGTTTTGTCACTCCGATTGCCGGAGAGGTATCTCTGGGCCTTCTCGGTAATACACATCACATAAGCCTTGCAAGCATTGCAACTAATGAGTTAGTTGTGAGATGATGTATTACGGAACGAGTAAAGAGACTTGCCGGTAACGAGATTGAACTAGGTATTGGATACCGACGATCGAATCTCGGGCAAATAACATACCGATGACAAAGGGAACAACGTATGTTGTTATGCGGTCTGACCGATAAAGATCTTCGTAGAATATGTAGGAACCAATATGGGCATCCAGGTCCCGCTATTGGTTATTGACCGGAGATGTGTCTCAGTCATGTCTACATTGTTCTCGAACCGTAGGGTCCGCACGCTTAAGGTTTCAATGACGGTTATTATGAGTTTATGTATTTTGATGTACCGAAGGAGTTCGGAGTCCCGGATGAGATCGGGGACATGACGAGGAGTCTCGAAATGGTCGAGACGTAAAGATCGATATATTGGACGACTATATTCGGAGTTCGGAAAGGTTCCGAGTGATTCGGTATTTTTTGAGTACCGAGAGTTACGGGAATTCGCCGGGGAGAAGTATTGGGCCTTATTGGGCCCCTGCGGAAAGAGAGAGGGGCTGCCTAGGGCAGGCCGCGCGCCCATGGCCTGGTCCGAATTGGACTAGGGAGGGGCCGCACCCTTCCCTCTTTCCCCTTCCTCAAGTCCTAGTCCAACTAGGAGAAGGGGAGAGTCCTACTCCGGTGGGAGTAGGACTCCTCAGCCAGCGCCTCTCTAGGGCCGGCCGCACCCCACTCCCTTGCTCCTTTATATACGGGGCAGGGGCACCCCATAACACACAAGTTGATCCTTGAGATCGCCTTAGCAGTGTGCGGTGCCCCCTCCACCATATTCCACCTCGGTCATATTGTAGCGGTGCTTAGGCGAAGCCTGCGACGGTGAAACATCAAGATCGTCACCACGCCGTCGTGCTGACGGAACTCCCCTCCCCGGAGCTTTGCTGGATCGAAGCCCGTGGAGCGTCATCGAGCTGAACGTGTGCCAAGAACTCGGAGGCGCCGGAGTAACGGCGCTGTGATCGGCTGGATCGTGAGGAGAACGTACGACTACTTCCTCTACGTCATCATCGACTCGGAGGTGCCGGAGTAACTGCGCTGGGATCGGCAGGATCGCGAGGAGAAAGTACGACTACTTCCTCTACGTTGTGATCGCTTCCGCCACGGTCTCACGAGGGTACGTAGACAACACTCTCCCCTCTCGTTGCTATGCCATCACCATGGTCCCGTGTGCGTAGGAAAATTTTTGAAATTACTACGTTCCCCAACAAAGGCATCCGAGCCTGGTTTTATGCGTAGATGTCATATGCACGAGTAGAACACAAGTGAGTTGTGGACGATACAAGTCATACCGCCTACCAAAGCATGTCATACTTTGGTTCAGCGGTATTGTTGGACGAGACGATCCGGACCAACCTTACGCCAGACGCTTACGCCGAGACCGGTTCCCTCGACGTGCTTTGCACATAGATGGCTTCTTGAAGACTGTCTCTCCAACTTTAGTTGAACCGAGTGTGGCTACGCCCGGTCCTTGAGAAGGTGAAACCGGAGTCTATTTGACAAACTATCGTTGTGGTTTTGATGCGTAGGTAAGAACGGTTCTTGCTCAGCCCGTAGCAGCCACGTAAAACTTGCAACAACAAAGTAGAGGACGTCTAACTTGTTTTTGCAGGGCATGTTGTGATGTGATATGGTCAAGACGTGATGCTATATTGTATGAGATGATCATGTTTTGTAACCGAGTTATCGGCAATCGGCGAGAGCCATATGGTTGTCGCTTTATTGTATGCAATGCAATCGCGATGTAATGCTTTACTTTATTACTAAGCGGTAGTGATAGTCGTGGAAGCATAAGATTGGCGAGACGACAACGATGCTACGATGGAGATCAAGGTGTCGCGCCGGTGACGATGGTGATCATGACGGTGCTTGGCGATGGAGATCACAAGCACAAGATGATGATGACCATATCATATCACTTATATTGATTGCATGTGATGTTTATCCTTTATGCATCTTATCTTGCTTTGATTGACGGTAGCATTATAAGATGATCTCTCACTAATTATCAAGAAGTGTTCTCCCGAGTATGCACCGCTATGCGAAAGTTCTTCGTCTTTGAGACACCACGTGATGATCGGGTGTGATAGGCTCTACGTTCAAATACAACGGGTGCAAAACAGTTGCACACGCGAATACTAAGGTTATACTTGACGAGCTATGCATATAAGATATGACCTCGAACACGGAGACCGAAAGGTCGAGCGTGAATCATATAGTAGATATGATCAACATAGTGATGTTCACCATTGAAACTACTCCATCTCACGTGATGATCGGACATGGTTTAGTTGATTTGGATCACGTGATCACTTAGAGGATTAGAGAGATGTCTATCTAAGTGGGAGTTCTTAAGTAATATGATTAATTGAACTTTAATTTATCATGAACTTAGTCCCGTAGTATTTTGCAAATTATGTTGTAGATCAATAGCTCGCGTTGTTGCTTCCCTATGTTTTTATATGTGTTCCTAGAGAAAATTGTATTGAAAAATGTTAGTAGCAATGATGCGGATTGGATCCGTGATCTCGAGGTTTATCCTCATTGCTGCACGTAAGAATTATGTCCTTGATGCACCGCTAGGTGACAGACCTATTGCAGGAGCGGTATGCACGTTATGAACGCGTTTGGCTAGCTCAATATGATGACTACTTGATAGTTTAGTGCACCATGCTTAACGGCTTAGAATCGGGACTTCAAAGACGTTTTGAACGTCATGGACCATATGAGATGTTCCAGGAGTTGAAGTTAATATTTCCAGCAAATACCCGAGTTGAGAGATATGAAATCTCCAACAAAAGTTCTAAAGCTAAAAGATGGAGGAGAATCGCTCAACTAGTGAGCATGTGCTCAGATTGTCTGAGTACTTCAAACGCTTGAATCAAGTGGGAGTTAATCTTCCAGATAAGATAGTGATTGACGATGAATTCTCTAGTCACCATCACTAAAGTTACTAGAACTTCGTGATGAACTATAGTATGCGAGGATAACAAAACGATTCCCGAGCTCTTCGTGATGTTGAAATCGACGAAGGTAGAAATCAAGAAAGAGCATCAAGTGTTGATAATTGACAAGACCACTAGTCTCAAGGAAAAGGGCAAAGGGAAGAAGGGAACTTCAAGAAGAACGGCAAGCAAGTTGCTGCTCGAGTGAAGAAGCCCAAGTCTGGACCTAAGCACGAGACTAAGTGACCTAAGCCCGAGACTAAGTGCTTTTGCTGCAATGGAACTGGTCACTAGAAGCGGAACTACCCCAAGTATTTGGCGGATAAGAAGGATGGCAAAGTGAACAAAGGTATATTTGATATACAGATTATTGATGTGTATTTTGCTAGTGTTCGTAGCAACCCCTCGGTATTTGATAATGGTTCAGTTGCTAAGAGTAGTAACTTGAAACAGGAGTTGCGTAATGAATGTAAACTAGTTGAAGGGAAGTGACGATGAGTGTTGGAAGTAGTTCCAAGATTGATATGATCATCATCGCACACTCCCTATACTTTCGGGATTAGTGTGGAACCTAAATAAGTGTTATTTGGTGTTGAGCATAAATATGATTTGATCATGTTTATTGCAATACGGTTATTCATTTGAGTAAGAGAATAAATTGTTGTTCTGTTTACATGAATAAAACCTTATATGGTTACACACCCAATGAAAACGGTTCATTGGATCTCGATCATAGTGATACACATATTCATAATATTGAAACCAAAAGGATGCAAAGTTAATAATGATAGTGCAACTTATTTGTGGTAATTGCCGTTTAGGTCATATTGGTGTAAAGCGCATGAAGAAACTCCATGCTGATGGATTTTTGGAATCACTTGATTATGAATCATTTGATACTTGCGAACCGTGCCTCATGGGCAAGATGACCAAAACGCCGTTCTCCGGAACTATGGAGCGTGCAACTGATTTGTTGGAAATCATACATACTGATGTTTGTGGTCCAATAAATGTTGAAGCACGCGGGGTATCGTTATTTTCTCACCTTCACAGATGATTTGAGCAGATATGGGTATATCTACTTGATGAAACACAAGTCCAAACATTTGAAAAGTTCAAAGAATTTCAGAGTGAAGTGAAGAATCATCGTAACAAGAAAATAAAAGTTTCTACGATATGATCGCAGAGGAAAAATATTTGAGTTACGAAGTTTGGCCTTGATTAAAACAATGTGAAATAGTTTCACTACTCACGCCACCGGAACACCACAGATAATGGTGTGTCCGAACGTCGTAACCACACTTTATTGGATATGGTGCGATCTATGATGTATCTTACCGATTTACCACTATCGTTTTGGGTTATGCATTAGAGACAGCTGCATTCACGTTTAAATAGGGCACCATCTAAATCCGTTGAGACGACGCCTTATGAACTGTGGTTTGGCAAGAAACCAAAGTTGTCGTTTCTGAAAGTTTGGGGCTGCGATGCTTATGTGAAAAAGCTTCAACCTGATAAGCTCGAACCCAAATCGGAGAAATGTGTCTTCATAGGATACCCAAAGGAGATCATTGGGTACACCTTCTATCACAGATCCGAAGGCAAGATTTTTGTTGCTAAATTCGGAAACTTTTTGGAGAAGGAGTTTCTCTCGAAAGAAGTAAGTGGGAGGAAAGTAGAACTTGATGAGATAATCAGTATCTACTCCCTTATTGAGAAGTAGTACATCACAGAAAACAGTTTCTATGACACCTACACCAAATAGGGAAGAAGCTAATGATGATGATCATGAAACTTCAAATCAAGTTTCTACAGAACTTCGTAGATCAACCAAAGCAAGATCCGCACCAGAGTGGTACGGTAATCATGTTCTGGAAGTCATGTTACTAGACCATGATGAACCTACGAACTATGAGGAAGCGATGATGAGCCCAGATTCCGCGAAATGGCTTGAGGCCATGAAATCTGAGATAGGATCCATGTATAAGAACAAAGTATGGACTTTGATTGACTTGCTCTATGATCAGCAAGCCATGTTAAATAAATGGATCTTCAAGAGGAAGATGGACACCGATAGTAGTGTTACTATCTACAAAGCTAGACTTGTCGAAAAGGTTTTAGACAAAGTTCAAGATGTTGAATACAATGAGATTTTCTCACTTGTATCGATGCTTAAAAGTCTGTCCGAATCATGTTAGCAATTGCCACATTTTATGAAATCGGCAAATGGATGTCAAAACTACATTCCTTAATGGTTTTCTTAAAGAAGAGTTGTATATGATGCAACCAGAAGATTTTGTCAATCCTAAAGGTGCTAACAAAATGTGCAAGCTCCAGCGATCCATCAATGGACTGGTGCAAACATCTCGGAGTTGGAATATACGCTTTGATGTGTTGATCAAAGCATATGGTTTTATACAGACTTTTGGAGAAGCCTGTATTTACAAGAAAGTGAGTGGGAGCACTACAAACATTTCTGATAAGTATATGTGAATGACATATTGTTGATCGGAAATAATGTAGAATTATTCTGCAAAGCATAAAGGAGTATTTGAAAGGAGTTTTTCAATGAAGGACCTCGGTGAAGCTGCTTACATATTGAGCATCAAGATCTATAGAGATGGATCAAAACGCTTGATAAGTTTTTCAATAAATACATACCTTGTCAAGATTTTGAAGTAGTTCAAAATGGAACAGTCAAAGAAAAGTTCTTGCCTGTGTTACAAAGGTGTAAAATTGAGTAAGACTCAAAGCCCGACCACGGCAGAAGATAGAAAGAGAATGAAAGTCATTCCCTATGCCTCGACCATAGGTTCTATAAAGTGTGCTATGCTATGTACCGGACCTATTGTATACCTTGCTCTGAATTTTGCAAGGAGTACAATAGTGATCTAGGAGTAGATCATCGACATTGGTCAAGAACATCCTTAGTGAGGACTAAGGAAATATTTCTCGATTATGGAGGTGATAAAAGAGCCCGTCAGAAAGAGTTACATCAATGCAGGTTTTTACACTGATCCGTATGACTCTAAGTCTCAATCTGGATACATATTATAAGTGGGAGCAATTAGCTAGAGTAGCCCCGTGCAGAGCATTATAGACATAGAATATTTGCAAAATACATACGGCTCTGAATGTGACAGACCCGTTGACTAAGCTTCTCTCACGAGAAAAACATGATCATCCCTTAGTACTCTTTGGGTGTTAATCACATAACGATGTGAACTAGATTATTGACTCTAGTAAACCCTTTGGGTGTTGGTCACATGACGATGTGAACTATGGGTGTTAATCACATACAGATGTGAATATTAGTGTTGAATCACATGATGATGTGATCTAGATTATTGACTCTAGTGCAAGTGGGAGATCAAGGAAATATGCCCTAGAGGCAATAATAAAGTTATTATTTATTTCCTTATTTCATGATAAATGTTTATTATTCATGCTAGAATTGTATTAACCGGAAACATAATACATGTGTGAATACATAGACAAGCAGTGTCACTAGTATGCCTCTACTTGACTAGCTCGTTAATCGAAGATGGTTATGTTTCCTAACCATAGACATGAGTTGTCATTTGATTAACGGGATCACATCATTAGGAGAATGATCTGATTGACATGACCCATTCCGTTAGCCTAGCACTTGATCGCTTAGTATGTTGCTATTGCTTTCTTCATGACTTATACATGTTCCTATAACTATGAGATTATGCAACTCCCGTTTGGGAGGAATACTTTGGGTACTACCAAACGTCACAACGTAATCGGGTGATTATAAAGGAGTATTACAGGTGTCTCCAAAGGTACTTGTTGGGTTGGCGTATTTTCGAGATTAGGTTTTGTCACTCCGATTGTTGGAGAGGTATCTCTGGGCCTTCTCGGTAATACACATCACATAAGCCTTGCAAGCATTGCAACTAATGAGTTAGTTGTGAGATGATGTATTACGGAACGAGTAAAGAGACTTGCCGGTAACGAGATTGAACTAGGTATTGGATACCGACGATCGAATCTCGGGCAAATAACATACCGATGACAAAGGGAACAACGTATGTTGTTATGCGGTCTGACCGATAAAGATCTTCGTAGAATATGTAGGAGCCAATATGGGCATCCAGGTCCCGCTATTGGTTATTGACCGGAGATGTGTCTCAGTCATGTCTACATTGTTCTCGAACCGTAGGGTCCGCACGCTTAAGGTTTCAATGACGGTTATTATGAGTTTATGTATTTTGATGTACCGAAGGAGTTCGGAGTCCCGGATGAGATCGGGGACATGACGAGGAGTCTCGAAATGGTCGAGACGTAAAGATCGATATATTGGACGACTATATTCGGAGTTCGGAAAGGTTCCGAGTGATTCGGTATTTTTGAGTACCGAGAGTTACGGGAATTCGCCGGGGAGAAGTATTGGGCCTTATTGGGCCCTGCGGGAAAGAGAGAGGGCTGCCTAGGGCAGGCCGCGCCCCATGGCCTGGTCCGAATTGACTAGGGAGGGGCCGCACCCCTTCCCTCTTTCCCCTTCCTCAAGTCCTAGTCCAACTAGGAGAAGGGGGGGAGAGTCCTACTCCCGGTGGGAGTAGGACTCCTCCAGGCGCGCCTCTCTAGGGCCGGCCGCACCCCACTCCCTTGCTCCTTTATATACGGGGGCAGGGGGCACCCCATAACACACAAGTTGATCCTTGAGATCGTTCCTTAGCCGTGTGCGGTGCCCCCCTCCACCATATTCCACCTCGGTCATATTGTAGCGGTGCTTAGGCGAAGCCCTGCGACGGTGAAACATCAAGATCGTCACCACGCCGTCGTCTTGTGGAACTCCCCTCCCGGAGCTTTGCCGGATCGAAGCCCGTGGAGCGCCATCGAGCTGAACGTGTGCCAAGAACTCGAGGCGCCGAAGTAACGCGCTGTGATCGGCTGGATCGTGAGGAGAACGTCGACTACTTCCTCTACGTCATCATCGACTCGGAGGTGCCGGAGTAACGGCGCTGGGATCGGCAGGATCGCGAGGAGAAAGTACGACTACTTCCTCTACGTTGTGATTGCTTCCGCCACGGTCTACGAGGGTACGTAGACAACACTCTCCCCTCTCGTTGCTATGCCATCACCATGGTCCTGTGTGTGCGTAGGAAAATTTTTGAAATTACTACGTTCCCCAACAAATAGTGCGGGCGGGACCCGCATGTCAGTGTCACATGTGTTATTTTAATTTTAATTTCTTTAACTAGGTTTAATTTAACAAGGTGGGGTCCAGCTATCGTACTCTAATTAGGAGGGGTGGTATTAAAGGCGGATTATCCCCTTTCCCATTATGCAGTGATACGTCTCCGCCGTATCTATAATTTTTTATTGTTCCATGCCAATATTATTCAACTTTCATATACTTTTGGCAACTTTTTATATTATTTTTGGGACTAACATATTGATCCGATTGCCGGTGCAGTTCACATGCATTGCATGTTTTTTGTTTCGCAGAAACCCAATATCAAACGAAGTCCAAACGGGATAAAAACGGACGGAGCTTATTTTTGGAAAATATGGAAAATTTCGAAGGAAAATCAACGCGAACCAGTGCCCGAGGTGGTCACGAGGCAGGGGCGCCCATTCTCGTGAGCCCACCGTAAGGCGGTTGACGCTCTTCATTTGCCGCAAGAAAGCTAATATTCGGAAAAAATGACGATGAAGGTTTCAGGCCAATCGGAGTTACGGATCTCCATATATATGCGAAACGGTGAAACAGAGCCAGAACAGAACGGAGAAACAGAGAGATAGATCCAATCTTGGAGGGGCTCTCGCCCCTCCCGCTCCATGGGAGCCAAGGACCAGAGGGGAAACCCTTCTTCCATCTAGGGAGGAGGTCAAGGAAGAAGAAGAAGAAGGGGAGCTCTCTCCCCCTTGCTTCCGGTGGCGCCGGAACACCACCGGGGGCCATCATCATCACCGCGATCTTCACCAACACCTCCATCATCTTCACCAACATCTCCATCACCTTCCCCCATCTATATCTAGCAGTCCACTCTCCCGCAACCCATTGTACCCTCTACTTGAACATGGTGCTTTATGCTTCATATTATTATCCAATGATGTGTTGCCATCTTATGATGTTTGAGTAGATTTTCATTGTCCTATCGGTGATTGACGAATTGCTATGATTGGTTTGAGTTGCATGTTTTATTATTGGTGCTGTCCTATTGTGCCCTCTTGTAAGTGCATCTAGTGCCCCTTAGTGATTTTGGTGTATTGAAGACTTATAGGTTAAGTAACTAATGCGTTTTTGAGTGTACACAGGTCTATAAGTCTATGAGGAGTTTTGATATTTACAGAAAAGTCGAATTCTAAAATGAAGTTCTTCAATCAAGACTTTGATATTCTCAAGACTTTACAAGACTTTGAAAGTGAAGAAATTGGTGTGATCCTCAAGACTTGGTATTCGCTGAGGAACATGAAGCGTGAAGACTTTTGTTTTCGTAGTTTCATTTTCTCTTTCTTGAGTCATAGGAAACACCGTCTTTGTTAAAGGGGGTCGAGGAAATACTAAGGGAAAATTTCCATTTGATGCTCAACTCAAAATCCTACACCTACCAAACCCTTCGAGTGAAGCTTTTGGAAATCTCATACGATTCAGTCAATTTCTTCAAAGGATGTGAGACGAAGCTCTTCCGATCACCGAGGAATTTGTTCGGCCCGAGGAGTTAGGAATTCGCTAGTCGAATTGCCTACACCGTGAGGAACATGATAGCCCCGAGGAATTTGAGAGTCAAATTTCCGACCGTTCTTTGTCTTCTTGGCATGACTGTCCCAAAATATCTTATCCACCTAACGGTCATATCATTGAAGGGCATTTATGTCTTATCATGTCGGGCTGCTCCCTAGGCTATAAATAGCCGCCCCTACAACCACTAGTTGGTTGGCTGCTCGAGAGAACTTGACACTTGTCATTTGAGAGCAACCCATCCTCGAGGACTTTGAGCGAAAATCATCAAGTGAGGAAAAACCCAAAAGTGAGGAAAAACCCAAAACCAAACCCCAACAAACCCAAAGTGATTGAGCATCATCAAGAAATTGATCCTGCGTGGATCCGACGCTTTTTACCTTTGAAGACTGTGCTTCTTCCAGACGGTTAGGCGTCAAGGTCTAGAGCATCCAAGAGGAATTGTGGATTGCGGGTGACCAAGTATGTGAAGGTTTGGAAGTCGCTGAAGACTTACCATGAGTGATTGGACGAGGTCTGCGTGACCTTAGTTCAAGGAGAATACGGTGAGGACTTGGTGTCCTGAGCTGCGTGCTTTCGATCGGGTGTCCGGACTGTGTGTCCTCGAGTTTAAATACTCACCGCTCCAACCAGACGTACAACCGAGACAGCTTGGAACTGGTCTACCAAATCATTGTCTTCACCAACCTAATCTGGTTCTATTTCCTCAACCCTTTCATTTCCTCATAAGCGTGTTGAGTGTTTGTCATATCTGTGTTTGAAGACTTTGGTCAAGACTTTCTCAATTTCCTCGGTTCAATTTCTTCACCGTTTGTCTTCATGTTGTGTTATCCTGTGATTACGCTTTACGTACTCTGTGATTGTCTTCATTTCATCATGATGACTATGCTTGTAATCTGTTATGCTTACTTACAGTACTTATTCTGCTGCAAGTATTTCTTCGCTAAGGAATTTCCTCACCAAAGAAATTCCTCGTTGAAGAATTCATAAAAATCGCCTATTCACCCCCCTCTAGTCGATATAACGCACTTTCAATTGGTATCGAGCAAGGTACTCCCTTGTTACGTGTGATTTTAGTTTAACCACACGGAGTTTTAGTTATGTCGACCGCAGGTATGATCAAGGTCTCAGCAGGGTGTCCTACCTTCGATGGGACGGACTACCCCTCATGGAAGAACAAAATGCGAATGCATCTTGAAGCAATTGACAACGATCTACGGTATGTTGTGACAAAGGTGTTTCCTCGGTCACACCCTCTCCGAATGATGCGATGTGAAGAGATTCAAGCAACTCGATTCTCAAGCGAAGAATATCATATGTGGCCATCTCGAGCAAAGGTCAATATGGAAGAGTGAGTGCTTTGGAATCGCCAAACTCATCCGGGACAGGCTGTCCAAAGTAAATGAAGGTGTTTCAACTCAGCGTGACTCTCGAGTTGATGTTCTTCTAATCTCTTCAACCGCTTCAAAAGACTCGATCACGAAAATGTTCAACAAACCTTCGATCGCCTCACCGACATCTCAAATGAGCTTCAAGCACTTTGGGTGCCACTGACATCACCGACCATGAAGTGGTGAAGAAATTGCTAAGATCGCTTGATTCCTCATTTGACACTCTGGCACTGATGATACAAGAACGAGCTGACTACAAGTCTCTTGATCCTGCTGATATCCTCGAAAGGCTAAATACTCACGAGTTCCAGCTTCTTTGAAAGAGAGATCTCTATGGTTACGGCTATGGAAAACACGTGCCTCAAGGCCAAGGCTGAATCTGAATGCGAGAGTGAAGACTCGTAGTAGCCTTGGAGATCCTGAAGAATTTGGCGAGAGCTAGCACCTTTCGTGAAGAAATTCCAGAAATTCTCAAGACGTGGTCGCTTTGGAAAATCCTCAAGAAGCGGTGATTCCTCATCTAGTGACTATAAGCGAAGACTTTGCCACAAATGCAAGAAACCTGGTCACTATATCCAAGATTGTCCTCGGTGGGAAAAGGAATTAAGAAAGAAGAAACACAAGGATTACAGTTACGATGGCGTGAAGAAGAAGAAGAAATCATCAAAATCTTCATCATCAAAATCCTCAAAACCTTCTTCTCACAAGAAGAGCAGCTCCAAAAGGGCTCGGGCATTCATTGGCAAGGAAATGGACTCTGAAGCTGAATCTGAGGAAAATGAGGAAGAGGAGGAGTCTGAAGAATCCGAATCTGGTGTGGCTAGTCCGCTCTTGCTACTCGCTTATGTTAGCAAGTCCATCTTCAACATCAAGAAACCGACTCCACCGACAAACCCGATGAGGAAAAGCGATGACTACGCTCCCACCTATTGCTTCATGGCAAAAGGTGCCAAGGTACTCAATTTCACCTCCTCTGAATCCAAAGTGAAAATGAATCGATGAGGATCTCAAGCCCAGCTACTCTAAACTTGCTAAGATTGCTATAAAACAACAAAGGGCTTTTGAAAAGGTTCAAAACATGCTAGATAAGAGTGATGATATGTTAGGTGAAGAAATGGATCGCACTCAAGCCCCGATCGAAAATCTTCGTGAGACTTCAGCCTAAGCTTGATAACCTTCAAGGTCATCATAACACTCTCTTATCGATCATGAGAAACTTTCTTATGAATTTCTTCAAAGAAAGCAAGATCTTGAGAAGCTAAGAGCGAGTTATGAAGATCTTCAGTAGGAGCGCGATTCTTTACTTGCTCAACAAATCAGCGCTTCTCAAGAAGAATTTGTTCCTCCATGCTTTAAGTGCATTGATCGTGAATCTGCTAATTCTTCACACAATGTTCAAATGCTTCAACTGTTACAAATTCTTCACCTGCCTCTGCTATCACTAATTCCTCATCCGAGGACATTGCTAGTATCATCGACGATGCAGATTGAAGGAATTGTACATGACAGGCATGTACAAAAGCCTCAAAGGGCATCGAGACTCTTTGTGATGTGCTTAAAAAGCGAGATCCTCAATGAAACCCTAGGAAAGAGGGTATCGCATTTGAGAGGAAATTAAATGCCGATGGAACATCTTTGGAAGCTGAGCGGTACCCCAAAACCTCATGGGTTCTTTGCAAAGGGACCTCCAGCTTGATCCATCTACCTTATCTGGTTTTACATGTGAATTTCCTCATTACATTGATGAGTCATTCGACTCAAACTATAAAATGTTCAAAAAATCAGAATGGTGAAGTATTTGCTAGATATGTTGGCACTAATCTGCAGGAATGGTTCCCTATGAAGAAAATCTGGGTTCCCAAGAAGTGCCTTGAAAGTCTTGGTGAATGTCCTCATGACACCACCATGAAGAAAAGGAACCCCAGATCAAATTCTTCATATGGACCAAATTCTTCATATGGATCCAAGTCCTCATACGGACCAAATTCCTCACATGGATCAAATTCCTCAAAAGGATCAAAGACCTCATATGATTATCATCGTGCTAATAACTCTATTTCGCAGGGTAGAGCTAAGGGCTATGAATATGTGCATTATTCTTCAAACCAATATGTTCATAAGTCCTCGAAGAAATTCTCTGCTTATTCATATGCTTACTCTAACCCCTCTTATGTGAAACGAAATGGTTTGGCCTCTATGCCACCATTCTCATATGGTGCTTTCATGAGAATGATGAACTCTTTGCCACCCCTTGAGATGTGGGTGGTGAAGAAAAAGACCTAATCTCTTCTGCAGGGTCAGGTCTCCAGACGTGCCTTAACGTCTGAAGAATTTGCTGGGGGCCTGACAAATTGCCTGAAAGGACGCAGGCTAATCATGATGAAATGAACTTTCATTTCACACGTCCTCATCTTGCTTATCTCAGATATCGACTCGATGAAATTCATCGATGAACTTGATATCATATTCTTCACCGATGAAGTATATGAGATCGTAAGTTGTACTAATTCATCTGCAGGATGATCAACCCAAAGCCACCGAGTGGGTTCTCGATAGTGGATGTACAAATCACATGACTGGTGACAAGAATCTATTGATGGATGCTACCTTATCACCGTCACATCTCAAGCATATCATCTTTCTTTGACAAAGGCAAAAGTCGTGTATTGGGACTTGGTAAGGTTGCTATCTCTAAGGACATGCACATGGACAAAGTCATGCTTGTTGAGTCTTTAGGATATAACCTCATGTCGATCTCAATGCTTTGTGATCTTGATATGGTTGTTATCTTTGGCAAATGTCGGTGTGTTGTGATTATGGAAGGCGACAATTCCAAAGTCTTCAAAGGCTTTAGGAGAGGAGACTTGTATATTGTTGATTTTTCCACGGGACCACAACCAGCCGTGTGTCTACTTGCAAAAGCTTCGAAAATGGCTATGGCATCGACGACTTGGTCATGCAGGCATGAGGAATTTACTGCACGCTTGCAAAGAAGAAGCATGTCATTGGCATTGAGAATGTCAAATTCCTCAAGGATCACTTATGCGAACTGTGAAGCTGGAAAAATGACCAAGGCCAAGCATCCAGTGAAGACTATCATGACCACTACTCGCCCCTTGAATTGCTTCACATGGACCTCTTTGGTCCCAATCATTATTCAAATTGTCGTTAATGAAGCATCACTATATGGCTTTGTTATTGTTGATGATTACTCTCGTTACACTTGGGTACACATTGTTACTTACAAAAATCAAGTGCAGGAAATCTTCAAAGCGATTTTCCTCGAGGGCTTCAACCAACTTTGGTGTGAAGATCAAGCACATCAGAGTGACAATGGAACCGAGTTCAAGAATTCCGGTCTTGATGACTATCTTGATGAACTTGGTATTACTCATGAGTTATCTGCTCCCTACACTCCATGACAAAATGGCGTCGTGGAGCGCAAGAACAGAACTCTTGTTGAGATGGCTCGCACTATGCTTGATGAATACAAAGCGCCTAGTCGTTTACGGATTGAAGCAATTGACACTGCGTGCCACATCATCAACAGTATATCTTCACAAATTCTTCAAAAGACTGCCTATGAACTCCTCACGGACAAGAAACCCAATGTAAGTTATTTCAAAGTCTTGATTGCTAAATGCTGGATTAGAGATCCTCACCACAACTCTAAATTTGCACCGAAAGCACATGAAGGTTTTATGCTTGGTTACGGAAAGGACTCGCACACCTACAGAGTCTTCAACATCACTCTACACAAGATTGTTGACACTGTAGATGTGCGGTTCGATGAAACTAATGGCTCGCAAAGAGAGCACCTACCTTCTGTGTTAGATGAACCAGCACCTGAGGATTCTATCAGATTCAAGGCAACTGAGGATGTCATTCCTACTGAAGAAACTACTGAAGAATTCATTCGTGTACGTGAAGAACGTCGAGCTGATGCACTGAAGATAATCTTTGAAGAAAATGGTGCCGAGGAAAATAATCAAATTCCTCGACGACAATCAGCTCATCCTCGCGTTGCAAAAGAAGTACAAGTTGACAAGATCATCGATGACATTGAAGCGCCAGTCCTCTCACACGCTCAAAAGCTTCACGTTTATCTAA
The DNA here is from genome assembly GCA_021605145.1 of Aegilops bicornis. NCBI lineage: Eukaryota > Viridiplantae > Streptophyta > Magnoliopsida > Poales > Poaceae > Aegilops > Aegilops bicornis. The sequence goes on from CM038671.1 coordinate 512,018,918, forward strand.
CTTTTGTGGGCACTATGCTTTTGTCTCTATCACAGAACCCACTAAGGTAGATGAAGCATTTACGGAGCGAGTGGAGTCAGGCCAGGCAAGAAGAATGTCAGCAGTGCGAGCTCAACAATGTCTGGGAACTGGTCAAACGTCCAGATCCTCGCAAGCATAATATCATTGGCACAAAGTGGATCTATCACAACAAGCAAGATGAAAATGGTCTTGTGGTGAGGAATAAGGCACGACTAGTAGCTCAAGGCTACACACAAAGTTGAAGGAATCGACTTCGATGAAACTTTTGCACACAATAAGCTAGACTTGAGTCTATTCAAGCATATTACTCGCCTAGGCTAACCATCACAATATCACTTTATATCAAATGGATGTGAAAAGTGCATTCCTCAATGGTAAGCTTGAGGAAGAAGTATATGTTGCTCAACCACCAGGTTTTGAAGATCCAAAGAATCGACAAAGTCTTGAGACTAAATAAGGCTCTCTATGGCCTCAAGCAAGCCCCTCCGCGTGGTATGATACATTGAAGGAATTCTTCGTGAAGAATGGCTTCACTCCGATTCACTCGACCCTACTCTCTTTACTAAATCTTATGATGGTGAACTTTTGTGTGCCAAATATATGTTGATGATATTATCTTTGGTCATCTTGACCAACGTTATAGTGATGAATTTGCCTATATGATGAGTGAAGAATATCAAATGTCTATGATGGGAGAGTTGAAATTCTTCTTAGGTCTTCAAATTTGTCAACAGCACAATGGCATATTCATATCTCAGGAGAAATACCTCAAAGATGTCCTGAAGAAATTCGGCATGCAAGATTGCAAAGGTGTCAAAATTCCTATGCCCACAAATGGCCATCTATGCACTGATGAAAATGGTATTGACTTGATCACAAGGTATACCGCTCCATGATTGGTTCTTTATTGTACTTATGTGCATCTAGGCCGGATATAATGCTTAGTGTTTGCATATGTGCCCGATTTCAAGCTACACGAAGGAATCACACCATAAGGTCATGTGAAGCATATTCTTCGATATCTAGCTCACACACCAACACTAGGATTATGGTACCCCAAGGGTTCTACTTTTGATCTCATTGGATATTCGACTCGACTATGCTTTGGTGATCGTGTGGACCGCAAGTCAACATCTGGTACTTGTCATTTCCTCGGACGATCTTTGGTCCGTTGGTCCTCGAAGAAAGCAGAACTGCGTATCACATCCGTCTAATCGCGGAAGCTGAATACATTGCTGCTGGCTCGTGTTGTGCTCAATTACTATGGATGAAGCAAACCCTCAAGGACTACGGCATCAACGTGAAGAATGTGCCTCTCTCGTGACAATGAGAGTGCCATCAAGATTGCTCACAACCCAGTTCAGCACTCGAAAACAAAGCACATTCAAATTCGTCATCATTTTCTTCGTGATCATGTGTTGAAGGGCGACATCTCCATCGAGCACGTGAAGACTGAAGAACAGCTAGCTAATATCTTCACTAAGCCCTTGGATGAGAAGAGATTTAGCAAGTTGCGATGTGAGATAAATATCTTAGAATCTTCGAATGTTCTTTGAAAAGGACACACATCCTAACACTTATGCAAATTTGATGACTTAGATGTGCAACACATGAACAAACGTTTTTCTTCAATCAATGAAGAATAACACTCTAAGTGTGAAGAAATTAATGAAGAATTTGATTCTCGTAACCCTCGACAATTGTACGCGGTGTCCAAATCATCATTCTTATACTGATTGGGTCACGCCACCACCAAAGTTGAAAATCTTCAATTTGAGTTTTTCCTCAAATTTTTGAAATTCTTCAGTTTTTCAAATTCTTCAACTTTGCAAATTCTTCACTATTTCCGTCGTCTTTCTTCATTGGCTATATATATATATGGATTTATGTCCTCTACAGCATTCACTTATGGCTATTTCTTCAAGTCGCTTTTTTCTGCTAAGTGAATGTGATCGGACCCTTCCCTATTTGCTATACTCAACCCAATCCATTCACAAATTCTTCATGTGTGTTACGCTTTGAAACTTCGTTCAAATTCTTCATCGTGTCCTTGACAAATTGAAGAAATTGCAATGGAACTTTAAAAGCGAATCTTATTCAAACCTTCGCTTTTACCGCTCAAACCGTTCCGCATCCCATGATGCATTATTATATTCACCCACGATCGTACCACGATCTCCACTACACAAGACGTGGGTGACACATGTCATGAGAAGGGAAGTGGTCAGGCATGTTCGTCCTAAATCTTGGACGATCCATTTTTCACCGTGTCTATAAAACCCTCTCTCCCTTCCTCACTCTTTTACTCTGCTCAACCTCTCTCTCGCTCGTGCTCCTCAAAACCCTAAGCGCCGCCCGCTTCTCCGTCGTCAGCCGGTGAGGAAAAGCTTCCTTGCCTTGACCTCTTCGCCGACGTACTCGCTACCGACCGTGGAATATATCTTCACTCCGCGCCGTCAGAGCCGATTTCCTCTGCCAAGTTAGGGCGGGGAAGATCTGAGCAGACGAACTTCTAAACTGTTCATCTCGGTTAAATCGTGTTCTTCACTTCTAAATTAAAAGTTACTTTTATTACTCGCTTTGATTCTCAATTTTTCTTCAAATTCTTCAAAGGTGTTTTCAAATCTTCACACATATGAACACCTTACATCTCTTGACTCATTTCTCTAAGCAATGATTTTCTTCAAGATTCCTCAATTGTGTGGATCTTCGATCTGTACAACTCGAACCTAAGACAAAGAACGCTTATTGAAATTCTTCAAGGCTCAATCTGGTCAAAATCCTCAAAACTTGTTCTTTTGAAAAACCTTACGAGAACGCATATGACCTCTCCAAATTCCTCGCACCTATACTCTGCTCACAGGTACAAATGTCCGGCTGAATCCCTAGGTTCTCATCAACTTAACTCATTTGCAGCGTTCCTCGAAGAAAAACTGCACACTTCTTCAGAGAACTCAATTGTTCAATTTCCTCAATCAAGAAAATGGCGACGGTAAGAAGCCGCAGAAGGGAGGAAAGAAACTCGAGGTCATGACAGCATTTGAAATCCACGAGGAAATATATGCCGATTCAGTACACCGATGAGGAAACCAAAAACCAACGCAAGGTGCGTATTCGTAAGATTGAGCGGAGATGGGCACGGGAATGGAAGGAATACAGATATGTAACTCCTAAGTACATGAAGAAATTCGCTTTAAATCCTCCATGCCCAAGAGCTCCTTTGGCACTGGCCAAATAGCTGATCCCACTAGCGTCAAACGCAGCGAGGACTTTCACGATGAATGGGCTAAACGCCAAGCAAAATTGGCTAAGCAAGCAAAGGAAGCTGTGAAGAAATTCAATGAGGATTCTGCCATTGCCTATCGCTGATCGAGGTCTCGGTCAAACCGAGGAAATCAATGCAAAAGAAGCCTGCTCATAAGCCAAGTGCTTCATCATCTACGCCCTCACGGCCAAGTTCCTCAGCAGCACCATCCAAGCCAATTCCTCACACTGCTGTTCCATCAAAGTCCTCAACTGCTCCGTCAAAACCCTCAGTTCACTGTGCATCTGGCGACTTGTCAAAGAACCACTGGTTTCTCAATTGCCTCGGGCATTTCGCAAGTTCCTCACCGCTCCAACTTCCTCAATAGGTCCGACTCACCAAGACCAAAGCAACAGTTGGTCGAGGTCCTCGGCCCTAGCCCGACGAAGAAAATGGTTGCATTCCATGTGCCATCGATGATGAGGCATCCGATGAAGAACTTCGCAGAAATCATCGAGACCGACAAGCAAGGGCCGCTAGAGCCAAAGGTACATCTGTGCCCTTTGCTATTGGACCGAAGATAGTCCTCGACTTTATTGATCTACGGCACAATGATCCCAATACCCCTCCGCTCGATCTTCACTTGACACCTGGTCAAAGTCATATGTTGACTCATTTCATAGCTGAAGAAAAATGGAAGTTTGATAAAGGCGAGGGAAATCAAAAGGGCTCAATACAGGAAGGAGAAGTTCACGAAGAAAAATGTTGTCAAGATGACACCGAGGAGCTTCTCCAGATTCAGATCGAAATTCAAAACCTCGGCAAAAACTTGATTCATTCAATGCGATTGGCAAGGAGCCAAGGACAGATTCTTCAATCGACGAAGAATCTCACAAATGTTGCCGTCCCAATGCAACATGAAATTTCTCAGTTGTAGCCTCAACTCAGCCCTCTTGAAGAAAATGCCAAGACTGGCTGATGACGTTCAGCCTGGCGATGAAAATGCTGATTCCAGGCTGATGATCCCATTCCGATGAAGAAATTGCTGGGGCACCCACTAGTGGTGCGCTGAAGAAATTGTTCAAAACAGGGGAACTGCATCAGTTGCTCCTGAAGAAACTGAACCAAATACCTCAGCACCTCCTGCGCCAACTCCAACTCCAATTCTTCCCTCTGCTACTGATGTGAAGAAAACAAAGGCTGCGGAAAGAGCTGCTTGTGAAGAAAAGGAAAGCATCACCGCGTCGATTCTTGGTGCGAAGAAAATGAAGCAAATGGCCAGCTCTGTTGAAAACCCAATTGATGCTGTTCCAATTTCCTCCATACCTTCAAAGGAAGTAGTTCCTTTTGGAGAAGAATATGAGGTGCCAACCGGATCGATGAAGAACATCAATCTGCTGCTTCATCGGAGAAAATGGATGAAGAAATTGAAGTGGAAGCTATCCCTTCAACCCCGATAATTTCCTCATCGGACTATGAAATTCCTCGGTGGTCAAGAAATTGAAGATGAAGATGTGGATATTGGATGCACCACACCAGTTATCAATGCTGACTTTTGGGAAAGTCAAGATCCCAATACTCCTCTCTTCACCCCGCTCCAACAAGTTCCTCACTCCCTGCATGCAGATCGTCCAAATAGACTCAAGAAAATCAACCCACGGGTGCATGCATGAAGAAATTCCAGCCACTAGTGTTGATGAAACTGCTTTCTTGCTAATCCTCGGTACTGCACAAGTTGAGGACCAAGAAATTCCTCAAGGTGATGAACCTGAACTTACGATTCACGAGGTGGTGATGCAACTCATCGACACCCCTCGCCCAAGCGAAGAATCCGTTCTCAACCAAGCAAAAGTTCAAGGTCAAGATTTCTTTGCCGAGCACGTGTTCTTCATCGAATATAATCCTTATGATTCTCGCTCGAATTAGGAAGAGGCGCTTACGGACTGCCGGTCAAGCCAACTTCTATTCCTCGGTGCTTTTCAACAAGGATAAAATCTTCGATCATGCTCATATTCCTCATGTGGATATGGAGTCATCGCCGAACTTTGAGCCGGTCCTCGGTGTTCTTCACGACGCAGACTTCTAAACTTCTGCACCGATATTTGTGGATCGAACGAAGAGCTAATTCTTCATTCTATGCAACCTGCATATCACCGGAGACGCGAAGACGTCAATTCATGGGTCTTAGATTGGATGACTGAAAACACTCACTACAAGGCACCTGCAATTGAATTGCTTCGTGCTCTACCACTCGATCCTCCGCTTGATGGTGCACGCCGGATCTATGAAGAAAAGGAACTTTCAAATCACTATATGCAAGTCTTGATGAAGCCATTGAAGCCAAGGCAGGCACCAAGAACCAAATTCCTCGTCAAGGAATTATTATATGTGCCTCGGACCGTCTATCGAATCTTGACGAAGACTATGAGTCCTATCAAAGGCCATGACTCGAACGATGAAGAAGTTGTTGGCATCATGAAGAATATGCTTTTCAATATCATCCATGGCGTTCCCGTCAATTTCCATGATTTCTTCATGAGAACTCTGGCTAACATTGCCATGTCACCATTTGAGCTGAAGCCTTATGCGCCTTGGATTATGAGATTCATCAGGTCAAGGTCCTCACTCAATTACAAAGCCGATACTTTGAACCACTGCAGCTACCTGCCCCCGATTGAAGTCCTCAAACGGCCAATTGCCTCAGCTGATGAAAAGGGCAAAGGCTACTGCTGTGATAGATGAAGGCATTCGTCCATTGGATGGACAGTTTAGCAAAGCATCTTACTCCACCAATGATGACTCTCGCCACACATGACTCAAAGACAAATACCTCGATAAAGCAAAATCCTCAAGGAATCGCACCTGTGGTGATGACTGATCGTGAATTACTCCTCGGTCTTCATCGGAAGGTTGATCGCAATCATAAGTGGGTCAAACGTCGGTTTGGTACTCTTCTTTACAATATGACGTCTACTCACAATGCGGTGAAGAAAAACCACTACTACCTTCATGAAACTTTCAAGCGCACTGGGCTGTTCTTTCACATGTCTATAATGAAGAAGAATCGACATCAATGGGTCTCAAGGAAGAATTTGACTGGTCTGCACCTCCTCGAAGAAATTCAAGAAGGTCAAAGTTCCTTCCTTAGTGGCCAGCTCCTATTCTTCATCTCGCGACCGATGAAAACGAAGATTTCAAGACAACTGCTGCTGGTCCTACTTCAACAAACAACCCCGACAATCTTTGGCGCTCCGTCTTCAACTTGATATTCCTCAAGAGCGTTAGTCCTCAGTTTCGATCCTTTTGGTCATTCGATGACAAAGGGGGAGAAATTTGAGTCAGTCTTCAAGCGGGTCTAATTTTTGTCTATATACAGTATTTTATTAAGTTACAACTCTCGTTCTTCTGAAACCTTTTATTGGATCGAGTTGTAATCTTAAACCCTATGGTGCTTTGATACTTTTGATGCATTATGATTTTGCACTATGCTTCATAGCAAATCTACTTGTGCTCGATACTTTATGTGCTATGATTCCTCATGCTGAATTTCATCAAGCACCATATTTCATCATGCATTTCAAATTCTTCATATTATATGTCAAATGCGTGTATGAATTACAAGATATAGGGGAGATCTCCATGATTCAATTCTTCAAGTGTGCATTGCCTCAAAAGCAAATTCCTCACTATGCACATCTTCGTGGGGAGTTCTTCTATATCTTGCAATCAAATTCCTCATTATCGGTATTTACAAGTCATATGTTTATCCTCGTTGAAAACTTAACCCATATTGTCATCAATCACCAAAAGGGGAGATTGTAAGTGCATCTAGTGCCCTTAGTGATTTTGGTGTATTGAAGACTTATAGGTTAAGTAACTAATGCGTTTTGAGTGTACACAGGTCTATAAGTCTATGAGGAGTTTTGATATTTACAAGAAAAGTCGACCCTAAAAATGAAGTTCTTCAACTGAAGACTTTGATATTCTCAAGACTTTACGAAGACTTTGAAAGTGAAGAAATTGGTGTGATCACGAAGACTTGGTATTCGCTTGAGGAACATGAAGCGTGAAGACTTTTGTTTTCGTAGTTTCATTTTCTCTTTCTTGAGTCATAGGAAACACCGTCTTTGTTAAAGGGGGTCGAGGAAATACTAAGGGAAATTTTCCATTTGATGCTCAACTCAAAATCCTACACCTACCAATCCCTTCGAGTGAAGCTTTTGGAAATCTCATACAGTTCAGTCAATTTCTTCAGTGACAGAGACGAAGCTCTTCTGATCACTGAGGAATTTGTTCTGACTGAGGAGTTAGGAATTCGCCAGTGCGAATTGCCTACACTGTGAGGAACATGATAGCCCTGAGGAATTTGAGAGTCAAATTTCCGACCGTTCTTTGTCTTCTTGGCCACCTGTCCCAAAATATCTTATCCACCTAACGGTCATATCATTGAAGGGCATTTATGTCTTATCATGTCGGGCTGCTCCCTAGGCTATAAATAGCCGCCCCTACAACCACTAGTTGGTTGGCTGCTCGAGAGAACTTGACACTTGTCATTTGAGAGCAACCCATCCTCCGAGGACTTTGAGCGAAAATCATCAAGTGAGGAAAAACCCAAAAGTGAGGAAAAACCCAAAACCAAACCCCAACAAACCCAAAGTGATTGAGCATCATCGAAGAAATTGATCCTGCGTGGATCCGACGCCTTTTTACCTTTGAAGACTGTGCTTCTTCCAGACGGTTAGGCGTCAAGGTCTAGAGCATCCAAGAGGAATTGTGGATTGTCGGGTGACCAAGTATGTGAAGGTTTGGAAGTCGCTCAAGACTTACCACGAGTGATTGGACGAGGTCTGCGTGACCTTAGTTCAAGGAGAATACGGTGAGGACTTGGTGTCCTGAGCTGCGTGCTTTGCGATGTTGGGTGTCCGGGACTGTGTGTCCTCGAGTTTAAATACTCACCGCTCAACCCAGACGTACAACCGAGACAGCATTGGAACTGGTCTACCAAATCATTGTCTTCACCAACCTAACTTGTTCTATTTCCTCAACCCTTTCATTTCCTCATAAGCATGTTGAGTGTTTGTCATATCTGTGTTTGAAGACTTTGATCAAGACTTTCTCAATTTCCTCAGTTCAATTTCTTGATCTGTTTGTCTTCATCTTGTGTTATCCTGTGATTACGCTTTACGTACTCTGTGATTGTCTTCATTTCATCATGATGACTATGCTTGTAATCTGTTATGCTTACTTCGAGTACTTATTCATGCAAGTATTTCTTCGCTAAGGAATTTCCTCACCAGCAAATTCCTCAGTGAAGAATTCATAAAAATCGCCTATTCACCCCCCCCCCTCTAGTCGATATAACGCACTTTCACCTCTGTGGCGCGCAAGCGTGAGGGATTCCCGCTGTAGGGTTTGCAATATGTTTATGATTTTCTTATGGTGGGTGGCGTGAGTGACACAAGCACAGACCCGAGTAAGTAGGTTGTTTGCTTATGGGATAAAAGAGGACTTGATGCTTTAATGCTATGGTTGGGTTTTACCTTAATGAATCTTTAGTAGTTGTGGATGCTTGCTAGAGTTCCAATCATAAGTGCATAGAATTCCGAGTAGGGGATGATATGTTAGCTTATGCCTCTCCCTCAAATAGAATTGCAATAGTGATTACCGGTCTAATAACATAGTCAGTTCCCTAGGGACAATTTCACAACTCCTACCACCACTTTTCCACACTCGCTATATTTACTTTATTGCATCTTTATCTAAACAGCCCCTAGTTTATGTTTACGTGCTCTTTATTATCTTGCAAACCTATCCTATCACACCTAAAAAGTACTTCTAGTTTCATACTTGTTCTAGGTAAGCGAGCGTCAAGCGTGCGTGAGAGTCGTATCGATGGCCGATAGGACTTGAGAGAGTATTTGTTCTACCTTTAGCTCCTCGTTGGGTTCGACACTCTTACTTATCGAAGAGGCTACAACTATCCCGTATACTTGCGGGTCATCAAGACCTTTTTTCCGGCGCCGCTGTCGGGAGTCATAGCGTGGGGTGAATATTCGTGTGTGCTTGTTTGCTTTATCACTAAGTAATTTTTATTTGATGTCCTTAGTTGTTTTCTACCTTTAGTCATGGGTAGGAAGCATAAAATATAAAAAATTTAGTTGTACCTACTGCTCCAATGGTTGAAGAACCACTCAAAATCTATCACACTCGAAGCTTTTTACTTGGATCATCTTTGATCCCTATGTGCTCGTCTTTGAAACCCCAACTAGCTTAGTTGAGGGCAAATCTTTAGATGAGCATGCTTGTTATGTGCGACACCGTATATCTGAAAAAGGGAAACTATTATGGGATCAAATTCATCGTTTTCAATGCTATGCTTGGAATTTATGTTATCTATATGATTTTACTTGTTGTTCTGAAAACCCTAAGAAACATCTTCCCTACCAATGTGAGTTTAGTGATAATGGAATCGTATCTTCGTATGCTAAGGGTGTTTATAATTACTATGGTGTTCAACAAATTGAAGAATTTGTTGCTTTTAAGGGTGCTTTAGAAATTGCTTCATTGATTGAAAAGTATGATGCTACTCTTTACAATTCTGAAAGTTTTGCCATACTTGAATATTGTTATGATAATTATGCTTCTAATGCCTATGTTAAACCATATATTGATAAATTCTCCGCTGTCCAAGAAGAGACTAATATTTTGCAGGAAGCTATGGAAGAAAAAATTGATGAAACTGTGAGCTCATTGGATGAAGAAGATGATGAGGAGAGCGAAGAACAAAAGGAGGAAGAGCGGATTAGCTACCCGTGCCCACCTTCTAATGAGAGTAACCCTCCAACTTATACATTATTTAATTCCCCTTCGTGCTTACCGAAGGATGATTGCTATGATGATTGCTATGATCCCTTGAATTTGTTTGAAATATCCCTTTTTTATGATACTTGCTATGCTTGTGTCCAAGATGCCAATATGAATTATGCTTATGGAGATGAACTTGCTATAGTTCCTTATGTTAAACATGAAATTGTTGCTATTGTACCCACGCATGATAGTCCTATTATCTTTTTGAATTCTCCAAACTACACTATGTCGGAGAAGTTTGTGCTTATTAAGGATTATATTGATGGGTTGCCTTTTACCATTGCACATGATGATCTTGATGAATGTAATATCCATGTGATTGCTGCTCCTACTTGCAATTATTATGAGAGAGGAACTATTTCTCCACCTCTCTATGTTTCCCATATTATGAAATTGCAAGAAATTGCTTATACTATGCATTGGCCTTTAATTGGTGTGCATGAATTGTTCTTTTATGACATGCCAATGCATAGGAAGAGAGTTAGACTTCGTTGTTGCTTGATATTTGTTACTTTGTGCTCACTACTAAATTACAAATTATTGTTAATTAAAATTGGCTTTGATATACCTTGGGATCCGGGTGGATTCATTACTTGAGCACTAAATGCCTAGCTTAATGGCTTTAAAGAAAGCGCTGCTGTGGAGACAACCCGAAGTTTTAGAGATTCATTTATTTCTGTTAAGTGCTTTCATATAGTTTAAAAACAAAAAATAAAGAGGGGAACCTAAAACTTTTCAAAAAGGAAAGTGAAAGTGAGAAAGACAAGCATTGTTGAAGTGGGAGAGCTCCTTGAACTTTGTTCATGCTCACGGAAACTTTGTGAATCTTGATTACATAAACTTTTCATCAAAAATAATTATCCCCTTGTATAATTCCATTGTATTATAAAAATAAAGTGCCAAGGTTTGCCTTTAGGATGTTTACAATGCTTGTTGGTTTGTACGGTGCAGGACAGAAACTTTGGCTGTAGTGCGCGATTTTACATTTTTAACTGGAACGTCAAATGGTTCTGATTCCTTCTGCACTGTCTTTATATGCAACTTGTTTATTTTACCTAATTGTGGTAGAATTTTTGGGGTAATAGAAGTATGGTGGATGTTCAGATTTCTACAGACTGTTCTGTTTTTGACAGATTCTGTTTTTGATGCATAGTTTGCTTGTTTTGATGAATCTATCAATTTATATCAGTGGATTAAGCCATGGAAAAGCTATATTACAGTAGAAACAATGCAAAAACAAAATATGAATTGGTTTGCAACAGTACTTAGATTGGTGATTTGCTTTATTATACTAACGGATCTTACCGAGTTTTCTGTTGAAGTTTTGTGTGGATGAAGTGTCTAAACGAGGAGGTCTCGATATGAGGAAAAAGGAAGAGAGGCAAGAGCTCAAGCTTGGGGATGCCCGAGGCACCCCAAGTAAATATTCAAGGAGACTCAAGCGTCTAAGCTTGGGGATGCCCCGGAAGGCATCCCCTCTTTCTTCAACAAGTATCGGTATGTTTTCGTATTCGTTTCATTTATGCATTATGTGCAAGTCTTGGAGCGTCTTTTGCATTTAGTTTTCACTTTTATTTTATGCACCATGCTGGTATGAGTTAGTCCTTGGTTGATTTATAGAATTCTCATTGCACTTCACTTATATCTTTTGAGTATGGCTTTATAGAATTCTTCATGTGCTTCACTTATATCATTTGAAGTTTGGATTGTCTGTTTCTCTTCATATAGACAACCGCCATTTATAGAATGCTCTTTTGCTTCACTTATATTTGTTAGAGCGTGGGCATATCTTTTGTAGAAAGAATTAAACTCTCTTGCTTCACTTATATCTTTTTAGAGAGATGACAGGAATTGGTCATTCACATGGTTAGTCATAAAATCCTACATAAACTTGTAGATCGCTGAATATGATATGTTTGATTCCTTGCAATAGTTTTGCGATATAAAGGTGGTCATATTAGAGTCATGCTAGTGGGTGGTTGTGGATTGTAGATACACTTGTGTTGAGGTTTACAAGTCCCGTAGCATGCACGTATGGTAACCGTTGTGTGACAAATTTGAAGCATGGGGTGTTTCTTTGATTGTCTTCCTTATGAGTGGCGGTCGGGGACAAGCGATGGTCTTTTACTACCAATCTATCCCCCTAGGGGCATGCGTAGTACTACTTTGCTTCGAGGGCTAATAAACTTTTGCAATAAGTATATGAGTTCTTTATGACTAATGTGAGTCCATGGATTATACACACTTTTACCTTTCCATCATTGCTAGCCTCTTCGGTACCGTGCATTGCCCTTTCTCACCTCGAGAATTGGTGCAAACTTCGCCGGTGCATCCAAACCCCATGATACGATACGCTCTCTCACACATAAGCCTCATTATATCTTCCTCAAAACAGCCACCATACCTACCTATCATGGCATTTCCATAGCCATTCCGAGATATATTGCCATGCAACTTTCATCATCATCATATACATGACTTGAGCATTCATTGTCATATTGCTTTGCATGATCGTAAGATAGCTAGCATGATGTTTTCATGGCTTGGCCGTTTTTTTGATGTCATTGCTACGCTAGATCATTGCACATCCCGGTACACCGCGGGAAGCATTCATATAGAGTCATATCTTTGTTCCAGTATCGAGTTGTAAGTAAATAAAAGTGTGATGGTCATCATTATTAGAGCATTGTCCCCAAAAAAAAGGCCAAAAAGAAAAAAAGAAAGGCCAAAGAAAAAAAAGAAAAAGAGAAAAAGAAAATAAAGAAAATAAAGAAAATAAAGAAAAAGGGGCAATGTTACTATCTCTTTTTCCACACTTGTGCTTCAAAGTAGAACCATGTTCTTCATGTAGTGAGTCTCATATCTTGTGCTTCAAAGTAGCACCATGTTCTTCATATAGATTGTCTCCTATGTTGTCACTTTCATATACTAGTGGGAATTTTTCATTATAGAACTTGGCTTGTATATTCCAACGATGGGCTTCCTAAAATGCCCTAGGTCTTCATGAGCAAGCAAGTTGGATGCACACCCACTTAGTTTCTTTTATTGAGCTTTCATACACTTATAGCTCTTAGTGCATCCGTTGCATGGCAATCCCTACTCCTCGCATTGACATCAATTGATGGGCATCTCCATAGCCCGTTGATTAGCCGCGTCGATGTGAGACTTTCTCCTTTTTTGTCTTCTCCACATAACCTCCATCATTATATTCTATTCCACCTATAGTGCTATATCCATGGCTTGCGCTCATGTATTGCGTGAGGGTTGAAAAAGCTGAAGCGAGTTAAAAAGTATGAACCAATTGCTCGGCTTGTCATCGGGTTTGTGCATGATGGGGGCATTTTGTGTGACGAAAATGAAGCATGGCCAAACTATATGATTTTGTAGGGATAAGCTTGCTTTGGCCTTGTTGTTTTGAAAAGACATGATTGCTTTATTGGAACGCTCGAAGTATTATTGTTTTTATGTCAAATGATAGACTATTGCTTTGAATCACTCGTGTCTTAATATTCATGCCATGATTAGACATATGATCATGATTATGCTACGTAGCAATCCACATCAAAAATTATCTTTTTTATCATTTACCTACTCGAGGACGAGCAGGAATTAAGCTTGGGGATGCTGATACGTCTCCGTCGTATCTATAATTTTTGATTGTTCCATGCCAATATTATTCAACTTTCATATACTTTTGGCAACTTTTTATATTATTTTTGGGACTAACATATTGATCCATTGCCCAGTGTCAGTTCCTGTCTGTTGCATGTTTTTGTTTCGCAGAAACCCAATATCAAACGGAGTCCAAACGAGATAAAAATGGACGGAGCTTATTTTTGGAAAATATGGAAAATTTCGAAGGAAAATCAACGCGAACCAGTGCCCGAGGTGATCACGAGGCAGGGGGGCGCGCCTGCCCCCTGGGCGCGCCCCCTGCCCTCGTGAGCCCACCGTAAGGCGGTTGATGCTCTTCTTTTGCCACAAGAAAGCTAATATTCGGAAAACAAAATCATAGCGAAGGTTTCAGGCCAATCGGAGTTACGGATCTCCATATATACACGAAACGGTGAAACAGAGCCAGAAGAGAACGCAGAAACAGAGAGATAGATCCAATCTCGGAGGGACTCTCGCCCCTCCCACGCCATGGGAGCCAAGGACCAGAGGAGAAACCCTTATCCCATCTAGGGAGGAGGTCAAGGAAGAATAAGAAGAAGGGGGGCTCTCTCCCCCTTGCTTCCGGTGGCGCCGGAACGCCGCCGGGGGCCATCATCATCACCGCGATCTTCACCAACACCTCCATCATCTTCACCCACATCTCCATCACCTTCCCCCATCTATATCCAGCGGTCCACTCTCCCGCAACCCGTTGTACCCTCTACTAGAACATGGTGCTTTATGCTTCATATTATTATCCAATGATGTGTTGCCATCTTATGATGTCTGAGTAGATTTTCATTGTCCTATCGGTGATTGATGAATTGCTATGATTGGTTTGAGTTGCATGTTTTATTATTGGTGCTGTCCTATTGTGCCCTCTCAGGTCGCCATAGCGTGAGAGATTCCACTGTAGGGTTTGCAATATGTTTATGATTTTCTTATGGTGGGTGGCGTGAGTGATGTACACGTAGACCGAGTAAGTAGGTTGTTTGCGTATGGGATAAAAGAGGACTTGACGCTTTAATGATATGGTTGGGTTTTACCTTAATGAATCTTTAGTAGTTGCGGATGCTTGCTAGAGTTCCAATCATAAGTGCATAGAATTCCAAGTAAGGGATGATATGTTAGCTTATGCCTCTCCCTCAAATAGAATTGCAATAGTGATTACCGGTCTAGTAACATAGTCAGTTGCCTAGGGGCAATTTCAGAACTCCTACCACCACTTTTCCACACTCGCTATATTTACTTTATTGCATCTTTATCCAAACAGCCCCTAGTTTATGTTTACGTGCTCTTTATTATCTTGCAAACCTATCCTATCACACCTACAAAGTACTTCTAGTTTCATACTTGTTCTAGGTAAAGCTAACGTCAAGCGTGCGTAGAGTCGTATCAGTGGCCGATAGGACTTGAGAGAGTATTTGTTCTACCTTTAGCTCCTCGTTGGGTTCAACACTCTTACTTATCGAAAGAGGCTACAACTATCCCATATACTTGCGGGTCATCATGCAACAGCCCGGCCGGCCCGGCGAACAGAGGCCAGCAGCACGAGGCCCATAACCCACAGTTCCACAGGATTGAAACTAGACTCTCCTGTATATCTTTGATTCCGAAATATTCTTGCATTTGGCTTCGTATCATGTCACAAGCCACCTTCCGACAGATGATCTATTCCCGATGCTCTGAACCCCTTTCTAACACTGTTCATGTATCAATTGTTTATCCATTCACTTGAAACTTCCTATGGTACCTTCTTACTTTGCTCTTGATGTTTTATTAAGTTTGAACTCGAGAGATACTTCTGCCTCATTCCCTAAATT
Source organism: Aegilops bicornis (assembly GCA_021605145.1). Lineage (NCBI taxonomy): Eukaryota > Viridiplantae > Streptophyta > Magnoliopsida > Poales > Poaceae > Aegilops > Aegilops bicornis. The sequence continues at coordinate 512,034,527 of CM038671.1, forward strand.
GTTCACCAGATAAATAACCCTATAAGGGCCAGTTCTCCCGAAGATACTCTTTACTTCCCAGTTAAATCTCTGGACGAGATTTCTTATAGTGGAGGAGATTTGTAACACCCCCAGTGTCATGCTATAGTAATCCCCTGTTAATGGTGCCATGTCATCATGTTACTGTTGCTAATCTTTACTTGATCCAAACCAAAATTCAAATTCAAATCCAATATAAAGTCAAAAGTTCAAATTTTATCAAACATGAAAACTAAAATGTTCAATTAATCCTATAAATTCCCCTGATCATTGTCATGTTGAATTCAACTTCAACAGACTTACTAATAAATTCCTAGGAAATTTATGAAGTGGTCCAACCTCATATTAAATGACCTTTTCAATTTCTAAAAATGCTTGAACAATTCCTTTGGCCTCGAACTTTTAGGCAACACCAAAATGTTGTGCCTGAACTATTTGCTAAGTTTCACTTTCAACAAAAATCATTTGATGCCTTGTTTCCATCCAAACAGTAGATGTCCTTTTAATAGAAAATTAAAAAATTAAAATAAGAGAAAAGGAACCCCCCTTTTTCGCCACCGAGCCTCGACCCCGCTGGCCCAGTCAGCCACCCCTTCCCACAGTCCGGCCCACCTTCCCTCTTATCCCCTCACCCCGAGCGAACCCTAACCGCTACCACCCCACTTCCCCGTCCCACGACCCCCCACGCTCCACGCCCCCACCCCACCCCACCAGCATCGGGATCGGACGAACCCCCGACCCCATTACCGTCGCCCCTCGCCACCACCTCGACCCCGCACCACCTCTCCTCCCGCGCGGCATCGCCCGACCCGAAGCCGCTCGTCGCCCCGACCCCTTCACCCCGCCGCTGTGCGCCGTCACTGGATCGTTGGCGCCACCTCGCCCTAATGTCACCCCGCCGCATCGTGCTCATCATCGCGACGTCCTCGACCTCCTCCTCAACCGCGGCTACACCGAGCCTCGACGGTGTTCCCCTGCAACGGGGCTGAGCCATCGTCCGCCATTCCTCTCCTTTCCCCTACAAATCAAATGCGCCCGCGTCGTCCCCGTTTCACCGCGACCTCATCCGCATCCCTGCTATGCTCCGGCCGTGCCCTGGCTGAGCCCTGCATGCACCATCTACGCGTGTCCGCAGCCCCGCGCTACAGCCGTGCTCGCCCGCCCCTCGTCCAAACGCATCCACGCCGCGTCCGGCGACGCCCATGGCCGCCCCCTGCTTCTCCTCCCGTGCTGCTGCCACTGACGACCGCAGTTGTCGCGTCCCCGGCCGCACCCTCTACAGCTCCCGACCGAGCTCCCCTAGCGCCACTCCGCTGTCGGCGCGCGCCCGCAGCCCCACGCCAACGCCCTGTCGTGCTCGACCACCGCAGCCTCGCTGGCCGGCTGCGCCAAGCCGGGCTCCCTGCCATGGTCGCGAATAGGCCTCTGGCCGCCGACGCCTTGGGCGTTCATGCGTGCCTTGCCTGGGAGACCAGTTGTGCCTCT